>JAVIWB010005457.1:0-724468 GCA_031893035.1 Dermolepida albohirtum
CATCGCATACTGCAATAATTCTCGTGAGTTTTTCGCCAAATTTTCAACCAATGTCGTGCCGCAACCACCGTATTCGCCTGATTTAGCTCCGTGTGACTTCTGGCTATTCAGCAAACTCAAACGACCGCTCCGGAGAAACCGTTTCGAGTCAATTGAAGACATTAAACGTGAATCGCTGCGCGCATTGAAGGCTATTCCTGAAATTGACTTTAACAACTGTTTCGAGAATTGGAAGAAACGTTGGTACAAGTCTATTGGGGCCAGGGGGGATTACTTTGAGGGGGACGAAATAGATTTGGAAGAATAAATTAAGAATTTAAAAATTATGAACAAAGTCTTACTATTTTTTGCCCACAGTAGTATATAAGTATATGCAGAAATAACACTGAAATTGAAAAGAAAAATTTTCGATTTCTTATTGCCAATTTTTACACAATTAAAACATAGAAGAACTTAATAAAATATTTACAAATCTCAGTTACTCAGTTTATGACAGCTGTCATCCGTCTCTGGTTTACTTGAGAAATGCGATATTTAAATAAGCGCCACAAATGGAAAATTACTTTGAAATGTATGAAACAAAAACGAGGATAGAGAGCATCTGGGCTATCATTCGCCTCGTTGAACTCTCCAAACTAATTTCTATATTCTAAACCATCGAAATTACCCAAAAATCCTAACACGATATCAGCAATGATAAAATAATTAACAAAAATTAAAGACAAACAAGAATTTAAATTTTTAAAACAATAATTTAAATAATATTATTTCTTAGGTGAAGGCTCGAAACCTTATTCAAAAAAAAAGAGAATGGTGATCTTTTAATGGGGTGTTACTAAATTGAAAAGAGAATACACGGACAATTCGAAGTCGGACATCATTATTTCGGTTTAATAACATTTCTTAAGTAATTAAGAAAAGACATTAATTTCTTAAATTTCCTAAAAACTAAAGACAAACAGAAATTTAAATTAACAAAACAATCATTTAAACAATATTACTTCCTAGGTGAAGACTTGAAACCTTGCTCAAAAAGAAAGAGAATAATGCTCTTTTAATGGCGTGTTACTAAATTGAAAAGAGGATACACGGACGATTCGAAGTCGGACTTCGTTATTTCAGTTTAATAATATTTCGTAAATAATTATAAAAAGACATTAATTTACTAAATGTCCTAAAAATTAAAGACAAATAGAAATTTAAATTAATAAAACAATAATTTAAACAATATTATTATGTGAAGGGTCGAAACCTTGTTTAAAAAAAAAGAGAGAATAATGCTCTTTTAATGGGGTGTTACTAAATTGAAATGAGGATACACGAATGATGCGAAGTTACACATTATTTCGGCTTAGTAATATTTCGTAAATAATTAGAAAAAGACATTATTCATTTCCTAACTATTTACGAAATGTTACTAGACCGAAATAATGAGGTCCGATCTTGAATCGTCCGTGTTTCCTCTTTTGTACGTAGTCGTTTGATCGCTGTGAAATATGTATAAAAAACATAGCTGTCGAACTTGATGTGGCAACGTGAGCGAAATCTCTGCTTCCTGACGTCATCTCACTTATGCCAGATCATTAAATTGGATGTTAGGGGACGAGATTTGTCGGATTATTTGTAGTGTCAGATACATTAACTTTGGTAAACAAGGAGTAGATATGAAAACTAATTAGTAGACCCTTCATTTAATATAATTGTCATCTATACAGTTCCTGTATTGTTCTGATTGCTTTTCTCACACTAGTTTTATTATAAATTGTTTTTCGATATTTAGCTAACACTGATTTTATTTTCAAGTAAAGTAAAAGATATATGGTGTGTAAATCATCTCTAAATAAACTTATAAAATTATTTCTATTACCAAAAGAAACAGAGGGAGAAGAAAAAAGTTGCTAAAAAAAAAGGTAAATCAGATGAATAAAGTAAGTAATAATACAACAATATGATCCTTGCTCAAATGTTCTCTCACAATAGCAAAATGATGACGTAGCATATCAGTTAATTTGTCCAATCACGAATACAGTTTGTGAGGATCCAAATTCTTAGTAAAACTGTTGTACACAATTAATTCTGGAAATCCCAATTCACCTTTAATCAATTTCGAATTTTCCTTGAAATCACTTGCTTTTTTGACCATAACTTCACTCAATCATGTTTTTAGACAAGTATTGTAGTTCAGAAGTTCAACTTTGAGGAACACTATAGAATAATTATACTAAACAGGAAGGAATGGAAAAAAGATTATCTTTTACAGGTGGAATCTATCTGGTATACTAATCTAAGTGCTGTTAATATTCACAATCTTTGGAATTTAATGCATATACTACTGCCTATATATTCAAGACAGAGAGAAACAATTGCATATGTTCTTTGTAAAAGTATATAATACTTTTTAGGAACACTTTTCACGATCTATCGTTATGTAAATATAAGTAAGTTAATTTTGGAGCCATCCATTTAATCACCATTAATTGCAACTTCTTATGCAGAATTTTAACCAACGTAATCGAATGTTTCTCTTTTAAAGTCGTACGCGCCACACTTATGGATTAATAGTTATTAATTCCATATACTACGACCAATAGCTTTTAATCAATTCTTCGTAAGTAGATTTTTTCAAACATACCTCTTTTGTAACTGCAATTTTAGTCAACCTTATTTTCTCATATTAGATCCATGTTATAATGTAATTTAATTAATTATTTGTAAGACTCTCTGATGAAAGTCACATTTTTAAAAATCAAATAATTTAAATTCATAACTTATATGTACGCCATCGTTAATAACCGATGGATATTCTTAAATCTACTTTTCTGGAAATCTTTTTCGTAAAACCTGGTTTATGACAAATTACACATAAAGTTTCATGTAATGGCATTCACTCGAGCGTTGTTTTTCACGCTCGTGTAATCAAATAAGAATTAAACGTAAGTACTTTCTTAAGTTTTAATTAGTTCTTTTCAGTAGCAGAATTTAAACACATTACATTCAATAATGTACAAATTTAACACGCCAACATTTTAATAAAAGAGCTTTTGATACAATTTAAAGGTGGAAAGTTCATTTTAAGTAAACTTTGTAGAATTTAATTAAATTATTGTCACGTCTTATATTGTCGAAAAACGTCAAAATTACTAGCAAAGTTGTAAAGCTGTGTAAAAGCTGTAATAAATTTGTTTTGAACAATTCCAAAAACTTTCCGTGAGTAATACAAAAAAACTGCTTTATTCGCTAAGTATTGTATATTAAATCTCCCAACAATGTATGTTTGATCAAAGCATTGTTCAAGGATTCATTTAATTAAGGAAAATCGAATTGAAGACGATTATTCTCATCTTTTCAAAATAGACTTGTTTGTCCCATTTCATTGGTTTCTTTTTAAGATTGTTTGTCCCTGTCTAGTACTATTTTCCGATAAAGGTCTTTCAGGAAAGTGTCGAATTATTCACATGGAACGCTTCACATTGTCAGCGACTTAAAAATTCAGACACAGACAGCCTTGTTTAAAGCATTTTATTCACACATTTCTAATTCACTAACAACTTGAGACTATTTATATATTTTATCATATGTATGTACATACCCCAATTATATAATTCAAATACTTATACTTTCTGCGTACTTGTAGTCATATACAGCGTCCAGTTTCTACATTTCATTAAATGTTTTACACGTAGATATCTGAAGACACAGTTTATTTTATATTTTAGTTAATACATTAAATGAAACCATGATAATCTTTTTTGAAATATAGCGAAATGCGTGAAAGAAATAGAAGGTGTCAGTAATTTGGAATATGCAAATTACGTCGGAGATTGTGTAGATAAGTGAATAATAAAAAATGTAAAAAAGGCCTTACTACATTAATACTTGTATCGTAAATACGTATTTAGACAACCAAGTTGTTACCTTCAGTATAAAATAAATATAATGTTGAACATGGTCTCACAGCAAAGTTACATAGAAAAAACTGTGAAACACTATTTGATATCCATACAGTCACTCTTATGTTTGTGTGAACATAGGGTAGTGTTTCGCGTTTTTTTTCCATACAATGACACTTGTATTTGTGAGACTATTTCGCTATTTCTTCTATGTAGCTCTACTACTAACTCATATTCAACACTACATTTATTTTCTACTGAAGATGACAGCTTAGCTGTTGAACGTATCTAGGATACAATTATTAATCCTATATGGATTTTTTTAACATTTCGATTAATTCGAAATAATATAATCCATATTTTTATGTACCGTTTGGTTGATATTAAATACCTTGTAATATGTAAAAAATAATGAAATGTACTAATGGTAACGAAAAATAAAATAAATATATTAATAAATTAATAAAATTAAATTGTCGGAAAAGTTATGGCGCGTTCTTCATAGGTCGCTTATTAACCCAAAAAAGATTAATCAATTATTTTTTCCCATCTTTTAATGAGCGTTGTAATTCTTCGTTTACAAAATGAACTATTTTTTAATTATTTTTCCCATCTTTTAGTGAGCGTTGTAATTCTTCGTTTATAAAGGGAACTATATTTGTTGGTGAAAAACTTTACAAGGTACTACAACGTAGAAGATTCTCTAAGTCGGAAGCTACATCACGCAAGGAGTTTTGAAGAGAACGAAACAAATGGAAGTCTTAAGGTGCAAGGTTCGACAAATTTGATTGGTGTTGTAGAACATCCCATACAACAATAATTTTTATTGAGTGAGATCAAGCGTTATATTGATGAAATTAATTACTATTAATGAGCTCGATACGTTTCTGGATGAAAGATTTTAAATTGTCCAATTGATGACCGTACGTATGTCCATACTTGAATTAATTATTACTTTCCTCGGTAGAAGCTCGAAAAACACAACGCCTTTAAAATATCACTACACTAAGAGTAAGACCTTCCTCTGGCAAATGTCTACTTTCGATGATTTTTAAGGCGAATTTTCAAATCCGGATCCAGATTTCCGCACAACATTGTTCTAAACAATCCACTTTTCTTCACCAGTTATCGATCGCTTCAAAAAGAATAGTTTTCCTCAAATATATCGAGGTGGTAGAGATTATGTTGAGAAATAAACGCAATTTCAAATCGTAAACTTTTTAATTATTTTCCTTTCAAACCCCTCCCACCCTTCGTATTTAAATTAATTCGGTAAGGTGTTTATAGTCAAGCTATAGCAAAGCCTGCAGCTTGATATGAAGAATAATATACACGTTGTTATCAATATTTTGTTATTCCACTTCCTTTGAAACTTGATTATAATTAATACTCCAATTCTTCACCATCCACCGTAGTACATTTTATGTAAAGTATGTACATATATGATATGTATTCATTTAAAATTCGTAAACACCAGTAATTACTCAATCAATGAATTATTGATAGATATTTTGTCACTATTAATAAATATTCCTTATTCGGAATAATCGCAAGTACGTGATCGTTATGACGCAAGATCGCCAATTTGTTCTTGAATTACTGGCTCGCTTTTCAATATTCTTTATACGAAAACTATTTACGATGGTTATGGAAATGTAGTAATCCCTTTAGTCAGTATTCTGATTATAATAAATGAAAGATTTGTATGTAATAAATAGAACTGGAAGAATAACAATAATAAATATAGCACGCGCGTTTCGTGTTATTCAACAAATGACAACTTTATTCAGTAATAACATAGTAGTATAATCATAAAGTAAGTAGTTAGTGTTGAATGTGTTGGTGGCAATTATTATGTAAGTTAATGTGAGATTCTATTTCGTATTTTATGGATAATACTCAAATTATAATTTGTTGGTGAGTAAATGAAATATTTACTTCAGTGTTTAGAATACTATTCTGGTTTTTAAAACAACATTAAATCAATCGAAAGTAATTTTGTGAAGATTGAAAGCAAGTAATAAAAAAACATAACCAGCGTCATGTGAATTTAACCTACATAAACATAGAACTCGTTTATTTAAATTGTACTCCTATTACTGATACTTTGAAATGTTATTTAGTAGGTACATATAAATAAATTAGTGTCTATATTTATTTAAAGTAACATTTTAATAATCATTCTGATTCTTTCTCTTTAGTATGAAGATTGGGAGCTCCCAAAATATAATTTATATTTACATAAACTTTTACATGCTTTTACTTCTTCACCTTTTCACATTCAAAAGATTCTAAACAGCTTAACGGAAATAACGAAAAATTCCTGATTATTTCTCTTAAGCTCTTAAGAATCTTAAGATTTTATAGAGACAAGTATTTAATGGCTATAATAACTCTGAAAATAGTCCTACATTTAAATAAAATAAAATCCCATTTTCCATATGCTAAAGAATTAATGTTCATGACTAGAGTGAGGAATATGGTCGGCGCACCACAGGCGTGCACTCGATAGTAAGCTCCGGAATATATGATACATATCTATCTTCCTGGGTAAACACAAACAAAACAAATTTATTATCAATATAAAAACAGGTCTTGTAGAGCAATTTATAAAGAGATATTTTCCAATACAATTGGAATATAGAAAAATAATCTAAACGGATATGTTCATTCATGAGTATGAAAGAAAACGTAAGTAAAAGTAGAATATTTTTACGAATTACTGTAGGTATCTGCTTTACTTTTTTGGATTAATATTTTATTTAAGTACATACGATAGGAGAATCGTAAAAGACAGACGTATATTTCAAGATTCCGTAGTCATACAGAATTAACTTCCAAACTAAGTCAAATGGTGTTTTGCCCCGCAAAAGTAATCAATAGCTAGTTGCAAATTAAATCAATGTCAAGGTTATAATTCAATGCTAATATTTTGTCGAACAGAAGTAATTTGTGACTAATACTTTTTCAGCACAAAGTGTAATCCAAGGAAACAACCATGTTTAAGTCAACTTCATGAACAAGAAAATAGGGAGGCAAGAAAATAGTTTTAATATGGTATAATACGCATTTTAGCATTTTAAATATAAACGAGTCACCTACTTTATTTCCATATAATTTATTCTACGAATTGTCGCTTATGACACACGCCATAAGTGACAATAAATTTGTGCAACTCTAGCTCACCTCCAAATTGTGCACGCTAGGTAACGCTAAAGGGCTAGAAACATAGGCTGTTCAGACTCTTCTATTATAGAAGCTCCTGGAAAGTACAGAGTACATATCGATGATGATACTTGGACCGAACAGTTCTGATAGTCACTTTTATACAAAAGATTCTTGGACACTCAGTTTGAATCTGTCAGAGAAATGTTGAAGGAATCAGAAAGCTTAAGAGCAAGTACTTATCTAAGTGTCTTCTGGAGTGCAAAATGGATATTGCCTTGCTGCAAGACATACGTAGATGGACACCTCAGATCAAGGCTTTATATTAATCGGAGTTAGACACTGCCTCAATTACAGTACAGCTACCTATGTTCGTACAGAACTGCAAGACACCTACTTGATTTCAACGTTCTGTAAGATAAACATCTTCACGACCATAATAAGGATAGGCGATCTAACAATCAATAAGCCGCCTATAATGGAGTGGCCAGAACATGTACTCCCAATAGAAAACCATCCAGTAATGGGACCACCACTCACACTGGAGATACCACGCAAATGACCAAAACAACACTAAACTGACTGAGTGGGCCAATGCACAAAACTTGAATCTGGTATTCAATCTAAAAGACGCCAATACATTCAGATCTGCTTTGTATCTATAAATCAACATAGAGCATCTCTTCCTGTCAGCCGTCACGTAAACAGCTTCCGACGGAGCCAGCACCGACCACTTCTCCTAAAAATTTAATCGTCGTAAATCGAAAAGAATTCCTTTAAAACCATTCAACTGCTCTGAGAATAAAGCTTTGATGTGGCAAACTCATGGATGGCTGAACAGTGAGGCTCCACTTCGGAGAAGTAGCAACCCTTATTGAACATCAAATAGTATCGGCACGAATTTGATCTACCGCGTCAGAACTGAGTATCTTTAAAACAATCAGACATATAATAATAATAATAATAATAATATTTATTACATTCCATTATGTCAAAAAAACATAGAATATGTCATAAATGTAAAATATGTAATATATAACAACGAAAAAACACGACTGTGGTTATCCAGCATTCTCTGGTATACAAGAAGACATCGTAAAAGCCAGACTTAAAGCCATTCGGTGGCTCCAAGGTCTTGCGTACATTCATACCTATCCTCATTTAGTACATATACTTGTATTATCTTCTTTTTTACACCGTCTTTGTTACTTTCTTGATATGTACTTTGCCATAAGTAAATATCCATGAATTGTGAAAATTATTAAACTTAATTAAATTATAGAGTACTTTTAGCATCTATGTATAATTTCAGTGGGTTTGTATTAGACCCTTAGAGATTATTTTCAATAATATAAATATTTATTTAAACATATTATTATTTCTATACCATAATCAATTTTAAAACGAAAATATTATCATTGTAAATGTAAAGAGCTTTGCAACTTATGTAGAACTCATTTATATTCAAAGCGAAAAAAGAAATGGATACGGCAATACTGTATGATTGATAGACATATGTACATACATATATGTATGTATAATACTTAAATAGTTACTTATTTGTTTATATATTTATTCATCCAATTGACTACAAAGCAGAGAATGGGATATGTTATCCATTTTAAAACTAATCATAATCAACACGACTGTATACAAAGAAACAAATTACATTTAAATTTAAAACATTTAAAATATAATATTGGTTAAGTACTCCTTAAGTGAATAGTAACGCTTGAAGAGCAATAACTCACAGAAAGTCTGTTACGAGGGTAGCCGTTTATATTTCGGGTATAGCAAATAACAAATTTTTTTTTTATTATCGAAAATAGTTTTATTGCTTCCGAAAATATTCTCCTTGAAATTCAATGCACTTTTGCATTCGTTTAAACCAATCCGAAAAGCATTACTGCCACTGTGAAGGCGGTATCTCCTAAATATGAATTTTGAATGCCTCAATTGCCTCTTCCGGCGTAGAAAAGCGTTGACCACAAAGTTTATTCTTCACGTGTGGAAACAAAAAGAAATCACAGGGTGTTAGATCAGGGCTGTACGGCGGATGGCTCAATTTAATGTTTTGCCTGGTCAAATATTCAATTGTTTGAACCGACCTGTGAGAGCTCGCATTGTTATGGTGGAGAATAATCTGTCGTTTTCGGTTTGTTTTCCTTATTTCTTCAAAAACTTTTGGCAAACAAATAGTTGTATACCATTCGGAATTGGCCGTTCTACAACTCTCTAAAGGCGCGGTTGCAACGTGGCCGGGTTTTCCGAAAAAACAGGCGACCATTTGTTTTCATGTGCTTCGAGCGCGGTTTTGGCTCATCTTGGAATATTCACACAGTCGACTGCTGTTTACTATCGGGCTTATGCGTATCGATCCAAGATTCATCACCTGTGACGACTTTATAAATGTTCTTGGAAGCACAGCCATTGCATTCTTGTGCATTTCTTAGCACCAATCGATGCGAGTCCTTTTTTGAGCGGCTGTCAAATTATGTGGTACCCAACGTGAACGTAGCTTCTTAACGGCTAAATGTTCATGCAGGATAGAGATGCCTCGATTTCACGGTATGTCACATGACGGTCTTGCATTATCAATTCAGACACTGCATTAATGTTTTCCGACACAACAACATTTGTGGGACGACCTTCACGAAATTTATCGTCCAAAGAACGCCGTCCAAGTTTGAATTCACTATACCAACGATATACTGTAGTTTTCGATGGCGCTTCATCACCATATAAAGAATTCAGCTCGTCGATGCATTCTTGTTGAGATAATCCACGCCGAAAGTTATGAAAAATAATTGCACGAAAATGTTCGCGAGTTAATTCCATTTTTTCGCTGACATAAAATTTTCAAGTAAACTGTCAACAATATAAATAGCCACCGGATAATAAAACTCTCAAGGTAAATATATTGTCAAAAATGTCAAACTTCAGAATGCAATCATCAGATCGGAAGCAACACTAACAGTGCTACCAGTTCCCGAAATATAAACGGCTACCCTCGTATATACCTTGATAGTCAGGCAATGAGGATTTTTTCATTCAATATAACTTTATGTATGTATTATAATATTTCTAACGAGTTTCTAATCTTACATAAATGAAATTGTCTTAATTTACGTGTAATAATAATATATAATAGTAATTGTAAAATGAACAAACTTTCTAATGTCATGGTATCTAATTCAAGAAACTACGCTCTACAACTTGCTTGACTGTCGACACCCATGAGGATACGTACTGCTTTTTTGCAAATTAAATACGCCTTCTATTTCTGACGAAACTCCCCAAGTTATTAAACCATAAGACGTAAGGGAATGAAAATGCGAAAAGTAATATATTTTTAGTACATTAAAACACAAATCATATTTATGGCGTGACAAAATAAAGCAACACTTAGCTAACTTGTTACTAATAACATCAATATGATTGTTACAATTACAGTCAATTATCAGTCCCAAAAACTAGGTAGAGTCCACTTGTTTTGTACTATTACCATTGACTTTAATATAATGTGAATAATTTCTTTCAGTGTGTGTTATTTTAAACTCTATAAAAACAGTTTTTCACTGGTTAAGAACAACTCATTTTCTTTAAAGTAACAATTTGTATTAATTTACTTTGTATTTGCTTCAGTACCAATAAAACCCAAACCTTTCGTACTAACAACTACTTCTTCTACTTCTTTTAGTTTGTTGGAGTTAGGGCTCTGCCCTTTTACTCCTAATCTTTGCGTTGATTAGTCCTGATTTTGAATGTGTTGTTGCTATTCCTGCTCGCTGTCTTCACTTGAGATTTCCATCCGTGGTCGTTTATATTTGGAGTGTAGTGTTGTGTATTCTGTTACGGGTGTAAGTGTCGGGTTTGTGTGCGTTTTCATCTGTTTGTAGAAGCTTTTGGCTTGATTTTTAATGTGTGTAGTGAGTGGTTCAAGCCTAGCTTCTTTGTGTATTTGAGAGTTTCGCATTTACCACGGCGCCCTAAGTGCCAACCGTAGTGTCTTGTTTTGGAAGGTGTTTAGTCTTGTTTTATGTGTCTTTTTGATATGTAGCCATATCGGCGATGCGTAGGTGAGAATTGGGCGTATTATCTGTTTGTATATTAGTACTTTTATCTTGGGTGTCAGTGTTGATTGTTTTCCGGTTAGCATCATGAGGGCCCCGCGTGCTTGTGTGGCTTTTTTAATTGTGTTATCTATGTGTTGTAACAATAAAATGATGTATCATCCGCGAATATTACAGTCTCAGACAATGAAAATTCCTAGGAAAGGAACAAGAACCAACCCTTGAAAACACTACGTTTTATTGGCAGATAACAAAACTGACATTCATTATCTCAATATACTGTTTCCTGTTACTTAAATAATCCTCAAGCCACTTGTACACCAACCGTCTAACGCCATAGTTTTCTAATTTTCTTAAGAGAATGTTGTAATCTACTGAATCAAATGCTTTACTAAAACCCAAAAAACATCCTATACAAGTTTTACTACAATGTAGATTGTTATAAAGCATGTTCGAACAATTCAAAACAGCCAAAATGGTGGTAAAACCAAATCATATGTTGTTTAGCAATTTATACTTACATAAAAATTTTATCTCAATCTTATATCAAGTCTTGCAGCAATCAGCTTTACAATTACCTTCCAAAATATTTTCAAAATAGATATAGGAGGAAAAATATGTTTACCTGTACAGAACCAATTAACGATCTTTTATTTACTTCAATCAAGTTATAAGAAGTCCAATGATTAGTGATAGCAGGTTTTTCAATAGGGACACAACAATTTTGTCTTTTAATACGGACCCTTGAATGTTCTTCATGACCTGTCAACGTCAAGTCAAGGTTAACATTTTTGTTGTGGCGAAGTTCGCGAACAAGCAACGTTGAAAATTATTAAAAATTACTACCCCGGATAAATTCGAGTCAACATATTCGCTATTGCATCTTCCTGTGCCAGTGAAACAATGCAGTGGTCGATGTACCGAAAACATCGCAGCTGTAAGTATTCAGTTCAAAATACGCCAGTTGATTCCACGCCGTTCATAAAAATTGGGAATGTTTCAAACCACATTGTGGCGAATTTTGCGTAAAAATCTTGACTTGGGCCCTAACAAGATCAAATTAACTTAAGAACTAAAACCTCTTGATCATTTGAAGCGCCGAAGCTTCTCCGATTGAGCTATGTTAAAGTTTGAAGGAAATCCTAAATTTTATAAAAAAATCATCTTCAGTGATGAAACTGATTTTTGGCTTAATGGCAATAAGGAAAATATGCATTATTACACAACAAACTTATATGTGATTCAAGAGACTCCATTACAACTACAAAAACTGACCGTGTGCTGCGGATTTCATATCCGAGGTGTGATTGGACACATTTTTTCAAAGTATGCATTATTAGACAACAACAAACCCATATGTAATTCAAGAGATTGCATTACAACTACAAAAAGTGATCGTATGCTGCCGATTTCATGTCCGAGGTATGATTGGACATTTTTTTATCGAAGAAAGTTATCGCCATGTTACGGTCAATGGAAATCGCTATCGTGGCATGTTGGAAAACCATTTTTGGCAAGAATTGGATGGACTTGACATCAGTGACATGTGGTTCTAACAAGATGTTGCCACATGCCACACAGCTGGTCAAACAATTGATCTATTGAAGGAGAAGTTCGGTAACCGTGTAATCTCGAGAAATATTGGCAACCTCACGATTTAATGCCGTTGTATTTCTTTTTATGGGGTTATGTTAAGTCGTTGGTTTATGACAACAAGCCAACAACGTTAGAGGAGCTCAGGGACAATATCGAACGCGAAATTGCCAACGTTCTAGGCGATATGTGTGTGAAAAAGTTGTAGAAAATTGACTCCAAAGAATCGATCGCTGCAAAGTGCTCGCGGTGATCATATGAATGAGATCGAATTTCATAGTTAAATGCAACATGTGTACTGCACCTGGAATAAACTTCAGCGTAATATCCCAATTATTCTGTGTTTTATTTAAATACAAAATTATTATGTACGATATGTATAATTCTTTCTTTAATTATAACGTCCATTGTCCATTTCAATGAACAAAGAAAGCTATATATCCTTATATGGACAATGTTATGGTTGTGTTCTAAAAACACATCGTGTTATATGATTGTTGGACTTAAAACTATACATAAAAATCTATAATTTCTATACTTTACAACAATTTATTCTAATAGGTCCTTGTTTATACTCGTATATGAACAAGATGTCACTGTTTTCGTATATCCCTCTTTCATGCCGCCTTTGGATTAAGGAAATAATTTATAATGAAGAATATGTTATTTTAAAAATTAAACTGTATTCAGTATTAGATGTACATTGCCCTTTTGAAGTACAGTGTTAACATAATTTTATTTAATTTTATTACATTGGTTAAATAAGTATAGACGTACAGTGTGTTTCAACTCGATTTACATATCACGTACATTATACAAAGGGTACTAGGAAAGTTTTGTAATACAGCTTTGTTTACTTAATTTTTTCAAAGTAATTTCCTCTACACTCAATACACCTCTCCATCCTCCGAAACCAATCTTTAAACCAGTTCTGCCAAGTTATACTAGGGAGTAAAGCACACTCGTTGTTCCAAGCCCGCAGAAGATCCTCATCACTGGAAAACCGCCTCACTTTTAGCTACATTTTCACATGCGGAAATAGTACGAAATCGCAGGGAGCTATATCTGGACTGTATGAAGGGTGCTCGAGAAGTTTCAGTCCTGTCATGGTCAAATATTCGGTGCAGGCTTTGGTGCGGTGAGCTGGAGCATTATCGTGATGGAGGAACCAGATGTTCATTCTTGACTTTGGCCGCAGGTTTTTTATAGATTAAATGACTTTAGGCAGGCACAGTTCAGTATACCACTTAGCTGTGACTGTCATCTGTGTGTTCAAAACGACGCTTTTTTACGGATCGAGATTTTCTGACAACTACGGGTGTGTCCTCATCATCAAAGGCCCAAACTTTGTTTTGAGCTTTGGTTGGCACATCGTAATAGTACAGCCAAGTCTCGTCACCTGGCACGATGTTGTTCACATACCGAAATTGTCCCTTATTAAACTTTTTTAGCATCTCCCGGCACCAAGTCACACGTCGTGTCATCTGCTCTTTAGTCAGTCGATGCAGCACCCAGAGAAAACAAAGTTTCTTCACGTGCAAATGATCATGCAGAGTCGAACAAATTCCTGGTTCATTTAGGCCTGAAGTACCCTCTATCTATTGGTAGGTCACTCGCCTGTCCTCGCTAAGGATACCACCTGAATATCGTTGTGCGATGTGGACAAACATCACCTAGTGCAAGAGTTATTTCTTCGAAGCGCTGTCCCAACATGCAGCAACAAACTTTCCTAGTACCCTTTGTATATATATATATATATATATATATATATATATATATATATATATATATATATATACCTAGTCTTGCCATAAGTATTGATACAAGTGTAAACGCATCTTTTTACAGATGATAACTTGAAAGCACAAAAATTTTATGTTGGCAGTTCTGACATTTGATATATGCTTTACAAAAGTGCCGAACAATTTCACTATGGCGTGAGTCGTCATTATGGAATGGTCGGATAAAGAGAGCCGTATTGCGGTTATTGCACTTCATAAGTGTGGAATAGAAAGAGCCCGAATTTTTGATTTATTGAAACCGTTAAATAATACGCGTGTGTTTGGGTATTATACTGTTAAGTTATTCATTGATACTGGAAATGTAATCGACCGTAAAAGATCTGGCAGGCCTCGCATAGTTCGTACACCACAGGCCATCAATGCTGTGAGGTTCCGCATCAATCGACATCCTGTCCGCAAACAGAAAATCATGATCGTGAAATGAGTATTGCTCCGAGAACCATGAGACGTATCATTAAACAAGACCTAGGACTTGGAGCTATCAAACGACAAACAGGACAGCGCCTTAGCGTTGAATTAAAAAAGAATAGGAAGAAAAAATGCAGACACCTGATATCGTTGTACAATAAAGAGCGTTACAAAAAAATTCTGTTTTCTGATGAAAAAATTTTTACCGTGGAAGAAACTTTTAACAAGCAGAATGATAGGGTGTATGCACGGTCCTCCAAGGAAGCCAGTGAAGTGGTGTCAAGGATTCAGCGAGGTCATTTTCCTGCTTCAGTGATGGTTTGGTGGGGAGTATCCTATGACGGTGTCACTATCCTACGACGGTGCATTTTTGTGAAAAAGGTGTTAAAACAGCGGCCAAAAACTATCAACCAGACATTTTAAGCAATGTAATGAACTACACCATGTTCCAAAACCAACCATGGATATTCCAACAACACTCTGCGCCCGCTTACAAGGCCAAAACAACTCAGCAATGGCTTGAAAATCATGTACCTGAGTTTATTAGTACTGACTATTGACTGTCAGCAAGCCCAGACCTAAATCCCCTCGACTACAAACTGTGGTCAATATTAGAGGGCATGGTCTATAGAAGACCCCATCGCAACTTGGAATCATTGAAGCAAGCGTTAACAGAAGCAGTCGACAATTTTCCCATAGATATCGTCCGTACAGCGATTGATGAGTGGCCCTGCAGACTTCGGCGTTGTATTAAGGCAAATGGCGGCCATTTCGAGTAATTTGCATTGTATTTTGTAGCTTACTATTGCCAAAATAAACTATCAAAAAATAATTTAAATCCAACTTGCAGTTTTCTTTTTGTACTTAAAAACCTTTATATCAGTATTTATGGCAGAACTAGGTATATATTGCTCATGATAATGTACTCCGTACATCTATAAATTGTAAAAGATATAGTAATATGTTTCTATATACGTTAATACTCCAACTGCGTAGAAAATAATGATGATTATTGATATTTCTACTCGCTGATAAGCACTCACATAAGCATATTTGCTGTTCTCTTTTCAATTTTATATGATACATGTCCCAGTAGACAAAATCTCTATGTGCGAATTTAGTTTACTTAGATTATTTAATTAGTATGCATAATATTGAAGTAAATTATCCGCTCGACTTTAGCATTTCTTTTTGGTTTTTACGTTATAATAATGTAAAATTGTGTTTCTATCAAGCATGAATACCATATTTGTCAAATAATTTTCTGTCGTTCTATTAAAAACGAAATGAACACGTTATAAATATAACATGTATAAAACTATTAGTTTTTTTTTAAATAAGATATGTACCAATGTTTAAAATTTTCTTCATATACCAAAGTACTGCTTTAATTCAGTATGTGAAGCGAATCAAAAACAGCCTGGGGAACTTTAACAAGTTCTACCCAATTAATAGTATTTCATCTCGTATAATATACGAGTGAGGAAGTAATATTTTCCTCGTTTCGTATTTAACCATATGCATACAAAGTTATAACACTTTTTGCTCATACGTTGGTACTTCAAAACTTTACACATACTTATTACGTATTAAAGTTGAAAATTGGTTAATTTAAAATCAAGAACGTAACCTTAGGTACTTTTATGTGACATCTATCACAACAAATTGATGTATAATTTTATATCAAACACCATTTAGAAATGTAATTCTGAAATATGGTTAAAAACATCGATAGTTCCTGTATATAAAGTTCTTTTAATTCATTAAATAATAATTTTTCTCAGATTCTTAATGTGTTCCCACTCGTAGACGTATCTCAATGTATCAATATTGGTTCAAAATACACATATTTTTTTATACAACCTGACGTAACGAGCGATGACTATGATTCACTTTTTGAAGCGTTTTCTCTTGAACTGCTTGATAAACAGCTTATAACCTTCGGTGGTTTCAATTGCCCTAATTTTAACTTTCCTGGTAGTAATGACCATAAAACAATCACTCTATTTAACGTCAAAACATTCACGTTATTTAACTTCATATTTACTCTGATTTTAAAATATTACTAATCATAGTTCAAGGCCACCTGATTTGTTTTTGTCTAATTTTGACTACTTTCTTATTAGATCTTATGTTTGGTATCGTTGGTCCCTGAAAATCCTTTCCATCCTGCTTTAAATACAAGGTGGTGCACATAGTCAAATCTTCTATGAGAAGTTACTATAATTTTTTTTCTGTTTGATATATGTCAGAATTTACTTATAAATTCTAAGTTAGTAAATTTATTATGAATCGATATACGCCTATACAAAGCGTCGAACTTATAAAAAGTATTTTACAACATACGTTGGTTGCCTTAGACGAACGAGAAGAAAAATAGAATAGAAAATATCGTAGACGTCCTGTTCCATCGGCGAAGACTTGCGGTTAGCGGAGACTACGGCTGATATAGCACACTCTGGCAGGCCTCAAAAAAATGTATTCACGAGAGAATATGTGGAGAATATAATGTAAGGTGGAAAGACCAAGGACTTCAATCAGAAAGCGATCCACGCAGTTTGACATTATCCGATGGTCATTTTTGAACGAGTTTTGAAGACTGCAGTCGTAAACCTGGAAATTGCAGAATTTAGGGAGATACTCATAAAGATAAGAGAAGCACGTTTCTGCCTAAACGGAGCAGTCGATAAATAAAACTACTGCTTTTGGCATAGTGAGAATCCACACATTATTCAGGAAGTATCACCCCATGATCCAAAAGTCACTGTATGATGTAGCGTAATTTTTTTAAAAACAATAAAGGAAGAACGGATCGCTACAGAACGATGTTGCTAGGTTTCCTGGCTACAGAAATGAAAGAGCTTGAGCTTGAACACATGTGGTTTTGACAAAAAGGTGTCGCAGCACCTACGGCCCGTGAGGTTCGAAGAGAATATTTCCCTAACGTCGCCTCTAAAAACGGCGATAAGGCATATCCGCCAAGATTCCCTTGTTTATACATATGTGCCAGACTTCTTTTCATGAGACTACCTGAAAGGTCGCACTTTTGTAAATAAGTTAGAAACTTTAGACGCATTTAACATATCACCTTAAGCAAATGACTCCTTCTAACACTAACACTACATGGAATCATTGGCTGTTATTGTCAGTATGTAATATAGCAAATTTTCAAGGTTCAATTAAACATTTATATCTCGGAAAATGAATGTTTTTTAATTAAATTCATTGTGTTACACAAAAAACAAATTGTATACTTGATTTTGCGCCAACTTGTATATAGAATGTTGACTTTATTTATAATTGTCCATTTAATAACAACCGAAGTTACAATTTCCGCAAGGCCGATTTTTCTTCCTTATTCACTAGCATGATAGCCATTTATGGGACGTTCCTTCGTGAATTTACTGATATTAATAACGATTTAACTGCCTTTTATGATAACTCGTATGAAATTATTAAACCTACAGACCCTTTACAAAAAAACTTATCATACAATGTCCGTTTACCGTACAATGATGCCCTTGTTAATGAACCATCTGAAATTTTAGAATCTTCTGAATTCGAAGAAGTTCATCTCAATACTCATATATAACATATAGGATATATTAGAACTGATGAAATTTTGGTAGCTATTAAGAAACTTGGTTTATCAATGGCCTATGGATATGTAGTACCTTTAGCAAAGACTACTGGAGTGCTCTATTATTTACATTATTAAAAGGTCGACTTTTTCAAATTATTAGGGTGTTGTGAAAATATTTCCAGGATGACGACGGGTCAGAACGGGGCCAAAAACTGTGCAGGAAATTCGACAGTCGATTTTAAAATCTCCAAACCATTCTATTCCCAAACATGCAGTTGCATGCATCTAGAAAATGTTTGATTCAAATCCATTTAGCCCGAACTTCTATCGCAATTTTTAGGGCAATGTTCACCGGTACACTCGCTTAATTTAATGTCTTGTAAAGATACCTGAAGGCAAAGGTTCTTAACTATCGCCCCACTAACTTAATCCATGTGAAGAATTTTATTCAGCAAGGAATAGTCCCAATTTTGGGCATAACTTCAGAAATCTATGGCATCAATGCATAGAGAACAATGGCCACAACTTTCGAAAACTTTTGTTAAAAACTGCATGATTTCAAACTTCATATGCTCTTCCATTAGCAAAAGTTAATTTTGTCTATCATCAATACTTCTGTTTTTTATTCGCTTTCAAAAAAAGAAGTTTTGTGACTCAGCTCCCTCCGTAACCCTGTACTTTGTAAATTCGAATAATTATTTCGAAATATACGTTTAAAGCACTATGAACTAGCAACTCTCGATATAATATAATTTTATTATACATCTTGTATAATAAAGACTAAAGTGTAACATGTAGATCGTTCTGATTTTGTTGGACATAAAGATAATCTGAACATAAAACCCAATTTAATGTTCGAATTTATTTCGCAGTCTCTACAATTACAGTTACAACATCTGAAAATCCATCGTTAAAGATACTAATAATGTTAATCTCAACGAAAATGGATATTTACTTAATTATGTCTAACACATTTTCCGACGAAATAAAGAACAGCAACCGAAATGCTCCAATGGCACGCTTATTATTTATTTTTCTCACGTACTATATAAGGGTGACAATGTTCATATTAAAGAGAAAAAGACTATATAAAAGACAAACAGATGATCAATGTCTGTAATTGAATATATCTTCTTGTTTCTGATTTACATGTAATAATTACAATAATTCCTAAAGCAATAATACGAATATCACCATTTTATTTCTTTAAATTAATAATTCTTTCTGCAATTGGCATTAACCTATTATTATTGTTATTATTAACTCCATCTAATTTTCTTAAATATATCAGAATGGTTCATTTAAATATATGTTAACATTTAGCTCTTACTAGTTTTTGTTCGTAATAAAAAGAATATATTTCTGAAAGCAGAAAAGCATAAAAATAGGAAACTTTAAACATGAGGAAGGATGGTCGTGTACTAAACATTTAAGAATCAAAACATTTTATGAAATCGACATTTCCGTCACTGAATTATAATACTTTATTTCTGCGTTCGCTCAATATTCTATGAGCCAGTAAAAATTGATTATCACTCTTGAAAAGCCCAGATCAATTATAAAATGGAAACCCAATGATGTTAATAAAGAAGGGCAGAAATTTTAAAAAAACTCTAGAATTATCGGAGTTACAACTAAACATAGCAATAAACATTTGTAGCAAATAGATTCTATAATAATAATTATTCATGCCTTCACATCCCCAACAACCCAAAGCCAATTACAGGGCGCTTTGGTAGACTATGAGTTATTATTACGTCCGCGCTCATGGGACAACTTAAAACCTTTGTCTGTCAGCAGTCGCTTAAACGAGAAAGGGAAACCAAGGAAAGCTTTCCCGGACAGGAAGTCGTTAGACTCGATAGCGAGACCCTCCGACGTGACAAGCCAGTAACTTATTACTGAGCTATCAACCGACTATAAAGGCCTTTCAGCAAAGACCAACAAAACAACGAAACGTTATAAAGCAGAGAATACTGTACACATAGGTTTCTTTCATTTTGCAAAATGCTAGTTGCTACAAATTATTTATTTAAGTTTGGTAGATTTTGAAGCTTGTAATAATTTTATAATACCTCTTGAAATAGTATTGGATGAAATGAAAGCAATGTTTGTCTGCAAAAATTTACTACGAAAACCTTTCCCATGATTGAGACGACTTTTGAGGAATCGTCTACGGCAAACTGTATTTGTTTTTAAAAGCATAAAAAGCTGCTGCGAATTTCAGGGCGTTGCAGAAGCTAGCTGCGAAAATCATGAAAACTGGAGCGGTATTATTTTTATAAATTCACATGTAACCTCCTTCAACCCTATAACATTCTTAAAGTATCTGCTGAAAATATTTTTACCCTCTTGCCTAAACAATTAAATATACATAGAGTTCATGATTAGTGTACTCCGCATTTATCAAGACCGAATCAAAGTATTGAGTAGAGGAGCTATTTGTCAATACTGGAAACAGTGCGTTCACAAAAAGGCAAAGAATGTTGGAAAACGATTATTACTGCTAATGAAACTTGGATGTATTGTTATGATCCGGATATAAAGCAGCAAAGCATGGAGTGAATAGAAAAGAAAAATCACCACCGAAAAAATACATCAAAATGACGTGCATAATTTGTTAGCGGTTGCCAGTCAACTAAGAGCGGTACTTAACTATGCAATTAACAAGAACTTGTTAAAAGTTGTCGACAACTTCAGAGGCATATGAAGCGCTCTAATACAAAATAAGAGCTGCAGTTACAGTGTTTCCTAATGCGAATCAAGAAAGGCTCTTTGAACAAGTCTTACAGTATCTAAACAAGTCTCCAACAAACATCTTTGAAAACGAATTTTAGTCAAAAATCTAGAAGAATGTTCAAGAAAATAGGATATTGCTTTTATAAGATACAGATCAGACCTTTTAATAATGCAAATAAGTTTGTGAATGTTGTGTATTGTGCTTCAGTGTTAGCAATGATTAAATATGACTGAATGTTTCTTTAGAATATATGATTTTCTGACGAATTTTCAACCGACTTTTATTGGATGTCATGTTTTCTTGGATTTGAATGGCCGGATGTAGTCGTAGAGAAACCACTTCATAGTAAGTCCGCAACAATTTACTGTGCAGTTATTGCTGAGACAAGACTGGTTCCCTATTTTGTTGAAAATAAAGAAATGCTATACAATAATTTAGTTACGAAATAGGAAACAGATTCCAACACCATTGCTAAGAAATCTTAAAAAATTCCACAACACGGAAAGCCTTTCAGTCAGTACTAAATAGTTTCAATAGGGTACGAAGTTTTCATGTCGTATTTATTCGCCTAATCACACTCCTCCTGATACTACACATTTGGGGTATAGTAAAAAAAAATTGTTTTTCGAGAAACTGATCCTTCGACAACCATTGACGAACTTCGTGAAAATATTATAACTTGTGTCAAAAGAATGCAGCAGCATATTTTTATGAATATGTATAACAAATTTGGCGTTTGCTTTGAGCGCAACTGCAAGCCATTGAACATGTATCTCTAAAATGCCCAAAATTAACTTTTAATTTAGGTTGTGAAGTTATTTTAGTTTGTCTATTCAATAAAGTTTCACGTTCATAGTCGTTTATTTCGGTACATACAGTCTATATTCAGATAAGAATGGCAATGTTAATATTTCTTTTATTTTTTTTTTACAAACTGTTGAGTATTATTGTACTGTAAATATGTATAATGTAATAATACCCACTTATTCTATAATGGTTTGACATTTATCCGTCAATGCTCGGCAAAGCTCTATCTTAAAAGAGGTAATTCTTCTTAATAACAAATTGATAAATCGATATTCACATTGACAGATACTGTACAAATAAATAACAGAAATTAATGGCAGAAACTATTAACCAATAATTCACTTGTCACGCAACAGATGAGCATTTGTACATCACGGCAGCGCTTTCGAAACAAAAACTTCGTGTTCCAAATAAAACGAACACCGATCCATCTTTAAAGTTAATCAAGACCACAATTATGGCAATAAGTTATTATTTTTTAATTTGTTACTACTCATAGTACCTACGTCATTAATATTTACGGTCTAACAATAGTACAAAATATAAAAGGCGATATTGATGAATATTTAGTACATTGACATATATACATAAAATGCGCACCCAAAATTATTATGCCGGCGAATATGACATGTCGGTTTTTCCTTTCAAAGCGGATTAGCGGGCAATATTCTCCCATATTTGCGATAAAAAGAGAAATTCGTAAATGAATTAGCTGATCTTTGTTTTGGACTAGATTAATAGATATTTTGTTCAAGTACACAGTCTATCTCAGAGAAAACGAACCTCTTTTTAAATAAAACCAAAAGCTTACTATTTTGGTAAAATTCATTTATTTTATTCAAAGCAGTAGCATTCGGCTTCAATACAACGTTTTGCATGGTCAATTAATATGTCGAATGAATTTTTAAGTACATCTGTAGAGTTGTCCTTCAAGATCGCTGTCGACGCCTTTTTAATGGCTTCGAAGTCGACATAACGCTGTCATTTATCGGCAAATGTAGTTTGGAGAATAGATAGAAATCACAGGGGGCCAAATCCGATAAATACGGTAAATGGTTGATGATTAAAATGCTATTTGTATTAGAAAATCAATGATAAGCATCGAGTGATGAGATGGTGCATTATCATGTAAAAAGCGCCAGCTATCATCTTTACGATATTGAGGGCGCACACGACGAATACGCCCCAAAGGACGCTTCATAACACCAAGATAATATACAGCATTGACTGTTTGACTAGTTGTTATAAATAAACAGATAAACGACCCCCGCTACATAGAATCGAAAGTCTTCATGCATTAAGATTGCTCTTATTATCTCCATAAATGACGTGATATATTCATCTAAAACTGCTATAGAAATTAAAACACCTTTTCCGATGACTATCAATTTTATTCGTGCTTGAAACGTAATTCCGGTTTTTACCATAGTAGATCTTCTACAAAAATCTAGACGTTCATCAATACACCCTTGAATCTATCTTTTCTCAGATCTCCCCCAACTCAAAGGCAAAATCTGGGCTCATCGATGAAGATTACTCGTCGCTATGCCATGCCAAATGGTCCCTAACAAAATTTAATTTTACGACGTTGTCTTTGGAGAAGAAGGTCTGTATCCACTGTTGATAATAGATCTCGTAGTATCATTGACACTAAATATCGATCATCCGTGGATGTCACAGTTCATTTTTATACAGATCCAGGACTTCTCGTAAGCCGGCATCTTTGTATCCTTACATTATCTTTTGAAAGATGGACATGCCAATAGCAACAATCACTACTCTTTCCCGTTGCTAGACAGTATTTTCAAGATGTGCACCAATTCTTATTGCTATAAATGTATTTAAAGCCATCATAAAATAAAAACTGGAAATTGTTTCGAATACACTAAATTTGTATACCAATGTACTCTACCTTACTATGTTAAAGAATAACGGTAAAATTAAATCATCGTTGCCAACAGATAATTTTTCTTAGTAATCCTACTTTTTGGCTTGACAATATATTTTCAAAATCATAAATGGTAACTCGAACATGAACATAAAAGATTAAGATGTAGATTAATGTTATTAAATCCGTATTTAAACTTCCAAGCTGTTTTATCGTTCTTGTTTCAATTTCCGTATGAATTTGGCGATAAAAATAGTAACATAATTTTTCCTATCTATAATACGTAACAAAAACAGTAAAAAAATTCTGCTCAAACATAGTTGTGCAATAGATGTAAAATTCAATTTTTTGAATACAAAAATTGAAATAATCAATCATGTGTCCTTGACCTAATACATGCGTAAATTTCAAACCGATTGAACTAGTTTTTGTTAGTTATTGGAAAGGTTATATACGTCTCTCTGTGTGTGTATTTAACATAAAGATCGACGATTGAAATTTAAAGTAACGTATTAATATTAATTTTTAGATGAAAATAAGCAAACAGACTCTGGAAACGATACAATTGTTGCAAACTGTACACAGAGAAAACGTTATGATAAAAGCGAATATATTTGAGTGGGACAAAAGATGAAGTAATCATCTCAGAAGTAGACAGCCAAATACAACAATGATGGACGTTAAAATTAATAGAGCTTTAGATGCAATACAGTCCGAGAAATAATAATAAACTTGATCATCCAACAGTATGTACCAATTATAAAATCAAATATACGAGGGTTTGTATTTCGGGTATAGCAAACAAAAAAAATTTCTTATTATCGAAAATAGTTTTATCGTTTTTCAAAATATTGTCCTTGAAATCAATACATTCGTTTAAACCAATCCGAAAAGTATTGCTGCCAATGTGAAGGCGATATCTCCAAAATATGAGTTTTGGATGCCTCAATTCCCTCTTCCGGCGTATGGAACCGTTAACCACGAAGTTTATTCTTCACGTTCCCGAAATATGAACGGCCACACTTGTATTTAATAGCTATTACTTGACAAAATAAAACAAAATAAAGTTGCTGTCTTCATGTTATTAGTTCTTTTGCTAGAAATAAAAATGTATCGGACAAACAAGTCATGTATGGAGTCAAAAAATAAATTTTAGAAAGAATATAATAATAATATAGTTTATCGCCCAATAGGTCAAAGCTACTTACAGGACAAATAAAAACGAGGATAATAAAAAGTACATACAAAAGATATAATTAAATTCGATAAATAATAAATATAAACAAAAAATATGTGCTTATCTTAATCACTAAGATTGATATATAACCCCTTTCTACATTCGACAAACTTTCGTAATTCTGTATACGCGAAAAATTTCGAAAACAAAACCAAGTTGTCATCATTAGCAGAATTAATTAATTAAGTGTGGAAAGGGGTTATATATCACCTGGTAAACATCAAATTCAACTTCATGTGCTTATCTACTAAAAATAATAATTAAAAAAAATACTGTAGTGTAACTTCCATTTCGTTTTCTTGTGAATACATACGTCAGTGTTCTTCATCATATCACTGAATCAAGATCTCCGAAAAATATTTGTCCTCGGCGTCCGATGTACAAATGCAGAAAATTGTCGAGAGGTCATACGTGAAAGTAATTGCAGAAAGTACGTCAAGACAGTCAAATTGACCACTGATTAATTAATTGAAAAACAAGCACTATGTTGTTTTTTTCGATGTGACAAGGATTGAGTACTAGTAAAGAAATATATTCAATTTATCTATTTGAATAAAAAATACCAGAAGTTTTGTGGAACAAAAATTTTAAAAATCTTATACACCAAATTTTTTAATATCGTAAAAAAGATACCAAATAATAGATCCATATTCAAGCTTGCTTCGGACGAAGGCAAAATATAATGTTTTGGGTTGATCGGCGTTATTGAAAAACTTGCCACGCAACAAAATGAACACAAATTTTTAACCGCTGCGAGAAATACCTGTTGAATGTAAATTGAAATTCTATCAAAGAGTATTCTAAAATCTTTCACTGAATCAGTTTTTAAAGCTCTATGTTCATTTGTAGAATAAGACGAAGGAAGGTGTGTTAATTTTCTAGTAAGAGACATAACAAAACATTTACAATAATAATCGAAGATGATTAACAACAAGCCAACCAATAAAAAAATAAATGCTTTCCTGTAAGACCATTAAGTAAATCGTTTATAAAAAGTAAGAATAATATTGGACCAAAATTCGAGCTCTTGGAAACCCTGGAGATAAATATAAAAACAGTAGACGAGTAGTAGCCATTATAAAAACCAAAGTTGATTCTATCGTTCAGGTACGTACCCCATAAGACTAAGAAGGTAAAGAGAAAAACTAAAATAAGATAGTTTATTTAAAAACATTAAATGGTCAAGAAAAGACGAATAAATGCAATCAATCTGACTCTTGACAATCAATAATGTAATTAACATATTGTGTTAAAGTTACTAGTTTAGTCACACTGGATCTTCTAGAGAAAAAAACCATGCCGCCAAGAAGAAATATAAAAACCAATATTATGAAATATGTAACTTAAAAAATTTGCTTGTATACTTTAGAAAAATTAAAAATAATATCAATGGGGCGATAGTTTATTTTCGATTTGTCACCTTCTCGACAATCCTAACACGTTTCTCTATTAAAATACCGTAGATCAGTGTATCAAATGCTCTGACAAAATTCTCGTAGACAACGTTAACTTGTCTCCTGTTATTATCATTATCATTTTATCGCTTCGTAGTACAAAGAAGTGTAAGAAACGTCAATCCAGAACAGACATATCAGTGTAAATATAGAAATAACAAAACAATAACAATACAATTAAACATTAAAATTAAACATTCAATACATACTAAAATAATTCTAAGTAATGCTTATTGCGTCAACAAAAAAAAATCTTCCACTTTTTAAACCACCATTTCAAACAAATATTTTCTATGCGCTTCTTGAACTGCCGTTCTGGGAGTGTTCTTATGGTTTCCGGTATGTGATCGTAGACTTTTATATAGTGATGAACTGCACGTATTTGTACTTTAGTTAAATTAATATATTATCAATTACTTCACTAACGTATTGCATAAGTTCCATAAGATTTGTAATAGTCGATCTGCCTTTAACGAAGCCATTCTATTGTTAGAAAAGTGTAACCTAATTTGAGAGTTATATATATATATATATATATATATATATATATATATAACGATATATAAATAGCGACCAAATATTTTTGCGAAATTTTGACGGGATACTGACAGGTCTGTAATTGTTAATATTATTGCACGGACCATGCAATACTGATCTGCCATGCATATGGAAAATAGCATGTTAATAATTATATACTTATAAATATATAATTACGTTCGTTACGATGGGAAATTAATGTAAATTATTATTTTCTGCTACGCCATCGATAATTAAAATCACAGAAACTAATTAAAAATTTCTGCGCTGGAGAAGGACTCGAACCTCTATCTGCCGTTTGCCAGACGGCTGCCTTATCAATTAGGCCATATAACCTAACTGCGAGTTTTAAATGAATATTAGACCTACTTCAATAATGCGATTTATGGCATGTTAAAGGACTCGAAGTTATATTGCCTGGTTGCTTAATTGTTAAGGCAGTCCTTCTCGAGAGCAGAAATTTTTAATTAATTTCTGTGATGTTAATTAACGATGGCATAGCATGAAATAATAATTTTCATTAATTTCCCATCGTAAAAAAAGCTAATTATATATTTATATATTATTATTAACATCAAAATAACCTGACTGCGAGTTATAAATAAATATTAGATCTGTTTCCATAATGAATTATGGTGCGTTAAAGGACTCGACTCTACCGGCTGGTGCCCTAATTGAGAAGGCAGCCGACTAGAAACGGCAGGTAGGGGTTCAAGTCTTTCTCCAGAGCAAAAGCTTTTAATTAATTTCTCTGATTTTAATTCACGATGGCGTAGCGGAAAATATCATATTTGTCAAGATAAATTAAATATTAAAGGAAGAGGCATAGCAAGAACATCGGCACACAGTCTCTTACAAAAAGCTAGATAGTTAATCGCGTTCATATATTATATCAATTTTCAATGCTTTATATTAATAAGTTGCAAACCGAGAATTATTGTACGTAATTGAATATGAGACTAAAGAAAAGGTTGGAGGACGACACTCTCAAAAAAGTGTCGAAAGCGTCGATAAAAGATGGAGATTAATATATGAAAAGTTTAAAATTAACCAAGACATAGTTAAACTAATTTTAACAAAAGAATTTGGGATTTCAAAATAATCAAAGTTCGTATCTCAGATCTTACCGGTTGAAATTGATATTCTGACTGATCATTTACCATAATTACGAGCGATGGAATTCACTTCTTCCAACATGACATAGAAACACAGCGTAAATAAGATCATCTGTACATTGCGTTCTAGAAATCACCCGTATAATTTAAGACCATGCTAGTCTGTTTTTGTCCGTTAGAATTAATTGAACAAAAATAGTCAACCAATATTCTATATAAATGTATTATAGAGAAATGAGATTCTATTCGAGAAAACAGGTAAAAATTATGGCCTGACAAGTACACCCTTGAACATATCAATCTGTTGCCATAATGTACACACTGTCAGACTTTTCGGATACATAATTAAATTATCCTGCTTATTCTTCTGGTTTAACTTATTAGCACTTCTGCTTACTTCCAAAGTTTTTAAAAATTGACGAAGATTTTCTAATATAATTAGTATCCAACAAACAGATGTGAGACAATTATTCACGAGTATTCTAAAAAATTGGTTCCAAGTCTATTTCCAACAAAGGAAAAACATCGTATAGGTCAGTGTATAAACACTAAAGAGATGTACTTTGAAAGTAGCTTCTAATGTGCCGTTCCGTATATACTGGCTGAGCCACCGAAAACAGTCTCGGGCTAGATGACTATTTACTCGATTTACAAAAAATGTTCGATTATATAAAATTTTTCTCTAAAAGAGAAATTAAATGGTACGTCTATAATTTTGTTCTTAGAACAGTTTTTTTATATCTGAAATTCGAACCAATAGTTTTTAAATAATACAATTTTAAAAATTTATTGTCTAACAGTTATTGATTTGACAAAAGATTAAATGTTTAAAATGTTCACCACCAGTTTTCATACTGTGTAATAGTAGAGGGATTGTTGCATATATTTTTCTCTTTAAATAACCCCATGGAATGTTCAGTAATATCCCATGGAATATTCAGCAATAGTCCGTTAACCGTTTTTGTACTATAAATTTTGTAGATTATAAATTTTTAAAATTGTATTATTCGCAAACTACTAGTTCAAATTTAAAAATTATCAAACCATTGTAACAAAAAAATTACAGTCTCCGAAAAAAACTAATCATTTAATACCTACACATAAATTATTGGCGTGAAAGTGCGTGAAAGTAACCCCTACTTAAGGGTTGATGTAACCCAAGTGAAAATAGGTAAATTAAGTGTTCCTCTTAGAACAAAAATTGAAAAAAATTTATTTGAATCGTGTTCGAGCATTTTTTGTCAAATTAATTAGAAACTCAAAAGATCTTTTTGATGGCATATTTCAAGAATTAGACACACTTTATAGATATCCACTTTATCATACTGTCAACAAATGCTTCAATAACTTTGATAATTCGAAACTAATTCAAAACACTCTACCAACTCCGTATTATATTGTATTACGTGGAAGGATTCTCGTATTCCAATAATTTGTTCAAAACATATGAAATTTAAATTTAAAAAATTAAGCTTACATAGCATTTAGATGTTAAATAATTATCTACTTTCTCTTTTTTGCAGCTTACCTAAAACTTCAGTACGATGTACGGCTTAATATTAGAGAATATGTCTGAATACATTAAGCAGAAATTTGGCAACGAGAAATGGGAAGAAATACGGAAAGCTGCAGGCGTCGAACAACCAACCTTCAGTACACATCAAGTGTATGCTGAAAACCTTATACCTAAATTAGCATCGAAAGCTATCGAGGTAAGTAAAGTATTTCTAACATAAGTCACACAGAATATGCTTGTATGTGTATAATTAAGGGGTTGAGGTTTCGAGTATTTGAAATTTATAAATCACGTCAACATGTATAAAATTTAAAAAATGAAAAATACAACAATACGAGTATTACGGACATAATTAAAGTATTAAAATTGGATTGTGTAAAGTTATATTAAAATGTAAATGTAACCATAGCTGCAGAAAACATTTATTTTATGTATTCGAATTGCCTGAATACTTGCGGTTGTCGAAAGGACAATAACTAATAATACAGAAAATAATGCATGTAATTCCCTATTACATAAAAATAAATGATTATTATTAAACCAAGAATGAATGTTTCAATATGGTTACATACAAACATAAAATTTACTCGTACTGCAGCAATGTTGGTAAAATATCGTTGCTAAATAACCAACTAAAAAAGCAATTGAATCGTATGTTAGCTAAAGAGTATTTAAGATCACAATATGCGGTCAAAAACTCATATCCTAACATCGCTTCTCATTTTTCTGAACCCAACCAAGTAATAACATCTAAATGTAAGCAAATAACTTCTAGTTTGACTGTCTGCTGAACCGGTTTTTTTACATCCCCATAAAATATAATTCATTTGAATCAAATTTAAAGACTCTAGTAGTCAATGTATTCGATAAACACAAACAAGTTATGGGCCATAAAAATTTGATTATTAACAGTATTAATGTTACGGACCTTCTTTCTATCGCAAATCCAAGAAGAGTTGCGACATAATTATTAGTTCCAGCAAGAGAGTGCAACTAGTCACATTACATGAATAATTATGAATGTTTTACGAGAGTCGGTTCCAAATAGACAAATTTCAAGAAATTGTACCTTTCCTTGGCTTGTAAAAGACCCCAATATTACTGTTCCGTATTCACTTTAATGAGGTTAAAAGTAAGGTGTATGCAAATAAACCTATAAATTTGGAGAAAGGAAGCATCAATATTGAATTTAGATCCGGTCCACGTCAACTTCTTCGATCTGTTATGCAGAATTTCGTCATGCATGTGAAAGATTTGTTGAGGATGATGGCCATTTACGGGGATGGGAATTTTAAATATAAATTTACTTATTCTATAGTTTATGTCAAGATGTTTAAAATTATCAATACTTTTTGGCAAACGCTCCATAAATGCTATGAATTGATTTATAATTATATATTAGGAAATCTGAAGCAATGCTTTGCAGTACCTTGCATACCCATTTTTAAAGACTCATTTAAAAATAGGTGGAAAACACTGGCTATAACATGGACTATGTATTTTAACTTGTTTTGCAAGCTTGAAAATCCAATACCGTATCGATGTTTACCATTTTGCATGAATCACAACTCATTAGTTAAAAAAAAAAGAGAAATACAAATAACTAATATCATTGGGAATTCATTATGGGTTGTGTAGGAAGATTTTAATGATACTTTCATTATTTAATAAAATTGATAAAATTGGAAGATTGCGAAAGTTTTTATATAATTATATATAACCTGTAACTAGTTATAAGAAACCTATATGATCGACATCTCATGTACACAAATTCAATAGCGTAATTCATTTCGATCTTCATTCAGAAGCATATTGAATAATGAATGTGAACAACTCATTTTGTTCGTGTTAAAGGTATAAATCGACAGTACAGACCTAGTGGCTCTTGTTTTAACTTTTTTTTACTCTACTTTGCCACTTTTTTTATCCATGACCTATTGTTACTTCTCTGTTACTCCTTCCTCCCGCAGATCTTTCTTGATATTTTTCCACCTACCTGGGGAATCCTCGCCTCTCTCTTTCCAATAAAACTCTCTTTTACAAATCGTTTTCAAGCATTCTATCCACATGTGCCAGCCATCTCATTCTTTGCGCTCTTATTATTTGGATAATACTAGGTTTGCTAATTCTTTATTTGTCCTAAATTCTCCATGTACTCTTACTACACCATAAATATTTCTTAAAATTCTTCACTCACATACCTCGAGATTATTTTCTTGTTTATTTATCGTTTCGCAAGCATAAGTAATATGCTCTTATTACTATTTGATAGATTTTTTAATTTTGCAGCATAATCTCTGCTCTTTTAGTTACACCCCTGGCGACTGTGTTTCCCTTTGTTAACAGTTTCGCTGTTTCTTTCTGTTCATCTCCTTTACTTTTTAGCGTTACGCCCAGATATTCGATATGTTCCGCTTTTTATACATAACTTCTTTTTGCACAAGGTATTTCTATATAATACCATATATTTCGGTTTATTTTCTTTAATTTTTTCCCCGTATTTATTTGTTTTTCTTCCATCTGTTTATTGGTGTCTGCTTCCATATATGAAGGCCCTTTGTTCTTGGTACTTTTTTTAAATGGCGGATCTCCTTATCCCAAATCCCTTTTAACTCAAAATTGTTTTGGTATTTTTCCTTCCGATATTATTTTATTTTTCTGTTTTACGAAGGGCCATTTCCACAAAAATCCCGATTATGTCTAATTTTTTCATTACATCATAAAGCTTCTTCCTTTTGATGGAATCTTTGACTTGTAATTGATATATGTATGTATGTCTGATGCAGATATAGTTCCAGTTCTATTCATACGTATTTTTTAGAGTTGAATCATCATATTATCCCGCAATAATTTCGAAAATCATCTAAAATATCGTCTAATATGAACTTTGCTAACCACGTTTTACTGAAATTTCTGAAAATTCACTTTTTAGACATATTTGCTTAAGGAATAATTGAAGAAAATTTGTCTAAATGATGAATTTCCAAAAATCACAGTGAAAACATGATTTGCAAAGTTTATATTAGGCGATATTTCAGGTGATTGTTAAGAACATAGTGAAGATACTTCTATGGACGCCAAATGAAGAAGTTGATTAAAGACTAGGCAATAGCACATCAAATCTTATCGACATATTGATTTAAATTTGTGGATTTTCTACACATTAAGTAAAAAGAATAATATAGATCATATATCGCCGTGTAACATCTCGTTAGGACGGTCGATAAACTATCCTTTTTAGCCCTATAAGCTACAAGTAGAATATCAGGATGTTCGACGCAAAAAGTTAGAAATATCGAAATAAATTCTTTTCAATCATTCAAAACCCTTTTCTGTTAGATAGACTTGTTCTCTGTCAATAGAAGAATCAATTATTAAATTAAAATCAATTGTATCAGCTAATCGAAGCATTTTAAGTAAAATATTCAAATTTGGTTAATTAAAAATTATTTACCCATGACGAGCCGCATACATCAAAGCTATCCTCATAAAAACTAAAGAGATTGAACAGGAATATTTTGCTCAATTCTTCTGATGTATTATCACCAGTTTAGTTTGAAGAGTGTTCATGTCTTTTAAGAGTTGTAAAAATTATACAAATATTGAAAAAATTGTAATAATACAGATCTTTGAATGCTTCGGACTGTTTGTAATTTACTGAATAAATTACTTTACATGAAATCATATGGAAACTTTTGCGATGACAGTACTTATTTAGAAATTATCACTGTAAAACACTACTCGAGACATATAAAAACGGTTACCATAAACTGTAACAGCAATAGAAATTGTTTTTTCCTTTACAGATACTGAACATTACAGAACAAGAATTTTTCGATCAAATGGGGGTGTTTTTCATCAGTTTTGTCAGTCAGTACGGTTACGATAGAGTACTGTCTGTGTTAGGGCGACATATGAGGGATTTTCTCAACGGTTTAGATAACCTGCATGAATATTTAAAATTTTCATATCCCAGAATGAGGGCACCAAGTTTCATATGTGAAAATGAATCGAGGCAAGGCTTGACATTGCATTACAGAAGCAAACGGAGAGGTTTTGTATATTACACGATGGGTCAAATTAGAGAGGTATGTATGTACGAGTATATGCGATCAAATAATAATGTTAATTGGCATTAACTGCGTTAATTAAAATTTCTTATCCAAAACTTATATGTTAAAGTCTATGATTTTTGCTTTTTGGTATCGATATTTCAACTTTGAACAGCTCACAATCTAATATATTTATAAGTGGTTCTCCAGTTAGAAATTAAGAAATTTCAATATTAAGAAAGATATATCAACAATTTTACATTTTCCAACATTTCAATGTGATTTAAAACACGTATTTGTGATTGATTTAACGTAACAACGTAAAGAGAAGTCATTAGTGATTTTAATTGAATATATATTTTTAATAGAATTACAATTAAATTACATTTATATTTTAACGATCTAATAGCACATTTTTATTGATTTAAAAGTAATTTGGAAATGTGTAGTTGTAACGATAATTATACAGACTCGAATTCAATTTTTTAATTGAGCTAGAATAAAATATGTTTGCATGTTATCGAAGTCAATTGTACATGTTTACTACCCTAGTGGACAGTCAAATGTATCGTTCGAATCTAATCTAAACTATCTATGAAATTGGCTACATTTCAAAGTGACTGCTGAATCCATCTCTTTTACATGCTAATTATGTCCAAATGGAAATGGAACAGCCGCAGTTTTTTTAAAATTCTTTCCGCCCTACATAACATAAATTAATTAGAATAATTGCTAATATTTTTTCGAATATAAATCCTTATACGATTTTAGTTTTTGTTTTGGGACAAATTAGTAAACCTTTATATATAATTTGGCCATAAATTCCGTCATAGATTTAAAATGGTTTTTCATAAACACGTAAAACAATAACAGTTTCGAATGGGTCATAACTTGCTTAGTATTTTTTTATTTAGTATCGTATCATTCAACGTATTGTACTCACCTACATGCAGGTGAACATACTATACAATGTGAACAATTTAATATGCCTGTAATGGGTATCACAAAAATTTCCAGCTTGTAACTTCATTTTTGTACATTGGTGGCACTTCTTCGTGTTTACCATATGTATCGAACATAGATAATATGCACAGAACTTTACTACGTATGTATCCTTTGTGATATAATGAAATGATAATATATATGAAATGTATATGATCTAAGGCAGGGGTGGGACAGGCACCATAGAATAATATTTAATCATGAAAATATCAATGAAACAAATTTATTTCATAAATTTTCAAAATGTAAATTTAAATTTTAATTGAAAAAACATAATTTTAAAATCGATAATTAATATTGATATTTGATATTGCAAATCTGTAGCACGAAAGTTGAATTCCCCCGTTCTCGGGCATTGGTCCCAATCAATATCAGTGTAATTAGTACTTTTTTTAAGAATTTCATATTAAAAACCAGATTCGAAAGCAAATGTCGACGAACAAAGAGAATTCAATTTTTGAACAAATTTTGTAAACAATGAGATGTTATTTTCATTCACCAAATATCATAATGTTTCTTTATTATAATGTAATTTTAATTCAATGTTATTTTCTTGATTAAAATTTCTAATTCTAAGTTCTGTTTACTAGAAATACCAAAATATATTATGATTTTATTAGTCACGTTGTTCTCTGTATGCTCTGCTGAACTACCTCACTTCTGTATGTATGATTTGATCTTCAAATTCTAAACCATTCTTGTAGAAGTAATTTAAATAATCCGTATTTCATTGCTGCTTCTGCTACTAAATTTATTACTCTTCTAACTGTTTGTAGCGGGTGGCGCAAAAGTAATGTCATAATTTGAACTGGCTGCCATTTTGTTATAAATGAAAAAAAGAGCTCCGTTTTCATAAAAAGTTTATTTGAACGTGCAAAATTGATGACATTAATTGGAAAAAACTATGTCGCTCATATGGCCACCTCCCGAGTTGATGCATAAACGCGCTCGTTTTACGACATTTTGAATTGTTGCTCGCAAAACATTTGGCTGCAAATTGGCGATTTCTTCTTCAATGTTAGCTTTCAAGACTTGCAAGGTTCGTGGTTTGTTGTGGTAAACGCGTTGTTTTAAAAAGAAGTCTGATGCTGTTACATCTGGCGATCTGGACCACCAATTCAAATCTGAAAAACGAGAGATCACTCGATGTGGAAGTTGATGTCTCAAAATCTCCATCGTTGCCTGAACTGTATAAGCGGTTGCTCCGTCCTGTTGAAACCAACAATGATCGAGACCTAATGCAGCAACTTGCGGCAAAAAAAAACTCGTTTAGCATCTGCCTGTAACCCACACCGGTTACGGTTACTGTAGTGCCATCGGCGTCTTCAAAAAATAAGGCCCAATCACTTTTTCGCGTCAAATGCCACACATACAGTCACTTAGCTCTTCATGCATTTTATGAGGATTCTTTGTGCCCCAGAATTGCAAATTTTGTTTGCTAACATAACCACTTAAGTGGAAATGGGCTTCGTCGCCCATTATGATTTTTGATACGAAATCATCCTCTTCTTGCACTAAGTTTAAAATAGTATGGCAGTAAGTTAACCCTGTCCGATGGTCAGCAGGCAGCAATTCGTGAATAGTTTGCACTTTGTAGGGGAACATTTTCAAATCTTTCACCAAAATTCGTTGCAACGAACGTCTGCTGATGCCTAATTATGTGCATCGATGTCTCGTTGATGTTTGTGGATTCTCTCGTACGTCGTTAACAACAGCAGCGATGTTCTCGATCGAACGAGCAATACGAGGCTGGCTACTTCTTGCGACATCTATAGTGGACCCAGTTTGCATGAGACGCTCAGCCAAACGCTTAATTGTTTGATCACATGGAACACGACTACGAGGAAAACGACGACGAAATTCACGCTGCGCTAAAACAACACACTGAAAATTTATCAAATAAGCGGTAACAATAATTCCACGTTCTTGAGGTGTGTATCGCTCTATGGCTTGTTAACAACTAATTCTCTATATATCTACATCATAAATGTCAAAACACAGTGAAATTTGGTGCCATCTGCAAAAATGGCAGCTAATTCAAATTATGACATTACTTTTGCGCCATCTGTTATTTTCTGAAGATCGGGTGTTTCTTACATAACGCAATGAAACCATTATAGCTTTCTTTCATTACAGATGCGCCATCTATTGTAATAGAGAATAATTCTTCTAAAAATAACGTCCTTTTAGAGATAAAGTTCTTCTTTCATAATAAATCAAAAACTTATAGTTGATTGTTAAGGTCGTTACTCCATTAAAATAAGAAATAAATAATATGCTAAGGAATAAATAACACTCTATGGAATTTAATTTGATCAATAAGGTTGATATATAACCCCTTTCCACAATTAAATTTGTAAATTCTGTATACGCATTTCGACAACCAAGTTGTCATCATCAGCAGAAATTTCACCTGGTAAAACACGGCGAAGAAATCGAAAAATACACTTATATATGCACTAATGCATTGCAACGGTGCGGATCGCGACGGAGTGTATTTTTCGTACAATTTCTTCGCCGTGTTTTACCAGGTATGAAATTATCTGCTGATGATGACAACTTGGTTGTCGAAATGCGTATACAGAATTTACAAATAGTTAATTGTGGAAAGGGGTTATATATCAACCTTATTGATCAAATTAAATTCCATAGAGTGTTATTTATTCCTTAGCATATTATTTATTTCTTATTTTAATGGAGTAACGACCTTAACAATCAACTATAAGTTTTTGATTTATTATGAAAGAAGAACTTTATCTCTAAAAGGACGTTATTTTTAGAAGAATTATTCAAGATGTGCATTAGTGCACATCTTGGTTTGCAACGGTGCGGATCGCGTACGGAGTGTATTTTTCGTACAATTTCTTCGCCGTGTTTTACCAGGTGCGACACTTTGAAATTATCTGCTGATGATGACAACTTGGTTGTCGAAATGCGTATACAGAATTTACAAATAGTTAATTGTGGAAAGGGGTTATATATCAACCTTATTGATCAAGTCAATCAACCACAGGCTCCATCAAATTCAACTACTCTATGGAATAAATGAAACACTTCGCCTAAATTTCATATCATATTATATATGTATTTACTGCGACTAGTTTCGTTTATAAAACATTATTGAGCAAGTACAATACAGGTTTCAATCTTCTTTATTTAAGAAAACTAAAGGCAAGTTAAATCCGATTACAAGAAAGGGGTAGAGATAAAATATATATATACAAGATTATTTATCGTCTCTTCGAAATATCTATAAATATAAACAATTGGAAAACATTAGGAACCATTGAAATTATTAAAGTAAGAGATTAAAATAGAAATAATGAGTGCTAAGAATTAAAATAAATTTAAAAATTTACAATAAAGTAATAATAGTGATAATGATAATAGCAGTCTAATTACTAATTACACGATAATGTATACTTACAGCATATAAGAAAAAGAAAAATTATACAAAAATTCTATAAAAAATATAAGAAAATCAGTAGTAAAATGGAATTAGTGCATATTAATATTTCAAAGTGATACACATTGAAACATAAGAAAACAATGAACAACATTAACTTACATTAAATTCTGAAATTAAAAATTTTTTCAAAGAGTATAGTGAACCAGTAAACAAATCAATATCATTGCAATATTTATTCACATTCCTACACACAGATATAATACTCGAGTGTGAGCGATGGGTCGTAGCCGTAATTGAAAAAGTTTCTGACTTCTATTACACAACCTAGAAACAGAAATCAAACAATTGCAGTACATTCCGAGCATACAAAATATTATTGATCGACTTATACAAAAATAGTCTGAGATATAATCCTACAGTTACTTACTGTGAGCAGATTTTTTCCGCATGCAAATTAAAGGCTAACTTTGCATCAAATGTCACACCTAGATCATTAAACAATTCGCACCTTTCTAGAGGAGAATTACGGGATTATTTTGATATGATGTGTCTTTGTATAACTCATTACTTTACATTTATCTGTGTCGAACAGCAAATAAAAAAAGTCCAATGTTCCAGGCATGTAAGATCGTTTTGTAAAATAAAAAAAAATAAAAAATAAAAAATATCGTACAACGAAAATCGTCCGCATACAGCGAACAGTGCGATGTTACGCCGTCTGTAATATCATTTACGAAGATAAGAAAGAACAGTGGGCTCAACTCAGGTCCTTGAGGTACTCCTTACCACCATAAACATGGGCACAGTATGAAACCATTGCATTCTACATAGTTCGTACGCCTAGGCAAATAAGATTCAAGGACCTGAATATAGTCATTGGAAATTCCAAAGCCATTTAGTTTTTGTAAAATTATATCATGTTACCCAGAATCAAATGCCTTTGAAAAGTCAATATAAATTGTTCCGACCTGATACTTCCAAAGCATCAGATCAAAATGTACTACCACCAATTTATTTTCCAAATTGGTGGTAGTCGATCTCTCTCTTATGAAGTCGTGCTGACAAATAAAAAGCTGACTTACAACATGATTATAAATCAATGTAGCAATCATTACTTCAAAAATTTTGGCAAAGTTACTTATGAGAGATACAGATCTGTAGTTCTTTATTTCATTTTTGCACCCAGATGTGAAAACAGGAGTAACTTTATAACTTTTCCAACATTCAAGACACGTCTGACGTAATATCATATTATAAATATGCAATAATAGAAGCAGAAACACGCATTGACAATACTTAACCATAAGTAAAAGCGGTTATAGAACCCTCATTCTGGCTCTTAATGAATCAACAGTTCAAGAAAGACCATCCTCAGTAAAAAGGTGGACATTCTAACATTTGCATTAACAAAAGGATTCAATACTTGTTACATGAATACCGTTAACAAAAGCAGGTGAAAAGTGTGATGCAAGCAACAGTATCTGATCAGGAAATTTAATATGTCTATCACCATCCATCATAGACCCAGGAGAACGTATTTCGTTCTTATGTACGTTTATAAAATTCCTCAATTTATTCGGATTATTTTCGGTATGCCTTACACTTACCTTTGCAGAAAGACTTCTTGATCTAAAGAATTTCAAGTAATGCTTTTTAACTTTAATTAAGTGACATGTTCCAAGCGAAAACCAGGATGGAAAGGGTATAGGAAAGAATCTAGATGTAGTCATTGGTACGCAGATTATCACATATAATGTTAACGTCATTACAATCCAATAAGGATTTCCAATTTGTTGCCATAAGCAGACTGTAAAGTTGGTCAAAGTCCGCACGTTTGAAATTCAATCTGGGGGTATTAGAGAACTTGAATTCCTTAAAAGCAGATCCGCTATAGGCAACAGTGAAAGCTAGTGGCGGATGATAAGAGACCTCCGGAACTTGAAATATCAACCCTGCAACAATTACATATAATATCATTAGAGCTAAAAGTCCAAGAATCTATTATTTTGATACTTACAGTTATTAAACTGATTAGCTTCATTGGGTATTAGAAAGTTATAATTTTTTGAACATTAGCCAAAATTTTAGGTGCATTCAATCATTTAAAAAATAAATATTAATCCAATGCATGCGTTTTAAGACTTTCCACTTAGAATCTTTCACACTATTGCAACTCAAATGAAATATTAGATATATTTACATCTTCGCATATTATAGACACTTTTGCATGTTTATGAAAAAAATTTTAGATAATTAGATTATGGTTATCAATGATGAACATTAAGAGTAAACAGTAGAGCCAATCTTACATTAAAGCCAATCTATCTAGTCTGTTGCCAACACCGGACAAACGCCATTACAAAAGCCGCCCAACGCAAGATGTTAACAGAGTAGGACGCAGTGAAATACATATCGGGCGCACAAAGTCTGCATCGTCATGCCGCGATGGATTAAAAAAAAAATAAATTGTGTAATTTATTGATAACTTTGTGTTATATCACGTAGAAAAGTAAAGTAATTTTATAATTTTACAGCACAAATTATCAAAATTATTAATGTAATGATAACTTTGATGAATTCGGTTAATGTTAACATTAACGATGACGATAAGATTTAATTCTAACAAAGAAGAAAACACTGTGAAATAGTTACATAGTCGTTAAATCAATCATATATATCATCCGTATACGGCACAAATAATGATTTCTAAAATAATTATTTTGTACATACATTTTTCATTTATTGTACTATATGTCTTTTCAAATCAAATCCCAATGAATGAACGGACGCGCGATATATTAAATAAACATTTATTGTTTTAAACAATATTGTTAAAACAAGGAAATTGAAAATATTTTTGTATTTAACAGAGGAATTTTTATGGACATATATTTGAATATTATTCATTACATTTTTAATTAAAATATATCGTGAAAGCGAACCAGTTCATGGAATTGTATAGTAATGCATCGCAGATTTAAATTCAAAATACGAATTTCTTTGGAATTAAATAAAAAACCTCACAAATGTTTAATAAATTTCATAATCAATTGGGTGAATATGATAAATGTGTTAAAATAAATACATCGCGCACATTAATATATGAAGAAAACGAAAACAAAGCAAGATACTAATATGATTTGCCTATTTTTCGGAAAAATTTAGTATTATATGTACATACACGGTGTGGCTATAAAAAACGGATTAGTGTCACAAAATCGTTTATTAGTTTTCTTTCATAATTTTAACATTAACCTCTTCGATCTGCGATCACTTCTCATTCCTCTTTGAACCATTTGAAACATAAGGCATAAGTTTCAATAGCGAATTTTTCGAGTTTCACAATGAATTTTACATTGACGCGTTATTCTATATGAACACTTAATATTTAACCGACGGAGCACAAATTGAAAGTTCACTTCAAACGAAAGCTCCGGCCCAAGTTAGAGGCCTAAAACCTTGACGATGACAGCAACACATAGAAGGGTATCACGTGATATGGTCGTGTAGCATTTGACCTCACAATTTGTCTATAGAACGATCAATCCGATGTTTTATCATTTTTTTATCATTTGCATCTAGTATTCTAATAACTGATATTTGATTTAAGTTACAATGTGAATAAAGTGTCTAAATGAAAAGTATTGAAATGCCCAAATTCATCATTTGAAAGCGATAATATTCATAGGTTGTCTTGCAAAGGATTTAGCTACTACAAATATAGTTATATATATACTATACTTGAAATATATATATATATATATATATATAAAATACCTCTTTATTAAACACGTTAAGAAAAGCTTGAGGAACTGCTGGATGCTGCATTTAGAGATTTTTTGCACTGCTGACTACGGGTAGATCAAATCGCTAACAGTATACATAAATCGCTAGAAATGTTTTAATTTCTTGCTTGTTTGAATTAAATCAAATTATCTCAAAAATACTTTGGAATTTTAATCCATTTCTGTTTAAATATGTATACAATTCCAATACATCTTCAATAGTTTAATTGGTAATTTCATAACTTGCCAAGTATTTAATTCTGTTAATTCTGTTTTCCCTACGTAAACAATATTATTCATCAAAACAAATAACTCACGCAATTTTGTAAAGCTACCTCTAATTAGTAAGAGAATTCAGGAATGACTGCTACTTTTGGTATACCTTCATGGGCATTGTCCTGTAGAGTTGCGTTCCCTACCAAATTCCTTACATCAGCTATCCAAAGTCGCCCGAGATAGTTTCATTCGTAAAAGCAGGTTACAAGCGATTGAGGCATTGTTCTTCTTTTAAACCAACTTCAAAATCATCCCCTCTTAAAGTTCCCGTAATCGCTACTAACTACTTATGTATTTGTAAAATGCAACAAATGTAAATTTTGATTGCCGTGGATTTCATATATACAGAGTATCTTAAAATTTTCGAAATATTCCTCGTATACAGGTTGGTAGAAAAGTTTTGAAAGAAAAAATGAAACAATGTGAATTTTTAAATGAAATTAGTTTCTTTATTCAATGTAATCTCCCTCAACTTCAATACATTTATTCCAATGATCCTCCAATAATTTTATACCATCTCTGTAATGACTTTCTGGAAGCTCTGCAAAATACTGTTCCATGGCTGAAATAGCATCTTCATTCGATGAAAAACGCTTTCCACGAACGAATTGTTTCAAGTTTCTGAAGAGGTAGTAATCACTCGGAGCCAAATCTGGTGAATACGGTGGTTGTTCAAGCAATTTGTACTTTAATTCATTCAATTTAGCCATCGTCAAAACAGTTTTATGTGAAGGCGCATTGTCTTGATGAAAAATTATCTTTTTTTCGCAAACTCAGGTCTTTTTCACGAATATTTGCATCCAGTTGATCTAAAAGGTTACAATAATACTCTGAGTTAATTGTTTTACATTTTTCAAGATAATCAATCAATAAAATTCCTTTTGCATCCCAAAACACTGATGCCATAACCTTTTTTGCCGATCGTCCTGAGTTCATCTCTTGGGAAGTTTCAATTTAGGATCATGGTGGTAGATCCAAATCTTATCCATAGTTATAAAACGACGCAAGAAATCGGTTTTATTCCACTTGAAACGCACCAAGTTACGCTGAGAAATTTGTTTTCGATCCAGTTTTTGTTGAATTGTTAATAAATGCGGCACTAACTCTCCAAACAGCTTTTTCATATGTAATTCTTCATGTAAAATATGGAGTACTCGTTCGTCTGAGATGCCTATGGTATTAGCAATTTCACGCTTAGTCAAATTCGGAACTTCACTAACCATATTATGTACTTGCTCAATGATTTCTGCTGTTGCTGATAAACCTTCCAAAACAAAGAATTTTATCACAGCGCGATATTCAGTTTTTTCCATTGTTAAAAAATACACCGACACGTCTAATTCAAATGGATTGCTAACAATGAATAAATTGATAGATCGAGATAAAATTTTTAGTGTGTTCATATGACACAATATTAAAATGGCGTATGAATTTTGATTCCTCTACTGCTTAATAGGTGTCGCTTTCAAAACTTTTCTACCAACCTGTAATAGGATAATAAAGCGAAATGTTTCATTATACGACTAAAACCTAATCTTTGTCCGAATTAAAGCAAGATTATGTTATAATAAAAATTATTACTAAATATCATTATCGACAATTATCAAAATACTAAATTATATTTAAATTTTTTATTAAATATAAGAAGAAGAAATAAGGAAAACAAACCGAAAACGACAGATCATTCTCCACTATGACAATGCGATTTCTCACAGGTCGGTTCAAACAATTGAATATTTGACCAGGCAAAACATTCATGAGCCATCCGCCTCACAGCCTCGATTTAGCACCCTGTGATTTCTTTTCCCACACGTCAAGAATAAACTTCGTGGTCAACGGTTTTCTATGCCGGAAGAGGCAATTGAGACATTCAAAACTCATATTTTGTATATACCGCTTTCACAGTGGCAGCAATGCTTTTCGGATTGGTTTAAACGAATGCAAAAGTGCATTCATTTTTAAGGAGAATATTTTGAAAAGCAATAAAACTATTTTCGATAATAAAATTTTTTTTTGTTTGCTCTTCCCGAAATATAAACAACTATCCTCGCATAAACCTATTTTTGATGATTTTAATGGATTTGTACTTTATACAATCTTAATTTAATGCGACTGAATTAGTTATCTACCCATACTTTCACCATATTAAGAGAAATTTTGGAGTTCTAACTCTATACTTTCAGCAGTTTCCATATTTATGATAGTACTTCGAACATGACCAAAAGTTTTTGAGTATGCTTTTTTTGAAACAACTTTATTGTCCATAATAACAAAACTCCCACACTGGTCTCTAACACTGCTTCATTTTTTAGGTAGCGCGACACTTTTATCACAAAGAAATGAAAATAGAATTAATAAAGGAAGAATTGCTTTTCGACATGATACATGTTACCTTTCAGTTGACATTCGACAATAGAGCTTTTACTTTAGCTTCCCTAGCGATGACAAGAGAAGAAAAACATTTACCAATAAACGCGTCTGTTTTATTTGAAATATTTCCTTTTTGCATAGTTTTTGGGTAAGTCAAAAACACGTCGAAATATATTTTGTATTTATTTATTAACTAGGAAACATACACATATTAGAATAAGCATATTTCTCATAGTTCAAATTGTTTTAAGAAACTACAATTTCGATAGAATACCACTTTTTGGGACAAAAAGCAATGTGAAACTATACCAGTTGCAAATAACCATTTAATATTATTTGGTTCTGGGTTTCCGGACTGGAACAGCGTCACTTGTATATCTGCCGACAGAACTACTGCACTGAAACTGTTTCAGATTAACCATTTAATATTCTTAGGAATTAGTAATTTCTAAAAAGAAATATAGAAAATAAATTTTATCTCCACCGCATCAAGTAACTATTTGTTTATGTTTTATTCTTTCATTAAGACTTTGTACATAATATTAATTATAACATACGGATTGAATGATTTAACTAAGTTTTCGATACTGTAGAGCCTGGAGTATACAAGAAAATATACCAATCATTGTTTGCTTTTAGTCCTAAATCTTTTAAATATTAATTGTTTCTATCGACCCGGTATATACTTTAAATAAGGTTAACCTGAGTTTCTTTTTATTACAGCAGAAGTAGAATTCATGGACCACGACCGATCTTGGACCTCTAATAACATTCAAATTTACGTACCAGATTAACCATTTAATATTATTATTGTAATATTAGAAATTAAAAAATAACACTTCTTAATCTTTTTCATAATCTAAAAGAAATATAGTATTAAATTAAATTTTATATGCCACCGCGAAATCAAGTAACTATTTGTTTATTTTGTTCCTTCAACTTTTTATTCATTCTTCTATTAAGACTTTGTACATAATATTAATTATAACATACGGATTGAATGATTTAACTAAGTTTTCGATACTGTAGAGCCTGGTTTCACAAGGTTTTTAAAAATACTTTTACTTAAATACACTAGAAAAAGGTTATTATGGTCAAAAATGTGTGTGATTTATGTGTGTTTTATCATTGTTTGCTTTTAGTCCTAAATCTTTTAAATATTAATTGTTTCTATCAAATGTAAACTCGATATATTGTATATACTTTAAATAAGGTTAACCTGAGTTTCTTTTTATTACAGATCGGCATATGATTGTAAGATCTTTAAAAAAGTATTTTTTGTCACACGATGGAAAGGTAAACAAACAAAATAATTCTTTAATGGTAATATTACCTGATTTAGTCGGCAAAAAAATTACGATTAACTGGTTTGATCTTGTTAGACCTCTAATAACATTCAAATTTCAAACAGTAAGTAACAGTATTCTGCGAAAACCTTTCATTACCATTCTCGCCAATGGTATTATTATTGTAATATTAGAAATTAAAAAATAACACTTCTTAATCTTTGTTCATAATCTAAAATTGAATTGTATTTAGTATTAAATTAGACAGATTTATTTGAAACAGTATGCCTTACGTGTGTGACTAATTAAGGTAATTCGAAACTTTGAAGTTCGCAATTCTCATCTCGTTTATTTTGTTCCTTCAACTGTTTATGAGTAATTTTTACTTATATTTTCCTAGAATTTCTATACGGTTTTCAATACACAAAAATGCAACTTAAATGATTTCGTTAAACAGTTAAATTCAAAATTCCCGACAATTAAATTCACAGTAGAAAAAGAAAACAATGACAAGTTGCCTTTTTTGGACACCTTAGTTATTAAGAAAGATCTCAAAATAGAAATTGATATTTTCCGAAAAGAAACCAATGTCAATAGATTCATTACGGCTGACTCAAATTTTTCACAATTTTCTGATTAATCGTTTGATCAATTTCCCATTAACAAAAGTAAGATTGAAAAAGGAACCTCATTAAGAATATCGCGGTAAAAACGGAAATAATCAATTTATAGAAAGGCCAACATAAGAAAAACTCCAAGTCTTTCACCACAGAGCAATGGGAAAAGTATTTTGTTTGTTTACCTTTCCATCGTGAGGTGTGTTCCCGCCCTAATAATACCCTTAAATTGCTGTTAGGAAATGCAAAAGACAAAATTGAAGAGAATAAAAAATCGGGAATCTACCGGATTGAATGTTTAGAGTGCAATAAACAATACATCGGCCAAACCAAAAGATCGATCGAAACCAGGTATAAAGAACACCTTTCGCACATAAAATTGAAAAATCGGGTATAGCGAGACATGTATTAGAAAATAACCACAGTGTTAATATGGATTGTTTACATTTGATAAAGAACGTGTACAATTATCGCGAACTGGACGCGTATGAAAGCATGCACATAGTAAAGAATTCAGGCCATCTGGTAAATGTTTATGACGCCGGCCCTGCAAACGCCCCTTTTTTCTCTACTGAAAGACAAGAGGAGCAATGTCATAAAACACACATAAATCACAGCGTAGTGCATGTTAGTTTAAGTAAAAGAGATGCGGATCGCGTACGGAGTATATTTTTCGTACAATTTTTTCGCCGTGTTTTACCAGGTGCGACACTTTGATTTTATCTGCTGATGATGACAACTTGGTTGTCGAAATACGTATACAGAATTTACAAATAGTTAATTGTGGAAAGGGGTTATATATTAACCTTATTGATCCAGTTTAAGAACTTTTTTTCACTTCTGGTTTCCTTATTAAAGGCGTATCGAAAAACAAATAATTTATTACTCCAAGTTTCCGAGTACTCTCATGAATCGTATTACAAATATCGCATTAAGGGGAGATTTTCTCCTTTTTTTTCTAATATTAAATCCGCAACTTGATACATTTTATAATGAATAATCTCCTTTAGCTTGACATGACAGAGAATTTTGGATTTAAACTGAAGGGATGAAAACGCTTTTTAATATAACGTAAAATAGTAGTCCGCATTGCTACTGACAAATTTATACTGTAAGTAGGCTTTGGAAATAAGAATTCCGTACTCATTTACCTTTGGATTTTATTCATTCATGAATAATTTACGCGTATTTACCGTCAAAGGCTAGAGTTGAGACGAATTTATATAATAATTAATCTTTTTTTATTAGTTTCTACAACTGATTCCATTTCAGTTTCGGTCCTTTTTCCTTGAAACAAATGCTTATTTCACATTCCACTTGGTCGTTCTTTTATATTCTTTTTTTTCCAAACTTGTTTTAATTAACCTCGTAGTTAACATTCTACACAGCCCCCACTCCAATGTTTATTTCATTAATTGGTATCTTATCGGAAAGCCTTACTCCTGCAATTCTTCTTCATGTTTTCATCTTCTTTGTTGTTTTTTCAGCGTCCATAGCTCAAATTCCATTGTAATTTGATACAATGAATTATGTACTAGTAGTTAGTTCTACTCTAAGTACCGACTTATTTAGTGCAAAAATTTAATCTTGAATTAGCTTTTACTCTTTCATCTATTTCAATTTTTATTTTTCCATCCTCAACTACTATCATTCCCAAATGTTTAAATTGTTAAAGTTCCTCATAGATTTTCTTGATATTACAGTACTATTACTTTTGTTTTACTTCGATTTCCAATTTTCATTTTCTTAGTTCTTCTTTTCAGTTAAGTTATAGTGTAGGTATTCTTCCTTTTTGGTCCTTAATACCAAATATTCAGTAGAAGCTAAGTAACTGAACACAACACTTTCCATGATCAAATATCTCCAAGTTGTTTTCTTCATTTTGGTGTTATATTCTCTTATTATCTCATTGATTACGATAGTGAACAAGTGCGAACAGGTAATTCATATTTTACATACAAACATCTTAAATTATTATTTTCGTATTTATATCCCATTTACTCACTAACTTACATGTACATATGACACCTTCCCCAAGTCGTATGCTTTTCATGTATTTATAAAGCAATGCTACATTTTCATCAATTTCTATAGATATTAAAGTTTTCTTCAGTGGTTTAGACTTCGAACGTGTTGTACAAAGGGAAAAGTTTTACAATATGACGCAACAATGAATCATAGGAAGCTGCTTGTTGCTGCATGTTGAGACATGTTCATACGTGCATAGTAGCCGCCGCGCTATATCGATGGATTCAGTTATTCATTAGCAGTGAGAGTGTAAAGTGCTTGTGATGGCATCGTGGTCACGAAATGAGATAAGGGCAGTCTTGCGTTATAATTTCGTGCGTGGTTTTAACATAGACCAGTGCTCCGAAGAAATGACCCTGCACTAGGTGATGTTTGTCCACAACGCACAATGATATTCAGGTGGTATAGAGAATTCCAAAGAAGAAATTTAACTGTAGAGGATGCTGAGAGGCCGGGAAGGCCACGAACGTCAGTTACGGAGGAAAACGTTGCTACTGTGAGGAAAATGCTTGGCGAGGACAGGCGAGTGACCTACCAACAAATAGAGGGTACTTCAGGCCTAAATGCACTAGCGATTCGTTCGATTATGCATGATTATTTGCACGTGAAGAAACTTTGTTCTCTCTGGATGCCGCATCGACCGACTGAAGAGCAGATGACACAACGCGTGACCTAATGCCGGGAGATGCTAAAAAAGTTTAATAAGGGACAATCTCGATATGTGAACAACATCGTGACAGCTGACGAGACTTGGCTGTACTCTTACGATATTTCTGTGGTAATATCCTTTTAGTTTGATATCATAGTTCTATTATGGAGGATAATTGTTAGAGTAAATAAATTTAGAACTGAAACGTCAATTAAAGAATAAATCACCACCGTCATATTTGAATAGAATTTAAGAAAAAAAATATAGTTTTATTATTGATTCAAGTTGTGTTGTCCTTTCACGAAAATATAATGCATGAATCAATATCAAATATTAAAGCAACATCTTATGTAGGGTGGTACAAGTGCTTAGAAAGTGAAGGATGAACATCACGTACTACTTCGTGTGACAATGAAGATTATATTAGGTCAAACAGCCTACCCTCGCTATTAGTTATATAATAGTTAAGTTGTAAATCCAAATAAGCCATTAATTGTAGTAGTGATAAATATTTACGAGGGGATTTATTGTTACAGGAATTATACAAAGAATTTCTATGAACGCCAACAATAATAACTACATTGTTCAGAAGTTTAATAATAAGTCTCTCATCATAAATTGTTATAATATTCAACACTAGATGAACAACATTTGATTTTGTTAAACTGATGTCAACTAGAGGCACTAAACACGAGGCATGACAAATATTTGTACATGTATAATATGTACAAAGGGTACTAGGAAAGTTTTGCAATATGACGCCACAAAGAATCGTAGGAAGCTGCTTGTTGCTGCATTTTGAGACATGTTCGTATGTGCATAGTAGCCGCCGCGCCATTTCGATGGGCTCAGTTATTCATTAGCAGTGAGAGTGTAAAGTGCTTGCGATGGAATCGTGGTCACGAAATGAGAGGGCAGTTTTGCGTTATAATTTGCTTTGAAGAAATGACTCTTGCACTAGGTGATGTTTGTCCACATCGCACAACGATATTCTGGTGGTATAGAGAATTCCACAGGGGAAATTTAGCTATGGAGCATGCTGAGAGGCCGGGAAGGCCACGAACGTCAGTTACGGAGGAAAACGTTCCTACTGTGAGGAAAATGCTTGGCGAGGACAGGCGAGTGACCTCCCAACAGATAGAGGGTACTTCGGGCGTAAACGCACCAGCAATTCGTTCGATTCTGTATGATCGTTTGCATGTGAAGAAACTCTCTTCTCTCTGGGTGCCGCATTGACTGACTAAAGAGCACATGACGTGTGACTTGGTGCCGTGAAATGCTAAAAAAGTTTAATAAGGGATAACATCGTGACAGATGACGAGACTTGGCTGTACTATTACGACGTGCCGACCAAAGCTCAAAACAAAGTTTGGGTCCTTGATGATGAAGACATACCCGTAGTTGTCAGAAAATCCAGATTTGTAAAGAAGAAAATGATAGCTGTATTTTTCAAATCGAGTGGAATTGTGAAACGCGTCGTTTTGGACACACAGAAGATAGTCACAGTTAAGTGGTATACTGAACAATGCCGGCCTAAAGATATTGGATCTTTGAAGAACCTGCGGCCAAAGTCAAGAATGAACGCCTGGTTTCTCCATCACCCATGGCCTGCACCGAATATTTGACCACGACAGGATTGAAACGTCTCGAGCACCCTCCCTACAGTCCAGATCTTGCTCCCTGCGACTTTGCACTGTTCCTGCATGTGAAAATGAAGCTAAAAGGGAGGCGGTTTTCCAGTGATTAGGACCTTCTGCAGACTTGGGACAATGAGTGTGCTTTACTCCCTAGTGAAACTTGACAGAATTGGTTTAAAGATTGGTTTCGGAGGATGGAGAAGTGTATTGAGTGTAGAGGAAATTACTTTGAAAAAATTAAATAAACAAAGCTGTATTGTAAAACTTTCCTAGTACCCTTTGTATTAGCTTTCTTGCTTTCCGAAGTCTTACAATTGATGGAGCTGATTATTCAGACTATACATACGCTGTGTATGTATTCCTGGAGAAAATTGCTAGTATTACACATTAAAAAAAGGATAATGAGTAGGATAATAGATCATTTCAAAAGGTTTTGATGCGATTTATTTAAACTTAACGTATTTACATTAATTCAAAATTAAGAGTAGTATATTTTAATCCTTCTTCAAATACGGACGTATTATCGAATAATAACTGGAAGTTTTGCATTTTAACTTTTTTATTCTGTACCATTTCCGGAAAAGGTATCAAGAAACTATATTCAAATACGCACCTACAAAAATAACAGTGAAAAATTATGTGTAAAATTTATACCAAATCAATTTTATTTGTTTGATAAATTCGGTCGTCCAAGCCATAGGTTGAACTAGTACACAATAAACCAACGACGCATCCGCAAAAGTTAGTTGAAAGAACGACTTCTTCAATTGAATCTTTAAAATGTGACTAATGATCTTTTAGATTTACCATGTGGTTATCGTAGCAATAGTAGTCATTTCATTATTCCAATAACCAGCTTCTTTGATAACATCATTATTTGATAGCAGACGAAACCTTGAAGATTGTACATTAGTAACGTCGACCGTTAAATCATAAATAATTTTAAAGAAATATGTGATACGATACATCAATCGTCATATTAAGGTACATTTCAAAATGGAATGTGTGGACTATAGGGATGGTGCTCGCGAAGTTTCAATCCTGTGGTGGCCAAATATTCGCTGCAGGCTTTGGCGCAGTGAGCTGGAGCATTATCGTGATGGAGGAACCAGGTGTCCATTCTGGACTTTGGCTGCAGGTTCTTCATAGATCCAATGACTTTAGGCAGACACTGTTCAGTATACCACTTAGCTGTGACTGTCTTCTGTGTATCCAAAACGACGCGTTCCACAAATTCCACTCGATTTGAAAAATACAGCTACCATTTTCTTCTTTACAGATCGAGATTTTCTGACAACTACGGGTATGTCTTCATCATCAAGGACCCAAACTTTGTTTTGAGCTTTGGTCGGCACGTCGTAATAGTACAGCCAAGTCTCGTCATCTGTCACGATGTTATCCCTTATTAAACTTTTTTAGCATTTCACGGCACCAAGTCACACGTCATGTGCTCTTTAGTCAGTCAATGCGGCACCCAGAGAGAAGAGAGTTTCTTCACATGCAAACGATCATACAGAATCGAACGAATTGCTGGTGCGTTTACGCCCGAAGTACCCTCTATCTGTTGGGAGGTCACTCGCCTGTCCTCGCCAAGCATTTTCCTCACAGTAGGAACGTTTTCCTCCGTAACTGACGTTCGTGGCCTTCCCGGCCTCTCAGCATGCTCCATAGCTAAATTTCCCCTGTGGAATTCTCTATACCACCAGAATATCGTTGTGCGATGTGGACAAACATCACCTAGTGCAAGAGTCATTTCTTCAAAGCAAATTATAACGCAAAACTGCCCTCTCATTTCGTGACCACGATTCCATCGCAAGCACTTTACACTCTCACTGCTAATGAATAACTGAGCCCATCGAAATGGCGCGGCGGCTACTATGCACATACGAACATGTCTCAAAATGCAGCAACAAGCAGCTTCCTACGATTCTTTGTGGCGTCATATTGCAAAACTTTCCTAGTACCCTTTGTACATATTATACATGTACAAATATTTGTCATGCCTCGTGTTTAGTGCCTCTAGTTGACATCAGTTTAACAAAATCAAATGTTGTTCATCTAGTGTTGAATATTATAACAATTTATGATGAGAGACTTATTATTAAACTTCTGAACAATGTAGTTATTATTGTTGGCGTTCATAGAAATTCTTTGTATAATTCCTGTAACAATAAATCCCCTCGTAAATATTTATCACTACTACAATTAATGGCTTATTTGGATTTACAACTTAACTATTATATAACTAATAGCGAGGGTAGGCTGTTTGACCTAATATAATCTTCATTGTCACACGAAGTAGTACGTGATGTTCATCCTTCACTTTCTAAGCACTTGTACCACCCTACATAAGATGTTGCTTTAATATTTGATATTGATTCATGCATTATATTTTCGTGAAAGGACAACACAACTTGAATCAATAATAAAACTATATTTTTTTTCTTAAATTCTATTCAAATATGACGGTGGTGATTTATTCTTTAATTGACGTTTCAGTTCTAAATTTATTTACTCTAACAATTATCCTCCATAATAGAACTATGATATCAAACTAAAAGGATATTACCACAGAAATAGATGAAAAGTAAAAGTTATTTCCATCGCAATGGATACAATAACTTGAGATCATTGGCTAAATGTAAAATTGTAGTCGCTTTCAAAGAATATTAATCCCATGTAGAACATCACATTGTTTCTCTTCCTGCGACGTGTTGGAAATTTATAGTCTAGTGCAAAAAGTGGCACGCGAATTTCTGCATCCATATCTCTAAATGATGAACATATTATCTCGCCACAGGGAATTGTAGGTGCATTAGCAAATTTTTTTTTACATTCTGTTCTACCCCTGCTTGTATGTACCCTGTAAGCGCTCCTACAAATAATGAATCTATACATCAGGTAACATCGCACGAAGTCTTGTGGTATATTCTGAGACTCGACTCCAATCCAACTTTTGATCATGATGGACTTACTTCCTCATTAGAGATTATGGTATTCTTTTAGCTATTATCTTTAATTTGATTATTGCTACTTCTTCTTTCCCAGAGCATTTCAAAATTGGAAGGGTCGTACCAATATAAGAGAAAGGTGATCTCTCTGCTATATATCTAATAAATTGCGCGATTTTAACTGAGTTTGTGGCAGTAGATCGTTCATTAATAAATCAGTGCTGATGGAGAAAACATTAATTAGGTTCTGTTCGTATTCTTTAGTAAATCAAAAATTCAAATACTTTAGCGAAATTATATAAGAATTCAAATTTACGTTTTCTCCTCATCAGCGCAGATTTATCAGTGGACGAATAACCATCACAAACTTAGTTGAAATCAGTCAATTTATTAAATGAACGCCTTCAAGTTAATGTAATTTACACAAATTTCACTAAAACTTTTAAATATATTAATAACTCATTACTTCTGATAAAGCTTGGCCCATCTTTAGTAAAACTTATTTCTTCATATTTAAGTAATTGGTCTCGTTACCTTTGTTACATTGGTTTCTATTTGCCACACTTCACTTCAACTTCAGGTGTCGCTCCAGTCTCCAATATAAGTCCTTACTCTTCAATATCTTTATTAACGATCTTTTATATCCACTTAACTGCTTTGTTTAAACATGCGCAGATGATCTCTAAAAATTTTTATTGTAATTTGCAACTAATCAGATTGTTATGCTCTTATAATTTACGAACATATAGTGCAGTAAGAATCAGATTTCATTTCATACACCGTCAACTGCGCTATTGTCACATGATATTCAAATATGAACTGGGATATAATATTAATTCTTTATCCGCGAGAATGTTAGCTCTAGATTCTTATTAAATTTATTAAATAATACCATTGACTTTCCGATTCTTCTATCTCAAATTAATTTTACTCGTCCCTCGCGTAGTACGAGGTCAATAAACACGTTTTTAGTTCCTATTTCTAGATTTAATATTTTGAAGAAGATATAGGTTATATCCTGATATATTTTATATGGTGCGGAATATTTTTAGTTATTTAATATATTCTTTGGTTTTTTCGATTTACATTTTTGTTAATTTACTAGGAAAAATATTTTATTCTTTTACAATATTTTACGAGCTTCATTCATTAGTATAAAAAAATTTAACCCATTACTATGCACTGCTCATTTTCTTCAATAAACTTTTGACATCTTTCGCTTCAAAAGTCTTCGTCCTTAAAAGAACCTATCTGATCCATGAAAAAACTTGTTACATCACACAAAAACCTTTGAAGAGAGGGAAATAAGAAGTAGCATGAAGGCGCAAGGTTCGGTGAGTATAATAGATGTGGCGGTACATCCCATTCCAAGCTCCAATCAGTTTTCACAGGCATCTAGAGCTCGCAAATTGTAAAGGATCATTCCTTTACGATTAACGAGCTCTAGCCGTTTCTGAATGATGAATTTGTTCAAACTGTTTATCAGCTATCACCAGTACACGTTCAAATTAATTGTTTCATTCCTTAACGGGAGTTGGAACACCTTTAAAGTCCCACCACACTGAGAGCAAAACCTTCTTCTGATGACTATTTGATTCCGATGACGTTTGAAACAAATTTTTAGGTCGAGACTAACGCCGTTTACCTGTTTTCGTACCAAAGAGTTGTAAACACTCCACTTCTTATCACCAGAAAACAGTCTTTTCAGAAAAGAATCGTCTTCCTCGCGTTTAACAAGCATATCGCAGATGTCTACACGCATCGTCGAGTGAACTTCTTTAAATTCACGAGGAACCTAAGTATTGAATTTCCTCCTGCCATATGTCGTAGGTTTGTCTCATTGTCCGATTGCCGACAGTACCCTCATTATCCCGTTCTTTTGTAGAAGTTCGAAGAAAAAGAGAACACCTTTAAAATCCCACCAAATTGAGAGCATAATTTTCCTTTAATGAAGTCTACTTTTTGCGAATCGTTAGGTATAGACCACGCCTTTTTTCCTGTAGATTTGACTCAATCTTTGGCTTTTATTTTAGCGTTATCAACCTCGGCGGACCCCTCTGATCAAAGAACGTAATTAAAATTAAAATCGTCAACTCTAAATTTCGTAAACCATCATTAGCATCGACGTTCTTGTCATTCACAGTAAACTTTACTGTCGCCAACTTCACGCAACTGTTCGCAAACTTGACATGCGTTCTTCCCTCTATGGATGTAAAAGAGTCAAATATGACGAAGATGCACGCTCAGATCTTCCAAATGGAAGATCAGAGCGTGCATCTTCATCTATTCAAATACTCGATCGAGGCGGTCGATTTTTTCCAAAACGAAGTTAGAAGTATCAGCTATGATATGCCATAACATAAAAATAGACACAGATGGCTCTAACATTTGTAGAAATAAACTAGGCGTCATCTGTCGTAAAAATATGTCATGACTTTCCCGACAAACCAATGTTTTTATTGCTATTTCGGAGGTCCCGTTGGAGTGAGATAGATAATCTTTACCTATTATCTATTTGAATGAGATAGGCAGCCTTTACTTATTATCTAAGTCCGCTTTAAAGAACTACAGTAATTTCATTTCAAATTACCTTCATATACTTTACGTATTTCAACTTACTGGCTGATATTTCACCAGTGTAACAAGATAATTGTTATTCTAATGATAAATATGTCCTCTTTTCTGTGACAGCAAGCAAGAACCTTTTTAAGGAATTCATACGATCCAAAGTTGAGTTAAAGCATTTTAGCTTAGCACAAAGTTTCAGGCACTCCTCCACTGAACAGTCTTCTTAAAGACTTTGTCTAAGAAGTAAACGGAAACTTCGATTTGCGGCAGTATGGTTAAGGTTACTTATTTTTGTAATATAAACTCATTGCGTGAAGTACCACCGCCAACTCATCCTTTTTTGTTCAAAAATTTCAAGCTACTCTTACTAGCTATAAGACTAATTATAAAAATATGAGAGGATCATTTGGATAAGAGCTTGTCAGCTTTTATAATTAGAAGCATTGGCTCGCCGCAATGTTTCAAGCACTCTCAAGCACTTTTCCACTGTACAGTTTTCTTGAAGACTCTATCTAAAAAGTGAACGTATCGACTAAACTAAAAAGGATAATCAAGATAATACGAATCTGCATATAGATCCAATGAAAGTGTTATCCTTACAATTCTTCAGATCATCACGATTAAATTTTACCTCTTTCATTCGTTTGAAAACAGTTTTATATTATTTAATTAATTTTTAATTACTTTATATAAAGTCGTATCAAAAGTTTTGAAATGATCCAAAATTGACTCCTTTTCAAAGCAAGACTATTACATTCATAGCTTGTAATATGTACGATTCTGGCTTAAATTTACTGAAGTGAAAAAATATTGTAAATCGATGGTTCTTTGTAGCTATTGTCTTTCTCTGCTAGTTATTTAAAACCTCGACTTAATACGTTTTAATAATAGATTAAGATTGCCCCAAATCTTAATCTATTATTAAAACGTGTTATTAAGATTTAGGGGCAAAAACTTAAAAACAACTTTTAATTTGCTTGGAAGAAACATCGTATAAACTAATGAAGTAAAATGTGTTTTACTTTGCAAGCTTATTCAGAAATGGACAGTCTTTTTTTATTGTGTAATCCGCCGCATAAAATATCCGTATGCATAGATATACATGCTTGCATAGTTTTTGTAACTTCATTAAAAATTATTAAAAGCTAAATAAAGACAAATAGAAACAAAATTGTTTTCATATTTGTATATCACAAGTCATGCATGACAAAGGAACCTAACAATTTGTCTCGAAAAAGCTATTTGAAAGAGAATATCGTATTATCTGATGCAAAAGAATAAATCCAATCACTGTACAATATCTCATGTCAAAGGAAACGAAATATAATCATCGTGATATTTTCTTCGAAAAATATAATACTATAATGTTCGTTTCTAGGTTTTTGTTTAAATTTATCTTTTGTGTTTCAGATACTAAATCGCACAAACAATATTTTCGAAATGGTGTCTGTTGAACCCGTATTAAATGACAGACCTACTGACAGAAGCAAAAGAGAATTGATTCTCAGCGACGAAATGGATACACAAGAAGACAAAAATTTGCGTCTTAAAGGCAGGAAAAATATGTATATGTATAAATTGCACATTTATCACACCAGTAACAACGCCAAAAAATACAGAACATTTTATTATCGTATAAACATTATTTAAAATATATTTGAAAATATATAATTGGAAACACATTTCACTATAGATTTTTATAAATGTGTGTTGCAAAAATCTGAATATAGATATGTAAATTATTTAAATTAATACTAAAGTAAATAAGTTAATATTTCGTTGGACCTTCTTTGGCATTTATTATAGCTCGTCTGTTATTTCAGGTGGTATTTTCTCCCATTCTTCAATTAAAATTTCCTTTAAATGCTATTTAGATTAGATATCAAGTCTTTTTAACTTTTTACAACTTTCGACCATAACTAGTTCCATGGGATTCATACAGAATTGGCAAAACAATTTAAACATGATGTTTGAAACGATTACTGTAATATTACGGCGGTAGCTCTAATTTTACCAAATTTCGGTTTTAATAAACTTTTTCTGTCTGATTGTTTACTTCCTATTTCTGCTGCTAACATACATACGCAGTCTGTCTCAGAGAAAATCGAACTTTTTTAAAATGTAAACAAACGCTTACTATTTTGGTAAAATTCATTTATTTTATTCAAAGTAGTCGCATTCGGCTTCAATATAACGTTTTCCACGGTCAATTAACATGTCGAATGAATTTTTAAGTTCATCTTTAGAGATGTTCTTCAAGATCGCGGTCGACGTCTTTTTAATGACTTGGACTACTTCGACGTACTTTGTAGAATAGACAGAAATCATAGGGGAACAAGTCTGGTGAATACAGTGAACGGTTGATGGTTAAAATGCCATTTGTAGTTAAAAAATCAGTGATGGCGTCGAGCGATGAGATGGTGCATTATCATTTAACAAACGCCAGCTACCATTTTCACGATATTGAGGGCGGCATAGACTGTTTGACTAGTTGGTATAAACACTTTGTGCACTATGCCTTTCAAATCATAAAAATAAATCAACATTGTCTTCACTTTTGACTTTTCCAAACGGCTTTTTTTCGCCCTTTCTTCTCCAGTTACAATAGAATACCTGAAGTTTTCGTCGTTTTTTGAGTCTTTAATCAAGTCTGTACAATGCTGAATTCAGTTAGCTTGTCTGGTGCAAACCTTGCACAAATCTTCTCAGTCCGAAATGCTGTATTAAAATGCGATGAATTGAATCTTATATTATATATTTAGTTCCATTCCTACGTATCGCAATGAGGATTTCGGCTCATTTCTGAGAAATTCACGCACAAGTTCGATGTTACTTTCCGTATCCACAGATTTTTTTTTGCACCAGGATGTTTATCGTCATTTCTGTGTATACGACCATCTTTAAATTGTTTATACCACTCATACAAACTCGTACGTGATAAACGTGCATCACCATACACTTGTTTCATCAAATTAAACGTTTCAGTAAACAATTTACCGAGCTTAAAACAGAACTTGATATTTGCTCTTTGTTCAAAATTCATTTCTCGACCAATGCCAAATACACACTATTACTTTATGAGCAATTTCTCTGCTTCTAATAATGCAAATGCCATGATATTTTGATATAACACTGCTGATAGATCTACCTTACCGAAGCATATTTTTTAATTGATGACACTACTAAGACTTTACTACTTTAAAAAAGTTCGGTATAATCTGCGACAAACTGTATACAACTCTATAGAAGAAACGCGCTTCCTCTTCCATGTTTAGCAGTGCCTTGCTTATATTTAGGAAGATACCACCATAATATGTTTTTCGCGTCCATACCGCGTATATTAAATTTACTTTCGCCAGAGAAAAGCACATTTGCCAAAACTATATAGGTTTTATAAGGTACTTCTTTGCAAAAGCCAATCTCTACTTTTAGTTAACAGTTGAAGCAAAGAATTTCTTTACTGCGATACTGGTTTTATAATTCCTACGAAGCCAAGATCTTGTCAGTGTAGACCTATGAACAGTTACCCAGAAATGTGCTTATAATTTTGTTTTAAGTTAGGCTTACTTCTAGTTCATTGTAAGCAGCATGTACAAAATTTTCTTAAATTTGTTTAATTTTCCGTGGTTCCGTTGTTTCTGTCATGTATTCTTGCATTAGAAAAATATAAAATTTTCGTTGTTGTACTTATGTACATATTTATAGTACTTATCAAATTACATAAAAGTATTGGCATATAATGTCGAAGATCATACGTTGTAAATACTTTTTTAACCGAAATCAAAATAGGAACGAAAAGCAATTTCTCATCTGCGACGACGCAGCTTTTTTCTTCCGTACTTACATAAATATATGCATTGACTTTACTCAAAAGCGTATTGCATAAGTTCACTTCTCTTTTTACTTTTGTCTTTATATCGAACACATTTGACGTTAAATGAGTATAGTAAAATAAAATCGATATTTACGGATTATTGAAGGAGAACATTTTCCTCGTAATTTGACACAGATTTAATTTTTTCTTCTAGCGCGAAGAACACAAATAACTTGCATTTGTTTATTAAAAATGTATGCAAAAAACTATTATTTAAACAAATATACAGTGAATAATTACCTATTAGATAGTATAATATATTTCTATGAGTGTACAAAATTTCATTAAGTTATCTATAATACTTTAAGAGAAAATAGTTTTGCAATTATATCGCGCACTAAAGTTTAATAACACAGGCCAACCATGAAAAAACTCTTTTTATAAGGTTGGCTCCCCTTTATGTTTTTTTGACGTGCTGAATCCGAAAATGAACTTTGAAATACCACAGGACGTAAGGTTTCCTCGCATGTTTGCTTTACGTTATTTATGCATTGTAAGCGTAAATACATCGGTCTCTACACCTAATTAGTAGTAAATGCTCAAAGTGCAATTTTGAGTATCTGCGTGACTAATACAAAGAAAATCACGAAGGTATATACTATCTAATCTGCAGATGCATTTTTTACACTCACATTTAAATTTTTTCCCTGACAATCTTGGAGCTATAAGTGAGAAACGAGGGGAGCGTTTCCACCAAGACATAAAGGAGATGGAGAAACGGTATCAGGGTCGTTGGAATGCCAACATGATGGGAGATTACTATTGAACCCTTCTACGAGCAACTCCAGAAGCATCATATAAAAGGAAAAGCTACACTCGAACTTTTACCGTTACGAGATTGAAGAAATACAAAACTTTAGATTAACGAGCAAAAAACTGTTCATATTCAAACTTATACTACCATTGTAATAATAAAATGTTAAATTTTTCAATTATGCTCTGATAATAAATTACCTACCTTTAAATCTTAACTATATATTTTAATATTATCATACCCAACAAAAGATAAAGATTGCGAAAAATTAGTACGTGGTAAAAAAACTGACTGAAAATTTGGATCCAGCACACCAAAATACGTAAGAAACAGGTTGAACTTTGAAAAAAGTTTGCCTGACTATCCGTGATATCGGTGAAACATATGTAGTAGATAGGGTGTTATTAATAATAGAATGATTCCTTTTAACATTATTTATTGGTTGGCCTGTGTAGTTTAAAGCATAAACAAAAAAAGGAATTCAAACGAAATATTCATACCATATGGTACGCGTCATATCCCCTATCAAGTAAAGTACTCATTTTCAAAATCGGTTATGTAGTGGAAATTTCGAGGCCCACTTGATGTGGTATGACTCAAATATAACAAAGTAAAAGCTTCGAACAAACAGTTGTCCACATAGTACATTACGAATCTTGTTACTTAATTTACATCAATATTTTATTTTTAGGTCAAATGATTTATATGGAAAGCTGGAAAATGATGATGTATTTAGGCACACCGGTGATGCCCGATCTCAATTCACTTATTAATTCAGGATTGTATATAAATGACTTATCGATGCACGACTTCAGTAGGTAAGTCCTTTATTTTAAATAGTTTGACTAGAAAGATTTGAGAAGTTTTTATGCAATTTAACAGATAGTACATTAAAATGTATAGTGTACCAAAATGATTCAAGGTGTACTTTTGATCTGATTTTCAAATAAGTTGATAGCACTTTAATCACTCCCAGTTGCATTTAAAATTATTATTTAATACCAAAACATATTGAATATTCGCGTATAACTTTCCAACCTTTGCCAAACATAAAAGTTTATAAAAGAACGATATTTCAGGTATGATGTTTTAAGTATTTTATATGAAGAACATAGATTATTTATCATAATTTATAATAAATGTCGAAAATATTCACCATTCTGTTGCAAACAGATTAATTCTTCATTTCATATTCTCAGAAACATTGCGAAGTTCTTCTTCTGTAATTGTTTTAGCCTCGTACTGAATGATTTGGTTTTAAATTATAAAGATTATGAAGTCGATTTTTATAAATATTACTATTTATTTATACGACCGAATGAATAATTCTGGTGATTTTAAATCTGACGATCGGAGAATCCACAAACTATAGTTTATAATACAGCGTGTTTCAAAAAGAATATACGTATTACAAAGTATTTTTTTGTCCAAACTTTCGGTCGCTGCGTCTCGGCTCGGCTATTGGAGAAACGAATACATAGTCTAGTTTATTTAATAGCCGCTAGATATCAGTCATATGTTTAAAATGGCTACTCCGAAGCAGAAATCATTTTGTTCTCGAGTTTGCGAAGTACAGTTTGTAGATACAGGATGTGTATGTAAAGGAAAGAGTCCTGGCCGCTCTCGTGTTTCTGAAGAAAACGTTGCACGAATTCAATTCGGGAGTTACAACTGCCTACAACAACAATTGGGCGTGTTTTGAGACGTCGGTTGGTTATGAAGCCGTACAAGTTACAATTGTTACAAGCTCTGCGTCCTGATGACAAACGGAAACGTATGGCATTTTCTAACGAGATTCATGATGCTATCGACAATGATAACACTTTCGCACAACGCATCGTGTTCAGTGATGAAGCGAGTTTCCATGTTAGTAGTCTGGTAAACAAACACAATGTTCGAATTTGGGGTCTACGGAACCAACATGCAGCCACTGAATATGTACAAGATTCACCTAAAATCAATGTGTTTTGTGCGATATCCCGATCATCTGTTTACGTCGCATTTTTCTTTGATGGAAACACGGTTAACGGTCAAAAATCTGAACTTGAGAGGTTCGTAAATATGTGTGTAAAGTTTCATATTCGTATGTTTTAAAGTTTAATAAATATATACATTCGAAATACGTATATTCTTCTTGAAACACCCTGTATAATCACCAAAAAGGGGTCTAAAGTAACATGGAGTATTGCACTGCTTTTTTGGAAATAAACTAGAGTCCGTTTATTATCATGTAACAATATTTTTCCACAGTAACTGTTGCATAGAAAATATAAAATTTATAATCATTATTGTAATATTGCTATGCCACATGAGTTTTAAGTGGATGCAACTCAATTTAAGTAAAGTTATGAGGGTGTTCAGTCGTCTAATCTCTAAAAGTTAAATTTAAAATTTCTTTGTCAATTAAATAATTATTAAGCCAATTACTCTAGACTATTCTAGATTCAGCATTGAACATATATGTATACAGTTCCGGTACAACGAAAATTTTGAGTACCCCCGAACAACTCACTATAAATAGCCCCGTATATAATCAAATGTTTTGTTAAAATTACCTATTTGTGCTAATAACTTTCATGAAAATCTTTTTTAACTTCGTCTAGCATGAATGTTATCAACATCTTCTGTTAATAAAATAGACCAATCTCTTGATTCTCCTTTGCAAATGCAATGTTTGTTTACAAAACATTGCGTACTTCTCCGTTTGTGTTAACCAAGCATATCGTAGTAAATGTTTATATTAGGAAATTGTTAATTAAAGTAATCAAAACACAATTGCAATTAATAGATCTATATTCCATCCTCATTCTCCGCAAATAAATTATCAAATGAAGGCATCTTGTTGAAGTTCAAAACATTGCACACTTCGCCGTTTGTGTTAATCAAGCATATCATAATAAACATTTATATGAGGAAATTGTTAATTGAAGTAATCAAAACACAATTGCAATTAATGGATCTATATTCCATCTGCATTCTCCGCAAATAAGTAATCAAATAAAGGTATCTTGTTGAAGTTGAAACATCATCACTAACATCTAGTTTAAAATCATCTGCATAATAAATTGAAGTATATAAAACAACAATTATTAATTAATAATAAAAGAATTGTCTAAAAATTTACAATAAGATATAAATAATACCTGCAAAAGTAGTACTTCTATATAAACTCCACAAGCGTTAAAGACTCTTGACTTTATTTTGTTATATTGTCAACTACTTATCTTTCAGTCCTCAGCTCTTTCGCTCCAATCTTTCACTCCCTCTTCCTTTATGTCCTCTATCATTTCTGGAACTCATTTTTTCCTTAGACGTTCTCCCATTTCTGCCTACATACCCATTAACTCTCCGTTTATACATCTTTGCTTATATCATCTTGTACCCTGACTTTTTCAAAAAATTTTCTCAATACTTTTCCAGATTTCCAATTTCTTTTTTGTTGTTATCCAGGTTTCACATGCATATAGGACTACTATTCGTATTATTGTCTCATATGCACAGTCTACTAGTACATAACGAAACGAAAAGTCGCTTCATACGTCTGTAACAAATAACACATATAGGACAGTAGACCGAAGGAACCAAAATACAATACAATTTTAAATCATGTAATAGAAAAAAGGAAAGAAAATTAATTCATTAATTAGAAATATTACAGGTAAATAAGGGTGATTGAAAGGTGTCATAAATGTTCTACAACATGGTAGCTTAATTTTCACTTAAAATATTTTAATTAAAACCTACAGAGCATTTGCCAACAAATGTATGTACTTTAACAGCTATTGTTCTCTAAATCACACGAGGAATTTTCAATAAAAGCTTAAATTTATAATACCAAAACTTTAATTAATTTTAAGCAATGATGCTTACAATGCTGGCATTGTTCAAAAACATGACGAAAAGCATTCGTTAAGAACTCCCCTTTAAAGCCTTATTTATTTATTTAGTCAATAAGTCCGATATAATGTTAAGTATAGGACTTGAATGAAATACAATATAATACACATTTACTTATTGTATTGCACGTATCTTCTTTTTACAGAAATTTTTATCTAATTTTGATTCTTCGTCTAATCATCCTGCCTCGCTTCGCAAAATTCCTTTTTTTTCTGCTTTTTGTCATTCTTGCTTCTATCTTAGTCTTAGCCGTCCTATTTCGTTCTTTCTCTGCACTCTAGTATCATAAATTCCTTTTGTTATTCTTTCTTCGTTCATTCTATTTACGTAGCTTAGCCAACTCAACTGCATTTCGCCAATCGGTTTTAGATTTTATTCTGATATTAAGTTTCGTTTCTTATTGTCTCTTTTTGTAATTCCATTTGTTTTTCTTAGACATCATATTTCAGTAACTACAATGTTAGTCCAGGATTCACCTCCGTTTACTTTACTTAAAGAATTTAACAGCCTCCCAGCTCTTCCATTTTTTTGGTGTACTTCCTTTATTATTTTTTCAGTTTCTTCTATAATTGTTCCTAAGTCGTTGTAATTTGACCTGTTCTAATACATGTACTATATATTAATTTTCTGTTCTTTTCTTTCATAGACACTATCGTAATGTTGCTTTTATTTCGATGTTCCTCAGTTCTTTTTGATATATTTCTAGCTTTTGTCAACAAATAGTAATTATAATGTCACATTTCTCATCTTCCACTCGCACACTATCGAATTTTTTAAATTTTCGTTTACATTCATTTATAGCGTCTATGATTATAGAGAATAAGAGTAGACTTAATAGGCATCTCTGCTTCAGTTCTCTTTTCGTTGTTTCTTGATTGTACGATCTTATTTTATTTAAATTGTTTTTTATGGAGCTCCAATAATTTCTGTCATGTTTGATTCGACTCCTCTTCGTTTCATGAAATTCCATATATCATTTCTTCTTCTGTCGAAGACCTTCTTTATGTCTGTGAAGTATATATGAATTTCTTTTTCATTCATCGAGAGTTATGTGTAAATTTTTCCATGTTTGTCTTATTATAAAAATCAGGTTCTGTCTGCTTCTTCCTTTCCTAAATCCTTATGGCGACTCTTCTGTAGTTGTTTCTAATTTTTCCCTCAATCTCTTTTCTACTATTACAGTAAAAACTTTACTAGAAACTATAGTTTGAACAGCTTCATTTTTGAATTATTAGAATTTATCCACATCTTTTCTACAGTAATAATCATTTTCAACCATTCTTCACCTGCTTTTGAAACACACTGTTACCGATACTCACGAATCCCTCGTTTTTTGACCCAGTGTTAGCACACATGAAGCCCAGCAAACACAAGTCAAACTCAAATAAATTTGTCATTTTCCAGAATGAAGGAAGCCTACTTGTATAATATTTTTTTTTACTTTTATAGTCGTTTTATAGCTCATCGAACAATATAATAATAACAAATTTAATCCTAGTCTATTTTAATGATTACAATTTTATTAAACAGGGATCTCATGCTGGCGGGTACACAGCAATCTGTGGAATTAAAATTGGCCTTAGACCAGGAGCAACAGAAAAGTAAGAAACTCGAAGAGTCTATGCGCAAATTAGATGACGAAATGAGGCGAACTGACGAGCTTCTATATCAGATGATACCCAAACAAGTAGCCGATCGATTACGTACTGGAGAAAACCCCATCGATACATGTGAGGTAAATAAATTTAATATACTTATATAATAACTCCGCAATACAAAATTACCCATGAGAAGAAAAATTAGAAAGTATGTATGCACATCGCTGCTAAAATAACAGAGCAGTTATTTGACCCAATTTGGATACCCACCTTGTAATTTGATAATTTAATTCTTTCGCATTTTGAAAAATGTATCAATTCTAAGGATCGAATAAGTCACTAGTAGTAATGAAGTATTCGAGACATCGAACAAAAATAACAAATTCTTACTTAATAAACTAAACCCATTCAAGTAAGTTCCTTACAAAACCTGGAACAACGCGTCCATTCAAGCAAGTTCCTTACTAAACCTACAACAATGTTTTGTAGATGAATGCAAATATTGGGTTGTCTAAGAAGTCATGACGTAATTCTCAATTATACATATATTGCCCTCTTTCTTCAATAATCTTATACCATTCGCGTTCGTTGTCCATTTAACAACAGTACACACTTGAATTAATTATTTCAGTCCTCGATTAGAACTCGAAAAACACGACACTTTCAAAATTCCACCAAGCTAAGAGCATAACCTTTTTCTGATTGCCTGTTTTCGACTTGAATCTTCAAGTTGGAATCAAGACCGTTTTCGCACCATATTATTGTATCACTTTTCATCACCATTTATCAGTTACTTCAAAAAAAACTTTGTTTTCCTCACTTTTAAGGAGCATATCACAGCTTTTATAAGTTCATGAGGAAACTAAATATCGTATTCTAGTTTCTTCGTATGGTCGTGAACACTTAATCGATAGATGTTTAATGTTTCTGCAATCTCTCATGTTGTGTGCTTAACTCGACGTTTTATTCTACCGTCATTAACCCCACTAGATCGAGAAGCGTCGTTAAAATTAAAATCACCAATCTTTTAGGGCTGCGTTTCTCAACCACAGAGACCACTATTATTTCGGAGCCTGCTCTAGAGCATTGCTACCTTTAACTTTACGCAACTTTTCATAAACTTGGAACGCAATCTTCTTACACCTTATAAAAATGAAAGAGTAAAATATGACAAAAGAGCACACCTTGGTCTTTCATTTTTAACTTGTTAAAAAGTTTCAAGCGCTTAACTAAATAACTCAATTTATTTCCAAAATTAAACTACAATTGTTAGCTATCATATGGATATAGCGAGCATAAAGATAGATGCGAATGATTATAACACTAACGTCATATATTGTAAAAAGGCGTCATTATTTTCCAGACAATCCATTTGATGAATGTAAATACATTATTCCCAAAATGCTTTTAAACATCTGAAAATATTATGAATTTTATTACTTTATGGACGGTAATTTTGTGTATATTTTCAATATTTTATTAAAGAAGTAATTGTGCAAAATGTTTATATTTAAACAATTAATTCTAAAAATGCTTCTATACGAAAACTTCTAAAAATATTAATTTCGTAAAAACTTTATAAGTAAATATCTATTTTCAAACTCAAAGTTCTCCTTATAACAAAAATTAGCATGTTCAAACATTTTTTTAAATTAATTAATAAGCCACAAAGTTACTGAACCATTTTTAGTAACCCACTCTCTATGCTTCTTTAATTAATACTTATCGGTAGGAATATTATTTACTTTAGATCATATTGACAATTGCAGCTAATAATTAAAGAGATTAGTAATCAGTTTATCTAAGTCTAATTAAGAGTAAATCTTTCAGTTATTAATGTTGAATGGAAATACTACGCCTGAGATTCCAATAAGGGGGAAAATAATTGTTCTTTAAAAAGAGAGTTTTTAACGAAGATGTGTAAATATAAAAGATTTTTTCGTGACATAAATTTCCTGATTTCCGGTCACTCTGCCTAATTTAATGGTTGTGGCCAAGATCAAACAAAAAATAAGAAAAACAATAAAAAAGAAACATTTGAGAATTGTTTGAGATGTAGAGAAATTTAACGGCGAAAACGTACGAAAAAGATGTGGAATGGCAGTAAGCTAAAAATTAACAAAATAAGCAAGAAGAATATGGGTGTAAAAGTAGAGTAAATCCGTTTGTCTGTCTATACGTGGGTGCATTTATCCAAATAGACATATTTTACAATAACCGAACTGTTTAATGAATCGAAATAAAATTCTAAATTGTATTATTTTACAAAACTACAAGAAGGTACTTCTTTTTGTTGTTTTTCTTAGTACTCTTAAAAATAAAAATGGTTTACCGATTGTCAAAGTCAAAATTTGCACTTTTCCCAAAATCAGATCCAATGTTCTAAAAACATAAATAGGTAAACTGTAAATGATATATGTTGCTATTTGTTCTTCTGCGAAAAATCGAAAAAGGGTAGTCTACTCGTGCGATAAAACTGGGGATTTTTTCAAAAACGGCTGTAACGATTTTATTAAAATTTTATAAATAAATAGGTAAGGGTATGAAATGCCGCTATCCGTTGTTGTTAAAAAATTTAAGGGTAGTTTACCAGTATAATAAAAGTGAAAAATAAATACGATTTTCTCGAAAACACCTCCAATAATTTCGTTTAAATTTAGTAAATAAATAAATCGTAAATAATATTACAATATGTTGCTATTCGAACTTACGATTTTGTCAAAAACGACTCTACGAATTTATTTAAATTTTATAAACAAATAAGCCGCAGATAATATTACGATATGCCGTTATTTGCTTTTGAATAAAAATAGGAAAAGAGTAGTTTATTTTTAAGGCGAACTTGAAAAATTTGATTTTCTCAAAAACCACTTTAATGGTTTTGCTTAGATTCCATAAAACTTATCAGCCAATAATGAGAATGATGAATAAAATAATAATTTAATGAATTTGAAACAATAAAGACATAAAAGCATTTAATACTTGAATCGTTTGATGTGTTATGAACTTTTTAATTTGCATAATTTACTATTATACACATATACGTATATTGAATAATCATAGCCTCCCTCTCTCGTCCAACACAAAAATGTATTGAACGACAAAGCGAGAGCGCGTCTATCTCGCATGTCGATAACTAAGTTACCAGAGCGTATAGGCAGACGCTTGCGTCACGACTATTTGCCAATGATCAGTCAATTCCACGACGTTCTCAAGAGTTGGGCATCGCCCAAACCACTTTATGGCGAATTTTGCGTAAGGATCTTGGTTTACACCCATACAAGACCAAGCTGACTCAAGAATTGAAGCCGAACGACCATTTGAAGCGACGTATGTTCTCCGATTGGGCTCTGGAAAAGATGCGCCAAGATGATCAATTTCATCGCAAAATCGTTTTCAGTGACGAAGCTCATTTTTGGCTCAATGGGTTCGTCAATAAGCAAAATATGCGTTATTGGTCGGGTGAAAATCCACATGTGCTTCATGAAACATCACTTCATCCACAAAAAATAACTGTTTGGTGCGGTTTGCATGCCGGCGGCGTCATAGGGCCATATTTTTTCGTCGACGATAATGATCGTCACGTTACTGTGAATGGTAATCGTTATCGCGCCATGATTACCGATTATTTTTGGCCCGAATTGGAAGATATGGACTTGGACAACATGTGGTTTCAGCAGGACGGTGCCACAAGCCACACAGCACACGTTACAATCGATTTATTGAAGAGTAAGTTTGATGAGCGTGTTATCTCAAGAAATGGACCAGTTGATTGGCCGCCTCGTTCGTGCGATTTGACGCCTCTAGACTTTTTTCTTTGGGGCTATGTCAAGTCATTGGTCTATGCCAACAAGCCGACAACGTTGGAAAAGCTCAGAGCCAACATTGAACGCGAAATAGCAGCCGTTTCGGCCGAATTGTGTGTCCGAGTCATCGAAAATTGGGTCCAACGAATCGACCGCTGCAAACGTGCCCGCGGTGGCCATATGAACGAAGTCGAGTTCCATTCATAAATGTTTTGATTGTACTTCAACCCGATAATAAAGTTTTTGAAATATCGCAAATGGTCTGCATTTTATCTTGAAAAAAAGTTGTCAAGTCCTTATTGGAAAACCCCTTATATCGGTAATGGGTCAGGGGTCAATGGAGCGTTACGGTTGCGGTTGGGTAGTTTGGAGATGCAGGATTGCCAGGCGCTATGTAGGGGGTAATCGTCATCGCGGTTAAGGTTATTGGGGTGCTTAGAGGTCTCTATACTTTCACGGATTTTACGACCATAGTAATGGTTAGTGCGGGATAGGATCTTGGTCGAATTAGATTAAATATGGTGCCCGGTTTCCAGCCTATGCTCGGCAAGTGCAGAACCGGCTATACGCAGCAACCTAGTACAACTCTCATGTTCAGAAACACGAGTGCCACCAGACCGCTTTGTTTCACCAATATATACACTGCCGCATGAGCAAGGAATCCCGTACACACCAGGTGATTCTAAAGAAACATCATCTGTTACGGAAAAAGGGTCAGATAATTTGGAATGGGGTTTGAAGATGGTTTAATTGATTAATTCAATCGACCACAGTCTCCTTTAAAATTTACCTAAACCTATATTCTATGAAACAACAAATAATTCACTTTATGTAAAATTATTACGAATGACTTAAGCGAATTGATAAATATTTGAAAAAGAATAAATTAATCCAAATTTTGAATATAAATGTAACTCTGTTAATCCAGCATTTCTAAGGAATATCTAATTCGGTGAGAGTTGTTCTCGTATTTATCCAATACTATAACTTTACCCATTACAACTGCATACCTACATATGTACATTATTTCATATTAGTAAGAAACTAACTTAGCGAGGCGAGAAAGTTAGTGCGGTGGAACCGTACCCTTTATTTTTAATTTACTTTTACTTAACTTCCCTTATAAACTTAATCAGTTACTCCGTTACAACGAAACGATATTATTAATTTTAATAAAACGTTTAATATGCGAATAAATACTAAACAATATTTTATTTCCAGATGTTCGACAGTGTATCAATTTTATTTTCAGACGTCGTTACTTTTACCGAAATATGTAGTCGCATTGCACCTATGGAAGTTGTTTCAATGTTGAACGGAATGTACTCAATATTCGATAACTTATCTGAACGAAATAAAGTGTACAAAGTAAGTTATATATTCAAGTTATTTTTTTTTAGATTTCTGAATAAATGTCGCAAACATAGTTATGTACTAAACTACTCATTTCCGACCCCGCTTCGTGAATGTTAGCTAATCCTAATTTACTACATATAACACATTCGTGAAAGCGTATTCGTGTATTGGATGTTTGTAAATTAAGTTTATTCCTGCCTTTGCAAAATGTGGAAGTTTCTGTCCCTTGGGCAGTCTTTTGAATAGCACCATGAAAGGACATGGCATTTAGAGACGTGCTATTTATAGATACGCTATCCAAGTTTCATATTAGATAATACGATTGAACGAACTGCATATGTACAGTTCTCATACGAATAGTGATGTCTATATCTTTAAATTAACTTTATTTGTTTCTGAAATCACCTTAATATACAACAGACAACCTGAAATTGAAAATCGAATTTAGAAAAGTCTCGTCAGATCTATTACACATACCTGTAAAGAAATACTCTTTAAAAATTGTTTTAACTTTAGTACCTTCTTTTGTTTTTCAGTGCTGTACTCACAAACGAAAACCGTTTTTTTCTATCACGTAGGGTTTTCTCACAGAAAAACAGATGTAATTTATGAATACAAAGCGAAATACAAAAAATTATGAAATGTATATTTTATCTTACATTTTATTAAAATAAGTAACCAAACATTTTTCATAAAAACAACACAAAATCAGTAAAACTGAATGATCTAGTTTAATATTCCTTGCAGTATCGTTTTCGCTTCTCATCAAAACTGCTGTAGGATCGCCCCTACTCAATATCCAGCAGATTTAACAGCTACTCAATGTTGCAACCCGATCAAATTAGTATTTTCCATGGCCAATCTAAGCCTAAGTTTAATTATTAAGATTAAACACTGTAATGCCTACTTGCCTAAAATGCCTAGCTGTCGATAATTTCAAGTGAAATTTGTTACTAAACTGTGGGTGATAGAAATTTTTTATTATTTTTTCCATAACCAGCGTACAAAAAACTATAAAAATCACTGACTATATTTTAAACAATGTTTCCATCGCAGGCCTGTGTTATTAAAGATGTTTTCCCAAGACAGAAAACGGGCCACTTATTTTAGGTCATGGAGTTCAAAAACTCTTTTAACGGTATTGATCTCATGTTCTTAAAACGAGAGCCATGTAAATTCTTTTTGAGATTAAAGAGAAATCAGCAATCACAAATCACCAGATCAGTTAAATATTGGGGGGAATTCGGTAATTTATTTTCTCTTAAATGTTCACCCTTTAAAAATAAGCTTACGATAGTGTAGCGGATCATTAAGTCCCTTGTTCTGAGAACTTACATAACTTCAAGCAGAATAGTTTGTTCCTCAGAATTCTATTAAATAATTTTTCACTACTCTAAAACAGATTTTACCGATTCTCTCCATGCTAAAAATAGTATACATTATTTTTTAAATTAGCCCAAGATCATTTTCAAATAATCCCACACTACTTTTTTTTAATAAATCAGTATATTGTAAAAAGGAACGTAAAGTTTATCACCTGTTATAATTTCAAAAATGATCCAGTAACAGTCATCACTAAGTAAATACAAAATTTATTAATTTAATCTCACGCACTTAGCTTTTTGCTGTTCCTGTATTTGGAATTGAATCCACTAGACTTAGAACCAGACCATAGGGTAGATGTTTCAACTTTTGGAAATCACATTCCTAGATAATCCGGCGTTTTTGAGGCCCTTGTTCCCTGCAACTGTCGATTTTTTTCGGCAAAATTTTGTGAACTTTTTACTCGAACGGCGACTTTGATATTTTAATAGTTTGTTTAAAACGTCGCCAATAATTATACTACTCTCCTTCGTTTACTCTTCCAATAGAATCTCCTCACATTCCCAGTTACCGTTACCATTAATTTTCCCGTTAAATACTGTATTATCGCTTTTCTTGGCAACGGAGGCCCTTTATTTATGTACAGCAGATATATACTGACTCTTGTTTTATTGAAAGGTCTTAATGGTACAGACAAGTTTCATTACTAGTGACGTTTTTTAAAAAATGTCACAATCTTGTTTCAACGCTTCCAAATTTTCCTTCTTGCTTCACAAATTTCTGTTCTGATGTGAAGAACCTGAAAATCCATCTCACTCGCACTTTGGCTAACCCTAAATCTTCATGTAAAATTTTCAAAATTGTTTTCACTGATATTTGAAGTAACAAATAATAATAACAAATAATACAAAACCTAAAATTTTCTTTATCGGTTCCAATGTTCTTGCTTCGAGAAGTCCACCAGATTTTGGATCCCGACGCTAACAAATTTGTTCTAACCTGCATTTTACTTAATAATATGCTACGCCCTTCCCACCAATACAACAATCATTCATTCGTGGATAATTTCGTGACCATTTCTCTCTTTGACAAAATTATTACGTTTCTGTTTAAGTTTTAAGTCACTCATTTTTCACTATTCAAACTGCTACTAAACTAAAAGAATGTTTCAATTTCAGCACCACCTAGTAAGAATACTTAAAGGTAGCACTGCTTACGTTTAAAAATTATTGCCATTCACGAATGTTTTTAAGGCCAGGTAGATTACATAAAAAAATTCCCGTCGCATATCTTATATCTCAGTACTTTCAAATTGCCTTCTTTTATTTTATTTCATACAATATTCTGTCTGGGTTCTCTGGGTATTCTCTCTTCGGCTATCGGGCTAGAACCGTGTCCTCGGTCCTCCTGCTACCGATGTTTCGTCTCCATTGGCATTAGACATCTTCAGAGTAAGTGCAGAAACGTCGACAGAGGAAGTAGAGAGGACGCCGTTCTAGTTCAGAAGCAAAGATGAAAAGTTATGGACTACGACAACAGAAGTCTACAAGATTGATCACCACGAATTTAATATATGCATGTTATTTTAATGTAATTCTATCAAATTCATTGAATTTGATAAAATTACCAACTTTAAAACACACAAACTGATGCATCTGCTTTATAAGTTAAAATTATGTTTGACCTAAAATATTGGAAAATTCATATGTCAATGATGCATGATAAAAAAACATCTAAAGATATCTATAAACAAATGAGGTCAATTAAATACATTTTTGTGTCAAAATTAAAACGAATATATCCTACGTACGTTTTCCAGTTATATATAAACACATTATTCACTGTTACATACAAATTAAACTATTTTGCTGATAAATGTCTAATCTAAAAAATAAATCTCCAATGTTAATTATGCTCTGCATGTATATATAACAGCGATCAAATAAATGGCAATTAAAAACAAGAAAATTATGTTTAACCGTTAGATGCAATTTTATAATCAATTTCAAAATTATCAAGTATATAGATTATTTTACAAAAACAAATAATAATAAAAAAAATGTTACGGACATAATTTAATAGAAGTATTCTTCAAATAAAACGTGAAAATAAATAGTTCAAAATAATAGCAGTTTCATATACCTATATATTTTATATAATTAACAAAAAAGGAACTATAAATCAACTTAATTTATTTTTTTTATTAACAAAACATAAAATGGAATTAATATTTTGCAGAATACCTATTATTTGTTATGACACTTATATTTTCTTGAATAATTTGCAGTAAATCAGTTACAGTTATTGGTTTAACTTTAGATACAGTAACCTTCTAAGTCTATCCACAGATTTTCTATAGAATTGTGGTCTGGGGATTGCGTTAGCCACTCAATCTTTTCACATGTAAGCCATTCTTTCGTCCTTTTACTTATATGTTTCGGATCATTATCATGCACTGGAACCCATTTTAAGGGCATTTCGTATTCAGCATATGGATACATAATATTCTTCAGTATATTTGTATATATGACGGAGATGATCAAGGCAGCATTCTAAAAGTATATTTTATTATTAAAACAAACCAAATATTTTGTAGACGTAGGAACCGAATAAATATTAAAGTGCTAACTGTTGTTTTATCCGATTTTTTTATAGTCTATACATAAATTAGTAGATCGGCATATGAAATCTAAATTGAACCACCTTACTGAAACCCATTTTTACGAAATACAGGGCGAGTGAGCCGTATCCCTGTCGTTACCTGATTTCATTATATTTGTACGAAGTATTTGCTTCAATGTTTGTATTTCAGTATTACATTTTTATATTGAGGATAATTATTAGTTATTCGCTAACGACACTAACTCCTGGTAAGTTCTGAATCATGTTGTGTGGATTGATTCCTACCCCTCCCCATTGTGGTGATGATCAAACAATTGCTCTATGGCTAATACTCGAATATTTTATCACCTATGACCAGCATGTTAACAAACACACGATGCGTACCGACTTACATACATAATGATATTATTTTGTACGTGCATCTCTAGTCCAATAATATCTTAAAGGCCCCGAAATTCTTTGCTTTAACTTTTTCTATAGAGGGTTCCATTCAAATGATATAAGAGATGCTCTATGCGGGACCGTCTTTGGTAAATTGTCAGATGTATTAACAATCGAGTAACTTATCTATTACTATCACTATTTATTTGATCGCAATTATATATATATATTTGTTATTTAACAATACTAAGCATTGCATTCTCTTAAGTCTTTCCAAAGAAGTTTACTAATTTTCTGTTTATTTATATAACCATTGTTTGTACTTTACACAGGTTAGATTGTCTCTTATCTAGAATATAATAAAAATCTAATTGCTTTTCACTTAATAATAATATAGCAATCAACTGTTATGTTAGAGTTTCTATAGCAACGCATGTAGAAAGACGACCACAAATGCGTGATTAAATAGAACCTAGACTTAAAAGCGTCTGATTATACCAGTTTATCCACTAATTAAGATCGAATAGATGTTACTCACTTACCAGATGTAAATATATATGATTACATATGTATGTATTTATTTGCACCCTATGTTTTTACAAGACCGAAATAATATATTCACTAACAAATTAGGGTGTTGACACAGCTACTCGCAGTTTAAATTAAGATTTCCCTTATTTTTCACAGCTTTTAAGAAACATTTTCTGTTTTGTGTTGAAATGTTTCTTTAAATAAATGCTCAATTCAAATCGCGTCGAATTATTTTGACAAAACGTTATAAATTAAAGTGTATCAACTAATGTGTAAAATATGTTATTTTGTTATATCACTATATTAAAACAAATGTATGACTACAATTTAGAACAACTTAGTCATTAACGAACACTGTCTTACAAACATCATAAAATATAAACTATTTACGCTTATGTCTAGATATTACAACCTAACAAGGGAGGTAAACTGGTCAATAACGAGAGGAAACCCAAACAAGAGAAGTTACTTTAAGCGGATTATAATTCCACATACAGTAAAGAAACAAGTGTATATATCAAATTAGTAATTAATTTGATATATACACTTGTTTCTTGTGTGGGTTTCCTCTCGGTATTGACCAGTTTAACAGTATTATTTCAGAATTTTGGAAGGCTTAAATGATTCAAGAGCCTCTAATATATTCAATTAGTTTATTATGTAAAATCACAAAGTAACGGCTTTTTAAAAAAAATCGTTAAGATCCTAACAACGTCGTCATTTTTTAATTTATACTCTTATATTTCTTAAAATATATTTTTTTGAAATAAAATTCGATCGTAATGTTGAAAAATCTAAAACCTACCAAATATTTTTCATCAATAGTTAATGGCATATTGCTGCCGATGAAAACACTTAAATACGGAAGCAAAATCGAAAAACAGAAGGTAGAAAAGAACATGCGACAGGTTTGAAAACCACAAGGCAAGAACCTACCATGGCAAAAATATGTCAAAAAGATGAAGTCGGCCTAGATTCATCTATACAGGTGCAAATGTATATAATTGAGATCAACACCGTAGAGAAAGTGGATCTGATATCCGACGTAAAAACACGTTCAGTTAAGTAATCTGGAAACTGTAAAGCAAAGGTGCAGAAGCATTTGTTCATATTGCCCACCTTATGTGACGAAGGTGCTTTTACGAAAATATTTGTTTTTACAATTGGGGTGCTACATATATTACACTATTTATATTCCATATGGAAAAACAACTTTTATGCAAAATATCTTTCAGAATATCATGCTTTTGTTAGTAGAATCAAAATCTACGTGATTTTGTCCTTGTTTGACATTGGTCTAAATTTTGATCATCTTTAAAAGATTCTAATTTTAACCTCTTTACACATCGTATATGTAATGCAGAAATTTTTTGAAAAAATTTCTGTTCATCGCATGGGACTCGAATTTAGTATCTCATTTTCTCCGAGAATGCCCCTGACCGTTAGACCACAGAGACAGTTAATTCGAGGTCTTCTAATGTGCCATGAATTGCATTATGAAAGCAGTTATTAAATGAAAACCCATGGAAAGTTATTATTTACATATAATTATATGCTTTGACTATGCTAAACAGAAAAATTCTAATTTTAACCGCTTTATACATCGTATATTTAATGTAGAAACTGTTCTTCGCGTAAGAAACGAACCCACGATCTCTTTCTCTCCGGGAATATACCCTGACCATTAAACCACGGAGACAGTTAAATCGAGTCCTTGCATTTTTACAATGCTAAGCTGAAAAATTCTCATATTAATCGCTTTATACATCGTATATATAATGCAGGTTATGGTTTAAAGGTCAAAACGTATTTCCGGAAAGAATGAGATTGTGAGTTCAAGTCCCATACGAAAAAAATCGTGTAAAACGGTTAAAATTAGAAGTTTTCAGTTTAGCACCGTAAAAAGCGCATAATTATATGCAATTTGATCATCTTCTTTACTTAGCTTAAGATTTGAAATATCTGAGAGATTTCCTCTTCAATACATACCAAATACAGTGCGATACAATGTTAAAGACTAAGATTTTCTGTAACTTGAACAGACAAACTATGAAAATGCATTATAGCAACTCAGTTGCAAGTTGTAGCTAGCAAAAGAAATTAACTTTGAAGCGACTTATATTAATTACGAATTAAAATGAATAATGCAATGTATTCAATACTTTCGCATGTTATAACAATAAAAATATACATCTGATATAGTGAGTCTATCGAATTAAGGTTATCTGATATTTTAGACTGGCATTCACACAAGGTAGTAGATTACAGAGTTTTGCAAACGTAAATTTACAAACAAATACATGAAGTGTTGAATAGTCATTTAAAGAGAAAAAAAACATAAAAATAAGTATATTGAAAAAAGTCAAATAGATTACGCCTATTCAAGTAACAGCTAAAACTTAAACTTAATCTTTTCCCACATAGTAACATCGTACAGTTCTTTATCCTATTTTGTTTCACATTTTTAAAACTAGGTAATATTTGATCTAACCTGTCTCTAAAATTATGTGTACTTAAATGGTCTTTAATTTGAATGTTTGCATTTAATCTCGCATGCTTCCCTACTGTTAATGATATTAAGTATCTACACTATTTAGTTCCTTTTTGTATTTTTTTGTTTATGTGTGTGTTAATGGAATAGGCGCACGTTACGGAAAATTAATGTCGACATAGATGCTTATAATTTTCGATCCCAGGTGGAGACTATAGGAGACGCTTATATGGTTGTATCCGGGGCACCCCAGAAGGAAGATGATCATGCCGAGAAAGTATGTGATATGGCTCTAGATATGATTGATGCCATAACTGATTTGAAAGATCCTTCCACAGGTATGTCATTAATGCGAAATTATGAATTGCATAATAACTAAAAATTTGTATAATAGTTTTTTAAGTAGTAATTACATTTAATGAATCTTACAAGAGAAAATCTTAAATAACAGAAACTTACTCCAAGTTAAATAAGTATGTAGATTATTTGTTTTCTACTCTAATACAATCGCTTTCAGCCTTGTTCAGAGTTAGGCTGAATAAGTGCTCTTTGTTGAATATCGAGAAATAGTTTAGTCAAACCTGAGAATTAGCTGTCAGTTCTTTCGGTGCCTGTAGGAAATGTTTGAACTTTTTATGATAAATTCTGTTACTGATGCAAAAGAAGTGAAAAAAGTCCCAGATATTTGAATAGTTTATAAATAGGATTATTTAAGATACTAACTATAGAATATAAAGGAACGTTGGGTTTATGAAATGCTGATTTAAAATAACATGAAAGTGATTCCTTAAACAGCTCCCTTTTTCCCTAAATATCCAAGACAGTTACAATCACTTCACTATGGAAGTTTAGTCGGACAGTTCTCTTCCTTTCCTAGATTTCATTGTGTATTGTCGTTCTGATGATTCACTAGAACGTTTATAGCAAACTTACACTCACCGGTAGATACATAAACGCCCTTTCTCACTATCATCCAGGAAAAAAGTGTTGCTATCAGCTTCCTAATTTACTATTCCATGAATTATGTAACGAAAACTTTAATCAATATCAACTACTCCGAGCAGGATGTCCATCGTAATATAAATTAACATTTCAACCCAAGACCGTCCGGTTCCGTTTCTCACATGCTACTATTAATCCACAACCCATTTACCTCTTACACAAGGTGTCACTAATCATATTCCCCTAAAATATAACATTAAAACCATCTTCAAACTCACCCCACACTTTTCTGTTGAAGACCGTAACACCGTTTACAGAACTTCAAGTTCGTATACGCATATTTGCGATGGGGTAGAACGATGCATTTACTGAACGCAGTTTGGAAACCAGGCACCAAATATAGTTTGATTTGCCCAGATTCTATGCCATAACATTTATTATTACAATCGCAAAATTCGAGAACCTATATAAATCCTAAGGTAACCTAACAATTTAGCAACGATAACATATATCCCTTATATAGTACCTACTAAGCTATTGATAGAACAAATCCCATAAAAATCTGTTCCGAACTGATGAACTTTTAATTACAAAGAGCCAATGTCTAAAAAGGAACATCCGAATAGTATAACTACTGAGATCCTGCGACAAATTTAACAAAGTTTCAAAGACCAAAGTGTCATAGGATCCCGGTAGCTGTACTACTCATCGGAATTGCTGCTAATAACAATTCCGTTGTTTCCGATTTATGTTCTAAATGTAATATTAAGTATTTAAGCCGAAACCAAGAAGGCCCATGGTGTAGTTAATAATTCTTTTCCGTTCTTTTTTATTCATTCGCCAGTCCCTTCGATTTCTCCTACCATTCATGTCGATTCAGTCCTCGCCCTGCTTCCTTTTCCTCTTCCGGAAATTCCTCTCATTAGAACTTGTTTTGTTGGTCTGTTATCTGGCAATTTTATTACTAGGTCCATGCATATTATTTTTTGCGCCCCCCCAATATGTGTTGTGGATGATTCATTTTATAATTCTAACAGTTCATCATTTGTTCTTCTTTTCAAGAATTCGCATGTGTTGTCCTCCCACTATATATTTGCCATAGACTTTCCTTTCAAATATTTTTCAGCGTTTATTACTTTAAATAAATTTTACATGTTTCGCTGCAATAAATAACAACTGGCTTTATTATTGTTTTATATATTCTCTTGTTCGTGTCTCTTAAAATATTTTTTTGCCTTCAATTTAAGAAGAACCCTACTACACATCTCGTCTCCTTAACTATTCTTTCTTGTTATTCTAACAATTAAATAATTAAATGTACTCATTTTCACAAAACTAAGTATAGCAAAGTAATAAATAATAGATATGGTTGGAATAATATAAATGACAAACATGATATATGGATAAGTCTGTAAGAGACAAATTCTGTTATAATTTAATTTTCTTGTAGAATATAGAGAAAAGCTTTAAAATGCTACAATATCGAAAACAAATTAAATTTTGCATATTTTGTGTTTTAAATTTGATTTTTCCATTTCTGCCTTTCGTGTTTTTAGTTTAAAATTTAATAATTCTACATTAAAAAAATACGAATAGTTAACTTTTTATGGACTCCTTATAAGTTCAAAATTATTTACACCATTTTGATCATGAAATCTGTTTAACCTCAATATTGTTTTTATAAAAAAATGTAATTAAATATGTCTCTTATGTAGGACGACATCTTGAAATAAGAGTAGGTGTACATTCAGGAGCAGTAGTTGCAGGAATAGTTGGTCTAAAAATGCCTAGATATTGTTTATTTGGGGACAGTGTAAATACGGCATCGAGAATGGAATCAACTAGCAAGCCTATGAAAATCCATATATCACAATCTACTAAGGAATTATTGTCAGATTCTTATCATATTGAAGAACGTGATAAAATTCACGTTAAAGGAAAGGGTAAGTAAATGAAAACGAACTTCCGTAAATACATATGTCTTCAGGGTTATTTATAGATTCTAATGAAATTTCCAAAATGTGTAGTCCAGTTTTCGCCAGAAAGGATTATATAATTTGTTTTAGAATTTGAAAATTAAATTCCAAAACTTCTATATAAGCTTTTAATTTGCTATTATTTCAAAGAGTTGATTTTACAATTATTTAAGAAGTATCAAATGCCTAACATTTACAGTTATGGAAATGAAAACGTGATCAGTTCCACAAAGAATGTTTGCCGTTGAAAAATTATAATTATTTAGAGTCCTAGAAAGGCTTTACTAAGCACAGGACCACAATAAATTGATCAAAAACCAGTAGAAGACTGCTGCTTGAGAAAATTAAATTTCATCCGTGATAAGATTACCAAACACTAACAGATCAAGACCTATAACATCGAGTTCAATTTGGCCACGATTTTTTACAACTTAGAAATGTTATTACGTAGTTGGGGCATCTCTTGGTCATAAGCGGTGAAGCTCATTTTTAATGAATAGGAAAAATTGTCACTACTGGTCGATCAAAAATCCATGGGAAAGTTTTAACCAGCTATTAACTTTGTAAAAACTCACGATTCGGTGTGCAATATCATCAAGAATAATTGGACAATTTTTTTCAGCAAATGGAGAAACTATAACTGTAATGTCATAAAGATATTTGCAAATACTTCGGATGTTTATATTGCCATAAACCCAAGAAGAAAGAAGTCAATACTGAATCAACCTTGCATTGTTAGAATTTCAATAGAAATCTTGTGGGAGACATTTCCTAATCGTTTAATTTCTCGAAATGGCGATTTGAGTTGATCTCCCAAGTTGACAGATATTACCGTTCCGGATTTGTTTCTAATAGAATTTTTTAAAGAGTAAAAGTTATGCATTAAATCAAGAAATCTTGATGAACCGAAAAGAAATATTAGAAGAGAAACAAAAAAGAAATTGAAACTATAACATAGGAATTACACCATAGTCACTTACAGCGTCAATATTTCATAAATGAAACTACCTCCAGACACTTTAATAAATAGTCTCTATATGGTTTTTAATATTCGTCACTAAGTAATTATTTAACAATGAAATTGTATATATCCTTTTTGTCGAGCTCTGACAAATATAACAAATTTGTTCTGTAATATATATATATAAAATAACTTGCCGTGGTTATAAACTTGACGCGAAGAAGTAATTAATATAGATAAGATAGCATAGATAAGAGGTACGTATCTCTTATCTATGCTGCCTCGATGATTTTGTTGTTGTCTTCAGTAATGAAGCTAGACTACTTACCTTCAGTGCATGGAAGAATTTCTTATCTCTTATTCATTTTCTAACAGGTTTTATGAAAACATACTGGTTAAAAGACAGAGAGTCTAGAGCTCCTATTCAAAGACATACTATACAAACAATTTCTAAGTATGATACGAAATATTCGGAAAACCAACTTTTGCACTTTACACCCGACAGGAAGCCTGCTTCGTATTCGCCCGTCACCTTTTCAGATATAACCAGAAGGAGTTCTGCAAACTCACCAATTAGAGGTTTAAGCAGAGGTAAGAAATATGGTAAATATATTCGGTTTAAAGTTTTAACATGGCATTAGATTTTAACAATACTCATTTCTTTTTTAACGTTACCTGTAACATAATCTGGGTCTTTGTTTATTTAATTAACAATGCTACAACTACTAAACTTGTCGAAAAAGTCGTAAGGGACGTATATTTTCTACTTTTTTAATATTTAAAACAAGATTAATCAGGTCTCGCATTGGCGTGAAAAAATATTACTCCGTTTCGATCAACAATCTCTAGAGGTTTGTTCAAAGTATCTAATTATCGACTATAGGTACTTGAATTAATTATTTTGTTCCTCGAAGCTCGAAAACAGAACGCTTTTAAAATCCCACCACACTGAGAACATAACGTTTTTATGATGACCGCTTGTTTTCTATGACGTTTAAAGCGATGATCTTCAAGTCGAGCCCAAAATCGTTTTCGTACCACATTCTACATCAGTTATCAGTCGCTTTAAAAAAAGGGTCATTTTCCTCATATCTATGCTCCCTAAATGTGACGAAAATAATCCACAGATATTGCGCGCCGTCAAATTCTTTGAGATCATGAAGAACCTAAATATCGAACTTACTAAAGTTGAGAAAGCTTATCTTAGCTTTTTCATGTGATCTTGAACACGTGAACGATGGATCTTTATTGTTTCTGCAATGTTTTGCGTCGTATACAGGGTATTTGATTCAATCGATGCTCTTGTTTTATCAAGAATGTCAGTGAACTTCCCTGATCAAGGAACTTCGTTGAAATTAAAATAACTATCATGGAATTTCGTGAACCATCGTTGGCATTAACGGTCTTATAGAGCACTGTCGCCATAAACTATATGCAACTTTTCACAAGCTTGACGCGCGATCTTCCCTTTTGGATTTTACGCACAACTATGCGTAAATAGCTATTTTCAAAACTGTAATCTGTGTGCTTTTTTCAATTTCATATGACATTTGTAGAAAAAATTACTTTTCCTGTGTATATTTTTACAAACCTTCTATTCATAAATGCGGCAGTAATCACTCATCGTAGATTTTTCCAAATGCTTTGATGATAATGATAGCATGCTTGTAATATTAATTTGGTACGTAGACTTCCGCGGTCGTGGTCCATGCTGTCTGCTTCTGGGTTTCCGGGCTGGAACCGCGTCACTAGTATATCTGCCGACGTTTCGTACCCATTTGTATGGGACATCTTCAGGGCTGAACTACTGCACTGAAACAGTTTCACTTGTAATATTAGTTCTGTCGTATTCTTCAAGTCAAATACATAAAATCATGAAACATACTACTACGTATTTGTCAAGATAACTTTAACGACAGTAAAAATCAAACATAGAAATAACGGAAACAACTTTCTCAACTTTAAATAACAACGAATAACGGGTCTTCCAATAAGAGGTTTCATTTTGATATGTCAAAAAAGCGAGTTTTTTAGGCGAAATCATCGGATGTTTATTTAATTGTAAAGAGGAGGGTATACCATTAATAATGGAAAACGATATCAGCCAAATGACCGCCACGGCTACGCTTGCAAGACCATATTCTTTCATGAAATTTTCCATCACCAATTCGCATATTTGCGGCTGTATGTCGTCGATAACTTCACGAATTCCATCTTTGAGGTCTTTATCGATTGTGGGCCATTGGCATAGACCTTATCTTTCACGTAACCCCAAAGAAAAAAGTCTAAAGGTGTTAAATCAGAAGATCTCGATGGTCAATTGTGAGCGCCTCTCGAGAAATCACAGAGTCAGGACATTTTTCACGTACAAGAGCGATTGCATCGTTACTTTTGTGGCACGTAGCGCCGTCTTGTTGAAAATAAACGTCTCCTACATCAATATCTTCCAATTCTGGCCAATGACCTCGCCGGACCAAAAACTGCACCAAACAGTCACACGTTGACGATGGAGAGGCTCTTCAAGAATAATTCTTGGGTTTTCCGAGCCCCAATTGCAACAATTCTGCTTGTTAACGTAGCCTCCGAGGTGAAAATGGGCCTCATCAATCAAGATGATTTTTCGATGAAATTCCGTTTGATGCATTTCAAGAATCCAATCAACAAAGACACGACGTTGTTGATGGTCGGTAGGCGTGAGTTCTTGTGTTAACTGAACTTTAAAAGCCTGAAGACCTAAGTCTATACAAAATGCGGTGTAGTGTCGTTTGTGAAATGCTCAATTCCAAAGATCGACGAGAAATGGACAAATCTGGGTTTTCCTCAACACTATGGGCTACAACAGTAATATTCTCAGTTATTCTTGAGCAACGCGCACGAGTTCGATTTTTTACATCACTAACTTGTCCCAATAGCTCAAATTTTTTCACCAGTTTCACAATTGCTGGTTACACTTATCGGACACATCGCGAGTATCCTTGTTCTATCTTTATTAAAAAAAAGGTCGTCAATATAGTACCCAATATTTTGTACGAGTCTTCTATCATTCCAGATAATATGTTGATACTTTCAAAAAACTGATTGATTTGAAAGTGAAGTGTCACTTTGTGTCATTTTGGCAGGGAAAAGTTCGTTCTTAGAAATGTTATTGTGTTATACTATTAATTTTGATTTTTTGTGTCCATAATATTTCATATTAACATATTATAATTACACATGTTCTTTGATACAATGAAAACACGTGAAACACTTGAAATAAAGCACGTGCTTGAATTTCCAAAATATATTAAATATTCTTTGATTTATCTAGTATTTTTGTGTTTCATTCATCTCCATCATAAACATTTAATATGTCTCACCTTATTCGTCCGTTTAATTATAACACTTGATTGCTATATTACTCAATATTTATTTTAAATATAAGGTCCTACTTACATCATATTAACAATCTGATTATTTAACGATACCCAATAAAAGAAATTTGTTAAAGCTATTTTAATTTTAGCTTGATACATAATCACAACCAACATTGTTGTTCTTTCTATTCATTCTCTTCTGCCGAAGTGATAAATTAATTTGGTAAATTTAATTTGGTGTTTGCGTAATATATTTTTATATATTTTTTCAGAATCACGCTCGAATTCTCTCGCAGTTAATTTTCCACACCGCGATCCTGCGGAAATATTTGGTTCATTAGTCAGTGGCTTAGCGACATCATCCAGTTACAATGGTTTACATTTTCCTAGTACGAATGGTTTCGGTACCCCAAAGAATAGTGACACACCTACAGATAATACTTCTTTGTTAGCACCACCTCCGAAACAATTCAATAATTATGTCACTGGACCAACTACTACAAGTTCTTATGACAAAGGCGAAACGACCAATGATTATTTAAATGACTTGCAAAAACCAATTCATGTGATCAAAGATACGGATATATACAACAACAAACCGAGCAAGCCAAGCAATTCACGTTTCAACAAAACATATTCCTCGGACCATCCGATAAATCAATGTTGCTCTGGTTTTCGACCTGGCCAAAAGAACAAATTCCATGCGAATGCCTGTTCTGTTATGTAAATATTAATTATTAATTGAAAATTAGAAAACTAATGCGAATTATAATAAAATTAAAAATAATTTTAGCTATTGACACCTGTCAGTTGTAGATAAATTCACACTTCTAAAATAAATAAAATAAAGTATCCTTTCGGAAATGGAAAATTTTAATAAAAGAAAAGTAGAGTTAGTAATATAGTTAGTTTGTATTTATTTAATTTTTAAGATGTATAATGTGATTTAAATTATTATGTATCCAATAATTATAAATTCTTATATAGTGGATTGTTTAATTATTCTTCCACATATTTAAATGTTTAAATATACTTGCAAAGAAAAATGTCTGATAGATTGCAAACCATAAAACATTTGTAACTTGAAATTAGGTAGAAAAGTTCACATTTAATAACTCAAATTAGAAACAAAAGAAGAAACGCCGGAATTTATATAGTTCTTTATTACTTTTTAAAGTTTTAATGTTTCAGCTTCGTATTGCAAGTTAAAATTGTGGAAAAATCTTAAGTACAAACACGTACTTGTACTCTTATCTCCCTGGCAACAATAAAGAACTTAATAAATTTCGGTTTTTTGTCAATCTTTGCCTTGGGAAATAAATATAATTATTCAGGATGCCTACTAACGAAAAAACTATTAATAAATCTACTTTATGAGTCTAAAACCGTTTTAACAAAGTGAAAACACCGTCCATGATTTATTTAAAATTTCATGGTGTGGAAGATGCTCGCAATAGGGACGTTGAAGCACCGCCCCTTGAGTGCGTCAATATGAACATTTTTCACAATTCGAATTTATTCAAAGTATTAGAGAAAAAAATAGCCGTTATTTAAACAAAAGTTTTAAAATAATAAAGTGAAATCAGAAAGCATCTAAACTGGTCGCAAAAGAAATTGTACAGCAACTAAAGAGTCGAGTCAAAAAGAACATTTTGTTACAAGAAGGTCTAATATTATACCTATATATTACATAACCGCTTACACTTGTATATTATTGTATATACGTAATAAATAATTTATGACTAAGAAAAGTATGATAAAACTAATAATGAGCAAATAGAACTTGATAATAGTCGGTAAATGTTTTCTTTCGAAAGACAAAATTCCGCACTACTTCGGCTGCACATCCAAAATCAATTGAAGAACAACTTGCTGAAGAATCTGCTGTATTGTTTGAACTAAAAAATGTTAAGAAATTGAAAACCGTTGATAAGTGAAGGGGAAGAGTAATATGAAAGGAATATTTTTAGAAACTTATTAATATCTATAATACTGCTTTTCCGAACGATTTCTTTTACACTGACCGAGTACTTCTCTAAAGAACGTATTAGAAATGGAAAAATGGGAAGGAACACTTCATAGTAAGACATCTTTCCAATATGTCCCCATCGCTGCACTACTTTATGTTAAAAGAGACATAGTGATTGAAAGAGACACTTAAAAGCTTGAAGTAAGTACGTATTTAAGCATTATCTGGGCTATTACTTGAATAGAAATGAAAGTAAAACAGAAAATAATGAAAAAAATTGTTTATCGTTAATAAATCTAACACTGAGCAGGTTTAAATTATGCTAAAAGCCACTCATATCACATCATGGAAATCCACTGCGAAATAGAAGAAGCTATTTACTCTTTTGATTCCTTTCATTTAAAGTTCTGGTAATTTTATAGTTATGTCTTTTTCATGCATTTATGTCTTCTTTATCTGGGTACTTGAAATTGTCTGTTTCTGAATTTTTGGAAGAATTTTATATATATATATATATATTTTATAACGTTTCCTACAACGTGTCTGAAATTATTCTTTTTCGATTTCAAATTTCACGACAACGAAGTCAATTTCTTTTATAACAGCATCACCAAATACTTTTTCCTTTTCATAAGTTTCAAAATCTTCACTGTCATCGTACTCGACATCATTGTCTTCGTCAATATTACTACTTCGGACGTGTCTATAATAATTCCTGAGTGCCCTTTTTTCTTCCTCCCGTATGCCCCTTTCTTTTAGGAGCCTATGAAAAAGATCGTACAGTTTCTGGAGTAACGGCAGATTCTTTTTTAGGAATAATTTGTAAATACCACAGAATTAGCAGTAGAAACTTCATTACTTACTGCTGATGATAAATGATCACTGACAAATGAACACATGAAATCGCTTCAGAAAAATTCTGCTAGTTAAATGGATAAACATCAACCTTGTTAAATCCTGCAACAGTATTTTTTCTTGTAAATACTTTTTCGTTGCTAGTTTTGGTATTATGTAAATAGCAGCAGTTTATTCAGGATTACTTATCATACAATCATTCAAGGTAGATTTGTAAAAACATTTGAAGGGTCCGAAAATAGAGAAATATCTAGAAGCTGAAGCCTCTAGGGCAAAAAATTAATATATTATTTTCTTTTGTTTGAATAATTACGTCCATACTGATGTGGCAGAAGAGGTTTACTTCTGTGGCCAACCCTAAACTTCATAAAGGATAACTTTCTGCCATAAAAGACTTAAAATTCACACGTGGGATGATAAAAACGGGAGGTATGGTGTTTCCAATTGTCCACGTTCTTGAGAACAAACTTATCTAACTTGCTTGGTACTTTTCTGAACAATTACATTAGACAACTCAGTTACAAGTTAGCATCCAGATTTTTATACATTATATCTTTTTCTCTGACTTTTTTAATAAAGATTCCGGTAGTGCTGCATAAAATCTTTATAAAATCAATTCCTGCAATCTGCTTCTCTCCAGCAGTTTAGATATTCTTTCTTCATTCTTCTAACTTACTGAAAAGCCAATTCACATATCCGTGTGCCAGTTAGTCTAGAGCACATTTTATATAGTGTTTTAATGGAATTTACTAGTGCCAGTTCTTCTATTGCGAATATTTTCAACAGTCAATTTCAGGTTTATTTACAAATGCTTTTTGACTTTTTTTCCGAGCTGAGCCAATATTGATTTCGCTATGTCATACATTTATGCGACAGATCGAATAGATTGTGCATTGTCAATTACCTCCCTGACAGCATTTTAAATTTCCTATACACTTTTTTTCCTCTGCGAAATTTTTTATTCGTTTCTTTGCTTAGACTTCTCTCAATTGCATCTAGAAATCGAAAGAATTTTCAAGTTACTTCTTAGTAGATGTGAGGCACCTATACCATAAAACTTCATTAAAATTATTTTCAGGTCGTGAAAATGACAATTGCCCTTTCATGACTTGTTTCGTTGTCCCTTTTATTACTGAGTGAAGTATTTCTAAAATGCAAAAGGAACTTTATAGAAATGTCAAGAATGGTCTAACCAATAGCTTATCATAATAATCTTGCGGAACGGTGAAATAAATTTAACATAAAAATTGTGTTTCATACATTGTCAACACGGGCAACTAGTAATTTCCAATAGCATTTGCCCCACTCTAAAGTACCAACTCTCATTATTTCTATTATAATGAGAGTTGGTTGAGAGTTGTGAATTTTAATTCGTGTTATACTCGTTACCAAAACGTGTCTCAATAACTCCCTTATAAGTTTCGAATTTTTTCACCTCATTATAATGAAATTCGTTCCCACAGAAAATTCGATGTTACTGGCAGATCTATTGACGACAGAACACTGATGGCTTTAATGGATAAAACTTTTTTCGAATATGTAAATACTTCGATTCTATCTACAATCAGTGCTTTAATTAATATTTGTTTATATAGATAAGATTATTTTCTGTTCTATATTACTGTCTTTTAAGATACGTTAATCTTTCCCATAGTTTCCAAAAAAATTTACGTAAATATGCTAGTAGGATTTAGAGAAAAACGAACTGACATAATGCAAAAACTTAATAAAAAGTAGTCATCGTTGCTTTAGATAGCAAATACTAAAATTGAGAACTATGGAAAATATTAACGTTTTGTTGGTATTAGCTTTTTTACAATTTTCCAGCACTTAACTGGTGAGGTCCAAGCAAATCTTACCAGTTAAAAATTAAACAAAATAATCATTAATGACAATAACCATAACAAGCATTAGTATTCTTAATAAGAAATGTAAGAGACAAAATTCTTCAAAATGTGGGTCATTCATATGACACAGAGCCAGATAGCGGAAAAATAGAAACTTTAAATATACACATAGGAATATTTTTTCTGCATTAGATATTTATATTCAAAGATCTTCAAAAGACAACGAAACTGACCGAAACCGAAACTTAAGCAGACACTGAACGACGACTGCGAAAGCTCACAAATTACACTAAAATGTTTACATATCTGAGCTCTAATAGAGTAATCTGGACTTACGAAAATCAATTTACAATAATGTATCACAGTATTTACATGTTTAGTATTTAGATTAAGTATGTCTATATAAAAAAAGCGCTTTTCGTAAACGTTAATCATAAAACATATCATTAAGTCTTTATACAGTATGTGTTCAATGGATTTGAAACTGCAATACTTCCTAAAACTTTCATAATTCAAATTTTTAAAATAATAATTAAATCATAAATTAACCATGCCAGTATTTCCCTAAAAACATTTCTTTTAATTCAACATTATCTTAACCCTTGGTGGGGTAGCTCTTCCAAACTTTAGCCATCCTTTTTCCTTTAATTTATTAAGCACGGGCTTATGGAAATTATAAATACGAGATTTAACCGTAGCTAAGAAATGTTCAATTTAAAATACTAGATGTTTTCGTCTCTTAAGAAGCTCATGACATATTTTGCTGTATGTCATGAAACCAATCTTGAATAAATGCGTACCATCTTTTCTTTTTTTATGACGAATGTCCAACGAGGTCATAAGTCTTTTCGATTTGTCACCACCACAGAAGCAAGAGTGTGTATTTAGTGTGTGTAAAATGTTCAATGGCTTTGTTACTAACCCCTCCTAGCCGTAAAAGGGATATAGTGTTGATTTTATTTCTCTTCGCGATTGAAAGGTACTGACCACCTACGAGACGAGAAATGATTTAAAATTCCAGACGTAGTTCGAACTCTCAACTTCTTTAGAAAACTAGTTTCGAAGTCCAACACTCTTCTCCACTATCCCGGTATTGTTGTTAATAGAGCTTCTAGTGATGCAAAGAACCCCTTGCCTGCTGGTTTAGTGGTGAAGTTGCTTGTCCAACGCAACACTTCATCCGATATTTATTGGAGCTGTCCATTCTTTTTTCTTACTAGTCTTCCTGTTTTGCTACAACGAAGACAATCCACAAACTAATTTCCATTTGGCTATTAATAAAAGACAAAGATACAACAATTAATATATACATCTTAAAACTACAGGTGTGTACTATTTTTCTACATAGTCACGATATTAAACATAGACATTTAGCGTTTATCTAACTAGATTCCTTCTTCATGAAATTCTGTTATCTGAGTTAAAGACAGGCTGTGACAGTATCTTAAATTTCTTCATCAGAGTCAAAGCTCTGTAATCCTAATCCCTTCTTCCAATGCATAACTAAATGAAAATTACTTGGAGCCAAATCTGGCCTGTTGGGTTGATAGGTTATATAGTGGTCGAAATGTCCTAGTTGAATTAACGTAGGTTTTTGTGTTTGTTGCGTAGTATGAGCCAGCATTATTGTGCAAGAACACGACGCCGCAAATAAACAAACCGCCACCATCTTTTTTCCATTGTTCGTCCTAGATTTGTTTAGTCTCGCGATAAGCTCGAGCACTTATGGTTACTCCTCACACCAAGAACTCCACCAACAATATTGCCTCTATATCCTAGAAAACGTTGGCCATTACCTTTCTTGCAGACCATGACTACTTGACTGTCTTTGATTTGGTTAGCACGGCAGTATGGCCCTACACCATTGACTACTGTTTTGCTTCCGGATTGATTAATAAGACCCAAGTCGCGCTTTCGGTAGTAATTCGGTAGAAATTCATTTTCTTCAGCATCATTCTGCTAAAAGAAATTTAAAGAAGAAGCTATTCTTTATGTCTTGTAATTCTCAAAAACCACTCGCGGAATCACCGTGCACAGAACTTCTGACAGCTTAAGCTTTCTAAGACTAACTCATGCAAAAGAGGCCACGAAATTTCTGGGCAGTGCTTGAAAAGTTGAGATATCGTGAAAGGTCAATTTTCGCGAATCCTGCTATCAATTTTCGCAACTAAATCTTCAACTACATAACTTCTGCATTGCTTAGTCCAGTTTAACCACATTTTTCCAACTGCAAAAGAATTGAGAGATTCACTATTCTACTTAGAACCCAATAATGTTTGTGAAATTTTGTACCAAGTTATTCTTCTTGTTTTAGATATGTATTTTCCACGTAAAATTCTTATTCACCATATCAAAACAAGTACGATCCCAGAATTTCCTTCTAGACTTTTTAAGCTTATGTAATAAGTCCTCATACCGAACCTTATAAACGCCTTTAGTAATATCAAGAAACGCAACTGCACAATACTTTGTCTTCAAAAGTTTCGTTTAATATCTTAACAACACTATGTACTTATTGCATATTGCCTCTAAAACCGAACTGACCATCTGTTTTAATAATTCCTTTCAGTCTTACAACTAAGAGTTTTTCAAAGATTTTCGCTAAAACGGACAATAGACTAGATCCTTAGACTGCATTGATTTATTAATTTTCATGGCTTACGTATCATAATAACAAGTGATATTTTCCATTGTGTCGGAACTAATTTTGAATTATATTACTATTCCCTAGCTTTTCTAGGTTGTTGATCAAATCTCACATTAACTTAATTTGTGTTCAGTGAAGATTTCGGCTTTTTCGTGCTTCGTTTTAGCCCAAGATATAATATATTAATTTTTTTTTTATTGGCGGTATTATGGCTTCCCACAATGAATACTCTGTATTATCCGATTAGTTACATTTTTCAAATATTCCTGCAACGAGTTGTTTTTTAATTCTGGGATACGGTGTCTATCTTGGATCTAATTAAAATTTCATCTTGCCAGATGTCGCGATTGTGCTCAAATTTTTCAGTCTTCTTTTTATTAATTTTTCCTCCTTCTTTTCAAGTGACAGGAAAAAAAATTGATGTTATTCTATTTTATCTTATGTATGACAGTTGCATGAGAAACTTCCCATGCAACATCTTAAATTTGAATAGTAAATTTTTGTACTTCTATTTCATATTCATCCTTGAAAGAATTTATTGGATAAATTTTCTCGTACAGTCGGTCTTCAAGAACATTCCATTTCGTTCTATAATTTATGTCAGTGATAGCGCTTTGTTTTGTCTTGAAGAATATACCATCGCAATCACAGGGGATGATCATATCCATATCTTCATTGAAGTCAATATCTAAATATCTTGCAAAATATTTAGTAACAAGACAATCGAGCATTATATGGGGTAAGTTGGCCAATGTAAAGGTTCGTATCTATGCAGATAAGTAATTAATATTTAGTTTTTGCTGCAAAAAATAGAACTTGCTTTTTGCCTACCATCTGCATTTTGAATTTATTTTATAAAAGCCTCTTTACTGGATCATCTTCTTGGTCTTCGAAATAATGTACTTCTGTAGAAGCGCACTGTTCTTTTCTTCTTTCTTTTACAGTTCTTACGACACACAGTAGTCGATGATGATATTTGTTTCAATAATCTTGGTATTGTAGCAAAGGAAACTTCAGCAACTTTCACAATTTTTCTTTGATTCAACTTTTTATTTTTTACAGTGATATCCTTTCTTCCTCATTAACATTTTACACGACGCAAAAGATAAAAAAATAAAAACTCCATCCACTGTATTCACAAATATATACTACTAATAACATAAATTAATATGTAAACAGAAAACGAAAATATGATATTTTCTCACGCAGTTGACAGTAAATAGGCAAAGATGCTGCTTGAAGCCTTTTTCCTGCAAAAAAACATAATTTTTGATATTTAAAGCAACATAGAAATGTTAAAACTTATTCGTGTTTGTTTTGTAGATATTGAAGATTTTGTGATTCCTAATTCAATAAACACCTACTGTATATCATTCATCTAAAAGTTAAATTATATTTAAATTAATTCAAACATTATTATGTATCTATATGTATCTGTGTTCTCTGTTGATAGTGCTGTAATTTATTGCAAGTTAGTCTCAGTGGAATATGTATTTAATGTAGTCATATGCACACTTAATAATTTTAAAAAATATAGAATAACCTTTCTTCGTAATAGTTGGTATTCTTATATTAAGTCTAAATTTAATGACTTTGTCACTGCATGTGTAGAAAATTATATATGTATACATATTTGGATGTTAACAACGTATTGTACTTATGTATATTTAATATTTTGTTATAAAATTCTAATATATTTATTGTTCTTACAAATGACTAGTCAATTTTTATACAAACACCTGTACTTTAATATTATTAATTTAGGAAGTCAAATAATTTTTACTCTCCTTTTTATTTACGGCGTCGATTATGAACAATTTTTATATAACAATCATAACTATCACGTTATCAAAAATCTTAGTGAACACAGTATCTACGGATACTGTGTTATTAAAAAAACTGTACTCTTCTGAAGAAATCAAGAAAACATTAAATTAGCATCGAAACTGCCCACTAAAACTTCGAAAAAATATATTTTCACGGATTATAAAGCGCAGAAAACAATTGCAATAATAATAAAAATACATACATTTATATAAATGTAAATATAGTTTGTATAAAAATTAAAAACCGCTGATATTTCAATAAAACGATTCATTAACAACAGAAACTTTATTCCACTAAAATCTACATACAAAATACTTATGCACTATATAATTAATAGAGTTCAGTCCAGTACTACTGATGATGGCTTCATACTTTTCTTCATGTTAGCAACTACATCTTCTGCATAGCTTACTGTCAAGTGTCTCCATATCTTCCTTATATGGCGAGAAAGTTACTTGATGTTGAAGCTACATTGACAATTTCTACCTTACGATAGCCACCATATTTTTTATTAGGTTATCTATCTACTTTTCCAATCAACACACAATCCGCTGTGGCGTTTCGAATCATTGTCCTCCTGTAAATACAATTCTAGCATATCACTGGCAACCACTTTTGCACGGAAGGCAGAAGTCCCCTTTTTTACAATTTTATCATTTCGTCATTAAAAACACATAACGAACCGAAACCACACATGCTGGAGCATCTTAAATGGATGCCTGACACCACGGTCAACAATCTAAGGACCATGCTTTCTTTCTGGCGCCCAAACTCAAAAAGAAGATTCATCGAAAAACACGATATTTGGCGAATCTCGCTCAATGCTATTACGAGCCAAGGCAAGATGCTTTTCGCGGTGATTCGCTGACAACAACGATTTTATTAATGTACTGCGATATTTCAGATTATATTCATATAAATGATTATGTAGAATCATCAAACATACTTTAAACTTTTTTTTAAACAAAGGGGTAATAGTCTTATTTTGCCTAGATGTGGTTATTCATAATCTCCTTCGACCTGAAATGTCATCTACTGACTTCGTTTTATATCGATTAATCCACAACTTTGAAATCTTGCAGCGGCAATTATGGACATTTTTGAACCTTTTGATACGTGCACAAGAATACCGCTTCAAGCTCTTTGTATATGCACTACCCATATTAACAAATAAAAACATCTAACTAAACACCCAACTAAACATTCTGCGTTGTGTGCTTATCAATGGAATTGTCCCTAAATTAATATATATCCATAAATACAGTGTATAACTACTATTTCAAGAATTTCGGTACGATTCCTGAAATAAACAAAATAGTGCTAAAATTCCAATTATGCGCTATATTTCTTTCCTATTATTACACGGGTTTATACGTGACCTATATTCTTTTCCAAAACTATTTACAATCATGATTACTCTTTAACAATGGGATATGTAGATATTTTTAATAATGTTGTCTCAAGGTAGTTACCGGAAATTATATGTCTGTGTATTGGAGTTTTCTTTATTTGTATCAAAAGCAGAACAAATAGTTTCGTGTTCTATTATTTCTTGTAACGTTCAAAATTAGAAGTATGTATGCTTCCAACACAAGGGTGCGACATGTACAGGCTCGACAAACGGCCTCGAGATACAGGGGTAGATCCGAAACTAATAGAGATGATATATGGACACTACAGTATTACAGAATCTCCAAACTCCGCACAGTGAGGCCAAAATTCCAAATTGCTAGCCATAAATCAATTCTCTGAATTAAGTGATTCTCAGAAAATGAAAAACGGCCTACCTAAAACCGTATACAAATGTACTATAATGCTAGAAATATAACGCAGGCATCAGTTTAAAGTTTACCATTAGTTACATTGTACGTAAATCCAGTATCGTGTATCGTCACTTTAACTTTTTTGTTTATTGTTCAACCTGGATAGAACTTTGCCACAGTTGATGTCGCCAATAATGGGATTTTTAACATGGATAACAACCTAGAACCCAAATCTGATGAAGTAAACTTAGAAAGCGAGCAGATTGAAAATATAATACCTAAGAACTAAAATAACAACTTGTCAAAAGAATTGGCAAATTCTGTGGTACGACAATCAACCATAACGAAAGCCACTGCTTATAATTTACATAAAACACTGTTTCATTGTAGTACAATTTATTAATGGCAAACATTCAAAAACTGAAAGAATTAAGAAGTTTGTTGCTCAATTTATAGACATATCAAACAATGCCTATCTTGCAAAATACATAAAGCCATATTTACAGAAATCTATTTATTTTTCCCAATATCAACAATATTTATAAAGTTGTCTTAAACAATATGCTGCAAGTTGCCTATAAACCTATAATTCACAAATGTCAATATGTCTTTGAAAAGAATTATTTTGTGCAAAAATATTTTTTTTTGTCTTAACAAAAATTTGTAAGCTAATCTTTTATAAAACGACGCGGTCACTTTTCAATAATTAGGATGAATAATAAATGAAAATTGAAATACTTCAAACTTCATTAAATAAACATACATACATAATTTATCACATAATTAATTGCTAAAGATCATTCTCTAACTAACCCTTGAGGCAAATATTCCTACCTTTCCGTTAGATCCGATTCTACATCTGGTATGTGGTAAGACAATTGATAAATTATCACTCGTCACAGAAGAAAATGCCAAGCACAAAACACAAACAACTAAAGATGAAAAATTCCTTCTAGAATTACATTAAATGTATAGTGCCATGTAAATTTGAAAAAAAAACCTATATATATATATATACTAACTATCCACATAGTGATATATATGATGTAGTTCATACTTTTGAGAAAATAACTAAATATTTCATTAATTTTTTAATAAAATGATCATTACAGTAACAAAATCATTAATTACATATTGTGTACACGTAAAAATTCATATTTTCAATTTGAGACTTGTATGATTTACTAAAAATAATAAATTTTAATAAAGTAAAAAAAATACTTTATTTTATCATTTACATTTAAGAGGAATAACATATTTCAAAAATTGAGAACATGTATTTATCACAACTCAATTCATATAAAAAATTATATGACAATTTTATATATATGTATATATTTATGTATATTTTACCCACACGAAAATAAATTATGCACATAATACCAAATTAAAACCATAAATACTATGAAATTTTATATGGCTTAATTAAATATTCGGAAAATGCTTTTACATTTTCACTACCACGAACTTCTTTTTGAATCAATGGTAATTTTGTAACATGAAAATCTTCATACAAGTCGTTGATTTGTTCTAAATATTTTTCTTGGATACCATATCTTGCTGAACACATTTTACAAGGATGCTCACCTTCTTTTTTAAATAATAATTGGTTTACTATTATATTATGTGTATCTATTTTATATTTTGCTAATTCCTGAACTAAACGCTCTGTTTCATATAATGACAAAAATTCAGCAATACACACACATACAAATGTTGTCTGATCTGGATTACGAAACTGTTCATTGACTTGTTTAATAACCGATAGCATTTCTTCTAATTTTGCTGTATATGTATCAGAATTAAAATCTTGTATGCCTAACAAGCCAGATAACTGAGAAACTAATGGTGATATTTTTAATTTCAATCTTAATAATTTTCCTAAACCCTTTTCTACAAGTTGGGGAAAAGATAATAAACGTAATGTGTGACCCGTTGGTGCTGTATCAAATACCACAGCAGAAAAATTCATACTTTTAACTAGTTTCATAACTTCAGCATAACTAATAGCCTCATCTATTCCTGGAAATCCTCCTATAATTTCTTGAACTATACTTTTACTCATTTTCATAGCATCTTGATCTCCTTCAAAATATTCCTCGGGTAATTCATTTATGCCAACATTAGGATCAATTTCCATAGCAAATAAATTATCAAATCCATTTACTAATGTTGGAACTTTAGTAAATTTTTGATCAAATGCATCAGATATGTTATGTGCTGGATCAGTTGATATAATTAGCACATATTCCCTAACTTTTGCTAGTTGTACTGCTAAACTACAACTATAAAAAAAATTATTGATTCCATTCCACACATATCTTAAAATACTTACCTACATGTAGTTTTACCAACACCTCCCTTGCCACCAACGAATATCCATTTCAATGAAGTTTGATTTATAATATTACGCAAAGATGGTTCAAGTTGTTCAAAATCACCCATTGTCAGAAATATGTGCTACACACGAAATAATTATGAATAATTCAACAATACGTCAACTGCCATTTTTACATAAAACACGTATACATCCGTGTGATATACATGCACTATATTCACACTATTGCCGATGGTTTCTCTATGGTCAATAATCATAATCTGCAACCAGATTTAATATCGCTATAATATAAATATTCAATCAATAATTCATTCACAATATATATATATATATATATATATATATATATATATATATATATATATACACTGAGAATCAAAATCCAGGCCCACAGAAAACTTTTCTTCAGCTCATTAGAATTTCGATACTTTGCACCAGTGTCGTACTCCACAAACTCAGTGTTTACAATTATGCAGTCAAATATAAAGTTCTGTAATTAATTGTATATGAAAAATTGTTTCAAATGCTAGCAATTTATTAGTTATTTTTTTAATATTTAAAATTAAATATTTTGTAACACTTTGTTTATATAAGAATTCCACTATATTGTCAAATTTACATACAAAATAGACTGTCCTTAATTACATTACCTTTACAAAAACAGATCTTTATAAATAAAACGTGAAAATAACAGATGAAATACAAATAACTATAATAATCTTTAACAATACTCGTCACAACTCTGACAAATAACAAAATGGCGTGAAACAGTTAATATAATTCACGCAATAAAAATGGTGGAAATAATTAATATAAGGGTCGCCAAAATTTTTTTTGTGATTGTGTGTTTTTATCTCTGTATATACATACATATATATGTACCGTACAGACGAATGTTTCAGGAAGCACTAGATTTCTTTCGTAATGTATCGTACGAGAGATTTATTCTTAATTCGCATAGTCTAATAGGGACTTCTTTCATTTATTTATGCGTGCGCGCAAAGAATCTTTCCCACCATATCTACAAAGACATTGCGGGACCACTTCTTCATTCATTTGTGTTGAGTATTTCAACACTATTTGGAAATGCCACTGCTAACAATGCTTCTAAGCTAATCGACAATTACTTTTATACAGATTTGCATACAATATTTAATTATTTACATTATATAGTTGCAACTAACACTTCAATTTGATTTCAGACTTATTTTAAATATCCCAAGACCAATACAGCATTTTTATATCCAATTATTCTTTTTCTTAAATTAAGACATACATTTCTGAAGTAGGTAATCATTTCATTATTAAAAAGTAACACAAATGGTCATCAGCACAATACTAGGTTGACTAAAGACAGCAGATGGCATAGAACTAGTAATTTAATTTTTAGGTATATGTATAGTGTTAAATTATTACATATGAAGACAATCACTTTCATAATTAGCATTAATTTTAATTTTAAGTTCAATATTTTGACAAATAATACAAGATTAAGATAATTAACAACTAAAAATAGTGTTACATAGCAACATAATTTACTATTTTATAATTTCTTTTGGTTTAAATTTATATTTCCAATTTCCCGGTAAGATCATAATAATCTGATTTACTAATAAAATATACAAAATACCAAAACGAATATAGAGTATATGTAGATCACATCTAATACTCTAAGTACTTAAATACAAATCTCCGCTACTATATTAATAGTTTTCGTTTCTGTCAATAGATGGCATCATGCGATGTGTCTTTTGGAAACTAGATGTTTTTCTTACCTACTAAAACATTGTTATGGTTTTATAGCCTGATTTGTGAATTTATGCTTTTCTACATGTTTTTGAATTTCCAGCATTATAACATAGTTAATTCTGCTATTTAAAGTTGATCAAAATAATTTTAAAGGACCCTGAAAGTTATTTCGAAGTCTTCTTTGTTGCTATTAGTCAATTTTGTAAATTATTAAAATTTTATTGTTAAATTCTATATGCGTCATAGTTTTCTATAAAATTTCACCAAAAAAATTTTATTTAAACAAGCAACTCTATCATAAAAAAATAAGAATAAAAGAAATACGATATTAAAGTTTGCGTTGTATCTATTATTTTAATTATTATAAGAAATGCCTTTATCCGATGAACACACGCAACGAACTGCTTCGCACTTTAAAAATTATTATTGCGTTTGCGAAAGTCCACTGATCGACCTAAACTAGCAAAATCAATACGTATTGAGTTTCCGTAACAATTTTTTTATTAACCTCAATCAATAGAGTAATCTAGCCAGTACGCTGCCGAGTTAGGTTGACAGCGTTATATAAAATTGTTTATAATCGTTTGCATACTTTGTAAGACTTCAGTAATTTGTAAGAACTCAGTGTTCTTAGATATAATGAACTTTTGACACGAGAGGATGCTTCTCATCATTCTGCTCTTATTTTTGACATAATACTGAAAAATTTCAGGCTCTTTTAACTTCTCAGCCAATTTTCAGCAGAAAGTATATAACTTCAATAAAACCAATTTCCCTTGTCTGTATCCTGCTTGTGATCGACCGATCATTTCTGTGTTCGTTTAGGGACATTAATGGTGCATATTTTGGCTTTTATCAAGAACCCTACTCTTTGCTCGATATCTACGTTCCTCTCTCTAAGAATACCGTTATCACATATTCACCGTGGTTTAATAGTTCAATAACTATACCTTGCCTAAATACTTGCGGTTGTCGAAAAGAAAATAACTAATAATACAGAAAATAACTATACCTTATCTCAGAATAAGGAATGATTCAAATATCCCGCTAAAACGCGGAACACACAGCTTAAAAATGTAACTTACCATAAAAATGAAACATAAACAGATGCGAATGCAGTAATTTGTCAACAATATTAATCTTTTTCTTTAGTATATAAAAATAAATGAAAAAAATTCATTTTAATGGAAGTATGATTGTATAAACATTACTTTTTGGATTAGTATGTACAATCTATCCTAAATTAAGATTAAATATTACTAAAATAAAACAATGTAAAAATGTAATTAAACGTTTACAGGTTATGAAAAATGGCGGATGTCTGGCATTCATTTATCCATATTAAACTTGCCTGTTCAAGAACCAATTAAATCTCTTAAAAATATGTCCTATTTTGGCGCAATATTTGAATAACTCCTTCTTATTCTGACACAAGGTATAAAAACATTAAATAAAAGGCATATTATCTCAACCGTTATAAACGAACAAACAGCTCGTATTATTTGGACGAATTCAAACAATTAAGACTTACGGCGAAGAGTCAGATCAAGAAGATATACAATATGTTTCTTGCTAGAATTGAGACGTCGATATTTTCGGATGCTAATATGTCTTCAAAAAGTTTCATCGATAAGAAGCGTGACCAATCGAGAATACTCAATTTACTGTATTATATTGCGGATGACTTAGAGTGTCCGCAGGATGTAGTTGATGGATTTACCAATTACTTTGTAAGCGTAAGTATATCAGGACATCAGTACTTGTAGAGCAAACGTTCCCCACTCTGAGTGTCTTTAGCCTGTCAGAAAAAGATGTCGACAGGGCAATAAGGAAGCTGAAAGATGAAATGACGGCGGGACAAAATTACATACCTAGATTCTTGACTCGCGACTATAGGACTCTTTTAAGGCCTTAAGAACCAATATATTTCCTGATGGATGAAAAATTTTTAAAATATGGCCAATCCTAAAGAAAGATTCTGCATCAAATATTACAAATCATTGCCCAATATCAATTTTTAGTAATTCTGCTAATTTTCGAAATGGCTTTATATTCACACACACACGCGCAAATATATATATATATATATATATATATATATATATATATATATATATATATATATATATATATATATATATATATATATATATATATATATATATATATATATATATATATATATATATATATATATATATATATATATATATATATATATATATATATATATATATATATATATATATATATATATATATATATATATATATATATATATATATATATATATATATATATATATATATATATATATATATATATATATATATATATATATATATATATATATATATATATATATATATATATATATATATATATATATATATATATATATATATATATATATATATATATATATATATATATATATATATATATATATATATATATATATATATATATATATATATATATATATATATATATATATATATATATATATATATATATATATATATATATATATATATATATATATATATATATATATATATATATATATATATATATATATATATATATATATATATATATATATATATATATATATATATATATATATATATATATATATATATATATATATATATATATATATATATATATATATATATATATATATATATATATATATATATATATATATATATATATATATATATATATATATATATATATATATATATATATATATATATATATATATATATATATATATATATATATATATATATATATATATATATATATATATATATATATATATATATATATATATATATATATATATATAAATATATATATATATATATATATATATATATATATATATATGTATCCTAAAATAAAGTGTTACATTTCAGCATAGATTTATGGAGGGACGAACAACTGTCCCTAACTTAGTATTAGCTTTTAAGGTGACGTTCTTCATAAATTAAAATGATTTAGCTTAGTCGATTCTCTTTTATCAGTTTTTGGCCCACTTTTATACAATAGGATCCAAAATGTTATTTACCGAGGTCATAGACTCTCCACTTTTATGTTACTTCCGGAATGCCTTAAAACTCAAATCTAAAACCAATGCTATTCTTAATTTTTTTTAATGATTTGCTTAATGATTTGGAGTGTGAATGCTGTACTTTTGCGGATGCCTTGAAAATATATAGCGCTATATCCACGCAGCTGACTTTTTTCGCCTGCAAAGACAACTGGGTAAGATCTCAGAATGGTGTTTATACAACACACTATCTTGAAATATAGAACTGTTACTTACTCGAATAAAAGAACACCTATAGTTTATAAATATACTCTGAAGAATACAGTGCTTACTCGAAATCGGGAAATCAGAGACCTTGGTCTTTACTTCGATTGCAAATTCAATTTTGCTAAACATATTGATCAAATATGTAGGAATACTTTAGTGGACCCTTATACTATCTCAACATCGCAACTTTTATTTGCCAACTGCAAGGACTAAAATCATTGGCAATTCGCCATTATATTGTGCCATATTGTAAACTTGTTTGCTGATTTTTCTCTTAGTATTTTTTACGTGGTAATTTACTGCATGCTTGATGACGGTACATAAAATTTAATTTTCAATTACTGTCACTTCTTTGTAATAATATTACATATAATTTTATGTATGAGTAGCATAAGTAGATGTAGATGTGCTTATCGTTTATTCTATTTGTGTTGTCCTGTAAAAGGAATCTTCTGTTGGTCAAATAAATGATTAAATAAATGAATAAGAAAGAAATGGGAAACGTCAATTTAAATGCTTTTGCTAATTGTTATTTAGCAATCAGAATATTTATGTTAATTTATATTTAGTCAGTAATGGAGATCATTTTAAAGACTTGTTGTCATTTTGTTTCTATTTGTTATTATACTATTTATTTCAAAATTTATTTTCGTTTCGTGATACTTTCTATACTTTAATTATTTATTTATTTGATATATTTTATAATTTCATTAATTAATAAAAAATATTCCAGATAATAAAATAATTTCTAGTTTACCATCATGGAATAAAAGTTTTTAAATAAACCTGTTTAACGCTTTGCTTTTAAAATAATTATTGTAATTTTATTGTTTTTATCGTCCTGAAGTTAGAGTTAATATGATTATATAAATTATATAAGCCAAGTGTTTTTTTTAATAAAAATTATTATCAAATTATACTTTAAACTCATTTTAATTAATATAATAAATAAAATCAATTTACATTAAAAAGAATAACTTTTATTGTTCACCTGGAAATATTTATTGAGACGCCCATGGTTTCTTTGTCGATTTGCCAATTTTATTGAATTGCAAGTTGGCGGGAAATTTAATTCGACTTCTTTCTTTTTAGCTCAAACTGTATAATTGAATTTAATAAACACGAAAAGATATCCATTTTCCTAATAAAAATACTTAAGAGGTAAAAATGAAAATATACAATTAAAAAAGGATAGAGTAGCGTTAGTTTTTCGATTTTTCAATAGTATTATCGTTATAATTCCTCAAACTAACATTAATAGTCTGTATTAATTACTATTAGTTCGACGGGTTCAATACGAATTCCATACCAATTGTCAGTGTTTGTGTGATCCCAGATTACTATTAAGTTCTAATCAGGCTGACTTATTTCTTAACTGTTTTTATAATGATGTGACACATACATGCATTAAAGTTTTTAAATAATGTATATATAATTTTTAATGTTTTAATATTATCTTATTTCATTTTACATACGTATTGAGACAAATTTTAAGGGGTTATTCACAATATACTTTCATTTGTGCTACACATTGAATAAATTGAAGGACAAGTATAAGCACTCAATGTGTGTGTCTAATTTGCTTTGTAGTACTTTATAGATGTTTTATAGTCAGCAAATTGTCTACAAATGTACGTAATAGGTTGTATTTTTAATAGTATTTAAAATGAAATAAAATTCTCGGAAGTAATCGGAAATACGTATTATTCTTACAAGTAAACAAGTATATAAAACATGGGTTGCATTAATCTCTATAAAATAATTAATTATTGTGCACATATATGTTTTTTGTGTGTTACCTCCTTTTATTTAGTTAATGGCGAAAAAGAACCACTTGAACAAGATAATGGAGCAGCTGTTTCTTCAGCAGTAATATAATTATTACTGGCAATAGGAAACATCTACAATAGTTAATTCTTTTTAGGGTACTGCTGTCACACAACCTACAGGAAAGATAGCAGAAAATGTTGGTTTTATACAGGCATTTATAGCATCTATATCAGTTATTCTGGTATCCGAAATAGGTGATAAAACATTTTTTATTGCCGCTATAATGGCAATGAGACATCCTCGATTGACAGTATTTGCTGGAGCTATGTCTGCACTAGCATTAATGACTGTTTTATCAGGTAAGCTTGTAATAGACAAATCTTCTATATTTGTCTATCTAATCAATATTGCAGCACTCTTTGGCTGGTTAATTAATGTTATACCAAGAGCATACACATATTATATCAGCACAGCTTTGTTTGCTGTATTTGGAATAAAAATGTTAAAAGAAGGTTTTAACATGTCTGAATCAGAAGCTCAAGGTGAAATTGAAGAGGTTCAATCAGATTTGCGTAGAAAAGATGAGGAAGTAATATAAGTGTAATCAAAATGTACATTTTGTACAATATTTCAATAAATTTTAGTTTGAAAAAGAAACTTCTGTATCAGACCCAGAAAGTGGAGGAAAACGAACTAAGTCACCCGGACTATTTTCGTTAATATCAAGGATATTCCTTCAAGCATTTACACTGACATTTTTAGCAGAATGGGGTGATAGATCACAACTTACTACTATTATTTTGGGCGCCAATCAGGTGAAATATTTTGTATTTGTTTGTATATCCATAACATAAACAATTCCTCTCAAAGTATGAGTTCAATTTATTAGGTATGCAATATTTATGTTATTGTCTATGAAATGATCTTTCATAATAACTTTGTAAGACAGTTTCAGGGAAGATATAATATTTCAATGCAATTAGCATTCGAATGAATGTGTTGAAGTATGACTAAATAACATTTATAATATTAGAAATTATACAAGAGCATAAAAATTTTCAGTTTTTGACAACACATGAGTTTGTTGAGAAACATTTACTTTCACAAGTTTGATTTCTTAATTAGCGCAATCAAATTTGCAATAGATATTGCCTACAGAAAGGTATTTAGAATTATTTTTAAAATTATTTCATTATATTTGTTTTTTCTTGCATTACATTAATGATTTGTCAATTTCATATGTTACATTTATTGTGTACTACATAATAACATGCACTAGCACAACATGAAACATTAATAAATTCTTATGTATTAGAATATTGCATAAGAATTGATATCATGAGCTACCTACCTGATGTAGTTGACACATGTCTTATATTTCGTTGACATAAAAACTATGGAAATTTGGTTAAAGAATAAAATCCCGAAATACAATTAGAGAAAGCATTTTGCTTAATTCAAGAATAATAATTAAAACTGGATAGTCGTATCTGTTCTATAAGGACGGGCCGTCGTGTATCTGTGTCGTCTTCAAGTGCCAACATTAGATGTGAGCGAATGCATGCTATCAAATCGGAAATATGTATATGCTTGCCTAGTAATTGGTAATATTATAATAACAAATATGTCCGACTGGCCGACAAAGTGAATGAGTTTAACAGTGAATATACAAACTTAAAATACGATGGCGCAGAAATAATAAATTTAGTTAGTGCGCGATAAATCTTTTATATACTGAAGCAAAACAGACTGCGAAAAACATACAAACATTAAACGCAAAAATAAGAAAATGTATGTACCATTAATTTAATAATTTACGCTTGGTTTATCATTTGTTTTAGTCGATCAACAAGGATTTTGGCATGTCTGGCATAGATGTATTTCTCAGCGTAGATTACCAATTTGGGCGACGTTGCATAGCTACGTACCAATTGTACGCGATGATATTAAAAACAATTAAATTAGCAAAAAACAACTGCGGCTATGTATGGATAAGACGATAGATATAAGAAACCTACTGTTGATGTTATAGTGCGTACACTGAACCCTCTTAAGTCGTCCTCTCCATTGTTATTAGCCGGTAAAAGGTTGGAGAAAATGTATTAACGAGGCAATTACGGGCCGGAGCAAAATACATTAGCAAAATTTTAACTTGCCACAAAGTAGGTAGCAATGTTATTACTAATGGTGCCAGTACGATGTGATATGTAGGCAGTTTCCTTAAGAAGGATTCCTGTAGCTGGTTGCAGTCGCATTTTGTTTAATGCAAAAATTTCATGCAGTACATCTTGTGGTAGAAAGTGTCCAAAAGCAGACGCATTAATTGCAAATACAAAAGCAGTATATCGCATATCCTCAAACGTACTCGAAAATTTGACAGATACCATATTATCCCCGTTTCCCTGACCCAACCCAGCCAATTCTTACATACTGGAGAATATGATTGAAGGCGACTTTTTATTACACTAAATATTTCCATCAAATAAAGGCCTTAGTCTTACAAATATTTTTGAAAGAAAAGTCGGAGAAAATTTCAAAATGCTTCCGTGGAAATAGATTTAAAAACAACAGAAAAATTAGAAGGCCCTTTGGTACTCTTAGTGGAGTCACTGCAGATTGTGGACTATGTTCACGCACTGTTACGCGCTGTAGAAAAGTTTGAGAGTGTTTTAAAAAACGATTCAGATTTTAAATGGTACGCTTGCAGATATGTTAATAATATAAAAATCTACTTCAATTATGTTAATATTACATCACTAGATGTAATATAAGAGCATTTTTCCATCGCGGTGAGCAAACTTTGCCGAAGTAACTGTGGAAGCATACCTGATGCGGTTCTTTCACTGATCTCATTTAGGTTTTGCTATTTTTAATGATGCTGCTTAAGAGCAAAATGTTTTGTAATCTATTTGGTTTTTACCTACTTACTTTTTTATTTAGTTCCTATGTTGCGCGGGCCTCATATCGTAGTTTAAGAAATTATTGTAATTGTTCGATGGGATAACATGCATCCGTCTCTGTTGATTGTCAGTGAATGGCACCTCTCTCACTACGCAAGGGTCGCCCAAATCGGCCAGGCAGGATTATCCATCTCTAGTTATTATATGCTGAACATGGTGGGAAAGTATTAACTGTGAATACTGCTTTCAAAAAATTTTTAAACACATTACAAATTCGTTAACCTTCTGACTAATGAATGGAGTCTTGTAGAATGTTATCAAATCGAACGATTTTTTTAATGAAAAAAATTTAACAAGTTTTTGCAAAGAATATATCAATTCTTTTTCTTTCAATTACTTTTATTTTTTCTTGTCTTGCATAATTAATTGCTAATTACTGTTTTAAGAAAAATTCGAATTCTAAAAATATATATTAAAATTTGAAAAATCAATAGTACTTGTTTTGTTATGTTATAGTTTCATAATTTTATAGTTGCAGTCATTGCAATATTTAAGGTATATCATAATAATCTCTGATTTAACAAGCAGTAGATGTTATAACAATATACATATCTCAGTATCTGTGTTCCTATTAGATTCTGTTTTTTCAATTTAGGAGTAGTGTGAATTGTCTGTTTTTTATTATATGTACGTTTTAAAATTACATAAAAGGATTAAAATAACATTTCTTCTTCTTATTCTATTCCATTTGCCCCCCACGAGGGCGTCGGATTTTTTACTCTGTTTATTCCACCCATCTCTTCCAGTTTTTCCGATCAGTGGCTAGTATTTTCATTTCGTTTAGTGTTTTTCTTCTTCTCCTTCTCATTTCTTCTATCTGCTGTATCCATTTCATTCTCGGTCTTCCCTTCCTCCCTTTTTTCCCCGTCCTTGCATCCATTACTCTTTCCTCCAGTCGATTGTTGTCCATTACGTGTCCAAACCAGTTCAGTATTCGCTTGTTTCTCTTGTTTTCTATATTCTCTAGATTTTGTCGCTCTTTGATGTCATTACTTATCTATCTTTATCTTGCCTGATATTTTTCTCAATTGTTTCATCTCTGCTGCTGTCACCGTACTCTCATATTTACTTTTATATCTCTTCTGCACCCATTGGTGTTTTCTGATTTTTTATATATTGTATTTAGTTTTTCCTATATTAGCCTTCATTTTCATTCTAACTCTTCTGTCTAAATGTCGACTAGCGTCTCCATTTTTGTTTTTGTGTCCGCAACTAATCTGTATCATCTGCGTATAGCATTCTATCGAGTTGGATAAACATAATAAACAATTCTTCGTTCTTTTTTTCTATCAGGTTTCTTAGGTTCCGCTATTCTTTTTCCTACTTTAAATGCTGCTTGCTCTTCGCCTAGTTTATATTACACGAGTTTTCTGATTCTTTCTTCTATTATTTTGGTGTATACTTTAAATGCTGAAGACGCCAGACAAACTCCCCCGTAATTTTCGCATTTACGTTCATTTCCCTTTTTTGTGTATAGGAACTATTAAGTTCTCCTCCCATTCTTTACGTTCTACCCGCCTCATCCATCCATTTAATCATTTCCGGGTCTATTTCGTCTGATCCACGTACTTTTCCTAATATGATCCTTTGAAAAGCTTCCTCCAGTTTTTCTGAGGTTATTTCTTCTACTTTCCTCCATCACTTTTCTGCATATTTGTAGTACTTCTGTTGTGGTCTGTATTTGTTGTGTTCTAACTTTGATGTCCTTACTTCTTCATAATCCCTCTCATTCTTCTTATCCTGTTCCAGAAGACTATTATTGTTTTCGTGTCGTTGATTTAGTTCTTCTCCAAATCTTTTTCAGATATTCTTTTTTTTGTTTCTTTCACTTTGTTTATATTATATAGAACCGGTTTCTTGATCAGGTCATTCACGCTTTATTCTTTATTGAAATTTTTAATTTGTATTTATAATAACGCATTTTAAATAAATACTTTTATGACTTTCCAACATTTTTGAAAGTCCTCCAAAAATGTTACTCCCTACTTAAATATTGCGTTTTAAACATTTAAACAATTTTTTAGCGAATATACCAACATTTTACATTGGATGATTAAATTTTTATACTCAAAATTTACGGAAGCCCATCTGTTACTTAAACAAACATATTAATATTCTATAATAGTTGACTCTATAAGTATCGCATATATGTAAATATTTACATACTGAAAAATACTAATCTTTTTTATAGAGATACTAGTGGAATTCAAATTAATAACTTACTTTATAAGTTAATTATAATTGATAGTTTTTGTACATACATATACAACTATTACGTGTTAAACGATAGCTTTTAAGAAAGAATAAGCATCAGTTGAGAGAGTTCATTTCCGGGTACAATTCGGAAAAGTCTACAACTGCAAAGAAGCATTGATTAACTTTACATTCTTTGTAGGATAAATTAAATCAGTTTTTGTCGTAACTTCTTAAAACAAATAATAACTGTTGATAATATAAATAAATTCGATTCCTCATTACTATCCAGAGGATAACCAATAGATAATGGAATAATCGGAAGTCAATTCCGGCAAACTATATAAAGGAGAAGCTGTTTCTTGTTATTGTATAAAAAAAGGAAAAAAGTCGCGGTAAGCTGTTCAAAGGGTTTTCAAATTTCTAAAATCAAATCCTCTGCTCACAAATCAGTAAAACAACGACGTAAAATGAAATTAATGCTTTTGCTTTTTCTTATTTACGACTCACAAATTTATTGTTTCGTTTTAAAATTGAAAAACAATGACAATTTCTGTTAAATAAGATGGAATAAGGATTACAAATAACAGGTTTTTAAAGTAAATACGTGTTGTGAATATTAATTAACGAAAAAAATTAAGTAAATAAGTATTTTCTATCCAAAGATTATTTTTTCCATAATAAACTTATCTATTTATCAATGCATCCTTACTTAACTTAATGTAAAAATTAATTGATTTTAAGTCCATTATTTTCAAATTCTCATTACGTTTATGTATATTTTTCAGGATGTATATGGTGTAATAATTGGAGGAGTATTGGGCCACTCATTATGTACGGGATTAGCTGTATTAGGTGGTAGAATGATAGCACAGAAAATATCTGTGAGAACAGGTTGGTATATTCACATTTTATCTATTCCTTCTATGTTTACTTATCTAACTTTACACGACAATTACATCAAATTTTGACCCTAAATTGTAAAGTTAAAGAAAATACCAATATTATAACAAATAGACTGTATACCGTGAATTCAGTTGCAATGTGTTCGCAGATTTTGATGTTTTCTCATTATTAATTAATTAAAAGTTCATTAATATTCCTGTATATTTACTACATTGAAATATAATATTAATTATGAATATATTTGCTGAAGTGACATGTCTTTGTTATTAATGAATAGAATGGACGAAGAAAACCTGAAATCTCAATTGATCCTTTTTTTGACACTAACTTGATTTATGAACTATGTCAAGTTGTTTATCAGAAATGGCATAATAGATCCAAAGGTTTGGTCCTTTGTAAAATAGTCTATGAAAATTAAAAAATTCTTTTTTTTATTAATCGTAATAAACAGATTTTTACAAAAAATAGCTTGTTGGTTCTAGTTAAATAGTTTCAAAATATCTCTTGATGTTCGATTTTTTTCATATTTTTGATCACAATTAAAAATTCACAGCACCTATCTTATCGACAACGTGGACATACGTTATACAATGTTGGTATGTCTGCATGCTTTCAATTCTTCATTAACTCAAAGTAATATCAATAACTTTATATCAGTTCTGGAGTTACAGTTTTAGATGGTCCTGGTCGTACACTATCTTCAATACTTATTGTGGAAAGGGGTTATATATCAACCTTCAGTGATTAATGACTTTTTCAGATTAACCCCTTGAATATTACATTAATTTTTCATGGTTTTCATGTAGTATCAACATGAATTTTGTATGCGTTATTAAGTTGAAATATTATTTATCTTTAAAGTGCGTAATCATGTGTAACACATTTAACTTTCTGGAAGTCTCCTGTGATCCTTGCGGTACTGAAATGCGTTTTGTTTTCGTATGATTTCTTAATTGTTTTTCTATAGTCAGTCCGTTATCTTATTTTTTCTAATTTTTTCGAGTGAGTTATTTATCTATATCATTGGTTTTTTCACTTGTTCATTCTATTTTGTATAATATATTACGAGAAAAATTCAAAAACCTAGGCAGGACAAAGGGAAAAACTGTAACAAGGAAATTGTGGCCTATTATGAAAACTATATTGGTTTACCTTTTCTTTATTTGGAGTGCTTTCCTATGATATATAGTAATATGCGTGCATAAAATTTAAGTATATTATATAAAGAAAACTATTTTTATGAAATATATTGCATTAATTTAACGCACTGTTGTAGAACGAAGATGGTAATGAAAAATCTAAAAGCATTGAAATTTATTCAAATTATGCGTTTCCGATAATTTTGGCTTCGGTGACCTCTGCGACGCTATAAACTTAGTGCAGGTCACCATTGACCCCTGTGACATAAAACATGTTAAACACTATAATTACAGAACATATAAATGTTACTGTACACTGGCTTGCAATAGTGTCCCGTACAACTTAAAGGTCAAGTTAACATGTTTTTAAAATTATTTGCTGATGTAAACTGACGTTAGTTTTGACACATTTAAGAGGTTATAAATAAATTGTAAATGAAAAGAATTCTTTTAACACTATTAACATGAAATCAAATTAAAAATTTGGTTAATGCCATGTATTAAGTAATTAATAAGAAAAAATAATTACGAATAAAAGTAAAGGTACATAAATTAGTTATCATGGCACGTAATGCTATATATTTATACATAAAAATTTTATAGAAGTTGGTACTTGACACCATAACTCCATTAGTCTTGTTCACATTGACAAAATAAGATTTCTTCAAAGATCTTGATCTTCACTTTATTCTTGCCAAAAAGAATATAATTCAGTGAAAATAAAATTAAGAATTGCTTATTTCTCTCGAGTAGTAACTGATTTTTAGCATCTGTATGTTTTTTTAATTCCGAATTATTCACTTTACAAATTTTAGAATACACATGCGTCTATTTTGAGATGCCCTCCAACCTGATTTCAGGTTGGAGCTTATATTCCATTGACAAAGACATATTTTATTGATCATAGTGTAACATTTTTTTCGCGTTTCTATATTAATACTTTTTTTTTGTTTTCAGTGACTATTATTGGTGGAATAGTATTCCTGCTTTTCGCATTTTCGGCATTATTCTTTGATCCCAATGCAGAATAAAATAAAATATATTCGACCATGCCATTTAGACGTGCGATAACAAATTGATGTGCAAATGAAAAATAATATTTAAATATCAAAGAGATAGAAGAAAGTAATGAATAATTTGCAATCTATGATCGAAGCAGAATATCATTTATAGAACGAATTTGTTATTTATTTCTAGTACTTAAGTATTTAACCATCAGACATTATCGCGAATTAAGAATCTATTTTTGTATCTATTATTTTTCATTTTTCACTTCTACTGTTTTATTAATGCAAAATTATCCTGAGTTAATTGGGAATATATTTTTGTATCTATTATTTTTCATTTTCGACGTAAATCTGATAAACCATAGTTATATTACTGTTGTAAAACTGTGATATATAAATTAGTAAATCATTTTGTGTATTTTTTCTTAATGTATAGCAGTAGTAATAAAGATATGATTTCTCCATAATTAAATGTAAACATTTCATCGTCAGCACAATTATATTAATGTGTTAACCAATTTTATCTGTAACATCATCTTTAAAAATTTATAGTAAAATCTAAATGTCTATAAAAAACGAGTGAAGTGTAAATATTGTGAAGCTCTTCTCACGTATTAAAGATAACAGCTGTTATCGTCGCGAGTATTCTAGTGATTTTTCATTTAATTCAATATCTGAGTAAATTAAATATGTGCATTTATATTTTCGAGTTCACCAAATATTAAAGATAGAATCTAATCTGCCTTACATAAATAAATTTTACAAAGCAACTTATTTTAATATTTTGTGGGCCACATTAATTAATGTTGGACAAAATAGAACAATGGAAAAATAAATATAAAGACAGCGGCATAATAATATAGATAAACAAAAATAAAGTATACCCTGCCGCTCATGAAAATTTGACTCCTCTAGCAAATCAAAAAAAAAAAAGAATAAAAATAATTTTGATTCAATAATGCAATTAAGTTTCTTTTCATTCACAAATCAATTTTTTAAATTAACTTTCTAACTGATATGTTTTTAATTGACTATTATTTCTATTAATTTTGAAAAATATTTCGGAATTTCAAGTTTTTCGGGCAAATTTTTGAATGAATACAAAAATTTGCCCGAAAAACTTGAAAGTCTCTCAGTCAATAATTCATTAGAATTTATCCAAAGGATCAAAGATTGTAAATTAGAAAAAGGAGAAATTTTAGTTTCATTCGACGTAACGTCATTGTTTCCTTCGGTACCGATCCCAGAAACTTTAAAATATTTAGAAGAACTGCTTCACAAAAATAAGATCGAACCAGAGAAAATAAAGGAATACGTGAGATTAACAAACCTTTGCATGTCCCAAAATTGTTTTCAGTTCGAAGGGAAGTTCTATGAACAAAAACAGGGAACTGCAATGGGCAATTGTCTTTCTCCATTCATAGCGGATCTGTTTATGAGTAACTTTGAAATAGAACTAAAAAATAAAGCTAAATATTTTCCAAGAATTTGTGTCAGGTATGTCGATGATATTTTCGCGGTTTTCAATACACAAAAATGCAACTTAAATGATTTCGTTAAACAGTTAAATTCAAAATTCCCGACAATTAAATTCACAGTAGAAAAAGAAAACAATGACAAGTTGCCTTTTTTGGACACCTTAGTTATTAGGAATGATCTCAAAATAGAAATTGATATTTTCCGAAAAGAAACCAATGTCAATAGATTCATTACGGCTGACTCAAATCACAGCATGCAACAGAAGATGGCTTCATTCAATTTTCTGATTAATCGTTTGATCAATTTCCCACTAACAAAAGTAAGATATGAAAGAGAATTGAACCTCATTAAGAATATCGCGGTACACAACGGTTTCGATTCGGAAATAATCAATGGATTAATCAGAAAGGCCAACATAAGAAAAACAATCCATGACACCACATGTCTTTCACCACAGAGCAATCGGGAAAAGCATTTTGTTTGTTTACCTTTCCATCGTGTGACAAAAAATCTGAATAGTATTTTTAAAGATCGCGGGTTTAAAGTTTGTTCCCGCCCTAATAATTCCCTTAAAATGCTTTTAGGAAATGCAAAAGACAAAATTGAAGAGAATAAAAAATCGGGAATCTACCGAATTGAATGTTTAGAGTGCAATAGACAATACATCGGCCAAACTAAAAGATCGATCGAAACCAGGTATAAAGAACACCTTTCGCACATAAAATTCAACCGACCGGAAAAATCGGGTATAGCGAGACATGTATTAGAAAATAACCACAGTGTTAATATGGATTGTTTACATTTGATAAAGAACGTGTACAATTATCGCGAACTGGACGCGTATGAAAGCATGCACATCTTAAAGAATTTAAGCCATGTGGTGAACTTTAATGACGCCGGGCCCTTACAAACCCCTCTTTTCTCTCTACTGAAAGACAAGAGGAACAATATCATAAAACACACATAAATCACTTGCTTGACCATAATAACCTTTTTCAATGTAGTGCATGTTAGTTTAAGTAAAAGTATTTTTTAAAAATCTTGTGAAACAGACACAGTGCACATCTTGGTTTTGAACGGTGAGGATCGCGTACGGAGTTTGTTTTTTCGTGCAATTTTTTCGCCGTGTTTTACCAGGTGCGACACTTTGAAATTATCTGCTGATGATGACAACTTGGTTGTCGAAATGCGTATACAGAATTTACAAATAGTTAATTGTGGAAAGGGGTTATATATCAACCTTATTGATCAAATCTTAAGTCAATATAAAAATTCGTTTTCTTGTTGCGCGAAATAATTTATTCATTATTAAATTGTCGGAAAAGCCATGCATTTTTGTAACAGTTGATGCTAGTTTACTTTTACAAGTGCTGAGTTCGCGTTTAGCTTTATGTTCTGTTTATCAACGCTGAGAGTTACAATAACAGTGCTCTATAAGGACCTCGGTGCCAACAATGGATCGGGAATTCCATGCTGGACACTTTAAGCTTAACGCCGCTCTTCGGAGTATGACAGCAAAATAAAGACATAAATTGAGTCAAAAACACGGCACGAGATTGCGTAAATGTTTCAACATAATAATTTAATGATGCCATTGGGGATCGCAATATCCACGTTCACAAAAAGTCAGTTTCGGCAACTTTCGTAATAATAATTTCTATTCTATGACGTGAATTTTGTCATCTATTTGGTTTGGCGAATTTTCTAATTACTTTTTGCCACGCCATTTTATTATTTGTCATAGTCGTACCGAATACTGTTTGAGATCACTAGCTATACTTATTTGTTTATCTGTTATTTTAGCGCTTTAATAAAACTTTGTCTTTTTAAAGGAAATATAGTTTGAGACATAGCTTATTTCATCAGTCAATGTGATGATATAATGGAATTGTTTACATAACAAAGCATTAGAAAATATTTAGTTTTAAATGATTAGAGAAATTGTTGTTTATAAGGGCAATGGTGACATGACATAATTCCTGGGGTAGAAAATACTGGTCAGGTATGGTGAAAGTTCTTTGGACTAAGGAGTTGATGGCCCTCTGTTTTTGGGCGATATGATGAGAAAGGGCGTTAGGTACAGGTCTGTCTGTGGATTTACGATAAACTGATTGTCCTAGTGAACCATCCAGATGACGATTTACCAAGACGTTTAGGAAAGGAAGGGAAGCTTCTTATTCAACCTTCATGATGAAAACTGGGAATTTAGGTAAGCAAAGAAGTCAAGTTCAAGAAATTCCGACCATGCGGCCAAATAGCAACGGTGTCTAGCAGATCTTGAGGATCTATCGGCAGGTCATTCAATCTTTGGACCAAATATTTGGTATTTTTGATAAAGGAATCACTGTTGCTGGTGTACGGTTTAAGAATATTGGAAAGATATTTAAATAGTTTATGAGTGGGACCGTTTATGATACTAACTATGGGACACAGAGGAATATTAGTTGAGACATGAATGACAGTTTAGGGGCTTCAGGGACAGCAGGAATAGATGCCTTTATGGATGTTATAATAGTACAATACGTTTTATTCATGTGGTGTGATCTCGCTTAAGAAATTTATAGGCACCATCCTGGAGAATAGTCTATATTTTATGTTCGCATTCATCACTTTCCAGAACACCAATGGCGTTACCTTTTTCAGCTATGAGTACACTGATGGTAGGATCGGATTTCAGAGCTTTATCGGCTAGAATCTCGGATCTTTGATTTTGGTGGCTTAGTCTGTGAGAATTTTTAGTTTCGAAACGGATGATATCGGTGATAGCCGAATAGATTTTCACAAGAGCGGACTGTATACCAGTAATGTCTTTTGTAGGGATATATTTGAGAGTAGGCGTAAAATTGGGCCTTTGGAAAGAATAGAAATTTCTTTGGTAGATAACAGTCGTCTAGAGAGGTTGATGCGGTGTGTGACATAGAAGTATTATGTTGTGAAGAGTAAGGTCTGGTACTTTCAAATGTCTTTGTGTGATATTTTCGGCTTATTAACAGGTTATGCGGTCTAAAAGTTCCTAATTAGGTTGAGATAAAATAGAAACAAGTTGTAGATGTGTGTAAAAGAGTTTATTGGAGAGAGAGAATTGAAGTCACGTTTGGTACGCTTGATTTGTTCTCGAACTAATACGAGATCAGTTCGTTGACATACAGATGTGGCAGGAGATGTGATGTGTTTGATTTGGAGAGATTCAGGAATAATTTTATAATCATGACATCTAAATAAAAGTGGTAAAGAACAAATGTTAAACTGTGAAGATTAAGAAAGTATCGACAACGACCGTGGAGGTCTATGAGTCAGAGTAAATATAAATGTTGAATAATTAATTTTTTTCTGAAGAGGAAATACTAAAAACTTCAAGATAAATAGAAGATAATTTATAACACTGTAGAACAAAATAATATACTTTTCTCCAAATAAATAATTTTATTATATGGGTCAAAGAATAGTATTTAATACTTTTTATTTAGTAACATTTCATTTACATCTTTTTTCTTCATACAAATGTGCAGCTACCTAAGGTATTAATTATTGTTAAATCGTGTTTTATTAAAATGGTTGTAAGAAATTTTCAACAAGCAGGCTTTTCATTTTATCTATGATCGTGAAAAATTAGCACGAAATATACTTTTGCAAAGTAATAAAGAATTATTTTTTCATTGTTCGCACTTCTAATTGATAGTATAGTTTTAAGTAGTACATCGCACACCAATTAACCTATTTATGGTATTCAAAATTATATAAAATTGATTAAATTAATGGAAAAAGCATATGCTGATTTACTTTAGACATTTCATCAGAAGTTATGGATGCGCTATATACATATATATAGTAACTTCAAAAAAAAAAGAGAATTTTACGACAAACGTATTATTAGAATTACTGAATCTATGAATGATATATAAGGTTGCTACCAACAGAATAGCATAAATAATTTCTTTTGGTAATAAAACTTCTAGTAATGTAATACACAAGTAAACCGCAAGATTCCGTCTCAACAAAATTAATTAATGTTTAAATATTCTTGTATTTTGTTATTTAGGTAATTTGAAAACAATGGTTCATAAAAAAAAATGAAAACATAAAAGAAACTTCTGTACTGTTATTAAACATACTATATCGAAAATGAATAAGTAATAATATTTTGTCAAAGACTAGTAAGAAAGTAGGCCCTAAGTGGTAGTAAATAAAGACTTGTTATTTACTACTACTTAGGGCGTAGTAAGTGTAATATTTACTTGAATATATTGACAGTTGCTTCAAAACATTTGTTTCTATGCTGATGAATGCAGGGGTACAAATATTGAAAGTCAGAAGATTTAATATCAAAAGATCTAATATAAAGATATACACAAGTTTAATATGTGATAGGATTGCTGATCAAATGCAAAAAAATATAACTATTTGACTGGAAATCAACAGTAATATGATGTTAAATATCCTAGTGACTTCTACATTTACATGATAATTTATAAAATAGTACTTAAAATTATTAGCTCAAAATTTATATTTTTAAATGAAAATTATCTCTAAATATTTGGTGTGTAACTGTGTTAATTTAATAAAGTGACAATTTTGATTTCGTTTAGTTTTAAATAAAATTCTTAATAACATTAGTGCTGTAAAAATTGTTTGACACAATCATAGATAAAGTATACTTAAATTTTGCGTATAATATAAATAATGTGTAATAATTCTATATACTGGGTGTAGTTTTATATACCTAAGTTCTAAAAATTTAAACAGATCTTATAATGTCTTTAAGATTCAGCCAATCTGGAAGCCTATTTTCTTTAAAATATCGATCTTTCGTTAGTGCTTTCATTGAAACTATTTCCGTTGCGCCATATATAGCCGCTGAAAATATAAAATACATTAGCTATGGCATGTACGTATTTTCAATATCACAATTATGTATCCAAATTCAATTACCAAGAAATTAGTTTGCTTATTATAAATTGAAAGGTTTGGTCAGATTCACAAATAATGAAAATATTTCCTGCTATTCCATTAAAAATTTTTCTGCTTATGGAAAAACTCGAACTTGTGCATGTCGTTTTCTAAACGATTGCTCTACCAACTAAGCTACCAAAGCAATACAGTTTTGAGTCTCTCAATAAGACATATTACATTATGTAATAGATCAAATTGTTAATATATATACTGTGTACATTCAACAATCATGTAAACTAGATAACCTTAACAGAAAAAGGCAAACAAAATTACAAATCACTGACGATTATAGAAAATGTTATCATAATATAAATTGGCAGCACGACACATGGTTAGTAACGGTGATGCTCTAAGTAAATTAGTTCTAGTAAAAGGTAGTAGAAATGTGTGAGAGGAGCGAGAGAAAATTCTGGGAACAAAAAAGTTCAAATAGAAGAGGAGATGGAGGAGAATCAATTTATAATTGATTCCAAGTTTGCTAAACACGAAATCAAAATAAAAATTTTTCAGAAATATTGTGTTCTTAAAGAACTTACAACAGCGCATCACGAAACTTACTGTTTTTTAGGCTGAGCTACAGATATAATTTATATGGTTGGAGAAGTTCAAATAGTATGCCAAGATCTTTTACGCTATCCACTCTTTTTAACTTAATATTCTCTATAAAGTACATAGATGGTATATAATTTGTTTTGCCTGTATAAGATATAAAGCAGCATTTGTCTATATCCACTTTTAAATTGAATTTGGAACACCAAGAAGATATAACATCTAAATTTCCTTGAAGGTGAGAAACATCATACCAAAGTTCTTACTGAACAATGTATTTTCAAGTCATCAGCGTAAGCAAGTACATTATATGTTAATGAACTAAGTAAATCATTAATAAGCAATACAAATAATAGAGGCCCCTGGTTAGAACCTTGAGGTACTCCGGAAGATGGACGAAACTCGAAAGATTTCAACACATAATTATATCTATTCGTTAAGTAAGAATGGAGTTGAAACAGTGAAGGGTTAAAATCCAGGAGTACATCTTGATCGATTGTATCAAACGCGCGACTAAAATCTGTGTAAATTACGTCCTTGATCATCTAGTTCTTCATAAATGTTATAGATAGGAGGTTGTTTAGTGTAGAATGTCCATGAAACACGGTTACAAAACTGGTTGTTTCCGAGGCTGCACGAAGACAGCTTCATTTTTCAACAAGACTCACTGGAGTGTCAAGTGCGTGAATATCAGAATGAAACTCTACCGAACCGTTGGATTGGTCGTCAAGGAGCTGGCGACTTAGCATGTCTCAGCTGGGCTTCACGGTCACCGGATTTGACACCCGGTGACTTCATCCAGTGGGGTTTCGTTAGAGACATCGTTTATGTACCACCACACCCACAGAACCTGGAAGAGTTGAAGAACCGGATCCGTACTGCCATAACATCAGTGAAGAAGGACATGCTTGCCCGAGTATGAGAGGAATTTGAGTATCGATGTGATATTATTCGTGTCGCTGATGGAGGGCGTATTGAACATCTGTAATCCGAACTGAGGTTCATAAATATGTGTGTAAAGTTTCATATTCATATGTCTTAAAGTTTAATAAATATATGCATTCGAAATACGTATATTTTTTTTGAAACATCCTGTATTATAAACTCTTAAGTAAAAATTAAAATAAATACATTATTAACTGTTTATGCAGCAGGAGTGGTTGGTGAGAAATTGAGGAAACTTAAAATATATTCGATTTAAAAAATATGATTTAACATGCTACTACTTTGGTAAGTTAATAATAAAAGATATTTCAAAAGTATGTGTACTTTGTATTGTTATTTTATTTCATTTATAATAGCTGTATAAAATGAATAATGTTTTATATGCATATACACTTAATAATTATAACTACGCCATTGCACCCACGGTTACGGATACATAATTGCAAAATTGAAATAAATATTTGATCCAACATAATTGAAAAAGTTTACAGAAAAATGTTACCTCCTAACCAAGCTGTATAATTCTCCTTAGACGGCGGTGAATGGAATTTAATTTTTTTGATTTTACTAAATTTACTATATCTATCATTTTTCAATTGCCGATAGAGTTCACTCTTCAGTCGAGCCTTGAAGCCAGGAGCCATACATGTACCACCAATTAACACAATATTCTCCGCTAAAAGCACCCTGGATTCGACATCTACATCAGCAATTGCATTTAATATCATTGTTGAAATACATAGATGATCTAAATCTTCTTCAAAAAATATTTCGTATGTCAGTTCTCTCAATTTTCCAGACACCAATAAAGATTTGGAGCCACCTAATGGATAACTAACATTTGGACATGCGTTTATATCTGATGACGGTGTGCGTAATTTTTCCGCTCTTTCACGTTTCGTAACGAAACAACATCTCACTGGAAGGTTATGAAGATAATTATATATTTATTATAATGAAGCCGTAATAGAACTTCTATAATTAACACATAAAGTATGTATAAATTAAAATGGTATTTTAATGGTTCTTTCAACTTTCTAGTATTCAAATCCTTGCAGAATTATATTTTGCAGTAAATATTTAGACATGGTAAAAGACACCAAAACTGTTGGCTTTTTAAGATATCAAGTATTATTATCAAATAAGAATGAAATAGTTTCATTTAATGGAATTGTATTGTAGTCATATAATATATTACCTTTTATGTCTTCTAAAACTGACTCTTCTATATTTTGAATTCCCATATTATCAGCTGACAGTAATGTTTTAATATGTCTGAAACATACTTTTCTTAGTAAATAAAAGATAAATACTTATTATCATTGCTTATAAATGAATCATGTTTATAAAAAATAAATGATAATAAACGTTATAAATGCAATATATTTTTTATTGAGTGAAAACTGAAGGTGTTTTGAAAAATATTGTCACCAAACTCCATTTTTATAAATAAGTTTGCAAAATATAGAACATACCCATGAATAACTCGAGATCCAAGCGGTATAGATTGTGAAGCATGCAAGACTGGAGATCCATGACATATAGGTATAACAACAGCCTCTGTATATCCTATATCCAAAACAAGGCCAGTATCAATCGCTAATGTTGATAAGCTTACTAAATGTGAAGGTACAACCAAAAGAGATGAAACTTCATAATGATAAAAGAGCACCTATAAAATTTTTGATAATTTATATTATATACTGTTAATATATCTATCTTATACCCTTGCCAATGTTTCTCTAAACAATGTAGGACATAACAGTGATTCTACAATTACCACTGGTCTATCTTTAGGGCTTATTAGTGCATACCTAATCATAAAATAATTAATAAACTGAAAATGACTATTCTAATAGAATATACTTAAAATATAATATATGAATAAATTCAACCAAAAGATCATATAAATCTTCTTTATTTTCATAATCATACAGCTTTCGTATTTGGCCAGTATTTTTACATTTTACTTCCGAGGCAATTATTGCTCTTGGAGCAAATTCTCCACTAAATCCAATTCTGCAGACACATGCATAATTTAAACTTATTTAGTTTCATTAAGATTAATCACTTACTTTGTATAAGCAGCACCTACATCAATAATAAAAATTAATTTATCAGTAATTGTTCCATATCCTTCGTATATAGGCATTCTTATTAAACTATTAATGGTCAGAAAAAAAACCCAATTATAAAAATAACCTTAACAGGTTATTTGACTCATAACATAACCATATATACAAGTATTTAATATTCATGAGAAGTAGTGGGTTGGTGTTTTATGTCTACACGGAGATAAAAGATGGCACAGTTTACAGAAACTGTTGCCGGTAAATTAGCTATCTTAATGAAAACCGCTTATTTTGGTTACATTTGGTTATATCATACATATATTGGCAAAAGTAAACATATGAACTTGAAGCTATCAACCTGTTTTTAGTAACGACTTTTATTACTATTTATCTTATTCAATATAATAATAATTCTGTATAAGCAATAATATATACATTTTAATATTTTTAGAATTATTAAATATGCCAGGTAAGCGATGTCGTGTCGTAAATTATAATCATGAATTTCCAAATTCTGACATCGCCCCGGTTTCAACACTAAATCAATACTACAGGGAATTCTGTCGTTAAATATGACCAGTGAGAATAAACGATATGCATTTACCATTTGTAGAAAGCATTTTGAGGCACAATATCTAAGACGAAACAAGAGATTAACACCAAATGCTATACCAACGGTTTATTTACCTTTTATACAAAAATATAATTTCGGGCTATTGAAAGTATAGTTGCATTTAATTTCGCTTTGAACAGATGACACTTTAGGTTTTATTTTCCCGTTTGTAAGGATAACTTCTAACCAATGAAAAATATTTAATAGCATTATATCAGAGCTTCCTATCGAGATGTGTTTAAAGTAATGCAGAAACGCTATGAATTTAAAAGATAAATTATGGCAATTTTAATTATATAGAATTTTATTGGAAACTGGCGGAGACCGTTGTGATTGGTTGTGATATTGGTGCAGACGTTAAAGCGCGAATTTTTATTTATTTTTTTTTTGCTATTCTGTGGTTATTGTAATACCTTTCAGTTATTTTTCTATTAGTTTTGTTTGTATATATCTTTTAAATTAATATATATCTCATCTTTTAATATCATTAAACCATTTTCCTTATTCATGTCTAAAGAACAGGAGGAGCTCCCCCCAACTCTGAATAAAAGGATATAGCGGATTTCCGAGATAAATTAATCTTTCGAAGTTCAGTTCCGTTAATTCAATGTTTGGAATCGCGCATTAATTCCACTTCAGGTTTATCATTATTACAGCAAATAGACATTCCCATTTCGCTTCTTCCTGGGCTACAAAAAATGTAGACCAAGGTTTTTATACAAAAGAAATAAACGAGAGAGAGAGAGAAATGTCCAGCATGTACCAAAGAACATATTCTAAGAGAATGTGATGTGTCGCAATCTCCTACTTGTATCTTTTACCTTTAAAACAATATCTACCGAAAAAGGAACAAAATACAAGGACAGAATCTGTCCCGAATTTATATATCAATGACAAATTAGAATATTTATGACAAAATATAATTATTCTTTTTTTGAAGCAATTTCTTTATTTAAAAGGAACTTTAATTATCAAGCCAATAGACAATCTTTAATTATACTATTTGATGAAGTTAATTTTTCAGATCTGAATAGAAATTCATCCCCAATAAATATTTATTCACAGTCGCTGTTCAACTCTAACACGTTTTCTAAAACTGTACAACATAAAATGAATTATAATGGAAGGGCTAGGAAATATGTGCCCAACAAAGACATTTTATATAACAATGTGAAGGAGGCTTCTATATTGGATTTTTCTGCTAATATTGCTTTAATTTTTTGAAAAATGCTTTTCACTCTAATAAAGATGCGTTATGTAATTTTTTAAAAGAATCCATTTCGCCCAATCATCACGATAAACTCTCATGATTAACAACGATACAGGAAATACAAGCCATGATTCGTTAAAGATTTTTGTATGGAACATTCTGCTTTTCTAAGAATAAAGCGAACTTATTTGCATTTCTGAAGGATTCTAATTTGCATCCGAATTTTATAGTTTTAATTTAAACACAGTTATGTGAAGATTCTATTATTACTACACCTGCATATAATTCAATCAATAATTGTGAAGATAACAGAAGTGGTGGTACTTCTATCTTAATCAGAAAAGACATTATTTTCTCTGATTTTATACCTGATTGCAATTTACAATCTTATAGTCAAAAGTAAAACTACTGTTGTGGTTGGGTATATTCCTCCGGATCCAACTTTTACGTCACGCAATTGGATGGACATCTTTATGTACTGTAAAACATTCATTTGTGTGTGGGAGACGTTAATGCCTATCACCATTCTCAGGGCAGCTTAATGTCTAATCAAATGTGCAAGATTGTCTATCAGCTACCTGAAGACATACATTTAATCATTTTTAATAACGGTGTTTCCACTTTTCTTCTCCCTCCAGGCTCTGGTCCTAATGTTATTGACCTGGCCATCTGTTCAGATAATCTAGCTTCTATAAGCTATTCTTATACATATAATGATGCTCTGGGAAACAATCACTTCCGTGTGATAGTATCCTTTCAAAGAAATACAACTGTCAGTATGCTAGCTGGGATATCTTTGTAATGTCTATATACAATATCATTATAAAATGTCCATGCTCATACCAAAAATTTGTTTCTTACATCCATAGCGCAACTGATAAATCTGTTCCAGGGAACAGCTATCATAGACATGAATACAATCCAAGCCCCTGGTGGGATTCAGAATGTTCCAGAGTAGTTAATCTGAGAAGACAGCTAAGTAACAAAAATATAAAGCCAATGGCTCTATGGAGTCTTTCATTATTACCAAAAGATATATTGCTATTTCCAAAAGAATATTAAATAAAAACTTTTTTGAGCATTCTGCAGTTCACTTAATTGGAATACATATATGAAAGAAGTTTGTAAATCAGTTAGGTTCTATTCTAGGGCTGTTTATTCTTCTAAAAAACTTTTCTTACTAAATAATTCAACTGTTCAAGAGCAATTTCTTATCTCTCTTGCTCCATGTTATGTTTTTTATCTACCTGAAATTAATAATTTCAGTAACATAAGAATACATTTGTTAACAGGACTTTTTACGCTTTCAGACTTGCAAATTGCTATTATCCAAGCAAGGGATGCAGCTTCTGGTGCTAATGGTATATCTAAAATTATGCTTAAACATTTTCTTTTAGAGGCACACAATTATTTATTACTTTTGATCAATGATAATATACACACATTATAAATGTTTCATTTTCATACACCATTATAATACAATTATTAATGAATAGTATATAAATCACATAAATTCATTAAAACATTTTTTTATATATAAATTTGCAATATTTGCTTGAAGACTGCATGCTGTATTTGGCAATGAGGATTGTTTTCCTATCATAATGTTATTCAAGTCTTTAAAAAAATTATACAGACATAATTGTATTATAAAATCTGTAATTTCCTTCTTGTGCATATGAAACTAAAATGAACATTGCTAATAAATTGCTGTATATTTTTTATTGTCACAATTTGAAATAATATATTTAAAATATTATATATTTTGTAAATGCAGCAAATAAAATATTCGTTGCAGTAAATCAATTTCTTCGTTGTACCCTCACATTCTTTAACTATTACTAAATCATGAGTTTGTGATTAACGTCTGTCTAATTGACTTAGCATATTCATGTAAAAGTCACAAGTAATTTTCTTAAGACTTTCTTAGTTATGAATCCTGAAACATAATCCATCGCCATTTTGTTAATAGGTCATTCAAAAGTACTTTTAATCAGAGATGACATTATATCTATGGATGGATTTTCATGAAACTATTCCTTTGGTCAAACATCTGTAGGACTTTTTAATTGTACTAGCGAAGTAACAACTACATCTAATGTATGGCTAGGTGGAAAGTTATATGACACTTTATTATTAGTTTACTATTAGTTAGATGTAGCAGTGCTGCTAGTGATGCAGTTACTAATTATAATAAATTAGTTTAAAAGTGTGTTTTTACCAACGGTGAATTGTAATCTTTGAGAAGGCACTACCTAGTGTTTTAGATACATATTAGATGATACATCATTTTTACTAAAATGTTGATGATACACCAACAACCAATACTGGATTAGCAAGTGCTTCAATTCACTGATCAAATCTTAGTTTATTCTTATCAGGATTGGAAAACCTGTGTCGTAATTTTTTTGTCATCAATAGTAACTGGACAGGGGACATAAGCTGCCATGATCTAAAAATAAAAATGATAACAATAACTACATTAACATAATACCACGACATATACTCGAGGGACATTTATTAATAATTCACTAGTAATATTATCCATGAAAACTTATTTCATCTATCACTAACAATACCAATAACACTTATAATCAAACCACAAATAAATCAAATACCGGAAATTACCTATAAGTGACGGTTTTTACAACCTCGGCAACAAGTAACCCCGCCACTTTTAGGAGTTGTACGCCCGAGAGAACTAAAATAGACATGATCTGGCTCAATGAACATTTTAAATTTTCAGTATAAAAATTTACTTAATTTTTATTCATCTCTTTAAAATATGAAAATAAAATATTTATGTTTAGCTATGTCGAATATTGCATTTTATCTTTATAGCTATAAGAAGAATAAAAACTAATGTTATAAAAAATATACAGTAATGAATAATGAATTTTCTTTTTCATTCATGTACATGTGGGCAATAAATAAAAAAAATAGCTTTTTGTATTATTTTACTTTTCAAAATTTTTTTATAATAATTGTATAGCCTACATTGAAATTCATCTAAACCAAGTAGCTCTTTTACTTGTAGAATTCTATTATTAATTTTGTTGTAATTGAAGATAATATAAATAAAATGTTTTATTATAGACAGCTTTAAATCTGCTAAATGTTCACGTTCTCCAAAACCAACAAAAAAATCTCTCAAAAAAGCCACATAGTTAAATTATATTACTTGAATCAATTGAATGAACATCTGCTTCTATGGTACATTTCGATATTGATGGCACATTCTGGATGTCATCTAATATATGATTGGTAATTGACTTTATATTTCCTTTATTAATAGCAGCAAAGTGAATTCTGAATTATATAAAGCAATATTTATTATAATAGCATTTATACATGGATCACTTAAATATGTTACAAAAGATTATTTACCTGGTAAATAAAGTGTTGGTATAGCATTTAGTGTTAATCTATTGTTTCGTGTTAGATATTGTGCCTCAAAATGCTTTCTACAAATGGCAAATGTGTATCATTTATTCTCACTGGTCATATTTAACGACTGAGAATTTCCTGTAGTATTGATCTAGTGTTGAAACCGGGACGATATCGTTTTTGGAAAATCATGAAGTACAGACCATTCTTGATTACAATTTGCAACATAACATCGTTTACCTGTCGTGTTCAATAATTTTAAAAATGATCAAATTTATATATTATTACATGTGCATAATTATTATTGTATTGAATTAGATAAAAAATAGTAATAAAAGTTGTTACCTAAAAACAAATTCAAAGCTTCAAAATGGCTTTAAGTTCATGCGTTCACCCTTGCCAATATGTATATAATATAGCCAAATATAACTGAAACAAGCGGTTTTCATTAGGACAGCTAATTTACCGGCAACAGTTTCTGTATACTGTACCATCTTTTATCCCCGTATAGACATAAAATACTATCCCACTACTTCCCATTTAACATTATACCCCTGGTTATAACTTGCAATCTTTGGCAATTAAAGTTGGTGTTTGGCATAATTTGCAAGTGATTTATTTACATATAGGACAAGTTTTAATTGTTTTATATATATATATATATATATATATATATATATATATATATATATATTATAAAAATGCATGTCTATATCTTACAAATATTGCATATAAAATATATGTGTGTATAATTGTATAATGTTTTGAAACAAGCTTTGTCCATGTCTTTTTGTAATGATACATCTATTAAGATCAATTATGATAGGAACTATGTATTAGAATCAAATCAAACAAATGACGCTTTAAATGATAACATCATTTAATTCATGATATGTTTGTTCAATTGCAATAATGGTGATTTACATTTTGATATTTGGGGAAAGTACCAAGCATCTGTAAATTATTATCTATTGTTATTAGTACAATAATTGAATACAATTACTAATGACTAATAATTGCACATAATATTAGATTATGTGGCATTAGCCATAGTACATTTGCAATGTCAGATAAATAAATTACACAATGTCTTGGTTTAGAGTATTCAGCATAAACTCTGGTAATATTTATTTTTTAACTCTAATATATTTAAATTAATTATAAAATAATTTAAAAAATTAATTTATATAATGTTTTAGGATATCAGGAAATTGATGATATATTGCATGAACAATGTATAAATATTGGTCCAGATTTATCTTATACAATTTATGGATATAGCAAAAGTACTAGAAATGCTTTTCTATTCAACATTATCTGCATTATATGTCTTGGAATTCCTTATTTAATATTTTATTGGTTTCCAAATTACAAAGTCATAAAATACCAAAAAACTTCTTTACATGATGCTTCTATTATATTAGGTTAAAAAAAAAATGTTAGATTATTAATATATTTAACAGACTTTTTTTTAGTTTGTGAAAATTCAAGTGAATACACAATAACGAAGATTGTTAATACAAATCTTGAAGTACCTACACTGGGAGAAGTCGAATTTAGGTATTTTGTTTATTGCAATGCTAAATATGTTTGGATTGAAAGAAATGGAACCTTTGGGACTGTGTATGACATGTTTCCACAACATAGTTTAAATTCTATCATTCACAATTCTCTTGGTTTGTTAGAAGTTGAAGAAGAAAAATTGTAATTTATTGTTTGTTTATATTCCTTGTAACTTTTAAGTGATTTTAGATTGAAAGTTTTTGGCTTAAATTCCATTGAAGTGAAAGTTAAAAGTTATTGGAAGCTCTTCATAGAAGAAGTATTTAATCCATACTATATTTTTCAAGTATTTTCAATGATTCTCTGGTGTTCTGATAATTACGTCATTTATGCTGCATGTATATTTGTATTAACATTATTTTCAGTAATAAGTGAATTACGAGAAACAAGAAAAGTAAGTGCTATAGAAAATCCTATATTCATCAATCATGCTATTTACTAAATGAAAATATTTTTAAAAATAAATTTCTTTTTAAGAGATGTACATAACAGAACAAGTTACAATAAAATTGAAAATAATATGTTCTGGATTCAATTTAGGTAAAAGATTCAAAATAGTACAATATACAAAATTATATAAGTGAAATGAATATGTTTTGCAAGAATTGGCTACAACATTTATATAGTACTTTGTATTTTAAACTCAAGTAGATACTCTGTTAATGTGCTAAATAAGTATATAATATTTAAATTTAAATAAATTAATAGTAGAGGGATAGTTTCTTTGATATACATTATTGTTGCAAAATATATATAATTTATTTTAGAAGTTTATGAAAGTGTTATATTAATTTATTAAATTTTCATTTAATCACAATCTATTTGTATTGAAAACTACTGTATGGAAAAATTTAAATATATATCAGTATTTACAAGAACTTGGATAGGCAGTCATTTGTTACGTAATTTACTGAACTTACGTGTTTTTCTTATATTCTTGCATATATATTTCAAAAATATTAAATTATTTTCAGCATACAAGACATTGGAAATTGTTTTCTTAAACAGATATATTTGTTAGTTATTATCATTTCTGAAGGATGTTCTTTTTTAACATTAGACATGTGTTAATAATAACAAATGCATTTAAAATAGAGAATATTACTCTAGATAAAGGCCAGTGTTAATCTGTTCGTATCATATATCTTATCTTTTCTCATAGCTATGGTTTTTCATTCTCGGAGATTGTTCGATTATAACAGTCCTGAAAGCACTGCAACTTATTGGCTTATTGTTATACCTATTGTATCTTATCCATTACACTTGTCCCCTGCACAGATATAGGGCGGGCCGACTACTGTATGTCGTTAGGTCTACATTGGAATGTTTTCTTGTATTCCAATGCCTCACATTCTTTCAAGATATGATTGACTGTTTCTAGAGCCCTGTTGCAGAATCTACAACTAAGATCATTATATTTGCTAAATTTGTTAAGGAATTTTCTAATAGCCATGTGACCTGACCCATTATTTATCTAAGCTGGTTTCCTTCCGGCGAGAGCAATTTCGTAGTCTTTTTACGATTTGGCTCGCCAATAAAGGCTTTATCATATTCGTGATTGGGTCCGTTCCCCTGTACCTTGTAGATCTATCCTTGGTCCATCTATATATTCGTTTCCGGATAGTGCACTTGGATACTCCCGGTACAGGTCATGGTTCAATATATATAGCGAGACTGATTCCCTTCTGATAAGCTTATCAGTTTTTTCATTTTCTGTGACTCTCTAGTGTCCCAGCACCCACGGCAACTTTAGTGCATATCGCCGTGGCAGTTCATCGAGTTCCCCAACATTTCCAAATCGACCTGAACACAATTTTAGTGTTTCATGCAGTCTGGCTGTCGGTGTGAGTGTGGATCCGTTTGTGGCAATAAGCGCTCCTATTCATTCCTTCTTTATATTTCAGAATTGCATAAACGTCAACTAATTTATCGACGCGTTTCCAAGCTTTCGCAATATGCATCTGCTTCAGTGCCATACCTAGTCTTAGAATCGCCTGTGTACCCCTGTGTATCAGATCTGTTCGCGTTATATCACATGAGAGCACTTTTGTTCTCATTTATGTCATTTTGGAATAATTACCGCATTTGACTCTTATACGATCTATTATTATGACAAAAAATATATCCTTCACATGTCAGTTGAAAATTTGTCAGTCTTTGTAAACCATTCTTACGTACGTCCTTTTTAATAGAGTGAACTGGAGGAAGGTCTAGTTCGGTATCCGTAATATCAAGACAAGCGATCCATTATATTTTGTTTAATTTTGTCATCGCTGTAGGTTGCAGTGTCCTCATCCACCACACTAGCAATGCATAACTGAGAGTTGGTTTTACCAGCACTGTATACAACGAGTGCATAATTGATGGTTTTAACCCCATGTTTTTCCATACGCACATGTTGCTATCCTAAGAATAGTCTACGCCTTTATTAATGTCCTGTTAACATGTGAGTCTAGAGTTGCACTGAGATGCTTTACCTCCTCTGAAATTATCAGCTCGGTTTTTTGGAGTATTAGACGTCTTAATCTCCCCTCATTTATCACGCTTTATTGTAATTCGTTCGGGTGATTCTATAATCTGCCCAATCACCTGTTGTCTTTGCAGTATTAAGTATTTCTTTTTGACCTGCGTTTTTAGTTTTGCCAATCCCTTTTTTCATCAGGGGACTGATGGAAGAAAGAATTGTTTGTTATCTTTGCAACCAGAGCGCTGTTTTGTTCGAAATCTGAGATGATTATACTCAATATTCCTCTGCAGTCATCTCTATTTTACATCTGTGTTTGAAAATGTTTGCAAGTTATGCATTATAAAAAGAACGCGGTTTAATTTTGATTATATCAACCAGAAATTTTTTATCAAACTTGAACAAACAATAAAAACTTTATAAATTTAATCTAAATACATACTTACCTTTGTATAATATCATTTAATGTTTTTCTGTTCTATTCCACCTATATGATACTACGTTACTACTGCTGATATTTGAATTTTTGAAAACTTTCTAATTCAATTTGCTATTAAAGCTAATATTTTCAATTGTTTCAAAAATTCTTCTTTGCGCATTTGTTAGATTTCTTTAATATATTTTTGCAGCCTATTGTGATTTGTAATATACGACTTTACTTCTAAATATTGCAAAATATGCTTCAGAATGTAACAAAGTTGACTTTGGGAACTTTGAATTTAGCAGTCAGTTTATATAGAGTCACTGATTTTATAAAGGGTTTTCCAATAAGGACTAGACAACTTTTTTTCAAAATAAAATGCAGACCATTTGAGATATTTCAAAAACTTTATTATCGGGTTGAAGTACAATCAAAACATTTATGAATGGAACTCGACTTCGTTCATATGGCCACCGCGGGCACGTTTGCAGCAGTCGATTCGTTGGACCCAATTTTCGATGACTCGGCCACCCAATTCGGCCGAAACGGCTGCTATTTCGCGTTCAATGTTGGCTCTGAGCTCTTCCAACGTTGTCGGCTTGTTGCCATAGACCAATGACTTGACGTAGCCCCAAAGAAAAAAGTCTAGAGGCGTTAAATCGCACGAACGAGGCGGCCAATCGACTGGTCCATTTCTTGAGATAACACGCTCATCAAACTTACTCTTCAATAAATAGATTGTAACGTGTGCTGTGTGGTTTGTGGCATCGTCCTGCTGAAACCACATGTTGTCCAAGTCCATATCTTCCAATTCGGGCCAAAAATAACCGGTAATCATGGCGTGATAACGATTATCATTCACAGTAACGTGACGATCATTATCGTCGACGAAAAAATATGGGCCTATGACGCCGCCGGCATGCATACCGCACCAAACAGTTATTTTTTGTGGATGAAGTGGTGTTTCATGAAGCACATGTGGATTTTCACCCGACCAATAACGCATATTTTGCTTACTGACGAACCCATTGAGCCAAAAATGAGCTTTGTCACTGAAAATGATTTTGCGATGAAATTGATCATCTTGGCGCATCTTTTCCAGAGCCCAATCGGAGAACGTACGTCGCTTCAAATGGTCCATCGGCTTCAATTCTTGAGTCAGCTTGATCTTGTATGGGTGTGAACCAAGATCCTTACGCAAAATTCGACATAAAGTGGTCTGGGCGATGCCCAACTCTTGAGAACGCCGCGAAATTGACTAATTTGGATCATTTGCTACGGACGTTTCAACGGCAGCGATATTTTCGACTCTTCGACCAACCCGTTGTCTCACTGGCACGGCAACATCACACAACGAATATGTAGACTGAAATTTTTGCACTAAACTTGTTACTCCCTGTCTACTAGAGCGAGAATTACGACCGAAAATCGGAGTTAACGTTCTTAAAGTAGCGGTCACCGACTCCGAATTTCTGTAGTAAATTTTTATAATTTAAAGACGTTGTTCGTTCGTGTACTTTACCATGATGAAAATAAGTTTACTGAGTAAATTGACAGTGACAGTTCGATTATTGGTGAAAGGGTGCGTTCACAAATTGAATTAAAAGTTGTCAAGTCCCTATTGAAAAATCCTTTACTTTAACACTTCTTACAATTTTTTTCCGTTGAAAGAGCTGTTTACTATAAGTTTTTTAAATGCTTATTAATTAAGATTATTTTAATTTAAAAATTTTATGTGCTTCTTCATGTATTTTGTTTTAAGTTTTTATAAATCCACAAAAGTATACGTTTCTTGAACAGTAATAGTTTGTTATATTATTATTTACACGAAATTTTCGGAATTAAAATTTATTTAATTGAAAATATAGTTAACCATCTGAATAAATTGACAAAAATTTTAACATTTATGTATCACTTTACCATTTATTTTAGCAAAGCCAAGCATTACATGATTTAGTGGAATCATCGACTGCTTCTGACTGCGAAATTCTTAGACGCACATTTTTGGGAGACACGCACATAATCAATGCGAAAGAGCTAGTACCTGGTGATTTGTTAGTAATTCCCAAAACAGGATGTATTATGCCATGCGATGCTGTTCTAATTCAAGGGACTTGCATAGTTAATGAGAGTATGCTGACAGGTACATATGAAGATTTTTTTTTAGTATCATTAGAAATGATCAAATTATATTGTTTTTTAATATATGGACATGCTCAGATGTGTCTAAAAAACTTACTATTTATATTACTGCAGAAGGCAATACAGGACTAATTCTAGAAGTTTGACCCATTTATATCGTTTTAATTTTTTTGTTTAATACATTACAGTTATAAAATGTAAATGTAAGTGCCAAATGTCACAGTTGCATATGTGTTAAGCCTACGTTATAAATTAGATGTTTTACGAGCAGTAGTTATCAATTTGAAATTAAATAATTCTATTAGTGCATGATACTGTCTCAGTTAACAAAAATTTATTACCGCAGTTTTTAAGAAAAGAGGGGAAAACGTCTATTAAAATTAAACAATGTTTAGATGGCGTTTCTGGTGATTTATATCTTTATTTGCGACGAGAATCCTTTGAAGATGATGAGCGTCTCAGGAACTATCAATTCCATTCCATTACTGCATGACAATGCACCCGTTCATACTGCTGCAGTTTTACAAACTGCAATTCGCAAATAAGGCTTTCAAAAAACATACATCGTATAGGCCTGATATGTTTCCTCATAACTTATTTTCCTATTTAAAAAAGATCTTCGTGGACATTTTGAGGGGAAAACATTAGATTACTTTTACAAAGAAGTAGAACTATTAATTTGTTGTTATAATAAATGCATTGAAATTGGTAAAAATTACATTTAAAAATAAAATTTATTTTCAAAACTTTACTTTTCCGTTAGGCGAAAATGCGATTGTAATAACAAAAAATAGAATGTTCGCGATGTGTGTCCCGGCCGTACCATTATTAAACGCGTTTAGGAAACGTGATCTTTTATTAATGGGCGAAAAGTAGTCGAAAACGTAAGGAGAGGAAAGATCGACCATTCCAAACGTTATAAGGTAACAGCAATGAATAATCTACTAACGTATATTTGCATCGAAATCAGAGAATTGCACTTTTGTGGACGTAACTGATTACATTTGGGAATACTCTTGCTATAAATTACATGCGATAAAGTGTTTTCAGTATTGAATACTTTGATGGTGGAAGAATATTATGATGTTGTGGCTAATATGCCAAGTATTAGCAAATAAAATATCTTAAAACATGTTTTTATGTTCGTGGTTTTATTTCACTTTTTATATTATATCTTAAACTGATAAACAAAAGGGGCGTCTAGTATATATGAGTAATGTCGTAATATGATAGATCTAATTCTTCGAAAGATATTTATAACATTATTTTGATGCCACATCAATATTTTAATCGTGAATAATCTCTATTACGTTGTTAATTTACCAATTGTATTTCTGGTTGACCATACACATGTTATATATAAAACATGTATAATTATTTTTCAAAGAATGTATGTACTTACCTATTAAATATTCTTTTTCCCATTCGCTGTTGCTAGTGTAGGGCGTTTTTCGAAGAATTTGGTAATAATAATAATAATACGTTAGCTATTTACATGGATGTGAAACGTCATAAAAGAAAGCATACTATGCAAATAAAAATATTGCAAAAGTGCAAAATTGTCAAAAATAAAACATAAAAAATACAATTAAATTACAATTAAAAAAAATCGGTAACTAATGGTCTGAAAAGAATTCTTCTGCTGTGTAATAAGCTTTTGAAATTAAATAAAGCTTTAATTTTTGAAGATTTGGTATTTATTGAAATTCATTATAGTATCCGAAACAAATTATTACTGATTATTAATGATACAATCTCTTTACCGATTCGACAGCCAAACGTTAATTATTACAAAGACCATGTGCCGGAACTAGGAAGATTTTGTTATTAATTTAATATCTCAAAAATTACGCGGTTTAGATATGTTTCCTAAAGTTCGTTTAAATTGTGTGTTGTAGGTGAAAGTGTACCAGAGATGAAGACTCCGCCCCATGAATCCGATGAAATATACAATTCAATGAAACACAAAAGACATACCCTACTCTCTGGAACGCATGTTATACAAGCTCGTTACTATGGTGATGAAAAAATTATAGCTCGTGTTGTAACGACTGGATTCGATACGACGAAGGGATCTCTCGTTAAGAGTATAATGCATACGTCATCTGTTGGCTTGAAATTTTACAAAGACAGTATGAGATTCGTTTTGTTTTTGTTTACTATTGCATCCGCTGGAATGGGTTATAGTTTATATTTGTATATAGAAAGACAGGTAGGTTTTATTAACAAGTATGCCAGATTTCAATAGAGATTTTTAAACTGTTAAGAGATATTACAATTGTTTGGTTTGCATATTTTTTTTATATTAATTCTTTTTAACACTATAAATCATATACTATATTTCTTTTATTCGATACAAGACGAGGTTAAAAGTATTCCTGAAATGAAGGATAGGCGTGAAAAAGACTAATAAAAATGGTATATTTAATTGCTTTTCCAAATCTATAAATTATTAATTCTTTAAAACTATCATTCGTCTTTCTTCTAAAAATTTACATCGGTTTAATTTATCTACCTCTTTATCTATTTATCATTACTTCGACTATATAAACGAACATTGGAAAGTCTTATTTATAAAATGCTGTTATTGCTATACTATCCGTTTGCATGTAGATTGCTTCATTTGCCCTCTGCTATGAACGATAAATAGAATACCTTCCGTGTGCCAAGAAGTAACCATTCTTAGTGCCAAATCCTTTTTTTTAATGTAGCGATTTTTGTAAGTTAACTCTTCTATATTAATTTTAAGGATATTTTCTTGTTTTATAAGGAATTTAATGATTGTACGAAATTAATTTTTGTACGAAGCTAGAATACAAAAGTACATTACTAACACATGGATCAATAAGTCCCGAGACTAACAATGAAAACAACATTTTTTTTGCAAAATTTTTTTTTATTCATCAACATAATCACCTTTTAGGGTGATACAATGGTTCCAACGCTTTTCCAATTTTTCAATACCATGTTTATAAAAAAATTTATCTTTCGCTTCAAAATAAGCTTCAGTTTCAGCGATGACCTCCTCATTTGAGCCAAATCTTTTTCCCTGGAGCATTTTTTTAAGATCAGCAAAGAGCCAGTAGTCACTGGGGGCTAAATCTGGCGAATATGGGGGGTGGGGAAGCAGATCAAAACCCAATTCGTTCAATGTTGCCATTGTTTTCATCGACTTGTGGCAGGGTGCATTGTCTTGTTGAAAAAGGATTTTTTTTCTCTGCATGTGCGGTCGTTTTTTTGCGATTTCCTCCTTCAAACGCACCAGTAAGTCAATATAATAATCAGTGTTGATCGATTTACCTTTTTCGAGGTAGTCAATGAAAATCACGCCATGTGTATCCCAAAAAACTGACGCCAGGACTTTGCCAGCTGACTGCTGCGTTTTCGGACGTTTCGGACGGCTTTCGCCAGCTGTGCGCCACTCAGATGACTGCCGCTTCGACTCTGGAGTGTAGTGATGTATCCATGTTTCGTCCATGGTCACGTAACGACGCAAGAAATCTTTTTTGTTGCGAGTAAATAGCGATAAACAGCTTTCTGAATCATCGACTCGTTGCTGTTTTTGTTCCATCGAAAGCAATCGCGGCACCCACTTGGAAAAAACCTTTTTCATGCTCAATTTTTCATGAAGGATAGTAAATACACTTCCATATGATATCTGTGTCATCTCAGCAATCTCACGGAGCTTCACTTTACGATCTTTCATTATAATTTTTGTCACTTCACTCACATTTTCCGGTGTAACGGCTTCCACAGGTCTACCCGAGCGTTCCGCGTCATTTGTGTCGGTACGACCACGTTTAAACTCGGCAAACCACCGACAAATCGTTGCTTTTGATGGACAAGAGTCCAGGTAACATTTTTCAATCCATTGTTTTGCTTGCGTGGTGTTTTTACCCATTAAAAAACAATGTTTTATCAGAACACGAAACTCGGTTTTTTCCATTGTTTAAACAAACTACAAAACGACTTTACTCCAACCTCGATAACTCAGCTGTTTCTGGTCCGATCGACTTAAAATTTTGACACGTTTCAAGCAAAGGTTAGTACTCTAGAAAGACCTGGTTACTGGTTTACTACGAGCGCCATCTATGGGTTAGTCTCGGGACTTATTGATCCATGTGTTACGATTTAATAGAAAAAATGACATTAGCTTTTTAAATATTTTGAATGATGGTATGCGTTGCGCTAAATCTTTTAGAAAATTCATACAAATTAAGTGATTAGTTTTAAAATTATAAAAGTCAGTAGTTTAAGATTTTATAATTTATGTACAATTTTGTATACTCAATACACATAAAGCTTCAAGATAATATTTGTTTCTATATTACCAAAAATTTTCAATAAACATTAAGAGTTTGTACTAACAAAACTTTATTTATAACGACGACACTTTTATCACGTCCCATATAGCCTCTGTATAAAAACACAACAGAAACTTTTCTCGGAGAGCTTCTCTAAAATTGCCCTTAAAGCCTTAACAATATTCAATTATGTTTGAAACCGTTTACCTTTTAGGTCCTTCTTCTTCTCGTGGATACAGATAGAAGTTGCATGAGGTTGTATCAGAACTACACCCTTCAAATAATTTTATTTTCTATCCTTTGGTACACACTAACTATTCAGAAATTGTAACAACAGTAGCCACGTACGATGAAATTTCACTTTCTAATCAGCTCAGGTTGCTTTCTGAAGCTGTGATCCTTCTTTAACTGACGATAATAATTGGCGCTTAATGTAGTACTATGTGGGACTCTATGGGGGATAAACTATCCCCCTGTAATAAATAAATACTGTGCTCATAGCATTTTTGGCTGTCCTTTTTTTCTACTTGTCAGTAATAATTATCAGTGCCACCAAAAGTTGCTGTCCCAAATAAATACAAAATTTTATTGTTTATCTTTGCGGTTTATTTCATCTATCACGACATTTAGAGGCGTAATAACAATGTCACAAATTTCGAACTCTGTTAAACTCAAATAAATAAATTGTGACAATTGTCATTTCGCAAAATAAAAGAGATTTACTTGGACAATATTTTCTGGTTATTGGTGTTTTATAATACATTACACGGGATTGTAATAAACGCAGTCCTAAACTTTACTGAAAGGCCTTCCTATTGTAGTATTACATTAAAAGGGTCATGTTGATCTGACGTGTAGAGTGAGTACTGCAAAGATTGGGTCTGCGGCGCGTGCTTCGAAGAAATAGAAAGAATTTAGCAGGTGATATATGTAAATAAAAATTTATCCTTGCAAGCAGATAAGGGGATAAGATCAGTTAAATATTTGTGGCATCGGCTATGTTTAAGGAGTTTCTTTATAAATGTTCTTATATACATTTATGAAGAAGAAGAGAGAGAGAATGATAATTCGGTATCTAGTAATGAAATACTTGAATAATTAAAATAATCTTTGTTAATATTAGTGTTATTGCTAAAGTAGATAGTGTGTTGACGAAAGATTCAGATTATGTCAGACTAAAACAAATATTTGGTGATGGCGGATGTATAGATCCGTTGAAATATGAACAAAGATTGTTTTGATTGTACAATTATTTCATCATTATAACGCTGCTTAAAAGGGTAAGCGTTTATTTACATTTATTATCTGCTAAACCCCTTGCACTTCTTCGAAGCAATGCCGCTGACCGAACTCTACTAAATTATCAATCTGTTATAAATAGTTCAGTTCGACTCTTAATACACTTGAACTCTGGAACCAAATTATACGATAGAACTGGTGCGTCAGTTACGTTACTGTCCTAGAATATCGTAGAAGTCTAATCGTATTAGATCTGTCTTATTATTCGTGTATATGTAGACTCTACATTTTCTATGTTGTAATTTTTCCTTATGAATAGTATTTTATTATTAATTAATTTTTATTATATTTCGTAGGCCGATATTAAAGATACAATTGTTCGAACTTTGGATATTGTTACCATTGTAGTTCCACCTGCACTCCCGGCTGCGATAACTGTAGCAATAGTATATAGTCAAAATCGTTTAAAAAAAATTGGCATTTTTTGCATTAGCCCACCTAGGATCAATATAAGTGGAAGAGTGGATTTAGCTTGCTTTGATAAAGTAATTATAGACGTGTAGAGTTGCTTATAATTCGTATTTAATTAATGTTTAACTACAGACTGGTACATTAACGAAGGACGGCTTCGACATGTATTCCGTTATTCCAGCAGAGAATGCTCACTTCCTTGAAGAAGTTTTTGACCCTAGACGATTGGATAAAAAAAGTATTTTAGTACAGGCTATGGCAACTTGTCATTCTTTAACTCGCATAAATTTAGAATTAACTGGAGATCCTCTCGATTTAAATATGTTTGAAAGCATTGATTGGGTAGGTTTAAAGGTTTATATATTTCTTTTCAGTTTTTATTATGATCTTTACTCCCTTGTCTTCCATAAAAACTTTTTGTTTGTTAAATTACTAAATCTGAATAGCAGAATATAATAAACGCAATTATATTGAAAGAAAATATAATTACAGTGTATATTACATATAGCTGCATTATTAATAATACAGTCTTCTATAGATAATTAAATTGTCCTTGTATATTTACAAAAGGTACTAGGAAAGTTTTGCAATACAGCTTTGTTTATTTATTTTTTCAAAGGAATTTTCTCTACACTCAATACACCTCTCCATCCTCCGAAACCAATCTTTAAACCAGTTCTGCCAACTTTTACTAGGGAGTAAAGCACACTCGTTGTCCCAAGCCCGCAGAAGGTCCTCGTCACTGGAAAACCGCCTGCTTTTTAGCTTCATTTTCACATGCGGGAACAGTGCAAAGTCGCAGGGAGCAAGATCTGGACTGTAGGGAGGGTGCTCGAGAAGTTTTAATCCTGTCGTTGTCAAATATTCGATGCAAGCTTGGCGCGGCGAGCTGGAGCATTACTGTGATGGAGGAACCAGGCGTCCATTCTTGGCTTTGGCCGCAGGTTCTTCATGGATCCAATGACATTAGGCAGGCACTGTTCAGTATACCACTTAGCTGTGACTGTCTTCTGTGTGTCCAAAACGACGCGACACGACAGCTATTATTTTCTTCTTTACAGATCGGGATTTTCTGACAACTACGGGTGTGTCCTCTTCATCAAAGACCCAAATTTTGTTTTGGGATTTGGTCGCCATATCGTAAGAGTACAGCCAAGTCTCGTCACCTGACACAATGTGGTTCACATACCGAGATTGTCCCTTATTAAACTTTTTTAGCATCTTCCGGCACCAAGTCACACATCGTGTCATCTGCTCTTCAATCAGTCGATGCGGTACCCAGAGAGAACAAAGTTTCTTCACGTGCAAATGATCATGCAGAATTGAACGAATTACTGGTGCATTTAGAGCTGTAGTACCCTCTATCTGTTGGTAGGTCACTCGCCTGTCCCCGCCAAGCATTTTCCTCACAGTAGTAACGTTTTCCTCCGTAACTGACGTTCGTGGTCTTCCCGGCCTCTCAGCATCGTCCATAGTTAAATTTCCCTTTTGGAATTCTCTATACCACCTGAATATCGTCGTGCGATTTGGACAAACATCACCTAGTACAAGAGTAATTTCTTCGAAGCACTGGTCTATGTTTAAACCACGCACGAAATTATAACGCAGAACTGCCCTTATCTCATTTCGTGACCACGATGCCATCGCAAGCACTTTACACTTTCATTGCCAATGAATAACTGAGCCCATCGTCATGGCGCGGCGGTTACTATGCACGTATGAACATGTCTCAACATGCAGTGACAAGCAGCTTCCTACGATTCATTGTTGCGTGATATTGCAAAACTTTCTTAGTACGCTTTGTATGTACACTTATTTGCATAAAGATTGAAACCGGGAAATTAATTTGAAATTTAATTAAAAAGAAAACACACTAAAAGTTGTTTTATTTTTTCGATTAGGAATTGGAAGAGCCGAGCTCTCAAGAAAATACCAATTATGATGTTCTTGTATCAGCAATTGTTAAACCTAAATATTGCTTATTTACAAGTGATATTGGAGGGGGTGATATGGAGGTATAGCTATCAGAATTATGTATGTTGTTTGAATCAATTTATTAGTGTATTTCTTATTAAATAGATATCCTATCAAATAGGAATCCTGCGAGTATTTCAATTTTCTTCTGAATTTCAATGTATGTCTGTGATATGTAGAGTATTAAATGCATCGAATATGATTGCGTTTACAAAAGGAGCACCTGAAAAAATTGTTAAATTATGCCAGTCGAATAGTGTGCCCTTAGATTTTTCTACACGACTTTCTTACTACACAACATCTGGTAAGCGAGTTATAGCAATTGCTTACAAAACGCTTCCATTAACGATGTCGTGGAAAGATAGCCAGAAAATTTCGAGAGATCAAGTAGGAAATTTAATTTAAATTTAATGTTATTGTTATATTTTAAAGAATTTTATTTTTTAGATCGAATCTGATCTGACATTTTTAGGATTGATTGTTATGCAAAATACTTTGAAGGAGGAAACTAGTCCAGTTCTGTTAACTTTACGTCAAGCTAATATTAGAACGTTAATGATTACTGGTACGCAAATATTATAGACGAGCAAATTCTTATTGTTTATTATAACATTTTAGGAGACCACTTGGAAACTGCTGTTTCTGTTGCAAGGAATTGTAATATGGTATTGAGCTGCGAAGATATTGTAATAGTTAAAGAGGAGTTAATTGAAGGCGAACCTAAATTAATACAGAAAAATACTAATGTAAATGATAGTCAATCAAATGTAATTAATTTCGATAATAATGTAAGTATATGGCGTGTATTGTATTTAATTTAAATACAAGGTGGCGCAAAAGTTCTCACTCAATTTCCTAAGGTAGTAACTGTGTAAATAAAAAGAATGGGCTCTGAACGTTTATTTTTTTTCCATGAAGTGGCGAAGATAATATCGATCAAGTGGTCGTTGCCAGAGTTGATGCATGTTCATTTCACGGGCGTTTTCCATATTTTGCCTCCATGACTTAAAAAATCTCAAAGAAAGATAGACGATTCTACGGACCGTGCAAATTGCTAAAACGAGTTTAAGCGGGTGGAAAACGCTTGCCTTAGAATATACACTGTTGCTCGTGTTATATATACGGTTGCACTATCCTGCTGGAATAACATTTTTTCTAAACCTAGTTCGTCAAATTGTAGCAGCAAGGAGTTGTAAATTATTGTTCTGTAGCGCTCATTGGTCACAGTAACAGTCTTGCTGATGTCATTTTCAAAAAAAAATTGGGCTAGCCACCTTTCCTCAATGAACGCCACACCAAATAGTGATTATGAAAGAATATAATGGCTCTTTATGCATAGCACGTGGATTTTTAGTCTTCCAGAACCAAAAATTTTATTTATTCCCGTATCTTCATATATGAGAATGTCTCTGTTAATTTTTATTGGAAAATTATCCTAATCGCGGTTAAGACTTAAAGGGGCTTGACTGTAATTTATATGCGATTGGCGGTGTGCAGCTGATGTATTGTTCGCATTTTGTACGGGAACATATTTATGTCTTAAAACAATAGTCGCTGTAAAGACTGTCTATTGATGCCCAATTGCGTAGCCGATCGTCTAGTTGACGTTTGAAGTTCTTTCGAATATCGGTGATCTCGACCGAATGGTTGCTTCTGGTACTGCCGTATCTGCTTCTCTCCCGTGTTAAGTCAGTCTCCTCGAAGCGAGCGATACGCCGCAGTGTGTACCCAGTTGGTACCACAAGACTAGGGAATCGACGTTATTTGCTAAAAACATTGACACAATTCTTCCGCGATCATGAAGAGATAGCGATTATGGTTTATATATGTATGTGTATTCTGCTTCTTTCTACTTCACACCACTTTGTAGTATTTGACAACTAAACTTCTCATAAATTTTTACTGTCTTTGCTATTGTGATATTTCCTGTAAACAGATGAAATTTCCTGAAACCTTGGCACGAATTTAATCCATTCCAAAACGATGTCATTCTTAAAAATTATTTTACCCCGATCACGTTCCTTTTTTTATCCATGAACGTTTTTCCATTTGATGTTTCTCACTGAGCAAACGGTTTTAATTTAGTGCTTCTTGATTCAACATTAAAGATTTCTAACCGGCGTTTTATTGTCATCAGACCTATATTTATCCGCTTATTTTACGCGTTTACGCATTATCACCTTGTTTTTTTTCGTTAGTCACTTCTTGTTTCAAAAGGGTAAACCGTTGATTGTATTTGTGTAACATTCGTGTATCTTTGCGTCATATCGTTGTATTCACTTTGACATAAATTGCGATGATTATGAAAATATCGTGTTACAATAACATGCATTTATGGTCTTTCTTGGTGTGATACCAAGCCAAGAATCTCAATTTTCTAAAAACGCACTTACTTATTTTGTAATGTACTCGCAGACAATTAAAAAGAAATTATAGAGCATGTTAATATACACTACCTAATGTGTCTGTCTGCTTCCCAATCATTCAGATTTCTGAAAAATAACTCATACCCTTAAGGGACAAAGTATATACTGTTGCATAGTTGCATCATTTCTCTAATTAAAACAAGTATTATTTGTTTGTTATCTTCGAATTCAGATGCAATTTATGTATTTTTAGACGGCATTGCATTTTTGAAGATGAGTGGCATTGCTTAAACTTCAAGTCGCCTCAGCTTTGGTTGAAAAACAGTTTAATGAAGTTCTTCTTTTGAAATAACCAACCGCAAATGGTAATATCCATTTTTCATAACCAATCATCTTTTTCAATATGTATCTTGTTCGTTCGCTATTCTGGTTTTCGTGGTTTAAAAATTTGCAATTCTATGTTCCACACCTTGTAAAATGCTTTATGTATGCGTCATAAATATCGTATACCAAGTTCGCCTTATAAATATTTAAACAAATCAAAGTATTCTTCAATATTAACTGTATAAGGTAGTAACCTAAAATAAAACTCGTGAAAAGGTTTATTATGTGTTAGAAGTAAAAGATAAAACACGTAATCAATGTTGTATACATACAAGTTGTCTTTGTTTACTCCCAAAGTAAATTATGGCGAAATAAAATGTATTTTTTCTTATAAATGGTACAATTTATTAATAGTACAATATTTAAAGCAACTTTTTGAATGTGTGTAAATGTATAAAAACTATAAAAAATTTAAGTATCAAAAGAAAAAATGTGTGATTCTTAATTTTAATATTAAATCATTTATTAATTAATGAGCAATTCTCATTGCAGAAAAAACTAATAGTTTTTTAGTTAGTAGATTAGATAAAAATATATAAATCATGTGTTTAAGATTACCCCAAAATAGGAACCACCGATCTAAGTTATATCGAGTAGTCATTAAATGTTCAGTCTTTAATACTAATTCTCTAGTTCAATGATGAATCAAATTTGTATATGAATTAGTAGTCATATATTTTCTTAAAAAACAAACAAAATTTTTTACTTATAAGATATATAAAAATTTGATAATTGTACATATACGTATATATATATATATATATATATATATATATATATATATATATATATATATATATATCTTGTAGACTATGGATGAATGTCTTTATAATTCAGAGTTCTGAGTCTTTTATATTTAATTAGTCTTCATTGGAGATTCTCGACTTTCGAGTTATTCGAGCCACCTTTCACCAGACATTTTCTTTTGGTTTAGGAAAGTACGTGGTTGACATAAAATACTACACAGTTCTATGGAAATTTGATTCATGGTCTTCCTTGGTCACCAATATAACCGTGGAATTTAAAAATCGTAAGTCGTGGCTTTTTGAACTTCGAATACTTGATGATGCAATGGCGGCTTCTGATTACAATATTAGAGGCTCCAACCGTCGTCTTTAGAAAAAAAATGAATTCCCTTTAATGCTACTATTTATTATTATTAGTATTACACTGTTTTTCGTCAAATCCCTATCCTTTGTCATAGCTTACGTAGTACAGGGAGGTGCGGATTCGACTGATACGTAGATTGCTTTAAAAATTTTGCGGATACAGTAAAAATCAATTTTTTTAATCGTTTTTCAAAATATTCGCCTTTATGATCTTGTGTGAACTTGTGTGATGGTGCATTGTTTTGATGCGGAATGATTCGTCCTCTACGCCGTTTCTCGCGCACTTTTTGGAACACAGTTGGCAAACAAATGGTTGTATACCATTCAATATTTACTGCGACGATCTCCGCAATAGTAGCAAGATGACCGGTGCGTCCGAAAAAAGAAGCAACCATTTTCTTGCCAGAGCTTCGTCGGCTTTTCACTTTTGTGGATTTCTCCTCGTCTTTGAAGACCCATTGAGCCAATTGTCGCTTGCTTTCTGGCTCTTATCAATAAAGACAATGAACGTCACCGGTAACGATGTCGTACACTGATTTTGCTCGATCTCGTTTGAATTCTTAAGCATTTTTGGCACTAATCCATACGCGCTTTTTTTGAACTTCTGTTAACTTATGGGGTATTCATCGAGCGCAAAGCTTTCTGACAACAAGACGATCATGCAGGATAGTTCCGATTTAGGTCATACCTATGTCGAATAATGCTCGAATATCTCTGTATGTGCAGTGTGAATCCCCTTAGGAAACAATCTGGGACAATAACATCATGTGACCGAACAGGCTAAACGATGTCTCCAATACGAGATATAACACTTTTGAACAGCCACGAACAACATCGAAATTGTTTCGCGTGTTATGAGCTGCTGTACCGTCCTGCTGAAAATAAAGGGTCGCCTGGTTAATCAACAAAGTTTTCTGAAATAACTACTTATCGTTCTGAATTAACAGTCACTGTTTCTTCATTGTCATTAAAAAAAAAACTGAGGCAACACGATGCTGTAATTTTTTTTCTGACTAACCATATGCAATAATGTTTTATCCTCTACCCTTCTTCTCTACGTTGTTCAATACAAGCTTTTGCGCTTGCGAAATATTCTATTTGAAATGCGTCAGTCGTTTCCGCATCGCTCTGTACTTCAATATAATATACTGGGTCTCTTTTAATTTCTTGGGTTGTTATATAATAAAGGAGACGAATGAATTACAATTAATTTTTGGAAGATTAAATGAAACTATACTTTGCATCCATGTGGGATCAGAATTCTTTCATAGACAAATTTTTATCTATTTGGTCAATCTCCTTCGCGATAAAGAGTTATATCTTACATTCACATATATAAAGCTACATTGTGTAAAGTTAATTATGTATAGTTATAGAGCGCCACTTGTATCTACTATATTTATTAATTGAATGTTAACTGCAGCAATGTAATAATAGTTGATTTTGTTGTATTGATGCTTCAAAGTTGTCATAAAGTTGTGTTTTAAGAATTTCATGCGATGTATTCATCGTATTACATCATATATTGAAAGGAAAAACGGAAAATATAAATAGTTACGCTTTATTAGAAAATGAATTTTTTTGGGTCATGTCCATATGTAGATGCATTTGTGTTTCTTGCCCATTGTTAATTTGTCATTTACATTTTTTGGTGAAAATGATATTTAGCATTACCATTATGCGATGGATGGAAATACTTGGTCAAAGTTGTGCGCCAATTATCCAGAATTATTGCCTTTATTATTGACAAGAACTACAGTATTTGCAAGATTTCAGCCCGATCAAAAGACACAAGTTATAACACAACTGCAAAATTTGGACTATACTGTATGTATGGTAGGGGATGGAGCGAATGATTGTGGGGTAAGTAACTGTATTTTGCATTGGCTTGTATCATCTAATATTTAATTTGTAGGCTTTGAAAGCAGCAGATGTAGGTATTTCTCTTTCCCAAACAGAAGCAAGTGTTGCTGCTCCCTTTACATCCACAATCGATAATATATCATGCATTGTGCATTTAATACTTGAAGGGAGATGCGCATTAGTAACAAGTTTCGCAGAAATTAGATATATGGCAATGTATAGCATAATTCAATTTTTAACTGTTGTTATTTTATATCAGGTAATGATATCCAAAAGAAATAATTTTCATATTCTTGCTACAAATATTAACATTTGGAACTAACATGAAGTTCTGAATGATATATAGTATAGTCCTGTAGTAAACGATTTCATGCAGTATAGTTTTTAATATCCAGAAAAACATGTGTTTACAAAAAACAAATCACAAAGTTGAAGTTACGTTATAAGTAAACATTTTTTGCAAGGTACATTTTTTTATTGAGTTATTAGCATTCAAAGAACAAAGACTGTTTTCATCATTATGGTTACGTTTTTTTTTAAATTGTGATTAATTTAATATACAAAGAATTTCTTTTCTCTTTGATAAATCAAATCTTAATTACTAAAACACAGATTGTTTGTGAATTCGCCGAAAGCAAGTGAAAAACATAAACGCCTTTGCTAAAACATTCACAGATAAATGCTGTATTACGCAAAAAAGTCATAATATTATGAATTAAAATGATGCAAACTCGTATTTTTGCACGAAAAATTACTACAAAAGATATACAATATCTTTTGTGAAAAATTACCACTCTAAAGGGTCTTGTGGACCCACCTGAACAACTACAGCGTCTTATTAATACCATTTGAATGATTTACCGTTTGATAAGTTGGGATAACTAGTGAGTAGTAAATTTTAGTATTGTTTGAAGTTTTTACCAAAGCAGATCGTGTGAAATATGCGATATGATTTTCATTTTGGGGAAAGTAGGTAATACTAAAGCAACAGCATATATATTATAAATCTGATTATAATTGTTTTTAATCGTTAAAAAAATATTTTAAGAATTTGTGTAAAAGTACTCTATCAAAAGAATGTCTCACTATATTCTGATATGTAAATAAAATAAGAAGCATATGAACAAATCGTAAGTACTTTTGTGAAAAAGTCTTCTTGTTTTTACTAGTAATCGATGAAAAATATCTGTATATTTCTGGCTTTCTGTGTCTTAATGATTAAGTTTTTATTTATTTTAAATACATTTTCCGAAATTTAAAATATTAAAACTAGCACTGTAGTAAATAATACTCTAATTATTGTTATGTAAATTTTTATGAAAAACAGAATTCCCGTTTTTCTCAAATTGACAGATATGAAAAGATAGCTGCAAATGACTACATATTTTGATGAATAACTTACTATAATGAAGGTCAAAACTTTATTTATTAATTGCAATGTTGACTGTATATTAGATGTATTTAACTGCTAATGTCGAACATCAATCATTGTGTAACTTCCACGGACATTTATTTTTGATTGTCTTTAAAAGAAAGATATATTTCCACGACTGTAGATAAGTTATTTAATTCATTTTCTGTTTTCTTATTATAGTCACTACGAAATGAAAATTGATGTTTAATATCTTTTTATGTACCTCAAAGCAATGAAAAACTACCATAATTTTTGATATATTTGTTTTTATAAAAATAATTTTGTCTAAAAATAAACTAGCTGATATTCAAACTGTAAAAATCTTCGAAAACAATGATTTGATTGTAAATTTATTGTCACTCTTACATCAATATATTGCGTGTACACTTGCTTACCATAAAAAACGGGGTGACGGTTAGGGCACAATCTCTGTTTTTTTTAATTTGTTTGATATGGATTGATTTAATTTGTCGCTGTCAGTGTCAGTTCAATAATAACACAACTTTTAGTTACACAAATGACACGACACTATTATCCAAATAAGCCATCGCATTTTACAATGTTCGGAGGATGGTAGCTCCATATGAATGGTAGCCGAGCGTTTAGAAATATTGTTTTCAGAATTAAAAAGAAATGGATAAAGGAAGGAAATTTAGGTAGAAAACAAGTTTCGGGAAGGCAATCAATCACCACAAGGAAAAAGAATGAAATATTATTAAATTATTTACGCAACAATCCATTCAAAATACTACTAAATGCTATTGAAAAAGTTGCCCTTCCTGCATCTATAGGAATAGCTTTTCGACGAATAAAAAGCAGTAACTTAATCACTTAAGGTTGATATATAATCTCTTTCCACATTAATTTTCCTATTCTGTATACGTAATTCGTCAACCAAGTTGTCATCATCAGCAGATAATTAAACAGTGTCGCATCTGGAAAACTGGCAAAAACCAGCACGTAACAAGTTCCATACATGATCTCTACCGTCGAAAGTCCGCGCGTGCGTTTCGGCCTTCGACGGTAAAGATCGTGTACGGCTGTTTCGTTTGGGTTTTTGTCGTTGTTTTTCAGGTGCGAAACTGTTTAATTATCTGCTGATGATGACAACTTGGTTGTCAAAATACGTATTACAGAATACGAAACTTAATGTGGAAAGGAGTTATGTATCAACCTTAAGTTAATCAACCATAGGCTCCATCAAAATTGCCACCAAAAAGTAGTGAATTAAAAATCTGTGCTGCAGCTAAAGAGAACTATTTGAACGAGGAAAATAAAAATCATAGGATGCAGTTTTTTCTTCAGTACGCAAATATAATATATTCTCAAATGTGGAAGAAAGTTATATTTTCTAACGAGAAAATCTTTCAATCTTGTTACGACGGTCCTATTCGTGTATATAGACTAGCAAAGGCTAGATATAACGAAAAATATATTAATACAGTAAAGAGAAGTGTACGTTTCTTATTTTATATGTGCGTCTGGATTAGTTTCCGAGGTCCTGGTGCTTGTTATGAAACTGGAGAACGATTAACTGGCGCCCTTTACACTATGTCATAAAATATAATGCTCTCCTCTATATGAATACTTTATTTAGAACCGGATGAATTTATTTTCTAGCATCACAAATCTCTATCTCACATCAAGTATAGCCCGTGAATGGCTTGAAACAAATAACATAAATATTCTGAGATGACCTCAAAGAGTCCGGATTTCATTGACAATTTATGGGGTCTATTAATTAGAGCAATATAAAAGAAAAATTTCAGGCCTCGAAATAGAGAGGAATTGTTAAACGATATACATGAAGCGTGAGAACAAATTGATATTACGAAGGGTACTAGGACAGTTTTGCAGTATGACGCAACTATGAATCGTAGGAAGCTGCTTATTGCTGCATGTTGAGACATGTTCATACGTGCATAATAGCCGCCGGGCTATGTCGATGTTATTCATTATATATTCATAGTTATTGTATATTATATTATATATTCATAGTTATTATATATTATTATATATTATATATTCATAGTTATTCATTAGCAGTGAGAGTGTAAAGTGGTTTAAACATAGACCAGTGCTTTGAAGAAATGACTCTTGCACTAGGTGCTGTTTGTCCAAATCGCACAACGATATTCAGGTGGTATAGAGAATTCCAAAGGGAAAATTTAACTGTGGAGGATGCTGAGAGGCTGGGAAGGCCACGAACGTCAGTTACGGAGGAAAACGTTACTACTGTGAGGAAAATGCTTGGCTAGGACAGGCGAGTGACCTATCAACAGATAGAGGGTACTTCAGCTCTAAATGCACCAGCAATTCGTTCAATTCTACATGATCATTTGCAAGTGAAGAAACTTTGTTCTCTCTGGGTGCCGCATCGACTAACTGAAGAGCAGATGACACGACGTGTGACTTTGTGCCGGGAGATGCTAAAAAAGTTTAATAAGGGACAATCTCGGTATGTGAACAACATCGTGACAGGTGACGAGACTTGGCTGTACTATTACGATCTGCCGACAAAAACTCAAAACAAAGTTTGGGTTTTGTTGATAAGGACACACCAGCAGTTGTCAGAAAATCCCGATCTATAAAGAAAAAAATTATAGCTGTATTTTTCAAATCGAGTAGAATTGTGGAACGTGTCGTTTTGGACACACAGAAGACAGACATAGCTAAGTGGTGTACTGAACAGTGCCTGCCTAAAGTCATTAGATCTATGAAGAACCTGCGGCCAAAGTCAAGAATGGACACCTGGTTCTTCCATCACGATAATTTTCCAGCTCACCGCACTAAAGCCTGCACCGAATATTTGACCACGACAGGATTGAAACTTCTCGAGCACCCTCCCCACAGTCCAGATCTTGCTCTTTGCGACTTTGCACTGTTTCCGCATGTGAAAATGAAGCTAAAAGGGAGGCGGTTTTCCAGTATGAGGACTTTCTGCAGGCTTGGGACAACGAGTGTGCTTTACTTCCTAATGAAACTTGGCAGAACTAGTTTAAAGATTGGTTTCGGAGGATGGAAAGGTGTATTGAGTGTAGAGGAAATTACTTGTTAAGGCATTTAGCTAACGTTACTGAGAATAATGGAGCGATGATTGATATATTTTTTTTGTTTTAATTTGTATATTTATTAAAAATATTTATGCAATTGTGTGATATTTCATATTTTGCAGAAAAAACAAAAGTTCATTTATTAGGTTACTGCCGCGTTATTATATTGTATCATTTTGGATTACATATTTCAATATTCAGTTACTATTCAATACTGCAAAGTCCATGTCACATGCAACTAATCTCTCGTTTTTTTTTGTGGTACGCAACTGTACAGCAACGTTATATATACTAGGTGAAAATTGCATTTAAATAGTACTATTAAAGAAAGTCGGTCGGAAATTGAATAAGAACAAACTCATTTATATTTATTTTTGGAAAAAGAAATAAAATTTTAATTTTTACCGTTTTTTATATCGTATGCAGAAATTTAAAAAAATCGAAGGGTAAGACATGCCTGGTAAGCATGAGATTGTAAGTTCGTGTCTCATCGGAGAGCCGGAAACTTACTTTTTAAAAAAATTTCTGGATATACGATGTAATAGCGATAAAAATTAGAATAAGTACAGCAACATAATTCAGATAATATTTTCGTAGAAACTGTACGTAAGTAGTGTTATTAAGGATAATTTGGAAATTGATTAAGAACATATTCGTTTGTATATATTTTTGAATAAATAATTTGGGATTTTTTACTAGCTTCTGAAAGTAAACGTAGTAAGAATATGAAATTGAATAAACATATATGTACAAAGGGTACTAGGAAAGTTTTGCAATATGACGCAACAATATCGTAGGAAGCTGCTTGTTGCTGCATGTTGAGACATGTTCATAAGTGTATAGTAGCCGCCGCGCCATGTCTATGGGTTCAGTTATTCATTAGCAGTGAGAGTGTAAAGTGCTTGTGATGGCATCGTGGTTACGAAATGAGATAAGGGCAGTTTTGCGTTATAATTTCGTGCGTGTTTTAAACATAGACCAGTGCTTCGAAGAAATGGCTCTTGCACTAGGTGATGTTTGTCCACATCGCACAACGATATTCAGGTGGTATAGAGAATTACAAATGGGAAATTTAACTGTGGAGGATGCTGAAAGGCCGGGAAGGCCACGAACATCAGTTACGGAGGAAAACGTTACTACTGTGAGGAAACTGCTAGGCGAGGACAGGCGAGTGACCTATCAACAGATAGAGGGACTTCAGGCGTAAACGCACCAACAATTCGTTCGATTCCGCATGATCATTTGCACGCTAAGAAACTTTGTTCTCTCTGGATGCCGCATCGACTGACTGAAGAGCAGATGACACGACGTGTGACTTGGTGCAGTAAGATGCTAAAAAAGTTTAATAAGGGACAATCTCGGTATGTAAACGACATCGTGACAGGTGACGAGACTTGGCTGTACTATTACGATATGCCGACCAAAGCTCAAAACAAAGTCTTTGGTGATGAGGATACACCCATAGTTGTCAGAAAATCCCGATCTATAAAGAAGAAAATGAAAGCTGTATTTTTCAAATCGAGTGGAATTGTGAAACGCGTCGTTTTGGACACACAGAAGACAGTCGCAGCTAAGTGGTATACTGAACAGTGCCTGCCTAAAGTCATTGGATCTATGAAGAACCTGCGGCCAAAGCCTAGAATGGACACCTGGTTCCTCCATCACGATAATGCCCCAGCTCACCACGCCAAAGCCTGCACCGAATATTTGACCTCGACAAGATTAAAACTTCTCCCTACAGTCCAGATGTTGCTCCCTGCGACTTCGCGCGTTTCTGCATGTGATAATGAAGCTAAAAGGGAGGCGGTTTTCCAGTGATGAGGACCTTCTGCGGTCTTGGGACAACGAGTGTGCTTTACTCCCTAGTAAAACTTGGCAGAACTGGTTTAAAGATTGGTTTCGGAGGATGGGGAGGTGTATTGAGTGTAGAGGAAATTACTTTGAAAAATTTAAATAAACAAAGCAGTATTGCAAAACTTTCCTAGTACCCTTTGTAAATGTCCGTATATATAATTCAAGCTATGGTTTTATTTTTTAGCGATTTTCCACCCTGGGAGATACACAGTTCCTTTTTATAGATTTGATAGTAACTACAACTTTTGCATTAGCAATAGGTAGACAAGGTCCCTCTAGAACAATGGTCCCCGAAAGACCTCTTGGCTCTCTTATGTCTTTATTAAATGTAATACCATTAGTATTGCAAATGATAATATGTGCTTCAATACAAATAGCAGCGCTGTACTACTTAACAATACAACCTTGGTTTATACCTATTGTGCCAGAAGAGGAAGAAGTTATAAAAAGCTGGGATAATACAGTATTATTCATAGTGTCATGTTTTCAGTATATTATAATGGCAATTCTATACTCGAAAGGAAAGCCTTACAGGGAAACTCGAATAACCAACTTGTGGTTGCTACTGTCGACCGTAATACTTTGTTTTGCAGTTATATATCTTTGTTTATGTCCTGCAGAATGGATCGCCAACTTCTTCGAAATACTTCCAATGAGTAATGATAAAGTTGAGAGCGTTTTTCGTTATAGTTTAGTATTATTCCCTCTAGTTAATTTTTTCTGCTGCCTAATTATAGAGGTTCGTCCGAATCATTTTTTAAAATAAAAAACTAATATTTTTACTATTTCAGAGTACCATAAGTGACAAAAAGTGGTTTAAGAAATTAGTTTACTTTATTATTTGCAGATGGAAACCAAAAAGCAAGTACAAATTATTGCTGCAAGGAAATGATCTTCAGTTATTACTAAGTTCACAAAATTGATGTCGAAATTGAATAGGAACATTTATTTTAATCTTTTACATATTTATAATGTTTAATCCTACAAACGATGTATACCAAAATAGCATTAGAAATCAAATAAAACTTCTATATGAAAAGTTATTGCAGTCTTGTTACTATTTCTGACATTGATAAACTTGAAGGTAATTTTAATGGAGCCTGTGGTTGATTAACTAAATCACTGAAGGTTGATATATAACCCCTTGTCACAATAATTTTCGTTTTCTGTATACGTATTTAGACAACTAAGTAGTCATCATCAGCAGATAATTAGACAGTGTCGCGCCTGGACAACTACGGCAAAAATACCCGCACGAAAAAACAACTTCCGCACGCGATCCGTACCGCTGAAAGCCAAAACGTACACTGTGGGGGTATTTTTACCGTAGTTGTCCTGGTGCGACACTGTTTAATTATCTGCTGATGATGACAACTTAGTGTCGAAATACGTATACAGAAAACGAAAATTATTGTGGCAAGGGGTTATATATCAAACTTCACTGATCTTATTGATAAACTTATTTAATTTTTCTTGTTCATCTACTTCTTTTTTCTTTTTATGAAATTGTTTCTTAATATAATAATCTTAATTCCTTTTATTTTATCTTATTGGTTTTCTTTTTCATTGGATGTTTTTTTTTTCAAGAAAATTTATAATATAGAATCTTCACTTTCGCTCTTTGTATGTTTTAATTTTCATTTTAACTACTTTGAAACAAAATATTTTCGCGTTTTATCCTTGCTATATGTGACACTTTTACAGTTTTTAGTTTTTTACTTATTTCTCATGAATTATTAGAATATTTATATTTTCCTATTATTTTATTAGTCTTGCTAACTTCTGCCATACTATTGTATATTAGCCAAACAGAATTGCTTGTGGCTTATTTTTGATTTATATGAATGTGGGATATGGTGAAGTAAATTTACACTATCTAACGCCTGACAATATTCGGAAACGTACACTCTAGTGCAGGTATGGGCAACCTTTGACATGTTGTAGGCCACACTTTAATGTGCAAATACGTTCGCGGGCCACGTTTAATAGTAGTGCATTTTGAAAAGTTGAAATAATACGACAATATCTCGCGGGCCATATCAAATCTTACAGCGGGCCGGTAGTTGCCCACATATGCTCTAGTGAGTGCACACTTAGTGCAATTTGTTATATTTTGATGATCTCGCATAAGAATTCCCGTCAAAAAAAGCCTTTTAAACGGCCTGCAATTTTCTTGCACAGATTTGCGATCAACTCGAAGCGCCCAATTTCTTCTTAAAATATATGTAAGAAAAGATGTAACGGGTCTTTCATTAAGGGCTTCCTATCTTTAAATTTAAATAAAACAAAGTGCGTGTGAGATATCATCGAAATTTTTTATTCGTTTGAAAGGCCTATCGATGCGATTATGTATGGAATATAACGTTGTGCAGTTTTCCATGACTGGCGCATAAATCAGGTAGAATTTGATCGACAACAAATGGCTTATGTTGACTTTGAAAGCCGCTGTTGTTTGCGGCTTATTCGCATAGACCTGCGACTTAAGAAAACTCCACGAGAAAAAGTCTTACGGGGTTAAATCGCACGATCTCGGTGGTCAGTTCACATCACTTCCACGTGAGATGGCCATGCCCTCAAATCGCTCGTGCAGAATGTCCAATGTGCCATGAACTGTGTGGCACGTAGCGCCGTCCTGTTGAAACCACATGTCGTTGGTGTCCATATAATTCAATTCAGGCCAAAAGGAGTTGTTAATCATCGACATATAGCGCTCGCCGTTGACGGCGATGGCCTGGCCAACGTCGTTCTCAAAGAAATATGGACCGATGACGCCGCCGGCCCAAAACCACATTGTTGACGTACCCATTCATCCAGAAATGGGCCTTATCGCTGAAGATGATTTGTTGATGAAAATTAGGGTCAGTTTCCAACTGCTCCAGGGCCCATTCAGCGAACACACGTCGTTGTCTATGGTCATTTATTTTCAGCTCCTGGATTAGTTAAATTTTGTACGGGTGCAGGCCCAAGTCACGACACAATATTCGCCAATTTGTGTTCTGCGAAAGGCTGACTTCTTGTGAGCGACGCGAAATCGACTGCCTCGGATTTCTGCACACTCTCACATCTCTTGCATTTCGTCGTTGTACGGGTGTTGGTTTATTGCTTACTGAACCAGTGGACTCAAATTTATCCACCACACTGCGAAAGGTCCTCTCGGTAGGACGATTATGGCGACAGTAAAATGGGCGAAGTGTGTGGAACGTTGCCCGAACAGAACGCCCATTTGGATTAAACAATTTTATGATTTGTACGTGTTGTTGAACGCTATATCCGTCCATGGCGAATTGACAAAACGGACTGAATAAATGACAACCAATTTGACAGCTGTGGTTTCAACAATATGGCCGCTATCAACTGTCAAAGTTCGGAAGTCCCTATTGGAAGATATTAAATCTTGAGTTCTTGATATTTTGTTGGAAAAGTGATGGAATGAATAAAACTACATATGTGTATACAGTAAGGGAACTTTTTACAGAATAAATTAAGTAATTTCAAAGTTTTTCGCAAAAATGTCGAAACAAGTAAACTAAATACTCTAGAATTTTACACATTTTACATGCCGTTTTTGGTGAACCTGCTCTTGGATCGTCGCTAAAACTAATCCGTCCACGATTGAATTCTCCAAACCAATGAGAAATTAATTATTTTTTAATTAATGTATCCAAGCTTTTGATGCTCATCAGAAACTATTATTAATTCTTGACTCTTTTTTTATTATTACTGTAATGCAAGAGCCCGGAACTCAATCATTTCCATTTACAATTCTTACTTTCGTACTTTTGAATTAACCAATATTCATATCGTATGGTATAGTAAATAATTTTGACGCCCTAGAATGCGATGGTTAACAATATGAGTCAGTGGTTTCGATTTTCCATTATGAATTGAGTATGAAAAAATGATGTGCAGGATATGCGCGCCAGTCGTTGATTGAACTATAAATACGAACGAGAACGCATTTTGGCCCTCAATTTAATGGAAGACTTTTGCGACGAATAAAAAGGGCTAATAAAAGCTGGATACGCTATTATACACTTGAGTGAAGGAACAATCTTTAGTTTCGATTGTTGCTTCATTTCAGGTGTATAATAGTGTATACAGTTGTCATCAACCCTTTTTATTCGAGAAGTCGACACAAGTTCCCCGAAGAAGGCAAAGATTATATACTGGGTTGAAAAAGTTCTGGCTACTATTTGGGACTGCAGTAGAATTCTTCATATCGATTAACTTCGAAAAAGTAAAACGATAACAGGTGAACAATATGATTTCGTTTCGATCAACTGCAAGTTGTAATACAATGTAGAAGGCTCCACTTAAAACAGAAACGAATGCCTTGGCTTCAGAATAATATACGTATTCACACTTCGACTGTTTTAATAGCAAAAATTCACGGACTACACTACCTATTGTTTCTACATCCAGCTTATTCGCTAGATTTGATCCGTCAGCTTTTTTCTTTTTCCCAACTTGGCTCGGTGGCAATAGATATGGCTCTAATCAGAAGGGGATCACTTAAACTAACGCATATTTCGAATAGCTTGATAAGGTTTGCTTTTCTGAAGGAATGAAAAGACAGGAATATCGGTGGAGTAAATGTAATAAGTTGCAAGAAGAGAATACGTTGAAAAATAAAATAATTTACTTGAAAAGAGTTTATGTTTTTTGGCTAGACTCACTAATTAACTTATAATTGATCCGCTCTCGTGCATTAAAATAATTATTGCGCAATAAAGGGAAAATATGGTAATAGCTACCACCCATAAGGGTGACATCTTATTAGCTGTAATGCGTCTAATATATTTAATATAGATTTTAGTTATATTTCATTTCTTGTGTATTTTACCTAGAGTATTCAAACTATCACCCCCTTTAATTACTGTACAGATTGTACGAGGATAGTTTGATAAGTAGTGAGAATAACACATAGGTGGCGCTCTAATTGGTAAAACAAATGCACTGAAATTTAGGTTGCCTATTTATATGTTTACATTCCGATATTTAGATAAATCGGTTGATTAGTTTATTTTTGACAGCTGATTGAAAAAGAAGCAACACGTCGTTTTGTTAAAATGAAAAAAGCAGAGTATCGTGATTAAATACTTCGTAATTAAAGGTATGAAAGCTACCGAAACAAAAGATGAGTTACGGGAAACATTAGGTGAATCTGCTCCATCATCCGCCACAATAAGTAGATGGGTAAATGAATTTAAACGTGGTAGAATAAGCTGTGTTGATGAAGCGCGCTCTGGAGCACTCAAAATCGTGATTTCTAAGGAAATGATTACAAAATCCATAATATTATTACGCAAGATCGACGACAAAAAGTGAGAGAGATAGCAGACATGGTAAACATTTCAAGAGAATGCGTACACCACATTTTAACGAAAGAATTGGGCCTTTCTAAGCTTTCAGCAAGATGGGTGCCGCGATTGCTTACGACTCATCAAAAGTTCACCCGTTTGCGCATTTCCAATGAGTGTTTGGACCCTTATAAGCGGAATCCGGTTATTTTTGTAGGCGATTTGTTACTTGCGATGAAACTTGGATACACCACAGTACACCCGAAACTAAACAACAGTCGAAACAATGGTTAGAACGTGGTTCTGCACCTTCAAAGAAAGCGAAAATCACTTTATCGGCAAATAAGGTGATGGCATCAATTTTTTGGAATTCAAAGGGTATTTTGCTCATCGATTATCTTCAGAAAGGTGCCACAATAAACGGACAATATTATGCAGAACTTCTACAAAAATTAAATGTTGAGATTCGTGCTAAACGGCCAGGAATGGCGAAGAAAAAAATTCTGTTTCACCAAGACAACGCTCCCTCGCATACCAGCACAGTTGCGATGTCCAAATTCCACTAGTTTCATTTCCAATTAGTACCGCATGCGCTTTATTCGCCGGATCTAGCCCCTTCCGACTTCCACCTTTTTCCAAAATTGAAAACGGCACTAGGTGTGGAAAGAAATTTTCGTCTAACGACGAGCTTACCATCTTCGTAAATGAGTATTTTGCAAGCCGTCCGCAATCGCATTTTAAAGATGGCATAAGGGCATTGGAGCACCGTTGGAATAAATGTATTGCTCTTTTAGGAGAATATATTGAAAAATAAAAAATATTTCGTATTTAAAAAATTCGTTTTTCTTTTCCATTCTCACTACTTGTCAAACTACCCTCGTACTTAGACTTCTTTTATTTCATAATGCATAAAAATAACCCGTACATGCATATGTTCTGAAAACCGAAGTCATTCTTATAACTTAATCATACTGTTTAACCAATTATTTTCTAATTACATTGTCTCAAAGTGACATGTACATACTTATACACATGCTAACTAATGATATTTGATGTAGGAAATTAATCATTAGGCAATTAGAAAACGCTAATACTCGTGTAAATGTAATGTATATTTATACCGTTCTTGACGATTTAGATCAATTGTGCATTGAAGTACAAGAAGAAGATGAACGACGAGGTAGTCTATTACTCTGACGAACTGATTTTTAAGGGGGTTATTACTGAATTTAAACATAGCGCAAGAGCCAGAGAAATAAGTAAAAGAAGCGAATTAAGTTCAGCAGACGGAAATGTATTAGATCAGCATGATCAATTTTATAGGGATCATAAGTTACTGCTGAAATTGTTTCAGGTAATTACGCTGTGTATTTTTAAAAAATAAAAATGTGAACGAATGTTAACATTTTAGGTAATTTAATTAGCAATTAGGTTATGCAGTTGCCTATGTTCTTGAAGAATCCGTAATATAAATGAATAATTAAAAAAATACTTAATCTGTTTAGAAACTTATGCAATTTTTCTTCTTTCATTTAGTTTGTTTGGTCTCGTTTAGTTAATAGATGATGAGAACCAACTTTGAGAATATCTGTTACTTGTTTTCCAGCTGGTCATTTTACTCTTTGTGTACCATATCAGTACTGTCTTGTAATTCTATCGTTTTAATACTCTGTTGACGTGCTTAATCTAGAAATTTATTCATTTTGCCCACTACATCCTATATATACATCAAGCCGCCTTCTTTTTATCAAGTTTTTCTCTTTCCCTCTCTCTTTTCTCTCTTGTTCGTCATATGTTATTATAGGTACAACCATTGATTTATATATTTATTTTATTGACATGTTGGTTAAATTCTCAACTTACTTTGACGCTTTTGGGGATTTTACTGACTCCCAAATGAAACATCTCGATTGTTTATTATTTCAATTCTCCAATATGTTTATATTATCAAAAAATTTTATATAGAAATATGAATAAGAAATTGTAACCACCTACAAAACATTATACTCAACACACGTATAGTTTTACAGGCGTTGAGGATGATATTTATTTTTTCTTTTCTTTTCTACGTTTATCAGACAGTTGAAAAAAGCTAGACAAAAAGAAATCAGAGGCAAACATTAGACAATTTTATGGTCAAACCAAACTGTAATTTCTGAATTAAATCTGATCTAGTTGTGTTGAAGGCAATATTAGTCATTGCACATACACAGTATAGTTTATCTGTTACTATTATTAAATTGATTAGAATTTCTGGTATCTTTACTTTAAATTAGTTAATCACATGGAAAAATATCTGAATAAACTTGGCATCAAATTGATTCTGATTGTAAAACAACAAGTTCCTTATCAAATGAACCTTGAATCACATTTAACGATCTAAGAAACTGTCACAGAAATTCTTATATATTTCCGTAGGTAACTTCAGTTTTTATTTTATTCAGACGTATGTTATAGAATGTAGATTGATGTCTAGTTTTTAGGTCCTGGGTGTTATGCCAATACAAAGGGGAATGATTGGGAGAATTACATTCAGCTGGCTAAGTATTCCTTCAATTTATGCTTATTGTTTCTATGTCATTACTACAGTGCTCGTGCTGTTAGTTGGCTACGAAAGGCTTATTATTCTAACACAAAAGAGTAAAAAGTTTGATGAATATATTTATTCGGTTATATTCGTTGTATTTTTGATTCCTCATTTTTGGATTCCCTATGTTGGTTGGGGAGTAGCTAAGGAAGTATGTAAATATAAGAACAGTTGGACGCATTTCCAATTAGATTATTATAAAATTACAGGTAAGCTATTAAGATTGTCAGACGAAGTGAATAAGTTTACTAAAGATTTGCCAGATTTAATTTCCGACGCAATGACATGAGAAATTGGTTTACTATTTTCAGGAAAAAGTTTACAATTCCCTCACTTAAATGCTCTAATAGTGATAATTAGTTCTGGCTGTTTGATATTGGCGGTTGCCTTTTTATTAACTTTGAGTGCTTTACTAGAAGGTTTTACGTTGTATCATACCACAGCATATTTGCATATTATAACTATGATCAACATGAACTGCGCTTTATGGTATATCAATTGTAGAGCTCTTGGAAATGCTAGCAAGTCCGTAGCGGATAGTTTCGAAGAGGTGAGCGTTTAATTACAACGATTAAATTTTTATATTAATGATTTTAGGATGTAAGAAAATTTTGTGGTAGTTACATAGTAAAGCACTATAGAATCTTGTGGCTAAGTTTAAGTGAAACGTTACAAAAACTTGGCAATGCTTATGCAAGAACTTATTCAACATATTCATTGTTTATGATTACAAACATAACTATCGCGGTAAGTTGCATGTATAATATTCCATTTTTTGGAAAGTTACAGTAAAAATATACATATATTTCTTCATTTTTCATCCATGATTAGTGGCATAATCGACTACCTTTTTTTACTTTACCCACCATCTTCACATTTATTTGTTTATTCGTCTCTATATAATTTTACTGATTCTTCAATATTTTCTTAATTTTGCCAATTTTATAGCACCTTCCCTTATATTTTCTCATCATTTCTGCACTCCTCCTGAAAGTTATACCGCAATATGGCGGTATAACTTTCATTATGTCAACGTCTTTAGCACTATTCCATTTTTGTTCTTTAAATTTATTACGATGCTTTTCCACACTGTTTTATTTGAAACTCTAGTGATTTGTGTCGCCTTCATTGCTGAAAATTTCGCTAGTCTACTTCAAAGATTGTATAAACTTTAAACTAATAATTTATTCTCACAGAAATAGTGACAACGCAAACTTTTTAAGATTTTTGTGTAATCTACCTAGACATAAATAAAAAGACAAAACAATGAAAAAAATATTTTTCTACATGTTCCTTCAACATACACAATCTGTTATTAAACACATAGTAAAAATTAAAGGGGTTATTTCTTGGTCTATTTTAGGATATTTTTTGTCCTCGGATGATTTTCGAAAAGGAGCTTTATTTCCAAGGTACAATGCGATATAAATATTTTTAAAGTTATTAATGCACTTTAAGAAAAACTATGCCGTACTGCATTAGGTTTATTGAATACAAGAAATGTCCAAAACTTCGTTTTTATGTTTTTAACAGCATTCTGATTAGAAGAAACGGATACTATTTGTAGTCACACGAGGTTAGGGCAGATATCGAAAACACCACTAGCTTAACCGTCGCTTTTATATATTGTTGATTACCTTGATTACTCAGTGGTAAGTCACTGGGTTATCACGCCGAGGGTCTCGGGTTCGACAAGATCTTAAGTTGCCCCACAAGCACGGACCTAATAATTACTCATGGTCTGTCAAAGCCCCTATATTTGGAAGGCATTTGAAGGCATGCATTATTATTATTTTTATTTCTATTATAACTTCTCATTCACAGGCATAAGAATATTTACATGTAATAGCAAATAATTAAGTATTATTTTCTTTTCGAAAACTCCTATTGCCCTGTATCTTTCAAATAAAACGTCTTTCTGAAAATCATCCAAGGACAAGCAATTTTTAAAATTGCTTTCAGTAAACAACTTGTATACTTATTTTAATGTTGCTGTAATAAAGAGATCCCTTAAGAAAGCGTCAAAATAATGATTGATAGCAGTTTTGAAGCTATTATTAGAAAAGATCTCTATTAGTGTAATTGTTTTTTCAACTTAAGAAAAAGATAGTAATCGCTGATTGGTCGACCCGGACTATGGAGCCACTGTCTTTTGAAAACCAATTTCCTCGATAACTTTCTGAAGTTTTTAAGCAGTATAGTGTTTAGCTCGGAAGTCAGATTTCAGTTTTTCAATGGTCTCATTGTAAACATCGCCCGGAATTGTATCGTTCCCCGCAGTTCCAGAAAACTGTTGCCATCAATTTTCCCATTAACACTGATTTAGCCTTTTTTTGGTGGTCGTGGAGATCTTTTATCTGGTGAGTTGACTTTGCTTTCTTTGACGGTGCCAATGATATACCCAAGTTTCATTACCAGGCAAACGTCTCGCCTGACAGGTTTCAGCTTGCACGTGAGGAGTTTGAAAATCCATATTGAAATTCATCCATAAATCTTAATGTAAAATTTTTAAAATTGTTGTGTTTGATACATGAACTTCCATTGTAATTACTGAAATTTTAATTCTACTGCCTGTCAACATCAAACCTCCAATTTTGTTTATTGTGTCCGGTGCTCGTGTTTTGAAAGCTCTATTGGATTTTGGGTGATTTTCAAGTAATTTTCGACCCTAATGAAATTGTTTCGGCCATAATTTTACTTGATAATGTGATAGACAACTCTTGTCATGTGTAGCGATCATTGGTTCATAGATAATTTTTGAATTATTTCTTCAGTCAAAAACTTACTAACGCTTCTGTGTTCTAGTTTTAAATCACGCATTTTTCTTAAGTCCAACTGCTACAAAAACTAGAAAAATCTTTCAAATCAAGCTGGTCGGAAAGGTAGTAAAAGCTGACGCTACTTATCTTATAAATATATAAAATAAAGACGCGAGAAAGTGACTTTTGGATGTATTTTTTTGGAATATGCATGAATTTTATGGTTGTCGATATTTAGAGCGGTTTTACCAATATATGACGGTGGTCCCATAAGTAGCTGGCCTGGCCTAGAGATGGCGGTAGTTGTTTGAAAAATATCACTGTATTAGAAAGTACACAATCTATAAAGCATATGTTTCAAGTTTGAAGATGTCACGTTGTGTAGTATTTATTTGGCAGCCATCAGTAGTGAACGTTTTCAGTGAATTTGTAAAAATGGAGAAAATTGGTCATCGTTACGTGATACAATACTTTTATTTGAAAGGTCTCAGCCCAACCGATATAAAAGCTGAACTGGATTTTACTCAGGGGAGTCGTTCACAACAGTGAAATATTGTGTAGCAGAGCTTAAACGAGGCCGTACGACCTGCCAAGATGAGCATCGCAGTGATCGCCCAATGAGGTGACGACTCCAGAAATGATGAAGAAAATCTACAAAGCGCTACTGGATGATCGTCGACTGAAAGTGCGCGAGCTAGCAGACATAGTAGGCATTTCAAAAAGTGCGATATATCGCATATTATCTGAAAATTTGGACATGAGAAAGCTGTGTGCAAGATGGGTGCTGTGCTTGCTCACACTCGAGCAAAAACAGTGTCGTGAAGATGTTTCAATTGAGTGTTTCACAACAACAAAGCAGAATTTTTGGATGAAACATGGGTCCATCACTTCATACCCCAGAGGAAAGAACAATCAAAACAATGAACTCAAAAGGGAGAACCAGCTCCAAAGAAGGCGAAGACCGACGCATCTGCATGGCATCGGTTTTTTGGGATGCGCGTGGAATAATTTTCATTGACTATCTCGAAAAAGGAAAAACTATCAACGGCGAGTATTATGCGAACTTATTGCAACGTTTGAGCGACAATGCACCAGCACACGAATCCGTTATTGCAATGGCCAAAATTAATGAATTAAAATTTGAATTGCTACCCCATGCACCATATTCGCCAGATTTAGCCCCCTCGGATTATTTTCTGTTCTCAAACTTAAAAAAATGGCTCAGCGGTCAAAGATTTTCCAATGATGAAGAAGTGATGTTGGCAGTTAATGGCTATTTTGAGGAGCAAGACAGTTCTTATTATAAAAAGGATATCGGACTCATTGAACAGCGCTGGGAAAAGTGTATAGAGCTGAAAGGAGATTATGTTGAAAAATAAATATATTTCTTCCCAAAATTTTTATATTTTCTTTGTTAGGTCGGATACTTCCGGGACCACCCTCGTATTTGCACCAATGTTTTTAATATTTAGAGAAAGTTTTCTTATCTATAATATTAGAGCAGTTTATTTGACAATAAAGTGTATATTAACAAGTTCTTCATTAATTAAGACAATTTATTATAGATTTATGGTTTTACTTCAGAAATTGTTGATCATGGATTTCGATTTACATTTAAAGAAATGGGGTTATTGGTTGACGCCAGTTATTGTATGGTGCTATTATATGTATTCTGCGATTGTTCTCACAATGCTTCAAGGAATATAGCTGACAGAGTTCAAACTACTCTGCTCAATGTAGAACTTTGCACTGTAGACTCACACACAGCTAAAGAGGTGGGTGTATTATATGCAGGTAGAATACGAGGAATGTCTCTTAAGTTTTAGGGATTTCGTTCTAGTTCAGTTGCGTACATTTTATAGGTTACGCTTTTGATCAGCGATAAGTCTTGACACGTTTACACAGCTATCCTATGCAATATTCTTTAATTTACTTAAGTTATTTGACTGATATATATGTATTTTCGTACCTTCGATGTTACAACCATGACAGATGCGACTAAATCATAAACAGCTACCTTTTTACTTCTGTTTAAAGAATCTGAAAAATCTTCAATGTTTACAACGTGTCCAGAGTTTCCAGAATGTAAGAGTATTATCTATCGATGGAGCGATCGTTTTAAAGTTGGATCAACATCACTAGGAGATGATCCGCCTAGTGGCCACTTGAGCATCTCTGTAAACGAAAAAAAGTGCTACCGCGGAGAATTTACTCAAAGATGGCTATTCATAAAATTAGCAATAGTATAGAACACAATAGGTTCATGAGATTTTACACGAACGTTTGGGAGAGTATAAGTTTTTAGCCCAGTTAGTACCAAGACTGTTGTGATCGCAACAGAAACTCAATAGGTTCGACACGTACCAAAAACTTAAAAAGCTTTTAGCCTATTATAACGATCAATTTTGGGAACGGATAATAACTATGTTTTTAAAATTTAGAATTAATGGAACTAACATGACTTCCACATAGATTATACTCTTGGTCTCCTAATTGGCATTTTTCCTCGAGCAGCTTTTTTTCTGTAGATACTTAACTCTTATTTATATGAAACATTTACGGCGCAGAATGCATATTGTTGCTGGGTGCTAAAAAACTATGATATGAGTCAAAATAAAGGAAACAAACGAAATACAAACGTTTCGACAATATGCGTCAAAGATTGTCATGGAAACTTAACTATGTACCTATTTGAATATGGTGCAGAAAAGATTCAAAATAGTGCTAACAACCCAAGAAAAAAAATTATACTTGGATATAATTTTTGTTGATACGGAACTAGACAATCAAACGGATTTAATTTACAAGTTGTCGCAAGCGAATTTAGAGAAAAGTACTTCTGAAACTTTTCTCTAAAATTTATTCAGATGACAGTACTAATTAACAAGCATTTTGATATTAAAAAAATGTTGCATTTCCGTGCAATTATTTTTCATAACTTTCGTCGTAGATTATCTCAACAAGAATGCATCGACGAGCTGAATTCTTTATATGGTGATGAAGCCGTTTTTAGCCGTTAAGAAGCTATGTTCACGTTGGGTACAACATAATTTGACAATCGCTCAAAAAAGGACTCGCGTCTATTGGTGCCAAGAAATGCACAAAAATACAATGGCGATGCTTCAAAGAACATTTATAAAGTCGTTACATCTTGGATCTATACGTATGAGCCCGATGGTAAGCAGCAATCGACTGTGTGGGTATTCCAGGATGATCCAAAACCAACAAGTTGTTCGCGTTTGAAGCACATCAAAACAAATGGTCGCCTGTTTTTTCAAAAAATCGGTCACGTTGCAACCGCGCCTCTAGAGAGTTGTATAACGGTCAGTTACGAATGGTACACAACTGCCAAAAGTTTTTGAAGAAATAAGGAAAATAAACCGAAAACGACAGATCATTCTCCACCATGACAATGCGAGCTCTCACAGGTCGGTTCATACAATTGAATATTCGACCGGGCAAAACATTGAATTGATGAGTCATCCGCCGTACAGCCCTGATCTAGCACCCTGTGATTTCTTTTTGTTCTCATACGTGAACAATAACATTCGTGGTCAACGGTTTTCTATGCCGGAAGAGGCAATTGAGGCATTCAAAACTCATATTTTAGAGATACTCCTTCACAGTGGCAGCAATGCTTTTCAGATTGGTTTAAACGAATGCGAAAGTGCATTGATTTTCAAGCAGAATATTTTGAAAACCAATAAAACTATTTTCGATAATAATTTCTTTTTGTTTGCTATTCCCGTATCATGTCGATGTCTAGTGCAGATTCAAACGATTGTGAGCGAATATTAGTATATGACATGTATCTTCAAAACGTAGATATGTTGTGATTAAAGTATAATCTAAAAATGATTTTTTACTATTTATTATTTATTTATTCTATTTCTAGATTGAATTGTTTTTGATTGCTATCGAAATGAACCCCCCAAAAGTTTCTTTACAAGGATATACGGTTGTTAACCGTGAACTCGTTACTTCAGTAAGTATCATACATAACTATCTTCAAGAATATAACAATTATCGAATTGCAGAGCATATCTACAATGGCAATTTATCTAATTGTTTTATTACAATTTAAAATAAGCTTAGTAAAAGAAAGTAAAATGGTTTAGAGTAAGTTTCTTCACACGATGAATGTACGAATATATCACCTTAGACAACAATAAAATATAACTTTTTTATTTGTTAGAGCATAGATATAGTTCGTTATTGTGTAATGTATTGCCTTTATTCTAAACACGTTATTTTCCGCTCCTTATAGTTTTTTAAGAGAATGTAAGAAAGATTTTCACAAATGCTATCTGCTTCTGGGCTTCCGGGCTGGAACCGCGTCACTTGTATATCTGCCGACGTTTTGTACCCATTTGTATGGGACATCTTCAGGGCTGAACTACTGCACTGAAAAACTGATACGGCAGATATACAAGTGACGCGGTTCCAGCCCGGAAGCTCAGTAGCAGATAGCATGAACCACGACCGCGGAAGTCTACGTAACAGATTTTCACAAATATTCATATACCAAGAGATTCAAAACGATTGTCGTATTTTTATTGAAGAATAGTGTAAAAATATGAAAGCAAAGCGAATATAAATAAATAATATTATCAAATTGTTGATATATTAATTGAGGAAAGGACGTATTTTGGTAATATGAATCCATTTCTTTCGAAATGCTTGTTTGATGATGCTTCCAATTTTTGCAAGCTATTTCCTGCAGAGGTTTAAGTGATTATGAAGGAAGCTTATTGTCCAGGAAAAAGAACAAACAGGTTCAGAAAGGAGTGAACAACACAGTGCAGAAGGCACTCTCCTTTCTATTTATTTAATACTTAGTAAAAATTAAAGGTTTCTATGAGTAGTTTTACATAAAAAGAAGAAATAGCGAATGGAGACCTGCGTACATTTTATTACATCCATATGTTAATTGCAATGCACAAGCTATCCTGTGCGATTACCTAGATCGGGCATCGCATTCCCGTGTCCTCCGAATTCCCCTCCATTTCCGATTGCCCAAAAAATCCAGTCTCTCCACAGTTTTTTTTTTGTACGTAGTAGCATGTATTTGCTGCAAATAAATAACGTAAATATGCTTTTAAACATTGTTTAAATATTTTTTGTTAATCACTTAAAGTTGATATATAACCCCTTTCCATATTAATTTTCGTATTCTGTATACGTATTTGGACAACTGTCACCATCAGCAAATAATCAAACAGTGTCGCACCTGGAAAACTACGGTAAAAACCCGCACGAAACAAATTCCGTACGCGATCTATACCATCGAAAACTAAAACGCACACTATATGACAGCGTGCGCACATAATCATACAGTGTGCGTTTTGGCTTCCAACTGTACAAATTGTGTACGGAATTTGTTTCGTGTGGGTTTTTATCGTAGTTTTTCCGGTGCGACACTGATGATAACAACTTAGTTGTCGAAATACGTATACAGAATACGAGCATTAATGTGGAAAGGGGTTATATATCAACTTTAAGTGATTAAGTTAATCAACCACAGGCTCCATCAGAATTACTTACCATTGTTTAAATAGACCATTAAGTAATGTCTAACTTTTTAGAATTACACTAGACAAATAATCTACACAATTGATAATAAAAAGTAATGCCAGTTAATATAACACTAACACATATTTCTGTAAACTAATTTCAACCTTTTCAAACAAGAAAACGAATGCACAGACATGTTTACCCATGTATTAAAATGATTATCGCTGAAGTGTATAAAAGGGCGCTTCTTCTTTAGCACGCTCCTCGGTGAGTATCCAAAAGTTCACCTCTGAGATTATTGGTGAAGGTTTGCAATGTCGAGTGTTATCTAAAATGGAAACATCATGATCTGTAAAAGTCGAAGAAAACAAAATATTGTTGAAGTGTTTAGACTGAGCCAAAATGTGATTTCTTTACTTTGGAATCGCTTCTTAAAAATAACATCAACATTATCAAGAGACAATCGATATCTGTGACAATTCGCACGTAGATATTGCGTCTTTATGCAACTCAGATTCGAAGTAAGTTTGTTGTTGCCATTGGAAAGCTACTATCAAGGGCAAAAATAAGTAATCGTTTGCTGACTTATATGCCTGAAGACCGTTGGTTTGCATTTCTCTTCCCGTAGAGCATAAGAGTCTATAAATGTGGTCAAACGAGACTATTAATTTGACTCACAATGAATGAGGACGATAATAATCGTCCTCATTCAATGTGAGGCAAATTAATTCCGTGACAGATCCATTCATATTGCAGCCAGATAACAAGCATATTCCGATTTGGGGTGAGCCCAGCACCTGCGATAACCTCGATATGAGTTTGTAGAGTGATGGTATGGACGGAGTTAAGTATTGGAGGTCGCGCCAAACTTCATTCCATAGAAAATAGAAGTGTCATTTCCCAGAGATATCTGGTAAGATTCTACGACTCGCTATTCTTCCTTGTATAACAATAATGGTAGAATTCATTTTCATTAATTACAATACTCGTTCCTGTCGAGCAAATATCCTGAACAATTGGATTGATGAAGTTGGTATAGAGAGAATGGAGTGGAGCTAATTCGTCAGATGGTAGAACGCTTCAGGCATTACAAATTGCACTTAGGTAAGAATGGAAGATGGCTTCTTAAGAAGCTTTTGACATACCAGTCTATGACATTAGGGTACCAAACGTTTTTAGATGCTCATGGAGATTATGGATATTAGTAATCTCAATGATTTGTAAGAATTCTGCAATAAAGTTGATTATGCTGTTTATTTCTTACACTAAAAATGCAATAAGATCACATTAAGGCTTGTTCAAACAAGTTAAAATACAATAATGTGTTCAAATATTTTTTTAGAAATATCATGAAACGAAGAAAAAAATAATATTAAATCAACTTTCTTTAAAACTTCATTCATTAATTTTTTAAGTAGTTTGTTTTTGATACTATATATAACACATTTAAAAATATAATAGGTACCAATAAAACTAATAGAAACAACGAATGTAAAGTTATACAAACTTAAATGCAAAGATTGTGTCAATATTCGTAGGACAAACACAAAAGTATTTCAATACAAGTCTGCAAAAATATAGGAGTTTTAGACACATAAAAATGGGTTCCATATATATATTAGTCACCTTTAGGAATGTGAATACTACTTCAAAGTAGATAACAAAGTGCTACTGTGTGTGACAAAAGTTCGAAGTTAAATTTATGACAATTGAAATTAATAGATGAAAAAAAGTCTCCACAATACATTTTACCTAATCAAACGGTTCAAGTTACTTCCTCTTACGAAGTGTTTTCAATTCCAACTAATGTTCAGACATTTCTACTATCTGATACGTAGACTTCCGCGGTCGTGGTCCATACTATCTGCTTCTGGACTGGAACCGCGTCACTGGCATAACTGCCGATGTTTCGTACCCACTCGTATGTGACATCTTCAGGGCTCAACTACAGCTACTGTCTATCGCACTGAAACTTCCACTATGTTTGTAACAGGTGAGGTAATAAGTATCATCATCAGTTTGGTTTTGACATTCGTGAAACAGAGACGTACGCAATTTATAGTGAATAACAACGTATAGATATAAGCCTCAAAAACGCGCAATAATTGTGACAATGTTCGTGCGTAAAAATTCGTCAGTGGTGTTATCGCAACGTGAATCAGCAAAATTCTCGGTCCTGGGAGACGAAAAATCCACGCATAAATCATAAAGCACCATTACACCCTCTCAAAGTTACCGTGTTGTGTGCACTTACGTCGGAAAAGGTGATTGGACTTTATTTTCTCGAAGGAGCCGAAGGTAACACTATTACGGCGAACGGGACCGTTATAGAGCCATGTTAACTGATTTTTGTCTACCCGAAGTTGACGATCTGCATTTGGAGGACATGTGGTTCTAACAGGACGGGGCCACTTGTCATTCTGCATGCGACACAATGTGTATTTTGAAGGATGCCTTCCCAGCGCGTGGAATCTCGCGTTTCGGTGATTTGACTTGACCAGCCAGATCTCCCGATTTGACTGCCCCGGGCCTCTTCCTCTGGAGATATTTGAAGTCGTGGGTGTACGCGAATAAGCTCCATACATTGGAGGAGTTAAAGAACAACATTCTAGCCGAAATTGATAACGTGCCACCACAAATGCTGCGCATAATTATGCAAAATGTTATCAAAAGAGCCCTGATTTGTATGAACGCTGGCGGCGAATATTTGTCGGACATAATTTCCACAATTAATTGACAAAAAATTTATAAGTGCAAATAAACATAGTCAGTTTAAAACCAAATAAGTTTTCACTTTAAACAAAAGTTATAGCGAAAGAAAATCATATGATACTTTTTGCTCCATCCTGTATATGAAGATAAGATACTAAAGACAAAATTTGTAAACGTAATTTAGTGATTGTTGAATCTGATGATGGTACATTGTAGCGAAACAATTTTAATTTATTATGAATAATTGCATATTATATAGTTAAGTTAAATGTTTCAATAGTTAAAGCAAATTTTATTCAGTTTTCAATTTATTAATTAGTTTTTGCAAAGATTGCGAAGACTCCAGAATAATATGACAAAAAAGGATAAAATTAATGACAGGAAATCTTGGATGCCTGAAAGCGCATATGATGAAAAAATTATGTCGTGCGAACTCGTTTTTTCTTTTTCTTTTTAAAATTATTGTATCAACTTTGTTGTGTATACAAAAATGCCACTACGATTGATCGTAATAAATTTTTTATTTTACAAACAGAATTAGTACACATTAATTTATTAATAATTTGTTCGTTTAGAAAATACAGAATTTGCAATAACTTTAGTTACAATTAAAACTGATAACAGTGCGATGAATCAAAATATAATCATCTAATGGATCTGTGAACATTCTTTTAAAATTTAAAACATTAAATTATCGAGAAGGCACGCTTGATATTATTTCTCTTCGTTTATATACAGGGCCACTTTGATTCGTATTCTTGTCGGTTTTGACCGTTGACGAAGTGCTATTACTAGCTGCTTCTAGAGATTCCGAATCTGGAATATGTCTTGTTTGATGCCTCGAGTCAGTGTATCTTCTTTTAGTGTATTTCTTTTTTTCTGTGGTAATTGTCTTTTGTGTAGTTACGGTAGTTGCAGTTTTTACATCTGATTTCGAAATTCTTTCGAAATCAGCGGTCCTTGACCTCAACACCGCATTTCCAATACTCGTTATACTTGTTGAAAATTTAGAATAATCCCGTTCTTGTGGTTGCTTTTCGATAATAAAAGCAGGAGAACTGGGACTCTTCTGGATATTATCTTTTTGCTGTGATTTTACTTCAACTTGTTTGGCTTTTTGTAAGGGTTGCAATTCTGAAGTTGAAGTGAAAGTAATTTTTTGTAATATTGGAGAGTCTTTTATGATTACATTAGCTGACTTTTGGGCAGGAATTGTCCGAACGATTTTACCTTGTATATCATCCGGTATATAATTTACTGAGGTACATTGGCTGTCTGGCGATGTAGGTGGTGTGGACGCCCAAGACGGAGGTGAACTCAAAACACCAGGGTCGGCTATGCTGCTACTTACGGAAGAAGGAGTAGTATTATGGGGAGGAGTACTAAATGTAGCAGACGAACCCATCGCAGAATCGTAGCCTTGTTGACCCAGTGAAATGGAACCGGTTATTGGATGTACGTTTGACGCTGCGGACGAGTCACTGCCACTTATTGATCTTTGTCGTCGTCGTGGAGGTGCTGCAGGGGACTTCAATACGTCAATTGTCATATGCTGCTTTCCTTCTGAATTGTAAACGTAATTTCCATCTTCGATGTAAGGGATTGTATCCTCAACGTTTAATGGTAATGATTGATTTCCAGTTTGCACTGGTATTGTTAAGCTCGCCGTTATGACTCCACTTCTATCTAGAAGATATGGTGATGATTTCCTTCGGTCTGTCATTTGCCCAGATTCTTGGTAACTATTAGATTCGATTGATGAAGACCTTGCCTTCATCATAATTCCCATGTCTTCCTCTTTCTTGCGTCTAATGTCAGCCTCTTCACGCTTCTTTCTAGATTTCTCTCGATAACGATCCTTGTGCCTGAAATTATGAAGACAGCCGATTTAATTAACGATATACACATAATTAATTAAAAAACAAATTTCTTTTATTGTTTGTATGATAATAAATAATAATAAGTGTATGTACACGTTATTGTCAATACTATTAGTAAACTCCTTTTACTAAGAATTCACACTTTAGGTAGGCAGAATAGGGTAGGGTATAACGACAAGGATTTTATCTACGTAAATACATACTTTCCGTAGATAAAATCCTTTTATATCGAAATTACAATTAGTTTTGGTGATACTTATTTATAGACAATATACTACTTTCGGTTAAAAGTCTAAAGCAGGCAAGAAATTATTTTTACGTAGACGCTTAAACCCCACAATAGCTAGAATAGTTTATTTTAATGAAATTAGTGGTGCAATCTGTTGTATGATGCAATTAATTGATATACTTTTGTGTATCTAAACAGGAAAATTAATCAAGCAACATTAGGTTTTTTGTTAAAAACGATAAAGTGTAATGGAAACGTTCTAAATGCTTAAAATAGTTTATGGAGATGTTTATTATAAATGCAAATTTCTAAGCAGCATTGGCCATTGAGAGAAGGTGGAGATGAAGTGATAAATGTTCATGATGATTAATTGAAGCGATAACTGTCGAAAATGTGCATTTTATGAACAATCTTTAGTGAAATTCATATAAATGGAGTTTGGAATGCCCATTATAATATTTTATCGTATTTGGACCGAAAAATTTGATCCTTGAAAGGTAACTTGAAAGTTTGCTCCATGATTGACGATAACCAAACATTGGACTGGATTGGGCGTCGAGAAGGTATTACAAATGCTCAAAAGAGCTAAAGTTTAAAAACGATTGTAACTGATGATAAAACTATATAGAAATTCATTGTCAAAGTGGTCTAGATCGAAAACGTCGTAAAATAAAACAATTCTTATTGGTTTTTATGACTTGAAGAGGGATTATCGACAACAAAATTAATTGCAAGTTGTACCATATAATGTAACCATTACATGGTATATCGTACCATATAATGTAACCATTACATGGTATATCGTACCATATAATGTAACCATTACATGGTATATTGTACCATATAATGTAACCATTATATGGTACAACAATTAACATGCTGAGTATTATAAAGATGCATTGAAGCATTTGGTAGACGTATTCGTCGTGTTTCTTTCGAATACCGAAAACCAGAAAGTTTTTTATTCCCTAAATTGCATTTGGTCATGAAAGAAAACTGTCTATTGAAGAGCCTCAAGATAATTTTAGTTAAGTTATTATACTGCTTTTGGTAATAAGGTTGTAAGATATGTAGTTTTTATATCTAACCAATACTTATTATAAGAGGATCATGGTTTTCCATACCTTGACGTCTTGCGTTCCCGGAAATAGTCAATCAGTGAATCAGTTGTCGAATATAACTTAGTAGACTTATAAAAATCTTAGTAGATTTATTATAAAATTCAAGATTTATTTTATGTTAACAAGATTATAATCTAAATATAAAGGAGTGGAGAAGCCAAGATATCGAGACTGCAGAGAATAAGAAATGAGGAAATAACACGACTGTGATAGTAGTACACTGTCTACTACTGAAGAGTATTGAATTACAGAAGCATATGTATGGACATTCCGCAGTTGATATTTTGTTACTCGGACCAACATTGTTGTCATCTTCCATGTTGTATTTGACCCATAAGGTTTGATTTAATTAGAGAGTCCTTCTTATTAATCTAGCGATATTATAATATCAAATCAAATTGGTTGCACTCAAATTTGGATTAGATTCGAAAGTTAACAGTAAAGCACATGTATGAAAAGTTTTGATTTGTTAACAGTTGTTGTAAGCGAATTAATCGAAACAGTTTACATCATTATTTGAAGAAGAGTGGTAATTAAGTAAAATCTAACCTTATTTTCATGGCAACGTCTGGACCTCCAGTAGCTGCTGTTTCGTGGAGAAATTCTTCTCTAGAATACATTCTGCGTTGCTCATTTGTCATTTCATGATCATCAATATTTTGAGCTGCTTTGTGGCCCGCATATTCCAAATCTGAATTTTGAGCAGGTGTCCACGGAGCCGAGAAACTTTCACTGTCTAAATCATCTAGCGATCTAAAAAGAAGTAGTAAGATTTATATGGATTAAATACAAAAATAAAAGCATTTGTGTTTTCTTTATAATTTTATTGAATCAAATAAAAATTATATTAATTTTAAGAAATATATTAATATCAAATGAGTATGATGTAAGCAGATAATTGAATTGGTTATTTAAACTGAAAGGGAAACCATGAGAAAACTTTTTATGGACAGCAGGCCATAGGATGCGATACTGAGACTCTCGGCCTTATGATCCAGTAATTTACCACTAGCAATAAGCTAATAACAGGCCATGAGAAAACTTTTTATGGACAGCAGGCCATAGGATGCAATACTGAGACTCTCGGCCTTATGATCCAGTAATTTACCACTAACAATAAGCTAATAACAGGCTAAATCGAATTTACTATTTAAAAGATTATATTCAGTAAACATATTTATTTGAAAAACTTATATTATTACTAATACTATATATATATATATATATATATTTATATATTTACTGAATATAATCTATATATCTAATATATATACATAAACCCATAAAAAATTGTTTAAACTTGCTTCAAAATAATATACTTAAGATAATGACATTTATTCATTACACAGTGTATAATACAACATGAAGAATAGTAAAAGAGTCAATGGTGTGAGCTAAACTGGATTAGAAAGAAAGGATTTAATATCACGCGTCCATAAATTTCCTATCTTTTTAGAAATAATAATTTTGTGCATTTGAAATATTTCAGATTTTCATCCCTAGAGAGATTGACAGATCCAATTCAACTACTGATTATTATTATAGATACCATCGCATGTAATACGAAGTGAATTAGAAAAAAAACTAGCTAACCGTGATAGGAACAATTAATTGTGCGCTGCCTAGTAATTTTCAATAGTGTCAACATTTATTGTACTTTGTGACTTAAATTTGCTCATTGATTTATGCTTTACAACAAATTTTTCGAAACAAAAATTAGTTTTGTGGAATTAGAATGTCGTAGTGTCATCAAATTTTTCAAAAAGAAACTCTCCTAAAACTATTCACGAACATATGATTGCTGTATGTGGAGACGAAGCTACGTCATATTTCAAAGAGAAATATTAATCAAAACAGTTTCGGGGAGACTGTAAATTAATTGTAGATAATTAACTATTTTTTTGGAAGCAAGTATGAGATATTTTTGTTGAGTACACGTCGAAGGAAATTATAATAACAGCAGCTACCTGCGGTAATACGTCCATAAAATTACATTCGATTATTGACCAAGAACATCGAGGTTTGTATCAGAAAGAAATCTTCATTCTTCTTCAAGAAAATGTGTGAGGCAGCCAAAATTCACCAGCTGGACTGCCTATCGTGCGAAGATTTGGCTTCGCACGATTTTTTTTATATAGAAATTTGAAAGAGAACCTTAGATGACGTGAGTTTGCATGACGGTAAGGACTTGAAAGAAAGATTTTTTGCCTATTTTGTACACTACACGTATTGTTTTTGAGGGAATAAGCGTTGCATGACAAGTGGCGAGAAATTGAGAAATACAATTATAAAAAAAATTGTGGGTTTCTGTTTTATTTTTAGGTGGGAAACATTTTTAATTCTCCTTGTATGTCAGAGTGGACCATTTGTCATTATTATTCATGAATCTACGAATTTTTGTATGTTGACAAGAAACATAAAAATATATTATAGTATGATGTACGTACTATATATTCTTTGAAATTGTATAGCATATGAAGCTGTAATTATCGTACAAATTCTATAGGGGGGGTATTGATATCTAGTTAACCTCTAAAGTTTCTCATACATAAAGTTGAAAATGAGTTCACATCGCGCGTCACTGCAGAGTTAAAACAGCTGTACTGTACTTATTTATACTCCCTCGCAATTATAGTATTGTTGCTCCTACTAAATCAAAAATATATAGGTTGTTTCATTTAAAATTAAAAAAACATAACTTCCTGATAAATTGGGTATCTGATTCGAATATAAATCGAATCACCTATTTGCATTTACTTAAATTTGAAAAAGTAGCCGTATTATCAAGATATTTGAAGGGATCCATAAATTTGCCTAACTCTGTATAATGTTCCTATTTAAATATCCAAGCTATCACGCGCATTCTTATAATAGGCTCGCTTGTACTGTAAATATATGTACGAGGGTGGTCCCAGCAGTATCCGATCCAACAAAGAAAACACACAAATTTTAGAAGAAATATATTTATTTTTCAATATAATCTCCTTTCAGCTCTATACACTTTTTCCAGCGATGTTCAATAAGTTCGATACCCTTTTTATATTAAGAATTGTCTTGCTCCTCAAAATAGCCATTAACTGCCGACATCACTTCTTCATCGTTGATAAATCTTTTTACAACTGAGCCATTTTTTCAAGTTTGGGAACAGAAAATAATCCGAGGGGGCTAAATCTGGCGAATATGGTGCATGGGGAGGACCAAACTGGTGAATAGGGTGCATAAAGTAGCAACTCATACTTTAATTCATTTATTTTAGCCATTACAATAAAGGATTTGTGAGCTGGTGCATTGTCTTGATGAAGCAACATTTTCTTAGCCAAATGCGGCCGTTTTTGCTTGATTTCTTCGCTTAAACGTTGCAATAAGTTTGCATAATACTCGCCGTCTTTCCTTTTTCAAGATAGTCAATGAAAATTATTCCACGTACATCCCAAAAAAACCGATGCCATTACCTTGCCTGCAGATGAAACGGTCTTCGTCTTCTTTGGAGCTGGTTCACCCTTTTGAGGGAGTTGTTTTGATTGTTCTTTTGTCTCGAGAGTAAAGTGATGGACCCATGTTTCATCCATGGTTATGAAACGGCGCAAAAGTTCTGCTTCGTTGCTGTGAAACTTCGCTAAACACTCAATTGAAACATATTCACGACACTGTTTTTGCTTGAATGTGAGCAAATGCGGCACCCATCTTGTACACAGCTTTCTCTTGTTCAAATTTTCAGATAATATGCGATGTACTGCACTTTTTGAAATGCCTCCTATGTCTGCTAGCTCACGCACTTTCAGTCGACGATCATTCAGTACCGCTTTATGGATTTTCTTCACCATTTCTGGACCCGTCACCTCATTTAGTCGACCACTGCGATGCTCGTCTTGGCAAGGAAGGAGCAGACTCACCCAGAGTAGAATCCATTTCAACTTTTATATCGGTTGGGCTGAGGCCTTTCAAATAAAAGTTTTGTATCACGTAACGATGACCAATTTTCTCCATTTTTACAAATTCACTGAAAACGTTCATTGTTGATGGCTGCCAAACAAATACTAAACATCGTCGGGTCTCCAAACTTGAAACATATGCTTTATAGATTGTGTATTTTCTAATAGTGATATTTTTTAAATAACTACCTCCATCTCTAGGTCAGGCCGGGTACTTATGGGACCACCCTCGTATATGAATGCAGCGCATGCACTATATTTCGTGTCTTCTTCTAGGTTTAAACGAAAAGTAACATAAATAATGAAGTCGTTAAAACTTATAAGTTACGTAGATTGTAATACGTTACTTGTGCACTTTGAAGAATAGGATGAAAATACTCACTCTTCAGCTGCTATTCCATCCTCTCTTTTAGATAGTAAACTATCCAATGTTTCTGGATGGGAATCCATCATGTGAATGTACACTTCGTCCAACAGTTCAGAAGGGATACTGAACAAATCCGTGTTGTGTTCAATGAGAATTCTTATAACGTTAATAACGTCCGTTCTATCTTCTGGTCGGTCACCAGAATTGTCCTTACTTCCAGGTTTTATGCAATGAAGGATATTAGGCGCAAATACTGTCGCTAAATTGTTAGCATCCATCTTATTACCTAGAACTTCTTCTCCTACAGAAAAACTTTTATTATTAGATATAAAAAGGATTTGTTTTGAAAACATACCTATTGCATTTTTATAATCATTAGAATGTTTAGCTACATTTGCTAAAAACTTCAGAAGAGCATAAAGCGTATCTCTATTGGCAGGTGGTAATAACTGAACGAGGTATTGGAGAGCTTCAAGTTGTAATCTTCTGTTTCGTATTTCTGAAATAATTAAAAAGTAATCGATATCGTTATTACAAAAGATTGCGGAATTTTTGAAGAAACTAATACTATCGTTTCTTGAAATGATTATCCCTGGTTAAATTACACTCGTTTGTTTTTTGGAAGCACCTCTCGAAACAGTTAGAAAACTTTCCTTTAGCAAGTTATCAAAATATAACTGAAATTCAGCAATGAAATCAGCATTGTGTTAAGAAATCTCTTACTTTTATTTACTTTTAAACAACAGTAATGTATGGAAATCGTTGCGAGCAAGATCTAGATTGTATACTGAAGAAGATGACATAATTCTGATATAACGGAATTTTTTCCGCCAAAGGAATGTTTACGATTTGTTAAAATTAGCTTAGAGAAGAGCAGGAGAAAAAAGGAAGGTTGTGAAAAGCAAAATAAGAGATTATAAATTAAACGAATTGGAATTTAAAATTTAATACTAAAAAAGAGTACAGACTGCGAAACTAGCAATGAAATAATAAGTAGGAGTAAAAAGCAAATGGCAAAGTATGAAAGAAAAATAAAAGGAAAGTTTATAAAGTATATAAGTAATCTGAGGTATATACAGAGAGGTGTAAAAGGCTTACTAAGAAAATAAACAAATGTCATGGCCAGAATTTGGACAAAATTAAAGAAATTATGTAGTCTTCCAAAATTATTTTATGGCATGGTAAAGCGGTTAAGATAGAAAAGGCAATCAAATAAGAAATGTAGAAGACAAATATGGAAATACACTAAGCAATAAAAAAGTCAATGGGAAAATGGCGACAACACTTTCAAGAACTTATACGAGAAAAACAAAAGTATGAAAAACAGGAAGCAAGTAAAAAAGATTAATACTACAAACTAGCAGCAGAAGAAAATAGAAGAAATAAAGCAGCTAAACTAAAAGCAGAAAACACTCGTCATGAGATATCACTGGAAATGATGATGAATAAAATTAGAGGAAGGAATAGAAGAAGAACTAAGAACACTGTATAATGAAATATTAATGAAAAAGGAAATACCTACAGAACTATTAGAATATAGACACCATTGTCTAATAGTAATACTGGAGTGTTATAATAACACTATTAAGCATACCAGGGAAGTATTGGTAAGCATTTAAGAAGAGATACTAATGACAGAAATTTAGAGTATAATGAGAGGTATGCAATGCGGATTTAGAAGAAAAACCAGCATGATCGATCTATATTAAAGCAAGCTATCGAAATACCATCAACAACAAAGCGCCTTGCTTCGAGCAAGTTATCTAGGGAAGTTGACCGGTTGAACCACTTTCAGGGAGGTGTTATTTTTAAATCGTTTCACGTCTCGGAGGTTGTCGATACCTCTCCCGATATTCCTCATTATAGAAGAGGAATAATCAACACTGCTTTTCCTCTAACGGCGAGGAGGGGTTATTAGAAAAACCATGAAACACTTACTCTCGGTTGTAACAAACCGAAAAGACTTACGACCCAGTTGGGCTCTCGATACAAAAAAGAGAGAATTACGCATACAATTCATAGATTAGAAGAGATTTTGAAATACCAAAAAAAATGTAAGAAAAGCCCTACATAGATACAATAAGAGCAATGTACAAAAGCATAAATATACTGAGATTCCATAACAAGATATCAGGAGAATCTGCTATGGAAACAAGGTTTCATGATGTACATACTGTGGTTCTTCATTTTGTTAAGGAAGGCTATACAAAAATCAAAATAAGAACAATAAATACCGAAAAAGGGTTGCTTAAAAATATGGATATAATTAACAGAATTTAAGAAAATAAATCTGAACATAAATATAGAAAAAAAGGAGCAAGTAGAATATTTCAAGTACTTAGGGACAATAATAGAACCAAATGGAGAAGTGGACAGAAAAAAGGAAATTCTTGGTAGAATAAAAGTAGCAGTGGTCAAAAGAGTGATAACGTCATTATTTATATAAGCTTGTGAAACATGGGAAAGATCGAAGCATATTGAACTAGCACAGTTTATTACTGAGGAAGGTACTTGTAAAACTAAAGAAGGTACATGTAAAAAGAGCAGAAATGAGGCACCTAGGAAGCATGACTAGAGCACATAGTATATACACAATACCAGAGGGGAGACTCACATAGAAAGTGCTCGAAGCGAGATCAGACAAAAGAGAAGACTAAGAAATTCATAGTTGAAAGAAATAAAGAGGATAACATAAAAAAGAGATATAATGCGGAGGCAAATAAGAAAGGTGGCATGAGGCAGGAAAATCTGGAGGATAAGTTACACACGGCAGAAAGAAGGACTCAGGAATAAGTAAGTAAAACTAACTTAAATAAAGCTTACTTTGAGTTTGCACAAAAGCATGATAAAGATCTCTACATAAGAGAGGATCGGGTAACTCTCTAAGATATTCCTTTATTAGGGTCGCGACATCATGTGGACATTGATCACTTTCTAAAATAATCTCCTTGCCACAGTCAAAATCTTCTCGTAACTATAACATAATTTAGCATAATATTCTCAGTAAGATTATATTTTACATTTACCTTACCTGTCTTATCCTCTTTTTCGATGTGCTAACTCTAAATAATCCCAATGTATTTAAACCGTACGTTTCTAAATGCCTGATACAAGCATTTAGAATGTTTGGTACGGCAGGTTCATCTTCGCTTGTCGCTGCTAATATATCGATCGTAGAATTGCAGGAAAGAGTATTAAGTAAACCAGGTACACTACCGACTATTCTGTCTCTAGACAGTAAATTATCACAGGATCCTTTCTGAAAAAAAAATATTCGAATTATTTATGCTTATAGTCATGCATCATAAATGTTGGTTTAATTTAAAAAATGCTGGACTTATAGATTTTATAATAATAATAGAAAACCTTAACAGGCCTTGAATACTTATAGATTTGTAACAAGGTAGATCAGTCATGATTAGAACCCTAGTATACTAACGTGGATAATGATTCGGCGTTACCTTCAAATATTTATTCGACAACAATATGGCGATGGAGTCTAAAAAACGCCTTCGATATTCGAGGCGATTTAAAACTCGAATCTAGAGCTTCCAGATTTATTTACTGACTAGAAGACTGTAATAGTTAATTTATACGTAGGTGATTAATATATGGAAGAGATTAAAAAGAAGGTTACCTAAATATTTGGACAATAGCGCGAATGCTTACTTTTTTACATATATACGTTCCACTACGTTCTTTCTTCTTTTTTAGTGCTACTATTATGAAAAGTAATGGGACAAGCAGCCAATTCCACACAATTTTTTTCATCCACATTTCGTTCTTAAACTTGTATCCTTTTAACGTCTCCCTTAACGGCCTAAACACGGAATAATCACAAGACGACAATATAGATTAAGTTCAAGAATTTCTCAATAAACATTTGCTAGAGTTTGCTAAGTGACAGTATGAAACCTGGCATCATTTTGACGAGCACGTCGTCTTCGAATTATTTAAGAGCTCGTAGGTGCAGGTTTTAATCGTGTGTTCATGAAAAAATCAAAAACTGGTTACAAAAAGTTTTGAAATGCTACAACACACATGAACGTTTTGACGCAGCGATGTATCCAAGACTCATCGTAAGTTAGAATATTCTTCAAACGATCTCTTTCTTTTGATACTGGTGTAAAAGTATTTGAGAAATTTCACAATGTCTCGCTCTTTGATCTGTGTTCAGCAGGAGTGGACACGCCGAGTACAAATTTTTCGAAATATCAACTAATGTCATTCACTGCAGTCACTCATTGCAACTTGCTAGGATTCGCTAACCACTAAGAATTCGACACAAATGCTCGAAATGTTCTTCGGTGTTTAGTCAGCATATGGACGGAGAAGGATGGGTTGGATTAGATAGTTCGTTGTGACCCTACAGAACAATTTATGCCATTTAAATATTTTAGTTCGCGACAGCATTCAATCCAACTACGCAAAATTGTACTTGCTATATCATGTCCATTAAACAAAAATTTTATATTAATACTTGGAAGTATGGTACTTAGTAGTTCTGCTTCACTTGTTGACAACTATTAATCTAACATTTACGAATGTCAATGTACAATGCAAAACTATTTACATAGATATGAATGATCAATCAATGATAGTTGTCATGTGCTAAGGGATACACCACAGTAAAAAAGCTCCTTTCTTGTTCGAACTACTCTTGTAGATTCTAAATTAAATAAATAATAAGGATTAATTGTTAGTAATCACCGAGCAATATCATTGTTTCTTAAATTGTGCTGTTCCCTATGAAGCATGACAAGTTCCATATATTTTTGTAAGGCCAGGAAATCAAGTTTCTTGCATTCCAGCGATGATAATGCGATGAATTATATTGAATACAGAAGTTCAGGAAGCTAAATTCAGGATTGCTTGGCAGTTGACATATCATTTCAATATTCCATTCCTCTTCCAAATTTGTACCAATAATTTCTTTTTCCATCAACATAATAGTGTAAATGAGTATTACCTTGATAGATTTTTATTGATAAACTTTGACTTTCAATTAATTTTTTTCCTTTATGATCGGAATTAATTGCTCAGATACAAATATCATGATCCACTTGAAGAAGGTCATTAATAAAGTTTCTTGTTCGTTTTGCTGGTCTTTACATTTGGGGGTTAAAAATTAGTTAAATTATTAACCAAGTTTTTCATCGTAGTTAGTTTTCCTGCGAGAATCGTACCTAGTAGTAGTCGGAAAATTATTTTGTTAAGTTTTCTTACTTTTAAACGAACATGTGGAAGTTTTTTGATTAAAAAGTAATAAAAGTTGGCCTCAATTTTCGAAAGGTCATATTTCAACTAGTTGCATATAGCTCAGCATGTCTTAAAATTCATTAAATTTTGTTATCAATACATCAAAAGCCTTATTTTCCTCTTGCAAATAATGAGTGTAATTGAAAATAGTCTCATATTATGGATAAGAGAGATATGTATACCATATTTTAAACACGACGGCATTTTATTGAATAAGAAGAATATTATGGCCGTTACATCTAAATTAGACGAATGTTTATCTTTCGATCATGAATGATTAGTGTACATATGAAGTGTATGTCCCATCAACAATTGGTATAAAATAATGGCGACTTAGTTGCAAATACAGTGGATTACTGCGATTACGTTTTCATGTAACGAAGATTCAAATCAGTTTCGGATACTTTGAGTAGTACTTAAGTGTCTCATTATCATAAAAATATTCTGTGAAGACCGTGAAAATGTTGACAATTTTGAACATAATAGAAGACCAAAGACGAACAGAATTTTTTCATTAATTTACTCTAAATACTAGATGAACAATTAAATGTTAATTTGCGGGTATAGATATTGGTAGCGTTGAAAAATTTCGTGCATCTCATTTTTATTTTAGAAGAATACATACAAGATCATGCCAAGATTTAGAAACTATTGTTTACGCTTACTGGGGTGTTTCAATGTAAAAGAATAATTCTTTATATGCATTTTGACGCACTACGAAACATATGTAGTTTGTATAGTGTGGCTTTGAGACAATTTTTGGTCATGCGGACTACCTGCTCTATTGGCGGAAGATTCAATTGAGCGCCAGTAACCATCAGAGCGACCAGCTAGAGTTGAACTTTTTTGTGACACTTTTTTCTACTCCGCCAACAATAGGGAAAAATAGGGAAAAATTCTTAGAAAATTTATAAAATTTAAGGGCTGTTTGCGTAAAGAAAAAAGTGGGTAAGCCTTTCAGTTAGGCCCGTGAAGGTTGCAAGCCCAGGACGGTCGTCGACTTCCTTTCTTGACGAAAATTGTGTGATCTCTTGTAAATATTTACCAACCGCCGAATCACAGTTCGGAAAACATTTGGGGTTAGAAAAATTGTATGCCAAAATCTTTAATGTTTGCTTTTTAAACTATCTAGACAGGCGTCAGGAAATATAAATTAATATTATTGAATTCTTGATCATGTAGTAGCAGATTCGATGGTGTGTTACTTTACATACTCTTATTAAAACTTTCGCTATTAAAAAAATCGCTCATATCTTTTATTTTCAATTAAAGATTTTGTTTTGCTGCATCACTTTTAAAGGAATATGTTATTCAATTAGTCTTTTCTTAATTACAAAATGTTCTTGTGTGCAATGGAAGAAATTTTGTCTATGAAAGAAAATAACTGTTTTTCTTTATTCCTGTTTATAAATAAAACATGACGATTTAATTGGAACGAATTATAAATTCAGTTTGTTTACATCAAATACATATGTATGCTTCGCTTTCGTCAGAAGAAATTTAAATGTTTTATTTTGACTTGATTATTTTTGAGTTTTCGAATTTGTACTTGAGTGTTTATACAAAAACATTGTACAGGTTTGAAGTTAACAATAAGTAGGTTCTAGCGATAACACACTTAGATAAAACTGTCTACACTGGATTGAAATTAAAAAATGTATGATTCGTAACTTTAGAAATCTAGATTAAATTATATTTAACTTAAAGCCAATGTTTAAAAACAAAATAAATTCAAGGTGAAATAGTTGCCGGTATATTTTTAACAGCGAAAAAAGGTGTATAACAAACAGAAAATATTATCTGAATAAATATGTTTTACGGGCTTATTTTTAGACAGTTTTGTTTTAGGTGTGTGCAATTTCATGCGCCAGCAACATCTAAACAGTACTCTAACTGATATTTATCAAAGTGTTATGACAAATTAGATCATTTCCTGTAATGAAATGAAAAGATTAAATATACATAGTCCGAAAGTGGATATCAGCAAAGAGTTATATTTCATGTATTTTTAATTTTAGGTTAAACGTAGATTTATATATATGTATATATATATATATATATAATAGTGTAACTGCTATTGATAGTAGAACGCGGTGGATTATTGTTCGTATGAGAAAATATGAGTTCGGGATATGCAACAATTTCCCTTTGGTGATACTTTGAAATTCTATTTGTTTTTATCTATACAATAGTTGGTGTTAAAATAGGACTATGGGGTATTTGTTAGTAATGTGGATATATTTTCCTTACACTTTTCAAGTTATAATTTCCTCTAGAACGACGAGATGTTTGATATTTTAAAATTAGATTTCGTCTTTAGCTAATAATATTAATATTGAAATGTTTTTGATAAGTGTACAGAGGAGTTTACATCGCGCTGTCACATCGGACGACGTTGTAATTGGAATGTCATTGACCTTGATACTTCCCAAGCAACAATCCGTAGTTTCGTCTCTCTGTCTGCTTTAGTTTGCTTTCGAGCTTTAATTGTAGAGGACACTATTACTTAGTTGTAGCCGTGATAATGGTTGACATAAAAATCGAGCAACGAATTAACCTGAAATTTCTTGTCAAATTAAAGAAATCGCCAACAGAATGTTTACAAATCCTAAAGAAAGTGTTTGGTGAAAATTTCATGTTACGTACGCGAGTTTTTGAATGGTACAAACGGTTTTCTGAAGGTCGAGAAGAGGTCGAAGATGATAAACGTCCTGGTCGATCTGGGACGCAAGAACTAAAGGAAACGTTCAGAAAATAAATGAAATTGTGCGGAAAGACCGACGTCTAAGCATTCGGATGATTGCCGATATGGTAAACATTAACAAAGATACAGTAGAACATATTTTGTATGATAAATTAAACATGACTAAAGTTTATGCAAAAATGGTGCCTATCTGTGAAGCAGTTTTTAGCGGACAAGCGCATTCTGTACTTGGTCATCTTCCATATTCGCCAGATTTCGCACTATGTGACTTCTACTTGTTCTCAAAAGTAAAAAATGCATTAAAGGGAACACATTTTTCAACCTGTTGAACATGTAAAAGCAAAAACAGCAGAGTTGTTGAAGAGGTTGACAATTATGAACTACAGCATTGTTTTGAATAATGGAACACAAGTATACAATGGTGTATACTTGAGGAGGAGAGAGGAGGAGAGTATGTTGAAGGGGATAAGTTTATTTGCAATAAATAATATTTCTCACACCATTCTCGTTATTTAATTGTCACACGTCGTATACGTATTTAACTTAAAAGGAGTCAATGACAGATTGTTGCACTGTTAGATATTTCATTAGTAATTAATAGCTGCATACAAAGTTGCAAATTCTTCTTTCTTTTTAATATACGATAAAAGAAAATAAGCGAACAACAAAAAAAGCATGACTATACCTGACCACACTTTCTCTCATTTGCAGATGCAATATTTAATAGTAAAATATAATTTGTATAATTTATTTCTATAAATTATACTAGAACAGGAACATTCTCACGGATCACACTGTAATGCACGATATACGAGGGAGCGTTTTTATATTCGCGGAATGGGGGACAAGAGGTGGAAATAAAAAAACTAAATTATTTTTCTTTTTCAATATATTCACCTGCAAGACGGATACATTTTTCACATCTTTCAATTAATTTATTTATACCCTCATAAAAAAATGATTTCTCTTTATCTGCAAAATACGCCGAAACTGCCTCCTTGACTTCATCATCGGCAGTAAATTTTTTACCCCGCAGCTCTTTTTTCATTTTCGGAAACAGGTAATAATCACTCGGGGCCAGGTCTGTGCTGTAGGGTGGGTGATTCACAATTTCGAAGCCCACCTTATGCAGGGCAGCTAACGCAACGCGGCTCTTGTGGACGGGCGCGTTGTCGTGCAAAAGCAGAACACCTTTTGTCAATTTTCCCCGTCTTTTCTCTTTAAGTGCTTCTTTTAGTCGCTCTAATATTGAAGCGTAATATTTTTTAGAGTTTCCCAGCTGATTGTGACACTTTAAATTTCTTGGGAGGTGCTGTGCCCTTTTTATGCCACTGCAAGGAGTCTTGTTTGGACTCAGGTTCATAATGATGAACCCAAGTTTCGTCTCCAGTAACAATTCCACTCAATACACCATCCTTGTCTTCATTACAGAGGTCCAAAAATGCACGCGAACACTCTACGCGCTGTTGTTTTTGCGGCGGCGCGAGCATTCTCGGCACCCATCTTGCGCTGACCTTAGATATGCCGAGATGATCGTGTAGGATTTTAAAAATTGTTGTATCGGATACTCCAACCATTTCTGCGAGTTGTTTCTTCTTTAGTCGAGCATCTTCGAGTACAATTTGTTCAACTTTTTGGATAAGTGCTGGCGTGATCACCTCAATGCTCCTGCCCTGCCTCGGGTCGTCTTCAAGGGATTCCCTTCCTTGTTTAAATAAACTATGCCAATTGTACACCATGGTTTTTCCTGGACAAGAGTCGCCGTAAACCAATGACATCTCATTCATTATGGTCGCGACTGATTTTCCTTGCCTGGTAAGGAACTTTATAACGGCACGATATTCGATTTTTTCCATATTTCACTTTTCGCTCCTGATTATGTTACTTGGTTGACGATAGCTCAAAGACTAACTGTCTAATAACAATGAAACTTCGTATTTATACTAATCATGAGTCGCTGCACAGGCCACGCCCCCAATGCGCCTACTCACCCCTCTACAACCCGCTCATTCCGCGAATATAAAAACGCTCCCTCGTACCAGATATTACACTAACTCATAAACATACTAAAGATACATATCTAATTGATGTTTATATATCTGATTACTCATAATCTTCAGCAAAAATACATAGAAAAACGCAGTAAATATGTATATCCTCTAGCAGAAAAGATACAGCAATTATGGCATTAGAAGCAGGTCAAAATTATACCAATTATAATTTCACTTTATATCACATTATCATTCCAAGGACCTAAACATCTCCACGAAAACCTTAAAGAACTTAAACTCAATTATTGTAAAAAAAATGTACACAATACAATAACAAAAATAGGAAAGAGCCAAATTTCATTTGCATCTAAATACAAATATATTAAAAATAATGATAATAATAATCATATTTTTAAGATATAAAGCATCTCAAAACTTGTATTGATTTATTGTTTTGTAATGTATAGGAGCACCTCAGTACTAGCTGCGCTCAGTCCGAGCTCAAACGCATAGATATGTGGGTTGATTGAAAAGTTTTTGGCCGTTAGGCTGACAACAATAATGATCTTTATTGTCCAATAGACGAATTCCTGTACAGCACATTGCAAATACACAAAAGGTACAGTGTGGTTGCAAATCACATCATACTTAAATGTACGGTACTTGAAAAACCCAAAGAATACTCATAATGTACCCAGACCGGCATGTATACCAACGTACCCATACAATTTAAATTAGTAGTAAACTAAGTAATCGCAAATACCTAAATAATCAAAGTTGTACTCAAAATTATTATATTAATATATGTTAATTATATATATATATATATATATATATATATATATATATATATATATATATATATACATATATTCCCTTGTAGTCAATGTCGAATGTAGTGTATAGACTATCTTGCAAAGACTGCTCTGGATGTTACATAGGTCACACATCACAATCAATAAAACAAAGGGTGACTCAGTACATAAGTGATTGCAAACTAGGTAAGAACTCGTGTGCCTTGGCCACACATGTCAAAAATAATGTTCACAATTTTGATTTTAACAATCCCGTCATTTTAGAAATAGAAAACAACTACAAGAAAAGAATATTCTTGGAAATGGCTCACATCTGTAAAAATCCAAATACCATAAATTATAAATCTGATATCAACCAGTTAAGTACAATCTATTGCAATTTAATATAATGAAAGTCAGTGTCACACGGATCAATTCTTTACCACATTCATATATTTTTTGTTTTTGTTATGCACCTCGTATATCAGTTCTTTTAAAATCTAGCACTTTTCGGAAAAAGGTTTCCCCTTTTTTTTAGGATTTTACATGTAAAATGATTTAGTTTCAGATGCAAGTTATTTGGTGAACATGCTCTGACCTTTACCTACCACTAACGCTAGTACAATAGTTTATAGTTTTATGTATTGGTATTTAGTATGGCAAATCACATTTTAATGATTTTTAAATTTTTTAAATTAATCTAGTTTTTGTAAGAAAAAGATAATAATTGGGAGCATGATTAAGATATTGTACATGTTATTGTTTTTAGAACTCCTGAGGAAGCTATAAATTTATAGCGAAATATAGAGGATAAAACAAAAGATTGGTTTTTTCATTTTTTCATTTTTTCATTTTCTTAACAGTTCACCGAATACCCGACGAACTTTATTGATTTGGATTATCTTATACACGGTCGACCAAAACACTTCTAACTAATTTTATATATATATATATATATTAAATTTGCTTTTTCCCGTGTTTATTTTTTTCTTGAACGCGTCACATCTAGAGGGGTTTTAAGTGAAATGGCCTGCTGATATCACCCTCTTTTATCAATTACCTTGAGACCGTTAAGAGGTTTATCTTCGTTTACGCCATTAAAAGTTCAACTTTGAATTATTAGTCGTGCTTAGCATATAAAATTAAATTAAAAAATTAAATTACTAGTTAACAACGAATTTTGTAAAATACAATGCCGATCGATTAATTTATCGACTTAATAGCATTGGTCAGATAAGTCAATAAATCTCGACACGTGGTTGAGAGGTTCAGGTTTATTTATTAATATTGGCATTTTACTGAAAGGACGATCTTAATTCAATTAATTAACCCTCAAAACTAACTGTAAGGTTTCTTTAATTAACATAATATTTTGCATTTTATAAACCACTCTCAATTTTACGTATACGTCACTTATTTAATGTAACGATTAATACAGCAATAAACTGAGCATTATTTTTCTTAGGTGATTTATTGCAATTATTTTGTTTGTTTTACTTTGTTTTTGGGAGGTGGAAGTATTATCCAATATTTCTTTTGTATCATTAATGCGAGACAACTATACGTATAGGTAGTGATTAATAATTAGAGATTTGAACTGTAATGTAGGTTTTTTCTTTTCTTTAAGTATCTATCTAGAAGATATATCTTTTTTAATACCGTGTATTTTAAAAGTAATTGAACGTACAATAATAGGTAGGAATATCACCACTCTCCGAGTTAACTTTTTGAGCTACTTTAGCACCCTGGAGGTCAAGCAAAAGGATCGTTTTGTTTGAGAATACAGACGTCTATTAATTGTCCTACTAAGTGCATAACGGGGGGTTTAAGTTTATGTTTTTGAAGGTTGCAGAATTCATTCAAATATTTTTAATAAATAATAAAGACTAAGATTGATATTTCATTTATTTACAAATTTGAAGCTAAAGTTTATATATAATAACTCGTAAAAGGATCTAGAGTCAACTTACTGAACTATACATATTTAGGCGAATATTCTCGTGGAAAAATTATGGAAAAAACTAGTTGCCAGGTTTCTTCCGAGTAGTAGAAATTCATTGGTTCTGGTACGAACTATTGACTTTTCGAGGTTTCAATGCACTCACTGACATTTTGTTCAGGTGCGTACGATTAATATTCGCTCCAGAAGAAAATGCCAGTGAAATGTAGAGAAGTCAGAACCAAGAAATCCGAACAACTGTATTTCTCATATACAATATATGCATGTATATTATTTCTTGTTATTGGTTCTAAATATTTTAAACACTTTGAAGATTATTAATCTCTGTTCATAAATGCAGTTATTTAATCATGTTAAATTTAATAAATTATAGTTCGTAGATTGTAATAGATCATTTTATGTATTTGAATGTTGTTCATAACTGGATTGTAGGACCAGCTGATTCAACAGAACCCCAGTTTAGCCCTTCAAAAATTTATAAAAGAATTGATACGAAAAGTGTTTCAAATTTCAAAAATAATATGCTGTATGAGAATACTTATCTCATAATGTAGCTTTTATTCCCAAAATTTGTACGTACGTCCTCAATAAATTCTCAATATATGTATGTAATGTAATGTATGTCACATTTCATAAAATATAGAAATAAATCAAAACTTGCAAATTTTTAATACTCGTCTTTTAAATTTCGTTTTCTGATTATTCTCAAAATATCCATAACGATTTGCTATGTGAATTGGACGTTATCGAACTGAGATTTAGTGGGTGGTTAATTACAACACGGATTTTTTAGCCAAAAACTGTAAAGATAAATGGGTCTTGGAAAAAAAAACGATTTATTGAAATGGTAAACATCTGGAAGTACTCGCCGTATTGGTTTCAAAAGGTTATCTAGAATTTTTTTTATAAAAAAAGGTCATTGGCCGTTTCTTCTGGAGGAATAGATTTAAATTGATCAAACACTGAATATCGAAAAACTCTAGAGCACCATATTATGTCGATTATTGTTCAATAATCAGATCGCTTTCCTTTGAAAAAAATTTTAGTAGCACTTTTTCTATATCTGACACAATATTTGGTCACGGCTCTTAGCTCCCTTCCAGAAATCGTGATACGTAAATTTATGCAAATGTCTGTAATCTTTAGAAAGGAAAATAGTAGGAATTTGAATGTAAAATAAAGTAATATGAAACACATGAAAAGAAATGTTTGTTGATTCACATTCTCAGGAAAATTCTTTTGCTATAAGGAAATAAAGTTGTGACCGAAAATATTATATATATTATAATTCATATTACAATATATCTTATGTACTGAAGCATACAATTGTATTTTTGGATAAAATATGCTATACCCAGGATATTTAATCCAAAGTATATATATAATCAAGTATATAAGCTTACACAATTAATAGACCTGAAGAAGGAATATAAAAGTATTATTTGTCTTTTTAAAATACTTTCTCTTCTTAATTAACAGTTCTTATTTCATGAATTATAATTATTTTGCTTACCTCTTCCGTACGATCGGCGTCCACGAGAGAACTAAAACTCGCTCTGCTTCCATGCCTTTCAATCGTAGGTTCGTCAAATGTTGATAACTCATCACGACTCCTAAAAGAATTTGTACCACTTGCAATTCTCGATAACCTATCATTTTCTACACATTGAGTTAATGGAATTCCAAAGACCAGACCTCCTGATGTACTCACATCTGAAATTTCATACACGATCACTTAAATTTAATATTCTTTTATTCGGGTAATGTTAAAGATTGGGCACTGGTTGATAATAATAATAATGTTTATTATCTAATAGAAACCTATTTTCGGAGTAATTTTACATAGTCAAGCACATTGTATATGTTTGTTTTCTATAAACTCGTATTGTAGAAAAATATTAAATAATATTGTAATAACAGAAAAGAATTCAAATTGATATAAAATTGAAGCAGAGGTGAATATTTATGTTGCGAAAAATTAAACTAACAAAACGAAATAACAAAAATATAAAGTAAAAGAATCAATACTCTATCAGATAAGTGAATCCATAGGTAAGTCATCGCAATTTCGTATCATGTATATCAGAAAAGCGTTCAAAACTAAATTAGTTATGGTCGCCGGTACTGAGAACGTGGGAGACGAACGAATACGATAAGATGGTGCAAGATAATCGACCTGAGGTAAAATATCCAAACAATCAATGGTATTGTTGATGAATATCAAAAGAAACGTTGCATTCACTTTTTCTTTCATACTGCTGCTAGAGCGGAAACCATGTACATCAAGCAAAGTCGGCCTCACATACAAGATAAAAGTCATTACACTTGAAGCTGAGAGGTTTACAAAAACGTTTATGAATAATAATAATTCTTTATATCCTGACAAAAAGAATAGAAAAGTCGTATGCAGTCTTCGAAAAAAGTCTTCGAAAAAATGTATTCACGTAAATTCGATTCTATAAAAAGCTCTATGAGTATCAACAGCAATCTGAATTTGCTCCAAGCGATCCGTTGGTAAGCGTAAAGAACACTTCCGCGCCATACTCCAATTTCCCCGGATATAGCATAGAAACAGGGTAACTAGAATAGCGAGTATGTTCATGACGTTCCAAAAGATTGTTAAAATTAAACTAAATGCATCCAGCAGTCGAACATTTCTCCACTTGTACTATCAAAGTGTTCGTGGCCTATGGACCAAGCTGTGCGACATCTATTGCTCCAGTTGCGGTGATTCTTAGGTTGTTTTATTATCAGGAACATGGTTATCCTCGTTTTTAAGTGATCCATACATTATCTGCAGGAAAGATCATGATCATACGGGTGATTGGTATGAGAACGGAGGGAGAAGTTGTGGTTCTAGCTACTTTTGGATCGGTTCCATGGTATGCTTCGGATAGTATCTATTTGGTGACATCTGCGTCGTAGACTATGAATTTTTTTTGATGGTCGATTGCAGAGTTTTTGCGTACGCTAGTGATCTAAAAATATTTTCAAGAATTTCTACCTATTCAGATTGCAGAATGTTAGAGAAAAACTTCGATATGATTACTGCTTGGTGTTATTATAACAAACTTGATTTATTACATTATTACCTCATAATCTGTGGTGATTTTAACTGCCCTAAGTTTGGCAGCGTTGATAATGTTAGGGATCGTAAGTTCATTGCATTGCAAAGTTTTATGAACTGTCTGAATTTGCGGCAATCTAATGTTGTGACTAACTCTGATGGAAAGCTACTTGATTTGGTTCTGTCAAATTTTAATTGTATCGTCCAGGTTTCGCGTGATCCGGATCCTTTAGTTTCTGAGGATTATTTACACCCTGCACTTTCCATATCTGTTGAGCTGTTGACGGGACACTTTACTAGTTTTCCTTCCAACAATAATTTAAGATTTAATTTTCGGAAGGCTAACTTGACTGCTCTTTATGGTGCTATGGCTGAAATTGACTGGTCTTTTCTCAGCACGTTTAAGAATGTCAACTTGGCCGTTGATAGGTTTTACAATATCTTCTACGAGCTTGTTAATGATTATGTGCCTAGGGTGAATAGAAAAAATCGGAGATATCCGCCTTGGTTTAATTCTGCATTGATTCAATTGGTCAAACTGAAGGAATATTATTTTAAAAAATGGAAAGTCACTAGATCTATTTACTTCCGTAATGAATTCAAGAGATTGCGCAGATTGGTCAAGTTGGAGATAGGTAGTGCATATGGCGTGTATTGTTCGAATATATCGCAGAACATCTGTTCAGATCCCAAACAGTTCTGGGGGTACATTAATAGTAGGTCTGGCGCATCTAGGATTCCCGGTTGTCTGCGTCTTGGCGATGAGGAAATTACGAATCCCCGTGAAATTGTTGATGCCTTCGCTCGGGTTTTTTCTGATGTTTTCCGTCCGGGCTCTGTTCACACGGGCACCGAATCGTATAATCTATGTTTTAACTCATTGTACCTGACACCATTCACATTGAGTGATGTTCTTCAGAGTATTAATGTACTCAGGGCTGATTTTGCGTCGGGTCACGATGGACTTCCCAGTTTTATCATTAGGGACTGTGCTTCAGTTTTGTGCGAACCACTTGCTGTTATATTTAATTTGGCCATGACGACTTCAACTTTTCCCGATGTCTGGAAGATCACTAGAATCGTTCCTGTTTTTAAGAAACGTGATCGTTGCTCTCTACATAATTATCGACCAATTAGTATTCTGTCTAATTTTGCTAAGATTTTTGATTATATTCTCCACCGAAAACTTACTAAATGTTTGAAACCCTTTATTTCTCTGCAGCAGCATGGTTTTACTACTGGTAGATCCACTGTTTCCAACTTAGTGGAAATAACACAATTTACTAGCGAGTCAATGGACAATAGACAGCAAGTGGATGTCGTTTATACTGATTTTGCTAAGGCTTTCGACACAATTAACCACTCAGTATTAGTTTCTAAATTATCCAGCTTTGGATTTTGCCATTATGTAATTGATTTGATCTCTTCATATCTACGTAACAGAAGTTGCTATGTTTCGTATAATGGATTTTCGTCAGATGTATATACTGCTTTTTCTGGAGTTCCACAGGGATCCACTTTGGGACCCTTATTGTTTAATATTTTCATTAACGATCTGTTCAAATCACTTACATGTAATTCCTTGGCATATGCTGACGATTTAAAAATTTTTTCTAGGATAACATCCTATGACGATTGCCGGATACTGCAGCATAATCTTAATACAATTAGTGATTGGTGTGTGCAGAATGATATTATTATTAATGTTGATAAGTGTGCTGTGGTCACTTTTACTAAAAGCAATAATCCCCTTATTAGTCAGTACACCATTGATCACACTGTCATTCTGAGGAAGTCTAGAATTGTGGAATTTGGGGTCGTGTTTGACTCCAGATTGGAATTTACAGATCACATCACTACTATATGTGCTTCGGCGTCACGTGCTTTGGGTTTCCTTGTGCGTTCCTGCAGACATTTTAATAACATTACGGCTCTCAAGGTTTTATACTATGCTTTTGTCCGGACTAAGCTTGAGTATGCCTCGGTGGTATGGTATCCGTGCTATATTTATCAAAGTTTGTTTCTGGAGAGAATCCAGAAAAGATTTTTAAAGTACTTATCTTACCGGCTTGATGGTACATACCCACGGAGCGGAGTTGGTTGTGTGTGTGTGTGTGTGTGTGTGTGTGTGTGTGTGTGGTGTGTGTGTGTGTGTGTGTGTGTGTGTGTGTGTGTGTGTGTGTGTGTGTGTGTGTGTGTGTGTGTGTGTGTGTGTGTGTGTGTGTGTGTGTGTGTGTGTGTGTGTGTGTGTGTGTGTGTGTGTGTGTGTGTGTGTGTGTGTGTGTGTGTGTGTGTGTGTGTGTGTGTGTGTGTGTGTGTGTGTGTGTGTGTGTGTGTGTGTGTGTGTGTGTGTGTGTGTGTGTGTGTGTGTGTGTGTGTGTGTGTGTGTGTGTGTGTGTGTGTGTGTGTGTGTGTGTGTGTGTGTGTGTGTGTGTGTGTGTGTGTGTGTGTGTGTGTGTGTGTGTGTGTGTGTGTGTGTGTGTGTGTGTGTGTGTGTGTGTGTGTGTGTGTGTGTGTGTGTGTGTGTGTGTGTGTGTGTGTGTGTGTGTGTGTGTGTGTGTGTGTGTGTGTGTGTGTGTGTGTGTGTGTGTGTGTGTGTGTGTGTGTGTGTGTGTGTGTGTGTGTGTGTGTGTGTGTGTGTGTGTGTGTGTGTGTGTTGATTATGAGGCGTTATTAGTTAGACACAGCTTCCAATCTTTGTCTTGTCGTAGGGATGCTACCAGTGCGAAGTTTCTTGTTAACTTGATCAATAATGGTGTGGATGCCCCTTCTGTACTGTCACAGGTTTGTCTATTGGTTCCTTCTCATTCCACTCGGTCTTTTGATTCCTTCGCTCTTCCGAGGGCCAGGACTAATGTTCTATTGAAAGCTCCACTTACCCATATGTGCAGGAATGCGAATAGGCTATTCCCTGATCCTTTTCATGGGTAATACTTTCGGTTGTTTAAGAGTGTGGTACAACTTTGGTTTCATATAAGTTATTTTTTTTTGCCTATAAATATATTCTTAAGTTTTTAGTTTTCATTTATTATTAATATTGTATATTTTAATTTTTATATATATTTAAGTTAGTCTCATTTAATACTTTCACACTGTACATATTGTTTGATTTGTCCTTTAAATGGATTGTCTGTTGGACAATAAAGATATTATTATTATTATTATTATTATTATTATTATTATTATTATTATTATTACATACTGCTATACGGGTGAAACTTTTTTGGTACCAACTTATAGTACTAGATAGTCAACTGGTTTCTCAGTTTTTTGGGATAAAACGAATGTTCTAGCAAAGGCTCCGATTACATGTATGAATAAAAACTCTAACAAGATAACTTAAATAACGTATGTAGGTTTTCTTCTATATATATCCAATATGCACTCCTATTTGCTGTTAAATTATCCGTTAAGTGATTGTGTATATCCGTTGATAATAGAGAACATTATTATTATAATTACTATTATTATTATTGTTGTCGGAGAGAGTTGAGGGAATGCTAATTAGGTGGCGTAGCATATAGAAGAAAATGGATATGAACAGAAGAAACACATTAAAGAAAATGCTCACGTTCCTTACTTAGATCGCCAAGTCAACACTATAAGAAAACTGAAACGGGTTGACAATTTTGGCATATATCATAATGTCACAATAGTCGCTAATGAAAATATTAAAAACTAAAGGCACCAGAATAAATCTAATTAAAACAAACATAGTACGAAGGAGGGCTTAAATAAGAAGAATGAGATTGATTAATGGAAGAGAGAAGACAAAAATATCTAACTTAGCTATAAGAGTTGAGTTGTCAATTGAATCGAAAGCTTTGGCGAAAATCAGCAGATATTACGTCAACTTGAAGTCTTCCAGCTTTAACATCTCTCACGTGTCACTGTCCGCTCGAACACAGTCCTGCTTGACCGAGTAAGGCTGCAGTTAAACTAACTAATATTAAATTTTTTATTTGTCGTAAAGTTGAGACAATATTGATACCTGATACTTTAGACTAATTAAAGAAGCTAATATTTAATTAGAAGAAAATATAGAATTAGATAATTATAGCAAATTAAAATATTGAGACTTTTTCATTCAAATATACGCCGTGAGCAATTTGATATGTCTGTAGTAGCAACACAAAAATGTCTAGATTGGAACATTTTTATCTTTGCACATTAGTGGCATTTTTTCGTGTTTATGTGTCAAATGAACATTTTTTTATAGTATTTAGGTTATGCTTATCAATGATAAATTATCAAATAAGCAGTAGAGCCAATCTTATATTGATGCTAACGTATTTATATATTCTGTAGTCAAGTCCAGACAGATATTATTGCTTACTCCGTAAATACATGCATCGTATCCATTAGACATAAGGTATGAGTGCATTTACATTAATATGTTCAAATGTGTAGCTCACCTTTTTCTTTTTCAACATCTTTTCTATTAGTATCAAAGATTCCTGTTGTTAAAGCTTTCCTTTTCAATAAATACGTTTTTCTTTTTGGTTTACAAACGGCAGTCGCTGTACTATCTGCAAAAGAAAATTAATAATATTAAGCACGAAATATTTAAAAATATGAATTAATGGTAGTGAATCTTAAATTATTAAGGGAGTTAAGTGGCACACTATTAAAATAGTGCACTATATATATGTTAATAATAATAATTCCGTTTACACACAAATACACACACACACACACAGAGAGAGAGAGAGAGAGAAAGAGAGATGTACATAAATATATATGTATATATATGAAAATTCAAATATTATGCAAACTTGCACTCTCATATCCACGCTTCTGAAAAAAAATCAACAATATTTTTTGCCCTTTTGAATACGTGTATATATGTATTTACATTTCGTCGTCCGACTAGTACTACAGTAAACCATACAAATAGTAATATTTAAGGAGAGCTTGAACTATTACGCCATTTAACCCGGGGTCCTAGTCCCTATTAATTATGATAAGCATAAAATATTAAAAAATATTAATTAATGGATATGATACTTCGAGAGCAATTTAATTTCACGTGTATTTTATTTTTTTCTGAACATTATTGGAAAGATACCGCAAACTCTTTTGTATTCGTCGAAGTAGGAATGTTTGCTAACGCCATAAACAACTGTAACTTGTATCAATACTATTAGTTATAATAACTTACTGTCGTGATCAATAAGGTTGATATATAACCCCTTTCCACAATTAACTATTTGTAAATTCTGTATACGCATTTCGACAACCAAGTTGTCATCATCAGCAGATAATTTCAAAGTGTCGCACCTGGTAAAACACGGCGAAAAAATTGCACGAAAAAACAAACTCCGTACGCGATCCTCACCGTTCAAAACCAAGAGGTGCACATCAAATTCAATTACTGTCGTGCTATAATGTGTCAAATTCTATTGTACAACGTATAATTATTAAATTTCTTCTCAACGAAGGTGTAAAAGCAACTGATATTCATCATTTAATTGTTTAGAGAAAAGTATTTATCACCAAGAAAAGTCTTTGATCCATCCTTCCAGGAATGCGTGAATGCGTGTCAAATTTGTCGCATGCTGTCTGTCCAGCGTTTGCTATGGATCTTGTGAACATTCGAAAAGTTGACCAGTTATTCCTGAACAATAGGGAAACACTTGTGAAGGAAATTGTTAGGATTGTAAATAGTAGTGTTGATAATGTTCAAGCTATTTTCCACGACGAGTTGAAATTTAATAGAGTTAGCGCCAGATGAGTTCCAAAATAATTTTACACGGAACAACACCAGAAACGACTTTGGGTTTGCAGAAAACTCTGGCTTCACCTCGAGTATAAAGACGATGACTTTATATCACGTTTCATTAAAACTGATGTCAGGTCTCATTAGAAGGCAAGAATACATGGAAGATAGAATAGAATCACTCAACCTCACCTCCGACCAAAAAATTCAAAACATAACTATCGGTTAGCAAAGCGGTGCCGACTGTATTCTGAGACGGTATTGGAGCAATTTACGTCGATTTTTTCGAAGAAAGAAAAACGATTAACTCAGATTCTTGGAAAGGTTAAGCTGGCCATGCAAACGAAAAGACGCGGTTTCTTAAGCAAGGGCGTTCTTCTCGTACACGATAACGCTCGCTCACATACAGCTCATCTAGCGAACAATACATTGGTTAAATTAGTTTGGGAAGTAATGTACCCTCACCCCACATATAGTCTGGGCTTGACCCTGATTGACTGTCATTGCTTTGGGCTACTCAAAAAGCGATTTGACCCTAATGAGAAGAAGTGAATGATGATGGAATATTATCCACCAGAATAAAATAAAATGCAGCCCAAATTTGAATTATCCTCGTAGTTTTTTTAATAAATGTAAATTACCTAAATACTCCAAAGTTAAAAAGTACAAACCAAGAGTTATAAATCTAAAAACATGGTACTAAATTTGTACTTAGGTGTATACATATATTCAAATATATGAGATCGATTTGATGATTAAGGAAAATGAGAAGGAGCAAGAACCATTGTAAAAAAATTATTTATATTTTGAATTAGATAATACCCCTATATTTATACAGTTACTAATTTAATTAAGTCAATAAATGATTACCATTTTTTTTATTTTTGGAAATATGAATAGACATTTGCGTTAATTTACTTTTAAATTGGATAATCTACTAGCAAATTAAGTCTGTAATACTATAAACAAATTAAACATTCGTATATTCTATCCTATAAATTATTTGAATTAGGCGAAAAGAAATGAAAATTAGAAATGTGTATATAAAATGAAAAAAAAAGCTAATAAATCAATATAAATCACAAAAATGTAAACAATCACAAGAGTGATATAGTTTTATCGTGTAAATTGTTTCACCACAAGCCTCTACATTAATGCCAGCACTGAAATATTGCAAAATAACTTTTTCAAATTACGCATTTCCTCGTACACTATGCGATAGTAACATTAGACTAGTATTAGTGTATTTTAAGTATTTATACACAACGCCTACAATATCATATTTGTCACAAGGCTTTGCTTCAATAATAACTGAGCTAACTTTTAATTGTATCGTGATAGTTTATATTACTATTTTTCTTGCGCATTCTGATAAGTCATGAGTACATTTTCATTTAAAACTTCTGTTTGTATTTTTCTAGTTTACATTCTATGCCAAAAAAATGATCTCTAATATTGAAATATTTGAGTTTATATCGCTGCAAATACATTTATTTTAATGATTTTTTCAAGATGTTCCGCTTATGAATGCTTTTTAATCTTGTTTTCATGCTTGGGTTTGTTTTAACTTTATTTTATTGGATATACTTGACTTATTTATCAATACTAGTATTTTTTAACTTCACACTTTGTTTTTATTGTGTATTTATGACTATACCATTCACGTAGCGTGTGGGTCAATATAACCGTAATGTATAATATTTTATTAGTTTTAGTTTAGATGGGCATGGTCATGAAGCAAAACTATTCCCTTACTGAGCATGCCACACCTATCGTTTTGGATTGCACATCGCAGTTTAGTCAAGCTGTCACAATATGTCTCGGAATTTATTGTGCCACTCCGAGGCAAAACACCCACAAGCTACACTCCCTGTAAATTCTAAAACACAGTGCACATGATCTTGCGTGCTGAAATTATTTACTTGAACTTCACTAATCTTGGGCGATGTTGAATGCCTCCGTTCCATGTATTGTTGTCTTCGGTGTCATATAAGCCGCGAATATTTCGTCGCTGGTGACAATTTGACTCAACAACAACTCATCACCTTTATCACAATACTGTTCAAAGCAAGTCAAATTATTGATTGCAGGCTTGATCTTGTGCACCCATTTAAGCATTTTCGATACCCAGCGTGAGTTCAACTTTCGATAATTTAAGCATTCTGTCACGATTTCATAAAGAACGCTCCTTGGAAGTTGCAGAAACTTGCCAGACAATGATGAAATCGTAAAGTGTCTGTCGTCTCGAACTTTTTAATCAACTTTCTGCACTAAGTCTTCAGTAATAACCGATGGTCGCCTGCTACCCTCCTCATCGTGTATGAAGTAAAGGAATCACAGCGCATATTTGATAATCAGCGGAATTTTTAATTGTCTGAAACATTTTAATTGGCGTCGTGATTAACAAATAGGTGTAGGTACATGGCTCGGATGCGCGGAGCGATGACAGCAGAGCTGCAGCCGCCGAATTTAAAAACGGTACTTATTTAAAAAACACACCTCATATTTTACCAATATTAACATTGAGAGAAGCAAATTATTATAAAGGCATGCTGCTTCGCAAGGTAGCGTCCCAAAACTTTTGCTCCGTATCGTATACTCTTATATTAATGAATTTTTATTGACTAACTCTGTAATGATTGCGAATGGTACACCTTTGATCTTTTGTATTAATAACAAAATAATGCATGTGAGTAACACAAATATGACTTTAAATAATTAATAGAACAGCATTTATTGAATTTAAACTCAACTGGTAAGGATCAGGATTGTTCGCATTTTACTAATGTTAATCACAATACAATAGTAAAGGTACATTCAAACAAGTTGTTGGGTTATCACAACTAGCTTGTAAGTGCGTTAATGTTTAAAACTAGTCGTAGAGAGTTTTTAAGAAATTCAAAAATTATGAGATTGCCTTCTATTTTTATATTGTATATCAGCTTCTGCTTGGCAAAGATATTTCATTGGTAGCTTCTGGTAGGCAGAAACGTGGAAGACCTTGACGTTCGCGAAAAAGTAATGGTAATCTAAGATCTACGAAGACGGAGATATTATTCGGTATGGAAATGTCTAAAGAAAGAGATTGCATAGGTATGAGAGAGGGAGGAAGGAAGGAAAGTAGTAGAGGGGGGGAGAGAGAAAGTATAGTATTCTTGTGGTAAAGGAAGAATACATAATCTAAACTAAGCAATTTTTATATTAACGTAGTCATGAAACGCACCATATGGTGATATACACGTATTACTACTACTAATTTCACCGTAATTACAACGCTGACAGACAACACCCCATATATGTGAGCCAGTCGCAACAGACAGGGAGGAAGGAAGGAAAGTAGTAGAGGGGGGAGAGAGAAAGTATAGTATTCTTGTGGTAAAGGAAGAATACATAATCTAAACTAAGCAATTTTTATATTAACGTAGTCATGAAATGCACCATTTGGTGATATACACGTATTACTACTACTAATTTCACCGTAATTACAACGCTGACAAACAACACCCCATATATGTGAGCCAGTCGCAACAGACAGGGAGGAAGGAAGGAAAGAAGTAGAGGGGGGAGAGAGAAAGTATAGTATTCTTGTGGTAAAGGAAGAATACATAATCTAAACTAAGCAATTTTTATATTAACGTAGTCATGAAACGCACCATATGGTGATATACACGTATTACTACTACTAATTTCACCGTAATTACAACGCTGACAGACAACACCCCATATATGTGAGCCAGTCGCAACAGACAGGGAGGAAGGAAGGAAAGAAGTAGAGGGGGGAGAGAGAAAGTATAGTATTCTTGTGGTAAAGGAAGAATACATAATCTAAACTAAGCAATTTTTATATTAACGTAGTCATGAAACGCACCATATGGTGATATACACGTATTACTACTACTAATTTCACCGTAATTACAACGCTGACAAACAACACCCCATATATGTGAGCCAGTCACAACAGACCTATATATATATATATATATATATATATATATATATATTTTCAGTGCAACAATAACTGCAATGGAAGCAGTTAAGTCCTGAAGATGTCTCACGAAAGTGAAGACGAAACGTCGACGGCGGATATACCGAAGACGCAGTTTCATCTCGAAAGCGAAAATGAAGATGGGAAACGATCGGTGAAGTCTACATCTTTGTTAAGGCTTTGAGGCGATTTTGAAGAAGCTACCAATGAATGGCTTCCCTCGTGTTTCTGAACAATACCAGCATCGTTAAGATAACGTTATTATTCTACTGTGCCATTATATAGAATACGATTAAAGTATCCCTATTTAAGATTAATGAACAGTTTCAGCAGTACTAGCTATAGGTTTCAATAAATATCCCTCATAGATACGTAGCTTGAATTTTACATACTGAAATCAATATTTCAAATGCACCAGCCTAATATATTTTAAGAAATGTAAAAAATATTTATAAATAATATAAAGTTCGCTTGTTTAGCCTGTAAAAACATTTATTATAGACAAAATTCTTTAAATTTTAACAAAACTGTACAATACTTATATTTCATCTCACGGTATGTTTCTGTATATTTAACAAGCCTATTAGACGTGTAGACTGCAGACTATTCTAACAAAATATTATGGTGATCGAAAGCAGTTGTACGTAAAAGAATGGAATTTGATTACTGTGAATTGTAAACAAAGTTTCAGTTTAGGAACGTTTGTTGACAAATATTTACATGAGTAACGCGAACTTGTTGATAGAGCAAGGAATATTCGAACAGCATGGAAGTAATATTACTTTTTTTGTAAAATTTATTTAGGATCGAATAGATTATTTTTCGTCATATCACTATTAGACGTAAAGCATTGTTAATGTAATGCGATGTAATATGCGAAAAATATAAATACTCAGCGTGCCGCTCAATTTGCACTGAATGGAACTACATCTGATAAGTATGCTAACTTGAGGCTTTTAGTGAACTTGTTTACAGTACCATAGGCGTAATAACTTCTGTAAGATTAGATTTATAAAATACAGAGATTGTTAAAATTTTGTTTTTAATTATTGCAGATAACATTTGCCTCGCAACACACTAGCTTCTTCAAATGTTTGTACTAACTGCGAGCATCTAAAGAAGCTCTGTGTGACTGAATAATTATGTGCAATAATTAAAAATACTCCAAGTAAAAATTTTAACAGTCTGTGTATTTATTAATAGCGATCAACATGAATTTTCATTAAGTGAATCAATTCAATATTGTAAAATACCCTTTTTATTTCATATATTTAAATAAAATGTATCCCATTTCGTGCTTCAGTAAGAGTTTAGGAAGACTTTTTCAGTTAATCTATTTTGTTTACTAGTTGACAAATCTGAGATGTAAAAATGTTCTCTCTACAAGACTACTTAATGTAGGGTGATTAAAATAATTTATAAATTGTGTATGCTTCATTTACATTTTTAGAGTTTACAATTTTTATTTAAAATTGAATGTTTGTCTTTGTTTTAGTAAGTATGTATTTACTACTGTGGGCAAAAAATAGTAACACTTTTTAATTTGAATTTCGCGCGAAAACCCATTCGTCGAAATATTTTTTTTCTAGGTTGGTATGACTGTCAGTGACATCTGTGCCAAATGTCACATCAAAATAATCATTAGTGTTTAGTATACGCTTGTCTTTCTGAAGTACAAAAAGTGCATTCGGCGATTTTTACAATGAGTGAAATTATTCAACAAAGAAGTTCCATTAAATTTTGTGTATTGAATCAAATTTCTGGTGCCGAAACGTACAGAATGTTGCAAAAGGCTTTCGGTGATAATTGTTTGTCGCGGGCAAGTGTTTTTGATTGGTACAAATTATTCAAAGAGGGTCGAGAACGCGTTGATGACGAACCACGTCCAGGACGGCCATCAACATCAACTGATGATCAACACGTCAATAGAGTCAAGGAATTGGTGCTTGAGAATCAACGATTAACAGTCAGAGACCTTACTGACATCGTTGGAATATCGGAAGGATCAGTGAAAACCATTTTGAAAGATTATTTGGGCCCAAGAAATGTGAAAGCACAATTTGTTCCAAAATCACTCAATTTTTTCGAAAAACAGCGTCGCGTTGACGTCTGTGAAACAACGCTTTCCGACTATCAAGACAAAATGAAAGGTATCATAACTGGAGATGAGACTTGGATCTACGCTTATAACCCAGAAACAGACGATCAATCGGTCGAATATCGTGTCAAAGGTGAGCCGAAGCCCAAAAAACCACGTCAAAGCAAGTCAAAAATCAAGGTTATGTTGACAGTTTTCTTATCGAGGTGTGGTGCACTCCGAATTCCTTCCGACCGGCTAAACTGTCAACAAAGAATACTATTTGAGTGTTATGCGTCGTTTGCGCAATGCTATTCGTAAAAAGAGGCCAGAATTATGGGCCGACAACTCTTGATTTTTGCACCACGATAATGCACCGTCGCATACTACATTAATTCTTCGTGAGATTTTCGCCAAACTTTCAACCAATATCGTGCCACAACAACTTCATTCGCTTTATTCACTATATTTTCACGCTAAAATTATTTTTACCAGAGTATTGACCCAGTTCTCCTTTAACCTCCCTCAGGCTCTTTTTCTTGGACCTTTATATGTCCCCAACAATTGAGTGGCTTTTACTTTATGAACTCTAATTAAGATCCGACGAAGACGTTCCTTTTACTTTTTATAAATATTTCATTTCAAGTGGTTGTACAAAGGATACTAGGAAAGTTTTGCAATACAGCTTTGTTTATTTAATTTTTTTAAAGTAATTTCCTCTACACTCAATACACCTCTCCATCCTCCGAAACCAATATTTAAACCAGTTCTGCCAAATTTCACTATGGAGTAAAGCACACTCGTTGTCCCAGAACCGCAGAAGGTCCTCATTACTGGAAAACTACCTCGTAATAGTACAGCCAAGTCACGTCACCTGTCACGATGTTGTTCAAATACCGAGATTGTCCCTTATTAAACTTTTTTAGCATCTCCCGGCATCAAGTCACACGTCGTGTCATCTGCTCGTCAGTCAGTCGATGCGGCACCCAGAGAGAACAAAGTTTCTTCAAGTGCAAATAATCATGCAGAATCGAACGAATTGCTGGTGCATTTAGGCTTGAAGTACCCTCTATCTGTTGATAGGTCACTAGACTGCCCTCGTCAAGCATTTTCCTCACAGTAGTAACGTTTTCCTCTGTAACTGACGTTCTTGGCCTTCCCGTCCTCTCAGCATCCTCCACAGTTAAATTTCCCCTTTGGAATTCTCTATACCACCTGAATATCGTTGTGCGATGTGGACAGATATCACGTAGTGTAAGAGTCATTTCTTTGAAACACAGGTATATGTTTAAACCACGCGCGAAAGTATAACGCAAAACTGCCCTTATCTCATTTCGTGACCACGATGCCATCGCAAGTACTTTACACTCTCACTGCTAATAAATAACTGAGCCGATCGACATGGCGCGGCGGCTACTATGAACATACATATGAACATGTCTCAACATGTAGCAACAAGCAGCTTCCTACGATTCATTGTTGCGTCATATTACAAAACTTTTCTAGTACCCTTTGTATCTTACGCCTCATAGTTCTTGTCAGCACCCACGACTAACATTCATATGTTGGTACTAGTCTGTGTTTGGCATTGAATACTGTTATTTTAGTTCTTTTACATATTTATCTTAGTAAAATTATTCTTAATAGAACGAAATAGTTTTATTTTATTTATTCTTTCATTCATAGCTAAGTCTTGATTTCCATTCTTCCTATCACTATACCCAAGAATATAATTTGTTTTTCTTGTTTAAAATCTTACTATTGACCTGCACATTCATTATTAGAAATGATTGGTTTCGCTGGCGAATAGCACTGCGTACTAGTTCAATTGGCGTCGAGCGGGATAATTTTATTTATTATATCGTACAGTTGTGTATTAGTTCACTCGAGCCATTTCTGGAGTGAGTATCTCTGGTTTGATCAATCGTAAATTGCACTCAGACAATAGAAATATTATGTTTTGGCGTAAACTCAGCATCCACGATAACCAAAAATTTGTTCGAGAAAGGCTTCAATATGAGGATGGTAGCGTAATATAGGATAAGTACTACCAGATGTTCTGTCGTTTGTTTCTTAGAAAACGAAACTCTCACTGCTGAGAGATATCGGAATCAGAATCTGCGACTCATTGTTCTTCCTCAGTTGCAATGGGAGACCAATTTATGTTTATACATGATAATCTTCATCCCACATTGTGAACAACCAGATTGATGAAGTTAGAGAATGGAGCGCCAGCCATTTTCCTAGGTGAGAATGAATCCAATAGCACATGTTTAGGATCTCATGTCAAGTCTTGTTTCTGCATGAAGTATGTCACTAAAAATGCTTTGGGCATACGAATTGTTCTCAGGGAGGAATGGGATCCCTCTCCCCCAAAAAAAGACAACGTTCGATATACTAATCCATAATTAAGTACTATTTCTTTATAAGAATTTTTGCATTAAAACTTTTGTAAAATCGAATAGTTCATTAAATTATTCCAAGTTAAAATACGATAATGTTAGATACCTGTTCACAACTACGCAGAAGCCATAAAATAATGTTAAATCAACTCTTTTTAAGATTTATTATCATTTTCGTTAAACATCCGTTAATTGTTTTTAACAGTGTAGATTATATTATATGAAGTTCATTTATTTAATTTATGATTGTTATTGTCGATCAAATCTGTTGTATTTTCTCAGATAGACATTTATTAATGTTTATGTTCCTATCAAATCAATTTCTATTTATTAAGAAATACGATCAATAATCTTGACAGTTTTATGTATTTAATTTTCTCATTCGTGAAACTATTTAAAGTAATTTTTCCGGTACATTTCCTGGATTATTGCTCTTAATCTTTTTGTCTTCCGGTCTCAAACGGTATTGTATACACTGTTGTATCACGTTTAGTAGAAACCAATGTCGTTTTTTGTGGTAGATTATTATTTAAGAAGTGAATTACTTGTGCCCAAATTCAGAGAGCGTTTTAACCCCACTATTATAAAACTATGGAGGCTTTCGAAATATAGTTGACGAGAGTATTTTGTAGTTACTCTACAGTATTAAATCCTTTATTCATTAAGAAACTTCTTTAAGGAAAAATATACCGGTCATCTTGAAGACTTGCACTCTGTCAATTAACTAATGCGGATTATTTTTGTCATAAAACTTTGCGAAAGTCTTCAATTGTTAACAATAAACTTTATCTTTTATTATCTGGTTGATTGGTAACAATTCAAAATGAATTATTCCTCTAAAGTTCCACTGGTTGTATAATGTTATGTTTTTGCCGTGCAAATCTGAATTTGGCGATGGTTTTAATCATTGGAGACGTTTCTTTATATATTCCAGTGCTAATTTTGAATCTCCGGTCACAATTGGTTTCGAAAGAGGTCAATGACCTGGACGCGACATGAGAGTATTATAAACGGCAACCCATTGATTTTGGTTGTCTTCGATTAATTCATATGAAACACGCTTCTTTTCACCCTTAACAAGCGTTTGATTAACAACTATTTCACTAATCATTTAAAGATTTAGTTGTGGAAGTCCCCTAGCAATATAACTACTATATCATTAAATTGTTGATGACATTGTGTCACTTGAGAATTATGAACCAAGAGGGCATGTGGCGTTTCTTGATTAAAACTGGTCACGCGATCAGAACCATTTTCACCATCTAATGAAAAATTTCTTTGACGGCAATTTTTTAAATTGACGTTGGAACTTCTTATTGACAGCAGTCCCTTTATAGATGATGTCTTTTACAGCATCTGATCCTTTTCTCCTCAACTGAAACTCGTAAACCATGAATTGTCTAATATGCTTTTCATCCGTCATTTTCTTGTGACTAAATTTTAAAAGTTTAAACAGAAATGCTATAGTTTATAGGCGATACATGTTCACCACAATTCTGTATATAACATATTTTTAGGTTTTGTTACTTAGATTATTATCAGACACTTTTACTAACGCGTATTATAAAAACGACATTATTTATTACCAGACCTGATATAATGAATATCGTTAGAGCTTATATGCATTGCTGTTAGTGTTGCTATATTAAAACTAGCACAATTTTCATTTAATATTGGTTAGAATATTCGTGGTGGGAGAATTACATATCAAGAGGATGTCACATATCGTTATTTTTATTGCGGTTATGGGGATTGTGGGATAAACTTTGGCTAAATGTAGTTACTGATACTCTGTGAATTCGAGGAGAATTAACAGAATCGAATATTTATTTTCAAATAACGTTGAGTAGTTGAAGCTTTAGTTATATGTATGTTGTGTCTTACTGCAGCATTTGTGCTTTGTAATACTAACACTGACCCGATACATTAAACTTCTTAGATGATTCTGACTTATAACAGGGCAGATTTTTAAGTTTTATACAAAATCGAAAAGGCTTGGACGTTGCATTTTAGCAGTTTTAGATTAATATAACTTATGATATGTTATATGTCATTTGGAAAAACTGATGTTGTTTTAAATTCTAGACTGCATTGGGAATGTAAAAGCGCAGGGAATTTGTTTGAGAACTCACACTCGACATTTGTTTGTCATCAATGGACCCAAGACGGCATTTTTTATCACGAATTTAATTTGTAGAATAAAAAGAAACTGTAGGGAGTAAGGTTTGGTCATCCGATTTTTGGCATAAAATAACGAGTGATCACGCACAGCAGCGAGCGCATTGTCATAATAAAGGAGTAATAATTTGTCGTTCCACATCGAAAATTCAAAATGCACATTTCCATGCTTTTTTGGATATAGGGATCCTTTACCAATCCACTGTAACGATTGAACTGTCCTGTTGTAGCCGTAAATATATTTTGCGTCTTCCATTACGATCTTTTGCATAAACGTACGAATCGTCGTCCTTAACTTATTCAAGAAGTCACCGGCAAACGTTCACTTAATTTTCTTTTAACTATTCCATCATCAAACAAGGAACAAATTTTGCTGCAACTCGGTGCATGTTCAGTTCAGTTAAAACGTCATGGCGCGACACTATTGAGATGTTAACATCTTTTGCAAGTTCTTGTATAGACGTTCGAGAGAACCAAATCCTCGATTTTCTTAACGTGGGCGTCATTAGTTGAACTAAAGCATCGATTAACTTTTGAATCGTGTAAACCATATCTAACACTGCGGATGGCTCAGAAGATCGTCTACGTAAGTATCCTTCCAAAGTTGAAATGGTTTCATAAAAGTTTTCCCAAGTTTCACTCATCGTTATTCCTCAAAATCGAAAGTTGCAATAATAACTATGAACACTCATAAGAAGTAGACGAGATGTTAATAATTCGAAAACGTATAGTAATTTCGAACACAACGTTGTCAACCACACATCATTTAGTCTCTTCATTGGTGCGAAATTCGAAGTGTTTATTTTCAGAACAGATCTCGTATATACGTAAATTTTGTGTTAATCTTATATTTTAAAAGCTGTGAAAATACTTAATAAATCGAAGCTTTTTTGTAAAAATAAATTTTGTAAAATTACTACTTTGATACTTCTTACACATAATATGTCGTATTCACATCAAAGAGACTTTTAGAATAATTTTAGGTTCCAAATTACATTTTATACGCGTAAATATTATTTATTAGGACTATAACAGTTTCGTGCTATTTAAGTAAGATAGATTTCTGGAAAACCATTGAATTTTCAATAAAAATATAAACTACCTCTAATTTTTTCGTTTGTTTACTATCGCTGCAGTCTGTTCATGAAGTAACTGTAAGTATAGAGAGTGAAATATTGAGAATAAAAAAAAAGATATAACGAAATCTAAAAGAAGAGTGTATTAAAAATTTGGGACATTAGATAACTGGGAAATTGAATTTGTATACTTAAAGGGAGTTAATAGAATACCTATTGTCATTTTTAACATTCTTTACATTTAACACTGTCACATTATGTAATTAGTTTTTGCCGCATTTTTAATTCTTTCCTAATCAATTTAAAATATCTAAACCCTCCTCTCGTGGACTTTTCTTCGTATTATTTACTATAAAATTGAAATGACAGATCTCTGGTCTAGAGTACCTGCTCATTTTCCTTTTCTACGTGGTAGTATTTTTGGCGATAACTAGATTTTTTTTTTGGTATTACAGCGTGTTTCAAAAAGAATATACGTATTACAAATTATTTGTCCATTATTTTGTCCAAACTATAGATCGCTGCGCCTCGGCTCGGCTCCTGGGGAAACGAATACATAGTCTACTTTATTTAATAGCTGCTAGATGCCAATTGTCTTCTGTTTGTCTTGGTAACCGTTATATGTTTAAAATGTCGACTCCGCAGTAGAAATCATTTTGCGTTCTCGAGTTTGCGAAGTGCAATTCCGTGATTACAGTGCAAAGACGTTGAGCTACCAAATTGATCTCCCGAATGGATGAACATTCGCAGATGGCATCGACAGTTTGTAGATACAGGATGTGTATGTAAAGGAAAGAGTCCTGGCTGCTCTCATGTTTCTGAAGAAAATGTTGCACTAATTTAAACTGCTTTCCAACGTAATCCTCGAAAATCAACTCGTCGTGCCATGCCAGTTGGGAGTAACAACTGCCTACAACAACAATTTGGTGAGTATTGAGACAAGCTCTGCATCCTGGTTACAAACGGAAACGTGAGGCATTTTGTAACGAGATTCATGCTGCTATTGACAATCATAACACTTTCGCACAATGCATCATGTTAGTAGTCTAGTAAACAAACACAATGTTCGAATTTGGGGCTTACAGAACCCACATGCAGTCATTGAACATGTACGGGATTCGACTAAAATCAATGTGTTTTGTGCGATATCGCGATCATCTGTTTACGGCCCATTCTTCTTTGATGGAAACACGGTTAACGGTCAGCAGTATCTCGCTATGTTACAAAACTGCTTGTTTCCGAGGCTGCACGAAGACAACTTCATTTTTCAACAAGACGGGGCACCCCCTCACTGGAGTCACAAAGTGCGTGAATATTTGAATGAAACTCTACCGAACCGTTGGAGTGGTCGTCAAGGGGCTGGCGGCTTAGCACGTCTCAGCTGGGCTCCACAGTCAGGGGATTTGGCACTCTGTGACTTCTTCCTTTGGGATTTCGTTAAAGATAAAGTTTATGTACCACCACTCTCACAGAACCTGGAAGAGTTGAAGAACCAGATCCGTACTGCCATAACATCAGTGACGAAGGACATGATTGCCCGAGTACGGGAGGAATTTAAGTATCGATGTGATATTGTTCGTGTCGCTGATGAAAGACATATTGAACATCTGTAATCTGAACTTGCGAGGTTCGTAAATATGTGTGTAAAGTTTCATATTCATATGTCTTAAAGTTTAATAAATATATGCATTCGAAATACGTATATTCTTTTTGAAACACGCTGTATTTCTTTTGGAGTGTTTGTTCACGCCTCTATGTTATTTTATTACTCTTTTTTAATTTATTTTATAATTTCTTGTATATGCTTCGATTTCGTTTAATTTTGTATATGATTTTGTATTGTCGACCTGATTAAGACTAAGAGTAGCTATGGCTAAAATTCGCCCGATCGAGTACGAATAATGTTATTACTGGCAAATATTTGAATACAGTATCTAGTAATTAAATCGGTTCAGGTCTCAATTATGGTGAATAACATATTTTAAATATTATATTATTGTACTTTTCCGAAAAATAATTATACATATCTTTGAATTACACAGAGTGTATACATATATTTATTTCATTCATAATATTAACTCGCTAATCTTTTACAGAACTTAATAATCTTTACCTGAGCTTGCTACGTTCTAGAAGGGTAAAGTGGTAGTATAATTACTAGAACCGTCAATGAGTGAGAAATAATGTATTTTTAGTTTAGTGTCTTATAGTTAGACTACTGGTGCCCTAATTTTATACTTTTATCTATTTATAACGAACTTATGAGTCATGGTCAAGACGAAAAATATTACAAAGCGAAATTGCGAGAAATGCCTCACGTATAACAGTGGAAAGAATTGCAACACTTCAAAGAAAATTTGCCTTCAACATCAAGCGGTTCATAACATTGTCACTGGTTATTCAGAACCATCTGAAGGCAGGATAGAAAAATTATTAATATGGTCATGCAAAATAGATAAGCTTCCATCCGAGAAAATTATTATTTTCAGCTATTCCTTCGTTTATTAAATTCAGAGAAATTAATTAAAAATTTTAAGTTTTGCATAGTGGGATATAGAGGACGCCACTAATCAAATGTCAGTACTAAAAATTAACCTCCGTCTCTAATTAACCTAATTCTAAAGTTTCAGTGCGATACGTGTGACGAAGTTGATAAGTTAGTTGAAAAATGGAATTAATCCGAGAATATTTTCGCGGAAAATTTTTTTATTATTTCAACAGGAATGCCTCGCCGAGTTGGTTTCTGTTTTCAGCAATGAAGCACCACATCAATCAACAATTTCTCGTTGGTACGGAGAATTCAAACGTAGACGAATTAGTCTTAACAACGATCTAAGAGCAGGTTTACCAAAAACGGCAGTCACTCAGGAAAACGTCGATGCTGTACGCAAGATCATCAACGAAGATCGACATGTGACATATCGCCAGATTAAAGCATTATTGTGATTTTAAAGGCCTCAACTCAAAAAATTTTTCATAGAGAATTGTGTGTATCTGTTGACCGAAGAATAGAAAGCAGCTAGGGTGAATTGGTGTCAAAAACTCTAAATCGCTTCAGCGCTGGAAACTCTAAAAACGTGTGCAATATTGTCAGTGGCGATGAATCTTGGATTTACTCATACGAGCCAGAAAATAAACGCCAGTCGTCTGTTTGGGTGTTCTAAGGTGAAGAAAAGCCGACAAAAGTCATGCGTTTTCAACGTGTCTCCAAAAAGATGGTCGTGACATTTGTCTCGAAAGCAGGTCGTGTAGTAACAATACCTCTACAAGATCAAAAAACTTTTGCCGTCGATTGGTATACAACCCTTTGTTTACCGCATTCATCGCTAAGTTTCGAAAAACCAATGCAAGACAATGCAAGTTTGCACACAGCATGCAAGACGATTGAATTTTTAACACAACAAAACGTTGAATTGTTGGATTATCCTCCATACAGTCCAGACCTAAGTCCCAACGATTTCTTTACCTTTCCAAAAATGAAGAACGGACTGCGTGTTCAAGAGTTCCAGTTGTCAGAAGGAGCAGTCGATACGTTTAAAAATATAGTTTTGACTATACCAACAAACGAGTGGAACAACTGCTTCCAGAGTTGATTCAAATGCATACAAAAGTACATTAATTTTCGTGGAAAATACTTCGAAAAACAATGAAGTCTCAGAAAGCTATCTGCTGTTTTATTCTAGATTTATATGCAAAACTTAAAAGATAATTCACGTATCCACCGTTTTCTAGACGGCTGCTTTATCAATTTGGTCACCGGGCAGTATAATCATCATCAGAGAGTTGTTACACCTTATGCAGTACATTAATGATTAGATCGGATCTTGCAAACTACATATAATGGTTTACTGTATTAAAATGTCGCCAACCTGCGGAAAACCGCGTTTAAACAAAATAATTAAGAAAAAGCGTCTACAGTGGATCAATATGAATTAACATTTTAATGTTGGAGAGTGGAGAAAGGTCTTTGTATAAAATTATATCGCACACATTTTAAAAGTTTTCTTACATTATGTATTAGTCGCTGTTGTTAATCTATCAAATTTGTGAGACGAACATTTTCGGAATATTATAGAATATAATGTAAAGCGCAAAGTGTCTCCCCCTCACCGCGATGGCATGGTCATGCATCATTGGAGCTGTACTTTGTCGAAGGGACAATGAATCAGTATCAATACAAAAATGTAATAGAACCTCAACTGGTGCCCTTTATTGCTTCACTAGATGCAGAGGAAAATCTTTCCATGTTTATGCAAAATGAGGCTCCGTGTCACACGATGAAATCTGTCCAGAATGTTTTTCACAATTTCGGTACACCAGTGTTGCCCTGATTTGGAAATTTACTAGACCTCATTCCAATCAAGAATCTTTGAAGTGCTTTTAAATCTATTGTTTACTTGTCCCCAAATCCAAATTGAAACGTTTTAAAAGAAAATATCGGAAAGAAAACAGAAAGTTCAACACTCTAAAAGCTTGTGTCCGTAGCATGCCAAATAGAAATCAAGCGGTCATTCAAGAGAAGGGAGATTTGACCAGATATTGAAAGAAATGTATCCTGTAGTTGTAAATATGTGTTTGAGTCTATGCTAGCATGTGCAATATAAAAGTCTATATTTAAAATTCATTTTTGCATTTTAATTCATTAGAACTTTAAAATTGTAATGTGTGCTAATTTAATTACTAGATACGGTATTTACATGTATTTAGTTTAATAAATACGCGGTTCCAGCCCGGAAGCCCAGAAGCAGATAGCATGGACCACGACCGCGGAAATCTACGTACCAGATTTAATAAATATGATTTATTATTGTTATTATTACTCATACATAGGTATGTAATTTTTCTGTAGAGAAATGATGGCGGAAAGTAATTTATGTTGAAGGTATTATAGAAGACAAAAATAAAGTTTCAATATCCACAATATGCCCTAACTAGACGTTTTCTTCAATAAGAATATGTTAAAATATTTTATTCAAATATTCAAACAGTTCTTCTTTTTGTCTGTAAAAGGCGATGATTGTTTGAATGAATGAATTAATTTTAAAATGAGATGCATGAATAAATTGACAAAAATTTGACTAACCTGTTGGCGGTGTGATTGAAACACCAAGATTAAGCGCCTGCAGTTTAGCTAATGCTACCTTTTGTAGAAGTTTTCTTTCAATTTGTGTAAGTTGAAGTAAAGATGTATCTCCAAGTAACACTTGTTTTCCAGCAATGCTATTCCACACGCATGATCCCTGTAAATAAGTATGTCATATAAAATATTTTATTTAGAATATATTTAAACTAGAATATATGAACAAAATTACAACTTATATTGAATTATGTATTAGCATTTTCGTCTTATTATATTATTAAACTTTAACGTTTATATATTCGTTTATATATCGAGAGGTTTCTTTGCTTGAAAATATTTGAAAAATATCGACGCCTACTTTTTGTTTAAACAACAATATTTGCAACATGGATAGATTTTTTTGCGATTTGCAATTTCTTTAATTTGAAAAGAAAAACTATATATAATATATAAATAAAAATTGACAAATCAAAAGTAAGGTTTTATATAGAGGACTCTATAAGTTAACGTATAAACATTTCAAAACAAAAAAAAATTCCGATACTGGGCCAAGTTTGGTTTATAAATACAATATTTTACAATTTGAAAATTTATTAAATTGAATTTTATTTACTCGATTTTAACAAAATGAAAGACAAATGAAATAAGATCTAGAAAATTTCACTCGTGTATGTTATCAAAAAAAGTATTTGTGGCCTACGCCGTAAATCATTTAAATTTAAATAACAAAAAAATTATAATTACTGACGATTACTAAATTGTAAAAAAAAAACTTGGCTGATGCCAATGGAGACGTTGATTCTAAGTATGGCTCAGTCTAAACCAAGTTGTAGCTGATCAGATGAGATGTGGACAGCAAATGAACCATATGGAGTATATTAAAATTCGTACTTAATTTTATGTTTAAAATTCATACTTCATTCGTACTTAAAATTGGTAAGCCTTATTCTCCAGCAAAAGCTATAACTCATACGTTCAAAACCCAATTTCGGTAATTAATAATCAGTGTAGAAACGTATTTAATAGTAATGGCTATACATGAACACCTTAATGATCCAGAATTGTTCTATTAAAGAAAACACACCAAAAGCACGTACTTCACGCATTCTGAAACCAATCGAAGGAATAAACACAAATATCTCCAAACAACAATAAAACACACAATAATGATAATAAACTCACGTACGAGATAATTGAACAAAAGATATTCAAAAATAGCGTACTATGTGAAGTTTGTTCAGTATGGTCATTATGACTAATAGAGAGCGAAAGGGTATTGATCTGATATAAAAGAGTACTAGCGAGGACTGGGACTGCAGAACTACGAGGGTTGCCGTTTATATTTCGGGAACTGGTAACACTGTCAGTGTTGCCTCCGATCTGATGATTGCATTGTGAAGTTTGTCATTTTTAACAATATATTTGTCTTGCCAGTTTTATTATCCGGTCGCTATTTCTATTGTTGACAGTAACTTGAAAATTTTGTCAGTGAAAAATGGAATTAACTCGCAAACATTTTCGTGCAATTATTTTTCATAACTTTCGGAGTGGATTATCTCAACAAGAATGCATCAACGAGCTGAATCTTAATATGGTGATAAAGCATCATCGAAAACTACAGTATATCGTTGGTATAGTGAATTCAAATTTGGACGGCGTCCTTTGGATGATGAATTTCGTGAAGGTTGTCCCATAAATGTTGGTGTGTTGGAAAACATTAATGCAATGTCTGAATTGATAATGCAAGACCGGCATGTGACATATCATGAGATTGAGGCATCTTTAGGTATTAGTAACACCAGTATGTATAAGAATCTGCCTAAATGTTTAGACTTTAAGAAACTGTATTCACGTTGGGTACCAGATAATTTGACAACTGCTCAAAAAAGGGCTCGCGCCAATTGGTGCCAAGAAATGCACAAAAAATACAATGGCGGCGCTTCAAAGAACATTTATAAAGTTGTCACAGGTGATGAATCTTGGATCTATACGTATGAGCCCGATAGTAAACAGCAGTCGACTGTGTGGGTATTCCAAGATGAAACAGCATATTTTTTTATTTTTATTAGAAAGAAGATTTTTTCAGAAAATCAACGTCTATAAGTTTTATAGTGAGACAAGCGTAAAAACATCATTTTGACGAATCCTCGTAGGTGATATCTATAATAACACGTAATAGCATAACAATAATACATTTTTTTAAACTGAATTATAAATTTATTAATTTTTCCAAATAGATCACCCTATACATTTGTTTTCTTTGTTATTTAATGATAAAGCATGCAAACATTATAAGTATTATAATCAGACTAAAAATGATGATTATGTCTGTTCGTTTCCTTAATATTTTAAGCTCGACTCAACCGCCCTTAGAATTTTATTTAAACACTAGCATTATCTTCACTTGAAACGCAAAGTCAGCAATAAATTCCATACGTCAATCTTCGTGTTCAAAGTGTACATTTTGAAATATGTTTATTTTGAAGTCATGGCATTTATTTCGTTTATGGATACGTTAAACTGATGAAGATGAAATACCCGTATCATCTGTAATTGCTCGTATGGAGATATGTGTATGTGTAGTATTTTCATCATTATAAACAGATTTTTGTCGGTGTACACGCTTGGTTCCTGTAGTTCGTAACTTTCTTCGGGATATATACTAGCGTAACGGCGTTCGAGATAACATTTAGCATACAAGGGTACGGCTGCTCTTGAATTACGTAACGTAATCATTATAGACGCCAATTTCGAGATACGCTTTATTGGTGTACTAGGTCAACGCGTAATTTTCTCTCTTTGATATTACATATTAGTGTGTAGGTGTACCGGAAAGTCATTATCGGTTTTTTTGAAAAAAAATTACATAATTTTCAAGAAAATGGAAAAATTTATTTGATCAAAGTATTGGTCATTTGATTCTACACAACTTGCCACAATAAGTAGATGGGTAAATGAATTTAAACGTGGTAGAACAAGCTGTGTTGATGAAGCGTACTCTGGAGCACCCAAAATCGTGACTTCTAAGGAAATGATTATAAAAATCCGTAATATTATTATGCAAAATCGACGACTCAAAGTCAGAGAGATAGCAGACATGGTAAACATTTCAACAGAACGCGTACACCACATTTTAAGGAAGGAATTGGGCCTTTCCAAGCTTTCGGCAAGATGGGTGCCGCGATTGCTTACGACTGATCAAAAGTTCACTCGTTTGCGCATTTCCAATGAGTGTTTGGACCTTCATTAGCGGAATCCGGTTGATTTTTGTAGGCGATTTGTTACTTGAGATGAAACTTGGATACACTACAGTACACCCGAAATAAAACAACAGTCGAAACAATGGTTAGAACGTGGTTCCGCACCTCCAAAGAAAGCGAAAACCACTTTATCGGCAAACAAGGTGATGGCATCAATTTTTTGGGATTCAAAGGGCATTTTCCTCATCAATTACTTTCAGAAAGGTGCTCCAATAAACGGACAATATTATGCAGAACTTCTACAAAAATTAAATGTTGAGATTCGTGCTAAACGGCCAGAAATGGCAACGAAAAAGATTCTGTTTCACCAAGAGAATGCTCCCTTGCATACCAGCACAGTTGCGATGTCCAAAATCCACGAGTTGCATTTCCAATTAGTACCGCATGCGCCTTATTCGCCGGATCTAGCCCCTTCCGACTTCCACCTTTTTCCAAAATTGAAAACGGCACTGGGTGTGGAAAGAAATTTTCGTCTAACGACGAGCTTATCATCTTCGTAAATGAGTATTTTGCAAGCCTTCCGGAATCGCATTTTAGAGATGGTAAGGGCATTGGAGCACCGTTGGAATAAATGTATTGCCCTTTTAGGAGCATATATTGAAAAATAAAAATTATTTCGTATTTAAAAAATTCGTTTTTCATTTTCATTCTCACTACTTGTCTAACTACCCTCGTGAAATATAAAGCTCACGCTTATGTAGCGCACCTCTATTTTGCTTCTCCAGCAATCATATTATATAAAAATTTTCAGTAAAACTCCTTGTCAACGAACGTTATATAGGTTAAAACTTACAAATATTATTTGACAAATTATTATAGTATTTGTGCCAAAACTGAAATTTGTTTTATGACATACTGCATCAAACAATATTATTGTTTTAACAGGTGGCGCAAAAATAACCTTCCGATGTTTTTTGGCTGTAATTTAAAAAAAAAAATGAAAAACTTCGATTCTTCTTGTGGATTATTTTTATTTGGTCTTTTAATTTTTTACATCAAGTCGAGAATATGATGTCATGTAAATGGCCGCCGCCACAGTTGATTGTCATTTGAGCCCTTTTTATGGCATTTTCCATCACTTTGGCCAAAACTTCCGGCGATAGGTCCTCACATTCTTGACGGATATTGTCTTTAAGAGCTGCAAAAGTCTGAGGCTTGTTGATATAAACCCGCGACTTCAAAAAGCCCCACAAAAAGAAGTCTGCAGCGGTCAAATCAGGCGATCTTGCTGGCCAGTGCAAATCGCCAAAACGGGAGATTAGGCGCCCGGGAAATGCATCCTTCAGCATATCGGTTGTGGCACGTGCAGTGTGTGCCGTTGCACCGTCCTGTTGGAACCACATGTTTTCCAGTCCCAATTCATCAACTTGCGGCAAAAAGAACTCGTTGAACATTGCTCTGTAGCGCTCACCATTCACAGTAACCGTTTGGCCCGCGATGTCTTCGAAGAAAAAAGGTCCGATGACTCCTCCAGCGAAAACAGCACACCATATAGTGACTTTGAGCGGGTGTAATGGCTCTTCGTGGGTTACACGCGGATTTTCAGTGCCCCAGAAACGTAAATTTTGCTTATTTACGTGCCCGCTAAGATAGAAATGGGCCTCATCACTCATGATTATTTTTGATGAAAAATCATCTTCCTCTTGGTGGTGATTAAGGATGGCTTGAGCGTATGTTAGACGCGATTGGCGGTCAGCAGCTAACAGCTGATGCACCGTCTGGACTTTGTACGGAAACAACTTCAAATCTTGTACCAAAATTCGCTGTAAAGACCGTCGACTGATACCCATTTGCGTGGCACGTCGTCTGGTCGATGTCGACGGCGCTTCCATGACATCCTCGGCTACAGCAGCAATATTCTCTGCAGAACGGCTACTCTGGGGTCTGCCACGCCTGGCAGCATCTCGTGTTATGCCAGTCTCTTCGAGGCGAGCGGCTAAACGTCGCAGTGTTTCACCAGTAGGCGTTGGACGGCCAGGAAATCTGCGACGAAATTCACGTTGTGCCAAAGTCACCGACCGATTATTGGTCAAATAAATAGTCACCAATATTCCGCGTTCTGGAGCAGTGTAGCGTAACATTGTTTATTAACGTGTATTTCGCATGTGTTTACTACACAAATGTCAAAACAGAACTGACATTAGGGGCCAATCGCAAAATTTATAGCATTTTCTGATAGGAGGATTACTTTTGCGCCACCCGTTAGTAAATTTTATTAATGACTCATTATCTTTTTTCCCAGTGAAGCTTATTCATGTAATACATTGGTGATTTCAATAATAATAATAACAATAATAATATGTTTGTCTAACAGAACATACAATATTCCAATTATAGGACAGAAATTGAAATAAAATACGTGAGTCGTACGATAAATAATATTGGGTCTGGGAAAAAGTTCGTGGCGTTTTTTCAGTAAAATTCAACTGGTCCCCGCATGGCGCGTGGACGAATTCATTTAAACCGAATATGCTCCATTATTATCGACAATGTTTCGCCATTTTTTTGGTAGATCCATGATCCCATCGGTGAAAAACTTCTGTGGTTTCTGGTCGAAAAACTGAATCAAGTAGTTTTCACAGGCTTCTTTTGAAACCAACTTAATTCCATTGAGAGAGTTCTGCAGAGATCCAAACAGATGATAGTCAGAGGGTGCTATATCCGGACTGTAAGGTGGGTGCATCAAAACTTCCCAACCAAACTCTCTCAATTTTTGACGGGTCATCGAAGAAGTGTGTGGTCGGGCGTTGTCATGATGGAAGACAACACCTTTCCTATTAATCAATTCGGGCCGTTTTCTTTCAATCGCCTGGCGTAATCTCTCTAGTTGTGCACAGTAGAGTTGAGAATCAATCGTCTGACCAGTTGGAAGTAGCTCGTAGTGGACGATTCCCCTCCAGTCCCACCATACACACAGCATCACTTTTTTTGGCGTCAATGTTGGCTTAGCGAACGCTTGTGACGGCTCACCATCCTTTATCCACGATCTTTTACGCTTCCGATTATCGTACGTAATCCATTTTTCATCTCCGGTTATTAAACGTTTCAGAAACGGCTCGATTTCATTCCGTTTCAGCAGCGCATCGCAGATGTTAATTCGGTCCATCATGTTTTTCACGCTCAACTCATGAGGAACCCATACGTCAAGCTTTTTTTTGTAACCAGCTTTGTGTAAATGGTTCAAAACAGTTTTGTGGTCAATGCCTAGCTCCATGCCAATATCGACACTGCTGATATGCTTATCTTGTTGGACTTTTTCAAGAATTTCATCAGATTTTTCAGTGATTGGACGACCGGAGCGTGACTCATCTTTCACATTGAAATTTCCAGAACGAAAGCGAGCGAACCATTTCCGCGCAACAGATTTCGATAAAGTACCTTCACCGTACACAGCACAAATTTTATCACAAGCCTGCGCAGCGTTCTTCCCCTTATCATAATAATATTGCAGAATATAGCGAAATTTCTCATTATTCTTCTCCATTTTCAAGTGCGAATAACTTTCCAACCACTGCACCGATTACAATGTTTCTACGCTCAAACTAACGTTCGGAAGGTCATCTAAAAAACGAGCCTTCGGTGGTGTCGCTGTAACTTGTTGTTCTTTAGTTATCGGCAACCAATGCCATCTATCGGGAAAAACGCCACGAACTTTTTCCCAGACCCAATATATATCGAAATAATAAGCAAGAAAAAGCAATACAAATTATTTGATTAATGCTACTAAGATAAAAATCCCAAAGAAAAAAGTTATAAATAATAATAAAATGAAATAAATGAAAAACATAATAAAATATTCAGAAAGAGACATAATTTCACATCAGAAAATTAAATTGTAAAGCGAGAAATGTAATTATTAATGGCCTTCTTGAAAGAATTGAAGCTGAAAATTTTGATATTGTCAGTTCGACACATTTTATTGAAGTTATACATTGCATATAACGATGATTTAACAAGTATGTTGGTTCGTGGAAATGGAAGACAGAATATAATAGAAGGATGTAATAAAAATTGTGGAACAGAAAATGGTAACGAAGGATCTTGTAATTAATTAATTGTTTCAACTACTCATTTGTAATTCTTATAAATTATTTATAAATCTGCTTCAACTTCAGCATCTTTGAGTTTCTTTTGACTCGCCTTGATGACAGTTGTTTCTTTTGGATCAAATTGTAAAACTACAGACTTAATTTTTTTGTAAATGCAGGAGAAAATAAAATGCTGTTCATCAGTGAGTAAGAATCGGCTGTGGAAGGTCTGGGATATAGCAGAATTCTCAAATACTTTTAGAAGATTTGAGGAATACTGCCTTTGAGTGCGCTATCAAACACAAGATGTAAAGCATAGATTTTACACGTAAGATGCTTAAAAACCAATTTACCGTAATTTGAAAAAGAATAATGTTATTTAAAAAATAATGACAGTAAATATTAAAAACGAAAAAAGAGTAACGAAAAGCGAAATAAAAATTTTCCAATAAATAAAACTGAAAATAAATGAAAAACTAGTTAATTCTAAATCGAATAAAATAATTTAATAAAACTAATTAGCGACTAAATTGACGAATAAAAGAATGACAAAAATAACAAGCAAACGGTATATTTGATTCACGTATCGTCGCATTGCAATAAGGACTAGCTATCCGCTCATTGATTGGAACATAGATGGAAGATTAAATTCATGAAAATGCATAAGCATTTTAAATAATGTAATGCTGCTATCTATCAACGAAACAGCAACGCATTATAATTGCTCTGGGCATGCTGTACGCATTGTAAATAAATTTTTTGCTGAAAATAATATTGAAATATTTTCGTGGGATGCAATACGTACATTAGAAAACATGTGAGGATAATGACTAGAGAGATTCAAAAATTAAATATTTTTACCACGTAATAAAGAACATCTATGAACGCTTATTGGAAAAACTTGGGCATAAATCTGACAGAAGAGCCAAGTTTAGCAATAAATTTCATTAGAAGATTACAACAAATCTGATGACTAAATGAGAAAATATTGATACTTTTATAGTTATTTGTCTGTTCAATATATATTTATTACAATAGTTGCATTATGTTGTTTGTTTCAAATAATTAAAAATTTGTTGTTTTTTGCAAGAAACTTTTTTTAAATGCTGCTCCTATTTGTTTACTCTCCGTGGGAATAAAAGCTATCCAATTTGACGTACCCCAGATGATAACATTATCAAAAAAACCTTACATAACTAAAAAGCTAGGTTCTATACTCATTACATTGCCGATTTTCTGAAAAAAACTTAAACAAATCTTAAAAGTATCTGCTTCTGGGCTTTCGGGCTGGAACCGCGTCACTGGTATAACTGCCGACGTTTCGTACTCACTCGTATACGACTATACTATATATTATAGTCAGCAGTTATACCAGTGACGTGGTTCCAGCCCGGAAGAAGAGAGTATGGACCACGACAGCGGAAGTCTACGTACCAGATTAAATCTTAAAAGAATATGTTATTTCATTTTGAAGAAGAAGGTCCAATTTCGGTTAAACCACGAACTAAGAAAACATTTCAATATTATCATTTCCCTCGAAAAATAGAAAAATAATATTAAAGAAATGTGAAAGAACAATGAAGCTATTCTCAATTGTTACAGAAGATTCGACTCTTAGGCGTTACAAGAACAAGCTTCAATAATATCTATTTGATATGACGTTTTAAAAGATGAGTTAGGTTTGAATTGAGAATTTTAGTAAGTTACATTTACAAAAATGCTTTACGTCAATATTTTGCTATAAAATCAAGAAAGTACTGTTATACAACATAAGGCTTATAATTATAACCTATGGTTGTCCGTATGTAATATACGAAATATTTTGTTTATAGTTCGAAATCAAGCAGAACATCAAGTCTAGTATATTGTTGTAATCAAAACGTGAAATAAAAATTCCACAATGGCATTAAAAAAGATTCTGTCGGCATCGAGACGCCTTCACTATTTACGAGTTAGAACGTCATTAAACACGAAATGATGCACAATGAGTCAAAATATCTTACGGTTTTACCGCATATGAATAACAGCTATAGAATATAGATAGCACAAGATACATAAGCCACCTACGGTTTTTTTTAAAGAGTAAATATCAAATGTCGCAGGTGTACTATTCAAATGAGAGTAAAATTTCAAATTAAAAACATTTGCCAAAATGTACATTACTTTTACAAAAATAGCGGCGATGCCAAATTTACTGGTACCTAAGGAGTAATAAGACTTACCAATAAAACTTTCTGACGTAAAAAATGGAATTTTTTCAAATAAAGCGAAATTTATTACATATTTTATTTCCGCCTTTAGTTCTCATAGTTGAAACAATGTTAACACGTTTATTACACGTGTCGATGTAAATTTTAGACGTTAGCGAAACACGTGAGATGAGTTTTATTATTTGAATAATAAGAATTAACCAATTACAGATGGCAATCTTTCATAAACTAGATGATATTAATATAAATATATTGTAGAACACAATTTATAACGTTTTTTCCGATGCATTTTACATTACAATTTCGAAAATTATACATGGGATGTCTTTTGAGTTTTACATAGTGAGATATAGAGAGCGTCACTTATCAAATGTCAGTACTAAAAATTAACCTCCATCTTCAGTTAACCTAAATCCAAAGTTTCAGTGCGATACATGTAGTGTTGTAGCTACAACGAATTGTCACGGTTGACAAGTTAGTTGAAAAATGGATTTAAACCGAGAACATTTTTCCGGCATAATTTTTTATATTTTTCGAAGACAATTATCTCAATAAGAATGCCTAGCCGAGTTGGTTTCTGTTTTCGGCCATGTAGCATCCATAAGTCAACAATTTCTCGTTGGTATGGAAAATTCAAACGTAAACGGATTAGTCTTAGCGATGACTCAAGGGCAGGTTTATTAAAAATGGCAGTCACTTAGGAAGACATCGATGCTGTGCACAAGTTCATCAATGAAGATCGACATGTCGCTAAATTGAAGCATTACTGGGGATTTCAATGACCTCAATTTAAAAAATTTTGCATAAAGAATTGTATGTAAAAAAATTAGATTCCCATTGGATACCGCATCTGTTGACCGAAGAAAAGAAAACAATTAGGATTAATTGGTGTCGAAAAGCTCTTGATCGCCTCAACGCCGGAAACTTTAAAAACACAATCCCAACACACAATTACAACAACTACAATAATAACCTTCCTTCATATCAGCGCACAAAACATCATAATCTTATAGTAGATATCGTTTTGTGATGGATAATAAATCCGTACAATATCAGCAGCGTACGGTCCGATTTCAAGTTCATAGATACATGGGTTGAGTGAAGTTTTCCGATGTTAGTCTGAGAAAGTGCGCGAAAAATCTACCCTACAATAAACGGTTTCTCTCAAATGCAGGCGCGGTAAAATTTGTGTACAATTCGATATAAAATAAAATTGACTGTCCACAACTTCCCGTTCAACTTAATTTCCTGCTACCCAGACCATCTACTCGTTCAAGTCGTACCTTTTATCTACCAACTGCGAGGACTTAGTTGCTGGCCATTGTGACATTCACTATCATTTTTTCAGAAGGTGTCTGTATGTGTGACATCTTATTTTTGTCATAGTAATTTTTAAATGGCACTTCACTTCGATTAGTGTACATGAACTTTGATCATTTCCCATTGTCATCTTTTTGCAATAACCTTACACATAGTTGAATTTGATGGAGCCTGTGGTTGATTGACTTGATCAATAAGGTTGATATATAACCCCTTTTCCACAATTAACTATTTGTAAAATTCTGTATACGCATTTCGACAACTAAGTTGTCATCATCAGCAGATAATTTCAAAGTGTCGCACCTGGTAAAACACGGCGAAAAAATTGTACGAAAAATAAACTCCGTACGCGATCCGCACCGATGAAAACCAAGATGTGCACTGTGTCTGTTTCACAAGATTTTTAAAAAATACTTTTACTTAAACTAACATGCACTACATCGAAAAAGGTTATTATGGTCAAAAGTGTGTGATTTATGTGTGTTTAAGAGGAACAATATCATAAAACACACATAAATCACACACTTTTGACCATAATAACCTTTTTCGATGTAGTGCATGTTAGTTTAAGTAAAAGTATTTTTTAAAAATCTTGTGAAACAGACACAGTGCACATCTTGGTTTTCATCGGTGCGGATCGCGTACGGAGTTTATTTTTCGTACAATTTTTTCGCCGTGTTTTACCAGGTGCGACACTTTGAAATTATCTGCTGATGATGACAACTTAGTTGTCGAAATGCGTATACAGAATTTTACAAATAGTTAATTGTGGAAAAGGGGTTATATATCAACCTTATTGATCAAACCTTACACATACTTTAAATATGCATAGTAGTATGAAGTTGTCATTATCAGCAGACAACTTAGTTGTCGAAATACGTATACAGGACACGAAAATTAATGTGGAAAGGGGTTATACATATATCAACCTTCAGTGACTAAGTTAATCAACCACAGGCTACATCAAAATTATCGTACTTTAACAATTTTGTATATATTTACTTTTTATATTTATTATTTTTTTATTTTTAGTCTGAAAGATTAAAGACAGCTTAAATGCATGAGTATATGCACATAGCGATTTACTCTTCTTGGAATTAAGTATATTAAATACTAAATATATTTATAATTGTTTCTTTTTCTGTAATTGCCAATAAATGTTTTATTATTATTATTAATTAATAAATGTAAATTTCTCCATTAAATTGGTAACCGAATTTACAAAATGTTTATATCATATAAACAAATAAGTTGCAACATAGTTGTAACACAACCTGTAGAGATTACAAATATGGTTCATATTAATAAAATTATGTTACCGATCTCTAGACTTTACTTGTTTTTGCTAATACCATATTTTTTGGATACACGGAGCCAACTAATAAGTAAACAAACCAGTCATGAGTTGTAAATATTTTTTCTGTTGATATAATCAAGATTTGTCAAGGTTTTAACGGGAAAAAGTAGAACACCTATATTCAATCCCTGACTAAAATATTAGGAACATTATTAAAAATAATTGTACAATAAAAGTATATACCCACTCGCCGAAAACACGTGAAAACGTTATTCAAGTTCTGTAAACACGCAGGAGGCACTGAATTTTTTGCAACAATATTATTTAAAATTGGTGGCTTTGTCTAGGTTTTTTCGCTAATGATTATATAATATATAGAAGACATAACTCCAGAATAAACATATAAATTTTTCACGCTCAGTAGACCTTCAATGCGACTATTTGTGACACAAACAAATCCGGGTCACAGAAATATAGGATTTTCCTACAAAGGTATCATACAACAGGATCATAAGTTCTAAATTAAATGCTAACTCAAATTTTTTCGTCTGAATTTTTAAAAAATACTATTAGACAGTATAAAATATCTTTCCTGATCGGGGTTTACATTTGTTGGAGACTAAATGGTCTTCGTATTGTCACTATCGTCACATATACTTTCTACAGTTAAAGGTGATGTAATCGAGATTATCTTCGACATTGCATGTACAACAATTACTGGTAAGATAGTACTCACGTCCAAACTGCAGTCAGCTAATTAGAGTCCTATATTTTCTTGGTATATTATGCTTAGAAAAACAAACGCTGCTATATAATTCCAAATGTATAGAAGTATATCTAGAGGAAATAGTCTTCACATAGTTATTGTATTGATTTTTCCAAATTTTCTCTTGCCTTTGTTTTAATTGTACGTGAATATGCAACAATGATGTTAGTCCCAGTTTTTAATTTATCTTTAAAAACATTAATATTTCCTGATTATTGGAAGATTGGTAGAATAGCATTAGTTTCCAAGAGAGGAGATCGCTCTGATATTTATAATTATAGGCCAATTACCTTATTGTCGAACTTTGCCAAGGTCTTTGAATATCTTTATACTAGACTGTTTCATGGCATTAAACTCATCTAAATAAAAACATGTTTTTTATCCCGGAAGATTTACAGTTTCAAACAGATTTTAGATTAATTTGTCACGGTAGATCGCACTTTACTTTTATCTAAGTTGAGTGATTTGGGTTTTTCTCAAAATCTTGAGCAATTAATAACATCATGCCTTTGCAGAAGATCTTGCTATGTCCAGTATAATGGTTTGATGTCTGATCCCTTCACCGTACCTTCGGGTGTACCACAAGGTTCAAATTTGGGTATTCTATTATTTAATATACATATACCTAAATGAATTAATTAATGCACTCCAATGTTTTGGCTTATGCAGGTGATACGAAAATCTACTACAACGTAGCCTATCAGTCAGATTGCCTACTTTTACAAAAAAATTAATTTAATTAATGTTTGCCGTAAGCGGAACAAAATACTCTTAAATCTAGACAAGTGTGCAGTGATGACTTACAGTAAATGTAAAAATTCCTACTTCTTTTAATATTCTGTGGATCAATATATTATTTCAAGACATAAAATACAAGACACAAAATATTAACGTAGTAGTTAGGGGTATGGTTTGTATTTTGAGTTTTTTAGGCTACTTGATACGCTGCTGTAGGACATTTAACAATATTTATATTTAACAGTCAAGAAACCTTGAATGTGTTATGCCATAGTTCGAACTAAACTGGAATATGCTTCTATGGTTTGGTATCCGTATTACGTTTCCTATTAGTCTGTATTGGAAAGGATTCAGAAGAGATTTTTTTAAATATTTATCTTTCAAAATCGATAGTATTTATCCTGAACGTGATACCAATCACAAACTGTTAATGGATAGATATGGTTTTACTTCTCTTATTGATCGCAGAACCGAAGCAAGTAGCAAGTACTTATTTAGGTTAGTACATACCTAAATTGATGTTCATAAACAGTTTTGTTCCGAGAGCGAGAACGAATATCATATCATGAACTTCACGAACGCTCATAATCTTTCATGGGGTTATCCAAGTAACGATCAATTGACCAATCAATTACAACATGTTTTCAGTCTTGAAAATTTTGTAAATTTAAATAATGGTTCAGAAACCTTAATAACGGCCGAAAATTTGTAGTAAATACTATAATATCTTCACCGGAAATCTCTTCTAGATATCTTGGATTGCATACTTAGACACCTAGTTGAGTCTCAGTCAATGACAATATATAAACCCAACAAATGTAAAAATAAGTTACCGCCTCCATAGCGGGATAGCAAATGTGATGATGCCTTAGAAACAAAATCGGTTCTTTCTTCTATAAATATATGAAAGTAAGGCTTAGACAAAAAAACTATTCAAATATGGGCAAAGTTGGAGGAACTAATGTTCAAAATTAAATCACATCTCACCATCCCAAAAGTTATGGAATCAATCTAAGATTATCTCCACCAATTGTAGCTGAAGAACAAACATTCGAAAAGGTATTAATTCAGTCACTATTAGTAGTGCTTATTTTTGATGGTCTGTACAATGATGAAAAGCTAATTTTTGGAAAATTTTTTATTATGTTGAATACCACAGACTAATATATCACATTATATACTAAAATTTCTTTTTTATAAAAATTTCTACGCTCGCTTTACCATCGAATCTATTATCATTTAATACATTATTACCACTAAATGAAATATTTTCTTCATCTAAAAATTTATCCAAGCTATTTTCATTTGTGATTGCAGAATTTCATTGCATGATATTTAATTGTGTTTGTTGCCATGATTATTATTGTAAAATATTTTGTGACAAGCTACTAATTTTATCCTGCAGTTTGCCGATATTATCTTCTATATTTTGTGTCTTTTGAGTATTTAAATAAAATTCAGTAAATAATCGTACTTATTGTTAGGCTTATATGGGTTCATGGTTATAAGTTGAGATGGTTTCATTGCAAACAGAAAATCCGAAGGTGGGGCAATAAGGCGGGGGGCGAATAATTATTCCGCTTTTTGTTAAGTGGCTTGTTTGATTTCTTGTGGCTTAATATAGGCGGATAAACTCGATTTTTGTTAATATTACTGAACACGCCAAAACGATTCTTGGTTATAATCTTAGAAGAGGAATTATCAAAGGTATTTTTAGCTTCCGTAAAGGACATATTGGTCATTACCATATGCTTTTCAATTTTGTGTTGATTCATATAATGTGGGCAAATTTGACATGTATTATATAATATGAATTGTCTTTGTAAAAGATGCAATGCGTTACATTACATGAATAATTTGGTTCTTTTTCGACCTTACATTTAGTACATAAGATTTCCGAACTATTACATAGTTTGGGAATATAACCATACCTAATGCATTTAAATTGTTGAATTACTCGTTCGATATAAGATTCCACATAAAAAATTGCACTATAACAACATAATTAGGTAATAGGTCTCTTCAAATATTAATATTAACGTATGTCTCGTGACTATTGTAGTTTCACTTTTCTCAATAATTTTACGTTTAAGCTTAGTGACCTCTAAGGTATAGCTATTAGAGACGATATTATTTTTTAAATGTGTTTTATCGAGGTACGTATTAACTTCCCGAATTAACATCCCATATTATTCCTTTTTTAGATAATAAATTGTTTGGTATTAAAACTTTTAGATTTCATTCATTAAACTACTATTATTAATTAGTTCGTTGGCCTCTTCAAAATTATTAACACCTACTTTAATCCACTTTCTCAATAGATGTTATGTTATTTCTCAACTTCAACTTTAACTTATTATGGGAAATATGTCCTACATACATGGGACGTAATTTCTCTAAATGATGATTTTCTTACCTTTTATACATATATAAACATAAATATTTTGTAAATTATAATACTTAGAATTTTGTATATTGTAAAACCTGTTCTTGTTTTTTCCAATGCTTTCCATTTCTTTATCTAGGATACCAGATGTGTTTGTATCTCTATTCAGTCTTGTACTTTATTTGCACTTGCTTCTTCCATTTCTTTATCAAGAATAGATTCTTCTACCATATATACACATTTTCGCGTTTAACTTTAAGCCTTCCACCCTTGGTAGGGGGTGCCATTTCATGAAATACCAAGGTACTTCCTCCTTCTATTTATTTATATATAACTTGAAATATACAATCAATGACTATAAATATAGGAGCGCTCTTTATTTACGTGTATCACAAATGAATATTCAAATAAGACAGCTATCTATATAAATGTTAAAATAACAGTATTAAATGAAATTTACTATGTAAAGTAATAATTTATTTTGTGGCGTAGGCATGTTAAGAAAATAGAAATTCTCACTTTAATCTCTTCTTATTGCAAAAACAAAAAATTCGAAGAATTTTCAAACATAGGAAACGATTTGCTTACAATAATTTCTCTTAAAGATGTATGCCGATACCCATCTGCACTTCTGTTATTGATAATAATGAGGGACATTGAAAGAAATATTTATTTTGGATAGACTTTTATGCTATTATGTGTTCTTTAAGAATTTCGTTTAGTTAGTAGTGAAAAGGCATGTTAGATGGTATTGCAAATCCTAAACAGATGTACATATGTTGGAGTAAAGTGCAAAATATTGGCGTTAAAGGAATAAAGTGCATGCAATTGAAAAAACAATAAGGTTCAATGAATCTTCTATTAGAAAGTATTTAAAATAAAATAGAAGCAATTAGAATCACTAAAAAGAAAATGGCGGCAGTGGAAAATACACTCATGTAATTAGGCGCATTGTAATAAAAGATAGATTTATTTTGGACATAAGAATTAGAAATGACGTACATCAATTTTAGCTGTAATCGATACGTATATAGCATAAAGATATCTCCACAAATTAGATTTTCGAACCGTAACATCTATAAGAAAGCCGGTGTTGACAAAATTAAAAGAACCTCGTGTGTTGTGAGCAAAACAAACAAGTGAATGGACTACGAAGGAGTTGAATAAGGTTTTATTGTTTTATTCTCAGATGAATCGAAATTTGTTTCGAATGAAAAACTATAATAATCTCCATATATATCCTATATTTCCTCAGATAATAAGAGAACGAGGTTTTTCATTGTATATATAAAAGACGTATGAAGGGGTAGGAAGGTGGATTTTTTTGGGTTCTAAGCCGCGTGTGAGTTTGTCTTGAGAAGAACCGTTCTGTCGACGTTTCAACGAAATCCTTCTCGTCATCTTCTGAGACTAGTCTGTCGCTTACTAACGCTGATGATCTTCAGCAAAAACAATGAATGTAAAATAAAATCAAAGTTTCATGTAAAATTGAACAAAGGTTAATGACTTTGTATTGGACTGAACATACAACAATCAGTTAAATTTTAAGAACCGTTCTGTCGACGTTTCAACGAAATCCTTCTCGTCATCTTCTGGAACCAGTCTGTCGCTTACTAACGCTGATGATCTTCAGCAAAAACAATGAATGTAAAATAAAATCAAAGTTTCATGTAAAATTGAACAAAGGTTAATGACTTTGTATTGGACTGAACATACAACAATCAGTTAAATTTCATTTATACAAGGGTAGTCGTTTATATTCCGGGAACAGCAAACAAAATTGTTATCAAAAATAGTTTTATTGCTTTTCAAAATATTCTCCTTGAACATTAATGCACTTTTGCATTCGTTTAAAACAGTTCGAAAAGCATTGCTGCCGTTGTAAAGCGGGTATCACTAAAATATGAGTTTTGAATACCTCAACTGCTTCTTCCGGCGTAGAAAACCGTTGACCACGAAGTTTATTCTTCACGCGTGGGAACAAAAAGAAATCCCAGGGTGCTAGATCTGGGCTGTACGGCGGATGGCTCATCAATTGAATGTTTTGCCCGGTAAAATATTCAATTGTTTGAACTAACCTGTGAGAGCTCGCATTGTCATGGTGGAGAATGAGCTGTCGTTTTCGGTTTGTTTTCCTAATTTCTTCAAAAACTTTTGGCAATTAAATAGTTGTATACCATTGGAATTGACCGTTCTACAACTCTCTAAAGGCAGGGTTGCAATGTGACAGGTTTTCCGAAAAAACAGCCGACCATTTGTTTTGATGTGCTTCGAGCGCGAACAACTTTTGTTGGTTTTGGCTCATCTTGGAATACCCACGCAGTCAACTGCTGTTTACTATCGGACTCATACTGTATATCGGGCTCACCTGTGACGACATTATAAATGTTCTTTGAAGCATTGCCATTGTATTTTTTGTGCATATCTTGGCACCAATCGACGCGAGTCCTTTTTTGAGCGGTTATCAAATTATGTGGTACCCAACGTGAACATAGCTTCTTAACGGCTAAATGTTCATGCAGGATCTCATGCACACTGGTGTTACTAATGCCTAAGGATGCCTCGATCTGACGGTATGTCACATGACGGTCTTGCATTATCAATTCAGACACTGCATTTATGTTTTCCGACACAACATTTGTGGGATGACAAACAAAGAATTCAGCTCGTCGATGCATTCTTGTTGAGATAAACCACGCCGAAAGTTATGAAAAACAATTGCACGAAAATGTTCACGTGTTAATTGCATTTTTTGGCTGACATAAAATTTTCAAGTTACTGTCAACAATAGAAATAGCGACCGGATAATAAAACTGTCAAGGTACATATATTGTCAAAAATAACAAAGTTCACGATGCAATCATCAGATTGGAGTCAACACTAACAGTGTTACCAGTTTCCGGAATATAAACGGCTACCCTTGTATGGTAAAAATGCAAATAATTAAGTAGCGGGTCTATTTACATCTGCATAAGAATATAACTTTAATCTTTATCACTTAAGCAATATTCATTTTAAAATTATCAATTCATGTGATTAAATTATCAAAAATAAATGATTTACCTTTTTAAAATTTTCTCTATAAATTCTGGATGGATTGCATGGATCGTAATGTTCGTTGCAAGACTATAGGATAGTTTCACAGGATACTTGATACAGGAGGGGGATAGATTCTTCTGGATTTTAAAAACAAACAATATTTTGCATTTCCAAAAATATTTAAGTATTTTCTCTTTTATCAATTAATTAAATCTCCTAATAGTTGTTTTAAAAATAAACCATTTTTCTTACTAAAGAAATCTCCTATTATCCATAGATTATTGAGGTTATATTAGTGAAGGTATATCATAAAGAAGCAGAAACTCAAAATTATTTTCAGCAATCGCGAGGAATATATTATCTTCGCTTCGGTTCGTAATTTATATACTTCTTTACCAAAATAGACAGCAGAAGTTAATGAAGTGCAAATTGGGGTTACAAAATATTAAAAAATAATAATTTGTAAATAATCTTCTAAATTAAATAGTTTGCATTTATTTTGAGTTTTTCTTTAATTATACCATCCTAAGTTAATTTTCAGTCTTAAATTATTCTTATCGATATTTAGATTTTAAAGGTTTCTTCTTTTTTCTTTGTATATACGTATATACCTATCGACAATATAATTCTTTTTTCATTATTATTCCAGAAGTTTAAACAGAAGTGCTTAGTAGCTAATAAAAAAATAATAAAAGTGACCAAGTGCTTGTATAAGCAGACAAGAAATAGAGTGATAAGCGAAACTGGTATACCAAAAGAATTTACGAGTGAAGGAGTGAGGCAAGGAGGCGGTCTCAGTCCACTATTATTTATTGTATATATGAACGAGATATTGAAAGAAATTAAAGAGCTAATAAAACAATGTGTGTCGATTGGATACAGAAATCCTACAAGAATCACAATCTCAGAATGTGCGTTTACTGATGATGTAGTCATAATGTTTGGTATAGAATAAACATGGCAAAAACAAAAGTAATGGTGATTGCAAAAGAGAGGAAACAAATAAACATAACAATAGATGGGAGTACAAAGTTTTAAATAACTGGGAGTTATAGTAGAGGAAAATGGAGAGCACGAACTAGATATAAATAATAGAAATATTGAAACTAAAAAATTGAATTATGCCTTGAATGAGGGTTTTACAAATACGAGAAAAATGTTAAGCAAACTAAGGGGATGGGGAAGAGGAAGAGAGGAAGACCGCAACAAATGTGGGGAGATGTACTGGGACAAACACTTAAGAAGAAAGGAAGAATGTGGCTTGAAGCAAGGCAGTTAGCGCAAGACAGGAAGAAGTGGAGACAATTAATAAAAAAATAAGGATTAACACTCTAACCCTTAAACCGATTTAAGGTAGAAAGGGATGATGATTACATATAAAACCCTTAATAATGATCCAAAGACGTACATAAATGCATATAACTCATTAACTAAGCTAGCAATAAATAAAATTGTTTTCATTACAAACTTATCAAAGCTCGAAAACATTCTAACAAATTCATTTAATTACATAGTAATCGTAAAAAACAAAAAACTTAAAATAAAACCCAAAAATATAGTAGCGACAACAAGTCGCAACAATCCTTCTACAAGATCAAAAAACTGTTACTGCTGGTTGATATACCACCATTTGTTTGCCGCAAGTCATCGATGCACTGCGAAAAACCAACCTCGAACGACGAATTATCCTCCACCAAGACAATCTAAGTTCGCACGCAGCACGCAAGACAATTGAATTTTTAACGCAACGAAACGACGAATTATTGGACCATCCTCCGTACATTTTGAACCCCAAGTCCCAGCGATTTCTTCACCTTTCCGAAAATCAAGAACGGACTGTGTGGTCAAAGGTTCCAGTCGTCAGAAGGAGCAGTCGATGCTTTCAAAAGCGCAATTTTGAATGTACCAACAAACGAGTGGAACAACTGCTTTCAGTGTTGGTTCGAGCGCATGCAAAAATGCATTAATCTTCGTGGAGAATACTTCAAAAAACAATGAAGTCTTTAAAAGCTATATACTGTTTTATTCCAGTTTTATATGCAAAACTTAAAAGACAACCCACGTCATTGCTGTTCTGCATATTGTAAATCGAAACAAGAAATTGGTAGTGTAAAACACCGATCAGTTACAAACAATAATATTTTAAAAATAATTGCAAATTATAAAAACTGTAATAACAAAGTAACAAAATCAGTTGACTATTTAACGTTTGAAAATATTTTAAAAGAATTAAAAAAGGAAGATTTACATCTAGTATTACAAGACGGAGTATATCCATATAAGTGGATTGATTCATACAATAAATTTAATGAACAACTGCTATTAGAAAAGACTGATTAGTACTTAATATTAGGAGATAAAAATATAAGTTGTCATGACCAAAACGTTGCTATAAAGGTTTGTAAACATTCTAATTGTAAACATTTTGGTAAATATCATGACTTATATGCAAAATTAGATACAATTCTTTTAAAAGATGTGCTTGATAATTTCAGAAAAACATGTTATAAAATTTATAAATTACATCCACTTTACAACACAAGTGCACCAACTTTAGCAGATGCAACTTCATTAAAAGTAATCAATAAAAAATTGGATTTAATTCAAGATCAAAAGTTATATGAAATGTATAAAAACAGAATTCGAGGCGAAATATGAATGATTCAAGATCGACATGCAATGGCAAATTATTGTTACTTTTATGGCAAAACTGGAAAAACCATCAAATTAACAAAAGAAAAAGCAGAACAAAAAGGGATATTTAATAGTAGAAAACATATTAGATATAAATATAATGTATTTAGATTGTAATAATTTGTATGAATATGCTCTGAGTCAGGCACTAGCCATTGGAGATTTCAGACAAGAAAATTGTGAATATTTTACAAAAGATAAAATATTAAATTTATCTGACAATGGAGATAGAGGATACATATTTATAGTTCACTTAGAAATTCCAACTGAATTATATGATAAATTTGAAGATTATCCATCACTAGAGAACATTATTTTCCATCAGTTGATGAATTATCTAATTATCAAAAGGAATTAATTGATAAAAAAATTGGAAGTATCAATAATGGGACAAAATTAATAAATACATTAAAATCAAAAACAGATTACAGAATGTTAAAAGAACGTATTTACCAAGGAAAAATATTGAAGAATATTAAAAGTGTAATATCATTTAGACGAAAGCAATGAATAAAGCCATACATTGAATTAAATACAAAATTAAGACAAAAAGCAAATAATGATTTCGAAAAATAATTTTTCAAGTTGATGAATAGTTCTGTGCAGTGTAAGAAAAATATGTGACGTTAAATTAATAAATATATTTAGTAAATTTAGTAAACATAGAGATTATGAGACGAGAAGAATAATACGAGGATAGTTTGACAAGTAGTGAGAATGCCACATAGGTAGCGCTCTAATTGGTAAAACAAATGCACTGTAATATACGTTGCCTATTTATATGTTTACATTCCGATATTTAGACAAATCGGTTGATTAGTTTATTTTTGACAGCTAATTGAAAAAGAAGCAACACGTCGTTTTGTTAAAATGGAGTATCATGCGGTGATTAAATACTTCGTAATTAAGGGTATGAAAGCTACCGAAATAAAAGATGAGTTACGGGAAACATTAGGTGTATCTGCTCCATTATCCGCAACAATAAGTAGATGGGTAAATGAATTTAAACGTGGTAGAACAAGCTGTGTTGATGAAGCGCGCTCTGAACCACCCAAAATCGTGACTTCTAAGGAAATAATTATAAAAATCCATAATATTATTACGCAAGATCGATGAATCAAAGTGAGAGGGATAGCAGACATAGTAAACATTTTAACAGAACGCGTACACCACATTTTAACGAAAAAATTGGGCCTTTCCAAGCTTTCGGCAAGATGGGTGCCGCGATTGCTCACGACTGCTCAAAAGTTCACTCGTTTGCGCATTTCCAATTAGTGTTTGGACCTTTATAAGCGGAATCCGGTTGATTTTTGTAGGCGACTTGTTACTTGCAATGAAACTTGGATACACTACAGTACACCCGAAACTAAACAACAGTCGAAACAATGGTTAGAACGTGGTTCTGCACCTCCAAAGAAAGCGAAAACCACTTTATCGGCAAACAAAGTGATGGCATCAATTTTTTGGGATTCAAAGGGCATTTTGCTCATTGATTACCTTCAGAAAAGTGCCACAATAAACGGACAATATTATGCAGAACTTCTACAAAAATTAAATGTTGAGATTCGTGCTAAACGGCCAGGAATGGCAAAAAAAAGATTCGGTTTCACCAAGACAACGCTCATATACATACTAGCACAGTTGCGATGTCCAAAATCCACGATTTGCATTTCCAATTAATACCGCATGCGCCTTATTCGCCGGATCTAGCCCCTTCCGACTTCCACCTTTTTCCAAAACTGAAAACGGCACTAGGTGGAAAGAAATTTTCGTCTAACGATGAGCTTATCATCTTCGTAAATGAGTATTTTGCAAGCCTTCCGGAATCGCATTTTAGAGATGGTAAGGGCATTGGAGCACTGTTGGAATAAATGTTGCTCTTTTAGGAGAATATATTGAAAAATAAAAATTATTTTGTATTTAAAAGGTTCGTTTTTATTTTCCATTCTCACTACTTGTCAAACTACCCTCGTAGAGGAGAATAATGTAATTTTATATATGTACAATAAAAAGAAAACAAAAGTACAACTAAATAAGAGTATTTATGGTAGATTTGTTATATTGAAATTACTAACGTATAAATTTTACTATAACATATTAAAATCAAAATACGATATTAAAATAAATTTACTAGGAACAGATACTGACTCACTTATTATTCATGTTGAAACTGATAATATTTATAAAGATGTAAAAGAAAATATATAACATTTTGATAAAGATACAATTGATTGAATGTCCAAAGAAAATAATGAAATACCTGGTTTATTTAAAGATGAACACAAAGGAATGCCGATTAGAGAATTTGTTTGTCTAAGATCAAAAATGTGTGCATTCAAATATGATTTTATGAAATATAATGAAATACTATCAAAAGAAAAAAGTAGGTAAGGGAATAAAAAAATGTAATATTAAAAATTAAAATTTCAAATGTACAAAGACTGTTTGTTTTATAATAATGTTAGAACAGAAACAGTTTATAATATTATATCTAAAGATTTAAAATTGTATTTTCAGCAAACTACTAAAGCTGCGTTATCACCGTATGATGAAAAAAGATATTTAATTGATAATATTAACACATTTTTTCATATGGTTATAATTTCACCGGAATAAATGATTGATATAAATCCTCTACACAATCTACGCTTCGCTAAGAATATCAAAGATCAAACAAGATGTGGATAACCATAAAGAATTATTTGAATTATTATATAGTAAAAAGAATAAGAGTGATATTCTAATTGGAGAAGGAATAACATCTGATTACATATATCCAATCTGAAGAAATATAAAATTTTACTTAACAAAACGCCGAGATTTTATTCAAAAAATAAATTTATTTTTTTATTAATAAAAATTATACTCTTGAGAAATTAATTGATATTTATAATTCTATTGCTAGAAAACAACAAGAGTTAAAAAAATCAAATAATGATCTTAGGTCAAAATTTATTTTTTAAATTTCAACAATCCGAATCTAACTTTTTTTGTGATATTTTTTTCTCATTTTCAAATTTTCTTTTAGAAATATTTTCTTTAGACAATCTATTCAAATATTTAGTTGTTAATTTTATTTTATAATAATTTTTTGCATCATTTATTGGAGTCCATTGATATTTTGTATTTATTATATTTTTTAATAATTTTGCTATTGATTTATTTATTGATATATTTAAATTCCTCAACTTTGGTACTATTAATAAAAATGGTATTTGTTTTACAACAAAATTATGTGACAACAAATCATTCAAAGAATATAAACATAGATTGAAAGCTGTTGGTAGAAATACTGAAGAGGAATCTAAAAATAATATAATGAAAACAAATGCTATTTATAAAGCATATAAAAATACCAGAGCAAATGTTGCAAAGAAAACAGATATTAATAATAATATATTAATTGATAATAATTACTTATATTCAGCAACTATTCAAGGTATTATAAATGATGGATGGAAGGATGCTAACATTCATCACTTCGTTAAAAGTCGAAGATCGATGAAGGTGTGAATAATAATAAATATCTTAAATTATTTTGTTGACAAATGTAAGAATGATGACGGTAATCAATTATGAAACGTAGATTTGGAAAATATTTTTAAATTAACTATAAATAAAGAAATAAACATAAGTTCTAATAAACTATTAATATATGGAATACATATATTCTTATAGAAATAAATATAATATTTTTAATTTAAATTGGAATACTGGAACACATTTGGTTCCTATGTACGTAGATAATATTAATAAATTCGTGAATTTTTTGGATTCATTTGATAATTTATCATCGGAAAAATTTATAATTTCAAAAACTTATATATAGTAACGCATAGTAATTATAAGTTTAAAAATTTTAATGATGTAAGTTGTGGCTGGTGGTGTTCATTATTTTTATACGTATGTTATTTAACGTCTGAGACTGAGAAAAAGGGTTTATGATCTTGTTTCAAATAATCAAGGATCTCGTATATTTAATAATTTTTTAATTTCTTCTGTTGGATTAATATTTCCAACTTGTTTCGTTTTATCAAAACATAATAATGGAATATTGTCATCACAGTCTAAATCCTCTTTGTCACAATAATTATATTTATGAGGTCTCTTATATTTTGTTTCTATTATGTCTTTATCTTTATTTTCTTTAAAGGAATTGGAGATTGACCAGGAATTTCTAATGTTAATGACTTACCTTTTATTGTATCACCTATTGTGTTAACAACTTTATTTAAAATATTTGTTAATACTGGTCTAACCTCTGCAGCTAATTTAGAAATTAAGAATTATAGATACCCTCTCTTTATTTTATTATACCTGCTTCGAGAATTTTTGATCTGTCTTATAAAATTATTGATGATCCTTTTTTAATTGCAAGAGTCATTTACATTGTATAGAAAAATATTTTTTAAATATGCAACCAATATATTTCATGTTTAAAAAAGACTACCAAAATAAATAATCGTGCCATCCATCGTTTAATGGATGAATATTTATCATTTATTCTTTAATTTGGCGTATCTCATTGTTTGTAGGTTACTAGGCACGAAAGGCTGTGTGTAAAGACTATAAATATCAATAACTTATTACTGTTAACACAGAATATTCTATGCTTCTGACAATCGAAAAAATTGTCTCGTAAAACTGGTGTAATGGCGTGTAGCATAAATTGTGAACGTAAAGAGACGTCACCGATGTATCTTCGTGAAGGTACGTTCTTTCTTCCTTGATGTTTTGCTAAGTTAACATAACTTTTTATTAGGTATTTTTTCATTTATTATGGTCAAACCTAAGAAAACATATTCAAGCAAGGAAACATGGTATAATAATGTAACCGCAAAAATAAATGGAAAGCAGAAAAGTGAATGCAAATTAGAAATGTTTGCTTATATAACAGAAACTCTAGGTGATCAGTGTTACTACTAAAAACTAGGTAGCAGAATTTAAGAGAGGAAGATCATATGTTAAAAATGAGCATCACCAATTTCTGTAATCACACCAGAAAACATTGATTCTGTCCATGAGATGATTTTAGAAGATCAACAAACTGGGCTCTAATGAATTTGTCTCGAGCGTATTACAGAAATGCGTATTTCCTACAATAGCGTGTTTCATGCCGTTAATAGGAAAACGCCGTGAAACAACAAAATTGTGCTTTTTTTTTGACAAAACAATGCTCCTACTTGCAAGTTGTGTATTGCGCTGTAAGAAATTAATAAAATAGGTTAACCACTCAATCTCTTCTCCGGATTTAGCACCATTTGGTCCCAAAGCTCTAAAACATTTGGAGGATAAAAGATTTTAGGCAAATGCTTAAACTATATAAGTTGAGGAACGATTTGCAGACCAAAGCAAATAATTTTTTATAGAACCTAGAATTATTTCATGAACGTTTTGCTGATTGTGTAAGTCTAAAAGAAGATTATGCTGAATAAATAAAATTTTGCTTTGTAATATTGTGGCGTTTTATATAATAGTCTTAACTACTTATAAATATACTCTTGCGTGTCAAGAAATAAATATAATCTTCTGTTCTCTGTTAATTGCAAATAATACATACTATGAATCCGATTGCAATCAAATGTACGCCTTTGCTTCTATAATAGATCATTAAAAAAGATATAAGAAGATGACCATACGGACTTCTGAAATATTATCTACTATTATCTGAACAAGTAAACTGGAACAATATCGTCCAGCAAAAAAATCGAATATGGTGCACCGCAAGAGTTCATGCTCGAATAATTGTAATTCACCAACAACTTACCAACAAATTTTCTTGGTATTAAAACTTGCATTTATGCCAATAACACGTTTAAAAGGAAGCACCAGGCAACTATGGAGAGAGCAAATTAGTGGTTTTAAGCAAGTAACTTATTCCTTAATACGAAAAATGATACAACAGCTGGTCTTCTAAATAAGACCAAATTCCCTCAAGATGGAAAGTTTCTTGGAATGTATGAAGATGTAAATTTAAAACGCATATAGGTTTTCTTTCCTGGCAAGTAAATTATCATCTATTACGTACGTTCTACATATATTAAAACATGTGGCTACGAAAAAAGGAATTAAAACCGCATACCATTCGATATACCATTCCTATATGGAATATGAAATTGTGTCCTGGCCGTTTTCATTAATGTAGATGGATAAATATAATCTCAAATTGGAAAATTGTTATCTTTATTTTCATTCCACGAACATATTTGTGCCTTCGCAAATTTTCACTCCAAAATACTTTTATTTTACTGACGTTCGTAGTAACCTAGAGTGTGGTACTTGGTTTCATTACATAAATAAAATTCGAATCATTCTCTAGAACATTATTTAACTTTTCTATAAGTAGATGATTTTTTTTCGTCAAAGCAGTTTAACTGTGAGTGACATCGTCAAGTATTTGTAGCGGTTCCACTGACAACAGTATTGGATTTATACGTAGATTTGCCTATTGTCTCAAATATTTCTAATTGTGAATAGTTTGAAAGTATTTGAGCAGCTTTAAATTTTTTCTGACTTTCTTTAATAACTGCAGTTTCTTTGGGTGAAATCGTTAAATTAAATTCTTTAATTGTTGAAAACATTTAGAACGTAGGCATGTTCCACAACACGTAATAATTTGCTGTAGTGGTTCACACATAATCGCGAATTTAACATTGGTTTCAGTTTTATAGCACGCAGAGTCTACATGATTTGTAATGTTACTCGAAATGGTAATTTCTATTTGTGATTGTACGTAACCTAGAATTTACGAAATTGTTCTTCAGCAAGTAAAGAAAACGATAAATTGTAAACAGTAAACGTCGAAAATAAAGAAAAAATAAATTATAAGCATTTATGTCCTTGTTTTTTTCATATTAATATGGTGCAGTTTTAATGTGTCTTAATATCTTTTCATGCAAATTTATACCGAGAGAACAAAAATTTATGGCAAACTGTAAATGTTATTTTTGCGTAATCGTATTTTAAAGCCTGGAAATTCTTTTATGAACTTCTTTACATTATCAATTTTACTAATCGTAGGACTTTCACAACCTTCCGACATTATTACATTCTATACATGAACACAGCAATATAAAAAATTCCACGACTGTTCTCATCAAGCTGACGCGATGTACTAAATTCACTTTGTGAATTAATTAAATGCACATGTCCCAACTTTCGGTGACTCTGATGCGCCACCAAGAATTGGCAACTCTGTATATGATCCATAGAAAATTTTATTTATTACATGTATTTTCTTCTTTATTTATACATTATTATAATTAGTACTAAAAAACAATACTCATGCCAGTTCTCTGTTAATTGCGAATAATACATTCTATGATATACGCATCCGATTGCAATCAAGTATACATAATTTAATTGTCATCTAAACAATGTAATTAACAACACGAAAATGAAATTATTTAAGTCACATACTACCGCCCACTAAATTTTAATAACGCAAATTTCGTATGTACAGCAAGTAACATTAATAAACGTGTTAAACTTATCGAAAAGTATAATTCATATATTTCGTGTTTGCTTAGTGTATTGATTGTGTATTTCTGGACGTGTGAGTCCAATCTATATTGGCTCTCAAATAAAAATAAACTCACTAACATTTATTTTTTCCAAAACGTGCACTTACAGATTTGAATAAAATTACTCAAAAGAAAAATTAGATTTACTATTTTTTCATATTTGTATGTACTTGAAAATGTGAAATGAATTCGTCCTTTGATCAGATATTAAAGGAGGAAAGACTGCATCCAAACAAATATGATTCAACACTAGGAATTTTTCGATTTTGTTTTTGTCTGTAGTATTTATCATCTCTAAGATAAAAGATATTTTCGGAACGAACTTTGTTACGTAGTTCATTCCTAACAGTATTTATAAGAAAATAAATTTTACTCTATTCTGTTACTCGCTATTTATGTAATATCACGAAGCTTTCGTAGATATAAAATTGAATATCCCTCTTTAATTGATTTGTAATTTTCTTTAATAATTGTCGAAGAAAGGAAAGTGAGATTGGGAAAGATTTTTAAATTAAGTTACTAATTGAACAATGCCCTAATTTAGAAGTTAATACATGTGTAATTACGCAATGCGAAAGCAAGAAGTTGCTTAAAATAGTTAAATAAATTAGAAGAAAGTAATGGTCAAATAATGACACATACTACATACATATATTGAAAAAATAAAAGAGTAGATGAAAGAAATAAGAGATGTGCAGCTAACAACCACAAAAAGGAAAATTAAACATCGTGATGAGATTTTAACAAAATGGTGAAAGGTAATTTAAAAAAGGAAAACAAAAAGATACAATGTCTTCTACATTTAAAAATAGAAAAGAAATGGATAACACACAGTCTGGGCATAAATATTGTTAGTATTTTAAGGGCGTTTAAATAAGAATAACTTATCCTATAATAAGCAAAATAAGTATTTGAATGATGTGTAATATATTTGAAGTGTTCGTATCTTGAGTCTACACAGTGTTGGTCGTTCGTCAACAGATTTACACTGTTTCTAGCCATATTTTTTTGCTGTAGTTTCAAAAGTATTTTAATTCAAAGACAAGTTATGTGTTTAACGTTTTTCTACAAGTCATATCTTCTATAACATTCCATAGTTAATAATTGAAAGAATACAAATGAGGGCTGCCAGACGTAACATACATCCTAAAGCCTTACTAAACACAGGAACATTATTTTCTAGTTATGTTTGGCTTATTTTCGCTTTGAGAGCGGTTATAGAGTTTTTTTGAAATATATATTTCTCTCCCTAAAAAAGGAATCTGTCACAGTTTCCAGCACAGTTTCTTGGATAACTCGTGTGGAGTTTTCAGCCCAATCGCGCGAGAATATGCAGGAGAAACACCTTAGTAAGAAGAAAGTACTCGTAGTTACAGAAATAATGGCAATGACAGGATTTGAAGACAAATCTTTTCAAAAGATTAGTGGTCTGTATAGACGGAATAAAAGAAGCAGTGTTCAGTAAATTAGCAACAGAAAAATCTAAATTAACAGTTAATCATTTTAATGAATACTTCTGTCAGATCGGGGAAAAATTCCAAAAGTATACGTTGTGGCATATCAAGTCTATATCAAAAGGATGCTATCTGGATGAAATAACATGTGAGGTACTACCCTTAGTACTTCTACATGAGAAAGGGACGAAACTAATAACAATATCCAATATACTTGAAAAAACGATTGCCGATAGGTAAATATCTTACATAAAAAATAAAGAGTTTTTTAATTAAATTATAGCAGATATTCAGAAAAAAACCTGTTGTCATGAATATTACGTCTGTCGTGAGTAAGTATACGAAGAAGAGACAATAATGAAAATGAATTTAATAAACTTCACCTAAGCCTTTGCTTCCATGACAAATATCATTAAAAAAGCTGCAATTCCACGGTATAAGAAGAAGACCATATGGACTTCTGAAATATTATTTATTATTATCTCAACAAGTGAACTGGAACAATATCGTCAAGCAAAAAAATCGAATATGGTGCATCGCAAGAGTTCATGCTGGAATAATTGTTATTCATCATTTTCATCAACGACTTACCAAGTAAATTTTCTTGGTATTAGAACTTGCATTTATGCCAATGACATGTTTCAAAGGAAGCACCAGGTGACTAAGGAGAGAGCAAATTAGTGGTTTTAAGAAAGTAATTTATTCCTTAATACGAAAAATGATACAGCAACTGGTCTCCTAAATAAGGCTAAATTCCCTCAAGATGGAGAGTTTCTTGTAGTGTATCTAGTTGTAAATTTAAAACGCATTTAGGTCTTCTTTCCTTGCAAGTAAATTATCATCTATCATGTACGCTCTACATAGATTAAAACATGTGACTACGAAAAAAGGCATCAAAACCGTATACCATTCGATATTCTATTCCTATATGGAATATGGAATTCTGTCCTGGCCATTTTCATCAATGTAAATCGCATTTCTAAATGGCAAAAGAAAAAAACTAGAATAATATGTAGCTTTGATTTTAGACAGCCATACAGAGGATATTTTTAAACCCGGAGGCAGATTGACTTTAGCTTTAGCGTGTATTTTAAGCGTAAAATATGTACGTACATAGAAAACAGTCGAATTTTCTTTTGCTCGTAAATGAACAACACCACAACGATAACATAAGAATCGCATAATCTACAGGTGCTCCATCATAAGTTAACCTGCAGAAAATACATATATATATATATATATATATATATATATATATATATATATTTGAGCACCTAAACTATCAATATTTTTCTGGCCAGTGAAAGTATTCGGTGTTAAGGTATTCGAAAAATTGATTAAAAAATAGTTAATGGTTAGAGAGTGCTATTCGATTAACAAATTGTTTATAAATGGTGTGTATTCGTGGTATATATATAAATATTGCACTATAGCTTATTGTTATGTGTAGGGCTCTTGCTTAAATGTCGTAATGTCCCATATGTATCTCTTCAAATATTTGGTCATGTTATTATATTATTATTATTTTTTTTTTTATTTGCTCGAAATTTTATGAAATATGACATCCATTATGTGTTCATAATAATCAGTACTTTCTAATCACTAAGGTTGATATATAACCCCTTTTCACATTAACTTTCGTAATTCTGTTTACGCATTTCGACAACTAAGTTGTCATCATCAGCAGATAGTTATAAAGTGTCGCACCTGGTGAACCACGGCGAAAAAATACCAAAAACCAAAAACCATTTTTCGCCGTGGTTTACCAGGTGCGACACTTTGCAATTATCTGCTAATGATGACAACTTAGTTATCGAAATGCGTATACAGAATTACGAAAGTTAATGTGGAAAGGGGTTATATATCAACCTTAGTGATTAAGTTAATCAACCACAGGCTCCATCAAATTCAACTAGTACTTTCTAACTTTGAATTTGTCTAAAATCAAGCATCTTGTAATATAACGAGATATTAATTTAGAGTTATAAAAGGAACAACGTTATTACAAAATAATTTCCGAATTTATAGACGCCACAATTAATGAATGGAGATTCATGGATGAGCAGAAGCGAAAACGAATGTCATAAAGCTTTTGAACAATCCCTAGCTTACAGAAATGATATTAAATTTTAATAGCCGATTTAGACCGTTCTGGCATTTCGAGCACTGTAAGAATTAATGTCCGTGGGTTGTCGTTAATCGTTTGCAGAATATTAATAGTACGTTCGACATTAATTTCATAATTTCCTCTTTTACATTCAAAACTATCAAAATTTCCGTTATCTTTTCAAAGAGTGTTTTAAGTATGTAGTTGACGTCTTTCCAAAAAATTCTCTCACTGCCACATTTTAATTTGTTTTAATATTCCTAAATATCGAATTCTTAGGTGATTGGTAATGGTTGTGGTTTCATATTAATTTAATACCCGGCCTGACCTAGAAATGGCGGTAGTTGTTTGAAAAATATCACTGTATTAGAAAGTACACAATCTATAAAGTATATGTTTCAAGTTTGAAGACGCCCAGTATTTGTTTGGCAGTCATCAATATTGAACGTTTTCAGTGAATTTGTAAAAATGGAGAAAATTGGTCATCGTTACATGATACAATACTTTCATTTGAAAGGTCTCAGCCCAACCGATATAAAAGCTTAACTGGATTCTACCCTGGGTGAGTCTGCTCCTTCGTTTACTACAGTGAAATATTGGGTAGCAGAGTTTAAACGAGGCCGTACGAGCTGCCAAGACGAGCATCGCAGTGGTCGACCAAATGGTTTGATGACTGTAATTTGCTGATGACATGGGTTATGTTGGTTTTGAGCGCCGCTGCGGTTTGTGGCTTATTCGCATAAAACCTGCGACTTAAGAAAACCCGACAAGAAAAAAATCTAACGGGGTCAAATGATCTCGATGGCCAGAATGTCTAATGCGGCATGAGCTGTGTGGCACGTAGTGCCGTCCTATTGAAACCACATGTCGTTAGTGTCCATATCAGCCAATTCAGGCCAAAAGGATTTGGTAATCATCGACCTATAGCGCTCGGCGTTGACGGTGATGGCTTGGCCAACGTCTTTCCCAAAAAAATATGGATCAATGACGCCGCCAGGCTAAAATCCACACCAAATAGTGACTTCTTCGGGATGTATTGGACGCTCTTGGGTCTCATGTGGATTGGTATCGTTCCAAGTTTGACAATTTTGTTAGTTGATGTATCTATTCATCCAGAAATGAGCCTCATCGCTGAAGATGATTTTTTGATGAAAACTTGTGTCAGTTTCCAACTGCTCCAGGACCCATTTAGTGAACACACGTTGTTGTCTATGGTCGTTTACCTTTAGCTCCTGCGTCAGTTGAATTTTGTACGGGTGTAAGCCCATGTCATGATGCAAAATTCGTCAAGCTGTGAAAGGCCGAGTTCTTGTGAGCGACGTGAAATCGATTGCCTCAGATTTTCCTGCACGCTCTCACGTACAGCTGCGATGTTTTCGGCAGATCTTACGTTTCGTCGTTGTGCGGGTGTTGGTTCATTATTTACTGAACTAGTGAACTCAAATTTATCCACCACACTGCGAATAGTCCTCTCGGTAGGACGATTATGGCGACCGTAAAATGGGCGAAGCTCGCGTAACATTGCCCGAACAGAATATCCATTTTGGTAAAACAATTTTATCATTTGCACATGTTGTTGAACGCTATATCCGCTCATGCTTATTTGGCAAAATAGATTGAACAAATGACAGCCAAATCAACAGATGTAGCTTCAACAATATGGCCGCTGTCAACTGTCAAAGTACGGAAGTCCCTATTGGAAGATCCGTTAAATAACTTTTTTAAGTTTTTAAATGTATGTGTAAATTTGAATTTTATTTTCAATAAATATTAATGTTTTATTCTACAAGTAATTGTTTTATTTATATGATTGTTATGTAAAGCTGGGTGCTAGGTCTAGTTGATAAAAAGTTTTCGAGCCCAAATCAGAAATTTAAACAAAAAGAAAGTGTTTAGATAAGAACAAACTCAAAACATTGTGCTGCGAGTATATGGCTTATTGGGGTACGGAGATCACACGCTGTGGAAGGTTAAAATGTGCATATTCATCAATGTCTTTTATAATACTAATACTCGTACAATGATTTGGTGCGAACCAAGAGGTAAATTCGCTGATTATAATACTTTTCTGACGAGAATATCTATTTTTTTCAAAATTAAAACTGCAGTATTTAAACTAACTGAGAATTGTATAATTGAACGAGCATTCTAATAATAAAAGCTCACGATCTCCGCAAATGAATTCAAATTATAATCAATACCTTGTAGGTCTGTTTTACGTTTTCAGAAACATTGCTGTGTAGTGGAGAAAAGCTAACATATTTAGAATTAGTACAACTTAATTCATCATAATCAACAATTTTTGTACTCTGGAAAACGAACATTTCTTTTATTGTTGCCTAGTGATACATTTAATGGAACTGCGTAATTATTTTTCGCATATTATTTACTTGCAAATTTATTATCACCATCCTCTGGTGCGTTTCTACTAATTATTCCCTGAGGACTTTCCAGCTATTGCGTTTTTAAGATTTTATTTGCTAATTATACATATGTCGGTGGCCGACATATTTTAATTATGCATTTCCATTACGGTCTCTATTTTTTCTGATTGTGATTGTAGTTATATCACAAATGTATGGAACATCAAGTTTTGCTGTATATATATAGTATGTAACTTAATATATACGAGGAGGTGCCCGAATATAACCCAAACTTCAATATAAAAACCTGTATTTAATTTTTTTTACGAATTCTCTCCATTTAACTATATACACTTGTCTAATCGATAATATCATTGTTGGAAACATTGTTTGAACTCCTTCTTATGTATGGCTGCGAAGCTGCTGCGTCGTTTTTTGTCTTCACCTTTTTCACGTCGTTAAAACGATGTTCTTTCATGTCCCTCTTCATTCGTGGAAACGAAAAAAATCCCATAAAGCAAGATCAGGTGAGTAGGAGGCCTGGAGCAAAGGAGTCATGCTGTTTTAGCCAAGAACTGGCGAACTATTAAGGGTGCAGAATGCACAATCCCTCTCACATCAAAAAACAACTGAACATTTTCTCGATGTTTGACTGCACTAGACAAGCTTTTTTTGGAGGAAACGATGATAAAGTCTTCCACTAGGTTGACTATTGTTTCGTTTTAGGGTCGTAACCGTAGCACAAAGACTCGTCACCAGTAATGATCCTGGATAAAATATCTGGGTCGATTTGGGGATGATCTTTCAAAGCGCAGCATGATTCCATTCGACGTTATTTTTAATAATCAGCCAAAACGCAGGACATGAACTTCGCAGCAACTCTTGTCATCCCCAATTCTCCTGACAAAATTCGCTGTACTAAGTTCCAAGTTATTCCAGATAACTCCGCAATTGCTTCAATAGTTCGTCGTCGATCTTCAATTGCACGAACTTTCTCGACATTTTCATCCGTTCTGGAAGTTGATGGGCGTCCAAAACAAGGTTTGTTATCAATTTATATTTCATCTTGAAATGGGAAAACCGTACGCTTAAGTTTTTCCTATAGCATCATCCTTTTAAGCGGTTTGCAACATCAAAACTGTTTCTGCAGCTTTTCTTCGAGCAAGAAGCAAAATTTCACAGTCGCACGCTGTTCACTTAAGTCTGATATTACAAAAAACGACGAGCAAACGAAAATGCTTTTACGAAAAATGCACTGTAATAAAACACATCCTTATTCAGCGAAAGATCCAACTGCACCGAACATATAACAAATCGTCAAGTGCACCTAGCAGCAATAATGCGTGCTAGGCAAACCCTACCTACAGCGCTGACATATATATATATATATATGTAGGTATGTATTACAATTTATATTCATATTACATATTCAACAAAAATGTGCTTATTTGTTGTCAAACTTAATATTAAGTTTATATCTAGAATATGGAGTTTGATCTATGGTTATTTGTTCTTTTCATCTTTCTTATTATTCTCCTCGATGAAGGGAGTATTGCGCCTCCTCTTGCTCCTCGGCATTTAAGGTCTTGTTAACGCTTTACAGGGTTATGATACATTCTCTTTCTCTTTCATTAAGTAGTTTAACCACATGATCTTTATGTTACATGAAACATCATATATTTTACATTCAAGGAACAAGCGTACTTGTATTTGGAAAAATGCATAAATTCATTTCTGTATATACTGTTGTTAAGAGTACAGATTGCATTTCTGATATCGCCTTTAAATTTTTAGATTTTCGCAACTCTTACCTTCAACTTCCAAAAATATAATGTCTCCTGAAAAAGAGATTTTCAGATTTTTCTGCTTTTACTTTATTGAAATGGCAATGCTGGTGTTTCTTGAAAGACCCGAATATACGATTTGTTAGTTTCTCTCATTGACTACACTCACATTTAAAAGGTAATTACTTCATTTATTTTCGGACAAAGCGTTTATTTGTTGCCCCTTTTTAACAGTAGTTACTTCCTCCGTTTTTTTTAAATTGTTGGCAAGCCACGGTGCTTCAATCTTTACTTCTGCGTCATAGTTCAATACCAAACGACAAAATCGTCCTTAAAATAATTTCATATAGTAAGAATTTGTTTTCCAAAGATAATTATAATTTCCGATCAATTACATATTTCTTGTTTTCAAGTTTAGCTATTTTAGTTTCTTTTATGATCTCTTCATATGAGTTTCACTCTAAGTGAAGCATTTTAATTGATGTGAATTTACTTTTAATAGCAACTTTAGGTCAGAGGGATCTTTTTGCGATAAATATTGTTTGACTACATTTATCTCTGTTGACTTCTCCTTCCATCGATCTTACCAAGTTTATATTAAGTTTAATGTTACTGTAAGTCTTCAGGTTCTTTTACTAGATTTGCATTTGATGTAGCAATTGATGATGAACTCGGTAGTTACGGCATCTGAGGTAAGTAAGAGGTATAGAAAAGGTGCGAAGACACTCCTCCGATAAATATATGTATATATACAATATTTCACTTACAAGTTATAACTTACAAAATATATGACATAAAGTATATGACATATATATATTGCTTCTTCTGGAGTTCCGCAGGGATCCACTTTGGGACCCTTACTTACTTACATGTAATGCCTTAGCATACGCTGACGACTTAAAAACTTTTTCATCCTATGAATATTGCTAGATTCTGCAGCATAATATTAATATAATTAATGATTGGTGTGTGCAGAATGCTATTACTATTAATGCTGATAAGTATGCTGTTGTTACTTTTACTAAAAGTAATAATCCCCTTGTTACCCAGTACGCCATTGATTACACTACCATTTTGAGGAAGTCGGGAATTATCGATCTAGGGGCCATGTTTGACTCCAGATTGGAATTTACAGATCATATTACTAATGTATGTGCTTCGGCATCACGTGCCCACGTGATTTTGTTCGGACTAAGCTTGAGTATGCCTCGGTGGTATGGCAGTCGTGCTATATTTATCAGAGTTTGTTTCTGGAGAGAATCCAGAAAAGATTTCTAAAGTGTTTATCTTATCGGCTTGACGGTACATACTCACTGAGGGGAGTTGATTATGAGACGTTATTGGTTAGACATTGCTTTCAATCAGTGTCTTGTCGTAGGGATGCTACCAGTGCGAAATTTCTTGTTAGCTTGATTAACAATGGTGTGGATGCCCCATCTGTACTGTCTCAGATGGGTCTATTGGTTCCATCTCATACCACTCGGTCTTTCGATTGCTTCGCTCTTCCGAGGGCCAGGACTAATGTTCTATTGAAAGCTCCGCTTACTCACATGTGCAGGAATGCGAATAGATTGTCTCCAGATCCCTTTCATAGGATATAATATCGGTGGTTGAAGAGTTTGTGGCACAACTTCGGTTTTATCTCAGTTTTTTTTTACCTATAAATATATACTTAAGTTCTTAGTTTTTTATTTGTTATTATTGTATGTTTTAATTTTCATATATATTTAAGTTAGTTTATTTAATACTTGTACACTGTACCTAATGTTTTTGATTTGTCCTTTAAATGGCTTGTCTGTTGGACAATAAAACTATTATTATTATTATCTATATTTTCCAGTTAATATTTAATAAATGAAAATTAATAGCTTTTAACTAGAAATATTTCCCCACAGTTTCAAAATAATATTCTTCTTTTTTAATGAAGGTAATGTATGTGTATTTTTAGAAACAAGAAAAAGAGATTAAGGAGTTATCGAAATTTTCACTGGCTCTACAAATATATGAAGATATTTTAAAATGATATTTATGTGTTGATGGGAGGATGTTCAAACAGACAGTAATTGTTTTATTTTCATTAATAGGAAAATGTTTTATAGAATCTAATTTTTAAACTTTTATATGCGATATTTCATATTCACCAATCATATATTATTATCAATACATATAGATGGAAAAAGTTAAAACAAAAATAAAAATTAGTATAATTGTATTCATCTGGATATGAAAAATGTCTTGATAATGTACAATTTCCAAAAGTATAGTACAAAATTATAATTGTTGAAATATTGACTGAAAATGAAATCAATAGAAACATTTGAATAGTGTAAAATTATTTTTGGCAAACTTTGGGAAACGATATTACAATATTAACGATAATGGTTATATTGGTAAATAAAGTTGGTAATAGTTATATAACATTTCGTAATAATAAAGAGCCTAAGTAGTAAATGAAATATATGGAAGAATAAACAATGAAACAATAAATAAAATGAATGGAAATAGGTAATATATCAAAGATTAAAATAGAATCAAATATCTATTTAATACTATAAATACGAGGGTGGGTTTAAAAGTTCGCGGACTGACAGACAGATGGAGCAGTTTTGAACAGTTTTTATTATGCATCAGCAAGTTGTCTCACTAACAATGCCTACAATCACATTTCAAGTCGCTCTGTTCATTAGTTTCGTTGTGACGACTGTTTAATTAAGAGCGTCTCGGAGTTTTTAACAAATTCCAACACTATCTATATTGAAATTCGTGGGACCATTAAATGTTTCTTTTTAAAGACATCACCCGCAAATATTCATAGTGAGATGAAGGGAGTTTCTTCATTTCCGCTGTTGACAAATGAGTTCGTGAGTTCAAATTTGAACGACCACATTTGAACTCACGAACTATTAAAGAGGCACCACTTAAAATTCACGTTAAAAGACTGTCGTTATAAACTGTCTGAGGATAAAATAAAAATGAAAAAATTAATATTACAATACATTTCTCCCGTGAATTCCCGTTTATAATACATATGAATATAAAGCTTACAGCCTTTAGTACGGAAATCATAAAGTATTGTTGTCCACCCGTAGACTGTGCCTACAAAAGGCTAAAATGCAACATTTGTAATTATATCATTTATAATTTATTTCAGGAAATGTTCGCAAATTCACTAGAATACGTTTGTTTGACCTCTGGCTGTCAAATTATGGGGCGGATGCTAAAAAGACTCGCCATGTGTTACCCATAATGCTAGAGCCCTTGTTCAACGTTTACTAATTATGACCGCTTCCTTTACAACGCGGAACCATAGTGTGTTGTACCATTCGATGGACAATTGTAAATAAATATAATGACGTGACTAAACAGGTCAAGCATGTTCAACTTTACTAATTATAAATGTAAACAACATAGCTTTAATCAACTCCAAATCTCTGAACAGTTTACAAGCAGTCAATACGACACCTAGAGTTTTATATGCTGAAATTCATTGTCAGTATGTGAAACGAAATTTAAATGTGAATGAAATGTAACACTATGATTTTCCACATTATCAACTCTATTGAGAGAACAGTTACTTATAAAGTGTTCAGAAAATTCAGTTAACTTTCTTAGTGTAAGGGACAAAATAACATTTACTAACATTTAAGTGTTGTTGTTTGTTGCTCTTGTTTAAGTTGTCAGTAAATCATTTACATAAAGAATAAAGAATAAGTAGTAGTAGGAGTAGTCTCAGATGTATCCCTCAGTAGGATACCCGACAAAGGAAAAAAATCAATACATATGAAGCCATTAGAAAGAACATAATGTGATCTATTACTTAGGTAAGACTTTTTAGAGTTATAGTATGGAAGAAGTTAAATCAAACACTGACAATTTAGAAAGATAAATTATATGAGCAATCGAGTCAAAGACACTGCTAAAGTCAGTCGACGAGTATCAAGCATCTTTAATTAATTCACAAGATTTGTAATAGTATATTTACCACATACAAAATCATGTTGAAAGAGCGATGATTTAGTGTATATTTACCACGTACAAAATCATGTTGATAGAGCGATGATTTAGTGCTGTCGGTCAAGCAAGAGTAAATGGCACTCTCAAAGGCGATAGCAAATTTCAACAAAATTAATATAGGTCTATAATTGTCATCACAACTATTATTGAATTTTTAAAATACTGGAATTAGTACGTTTCCAAACTGTCGAAAAAGTATAGGCTTGAATAGCACCAAACATATGCATCATGCACAAGAAAAGCAGGAAATAAGTCATCACATCTGTAATATGCTTTTGCAGAAACTTTGCCATTACATTCATTATTTCTTTCGATATTGGTTACAACGTAAAAGAAATATGATTAGAATGTATACTGTTATATTAGGAATGCATACGGAAGAAAATTTTCAGCAAATGCTTCAAAGATATCTTGTAGAGTATCAAGACAATTCATCATAGGTCAAAAGTCCAAGTATACGTATAGAGTCTTACTTCAAATGAATGTATTGGAATACTTCTTTCGGACCAGTTTTGACCGATTCTCCATTTCGTTCAAAATAAACAGTGCAACAATATCAGTTTACAGAGGCTACGTAAATGTTTAAATTCATTATAAAAAAATTATGTGTAAATTTCCATTTATGCTGGTAATACTTCATCTTGAAATTGAAAATAATGTTTCTAAAAAGTCGTACTGGATATTTAGATTGTATTGGAATAGAGGAATACTTAACAAGAAATTTGCCCAGAATATTGCAAAGAAAACTATAAAATTTATCACGAACGTGATTTTCACTAATATATGTTATTGGAAAGACCAATCTGCATTCAGGAGATCGACATAAAGTTAATGCAAATTAACTATATGAATGTTACATAGAATGTTATTGATGCATAGAAAACAATGTTATAAGTATGTTTACACAAGGTCTCTGAAAACATGCAATACGGAAAGATACCGTACAGTATTATTAAGTTAATCTTATTTTAGTTCGTCTGTGTGAAAATATATATCTCACCACAAGGCCCTAAATGTGAATTTGCCACATAGAACCACGTGCTTAGAACGTCCGCCTCTAAGTGATACTTCAAAAAGAATAACAAGCAAATCCTATATAATAATTCGTAGGAGTGCAGGAGTGCAAATATCGAAATCCTTCATGTGAACATAAATTCCTACGGTTTTGGAGTGGTTACCAACGAGTCGGAAAGTTTAGTTGTACGCGCCAAATATTCTACAGTCAAAACAGTGTAACATTTATGTTTTAACACAACTATATATATCTTACCAAAAAATCGTGTAATTGCAAAATATCTTTTTTGGAAAACTATTTTATGGAAATGTACTTTAGTTGAATTAAATATAACAATTCTATACAAAAACTATTCAATTGGATGGAAAAAAAACTGATATTTGAATAATTCCAATCTGATTATATACAAATGCACAGACATAGTTTTGTACTAGAGTCGAATTTCTAGTTTTCATCTTTGATCGGTTAACTTCGCTGCTAAATAATTTGCCGGCAAATATATATTATGTGGGTTTTGTAGCCTTGAAGTCTTATTTACGCATGGTTTCTCGTTGTTTCTATCTTTTTTCTTTAGATATGTTTCGTATAATATAATTGAATATGGATTATATTCTATTAAAGGTTACATTTTGTTAAAAAAATATTTATTTTAGTTAAGAAGTGTTCATACTATTTGAATGATTCTTTTAAATTTATATATTATTATATTTATTAACCAGAGTGTGTTTATATTAAAATTTACAAATGAAGTTTAAAAACAATGTCGTTTAAAAATAGTGAGATTTATTGATGCATGATTCCTTTAAGAGAGAAAGCTCATAGCGTTATAAGGTAATACTTATATCGATTAAGAAGACTATCGCATAGTTAGTATCTTTTATGTAAACTAAAATTTTATTGGCCCATACTTCAGCTTTTCTTTAAAGTTTAAATTTACAATTTGTATTTTTATTTAAAAAAATAGTAACACTTGTAATAGCTTCTAATATACATTTTTTTTTAATCACTAGTAAGTGTATGTATATATATGGATTAGCATATACGAGGGTGGACTAAAAAATTTGCAATCTCAACGTGAAGATAGCAACACTCATCAATAACAGCTAGAAAATGTAGTTGTGTGTCTATTGTCAGGTACCCACCAAAGTTTCAGCCATTTTAGACGCGTAGTTGTTATTTGCCAGTAGTTTAAGTGAGTCGATGTGAGTGTAGCGTATCGAGCTGTCATTAAATATTTGTTTTTATAATAATATTATTATAATAATAATTCTGTAATTTATACAGCTACTCCCTTATCCAGCACTAGTAGGTCTAGATTTTCTACTTTTATACGATAATGTTCGACCACATAAAACGAATATTCTCACTTTTTAGGTGGATGCTAATGCTAGACTCATCGAGCATGTATGATATGTGTTAGAAAGATGGAAAATACGACTGAGAAGACTCCAGCAGCTTGAAATTACTTGAAGAATGAACGAGAATTCTTCAAGAACTGTTAGAAAATGTTGTATAATATACGTCAAACAAGTATAATGTTGTATTGTGTTCGAAGAGAGCGCATTTAACATAGAAATGTAATATTATTATTAATTGTGTTAAAATATGGATCTTTTATGGATTTTTATTTTGATATTTAAATAGAAACTTTATGATAAAATTCAAGCAAATGATTTATAAAGATTCTTCAGTATTGTAAAAGTTGGTATATTAGATATATTGGGATATACCAAACATTTTTTTGATTCCGTAGATATCAAAAAAGCTAACGCTGTTGTATACAATCTCTTTACTAAACATGCAGCAAAAATTCAGAGGTTATTACTTGGGCTATTTTAAGATTTTTGTCCTCGGATGATTTTCGGAAAGACGCTTCGTTTCGAAGATAAGGTATTTTTAAAATTATTAATGCACTTTAAGTAAAACTATGGTATCCTGCACTAGGCCTACCGAGTACAAGGAATGTCCAGAAATTCGCTTTTATGTTATTAACAATGTTCCGGTCAGAAAAAAATAATATTATTTGCAGTGTACGAGGTAGTGCAGATAAATACCACTTCTTCAAACCAAAGTTTTAATACGTTGTTTGCTACGTTTCAGTTGTGACTTCCTAGTTTCTCTCATGCGTTATAGCTATTAAGCAATTTTTGGAAATTAAGTAGATTATTACATGTAATAAGTAAGTAAGTAAGTAACAATAATAATAATAATTGTAGTAATAATCCATGCCATCACATCCCCAAACAGCTTTGTACCAATTACATGGGGTTTTGGCAGACTATGAGTAATTATAACGTACGCGTTCGTCTTGCGACTTAAACTTTTTGTCTGCCAACATTCGCTTGAACGGGAACGGCAAACATTTCCCGACAGAATACCATAAGACTCGAACCGTAATAAGCCACTGATTTACCAATAAACTACCAGTTGGCTTAATATAGTAATAACGCATTGTTTCATTTTGGAAAACCTTTATTGCCCTGTAGTTTCGAAGCACAGCGTTTTTCCAAAAATCATTTAAGGACGAAAAAGAAGCAGTCCAAGGAACAATTGAAATTTTTGCCACGTATTTAGTAGACACTCTGTACATTCTAATTTAGTAATATTCTAGGAATATCCTTAGCCCTAAAGAGTCCTAAGAGCTTTTTATGCTCTGGCATTGTCAAGGACGATAAGGAAGCAGATTTGTAAACTTAATGACAATAAATACAACAAAGTCTGTACTCTTTGTTAATATACGTAATACTACATACAAAAATCAATCGAGTTATAATAGAATTTATTTAAATATCTAATTATCATATTCAATTGTTAGCCTGATCATTGTTTACACAGTTTACTAGTGTTGCGTATGTTCTTGCGCAAATGCCAAAAATTCATGCAAAATCGGTTCAATGACCCAATTCAAAAGCAAAAATGCAGAATAATTTGAAGTTTCGCTTCATCATAAACGCAAATTTTATAAAATATATTGCTAAAGGAAATATAAAATTAGAAAAAGAAAATCGGGCAATATGTTCCTTTCGATGTATTGCGCAATTATTAATATGGTTTATTCCGACGCACATATATACATGTGCGAGTACTTTATTTAATTCTCTTATAAGATACACCAGACTCGGATATGCTATTCTTGTATAGTAATGTTCACATTAATTTAATAAAATCAGTTCAGAGAAGTTCTAAAATATTTTTAATTTTTACTTTCTTATTTTCTCACAAAGAGTAATTATCTGGATTATTACAGTTATTAGGAGCTTCTTAAAAAATTCGTTGTAGTATCGCTGCAGAATGGAAGAGTAATGGTTTTATAGAAATTTTTTTAATTGACAAATAATGAAATTAATTATTCCCAACTTCTTGGCAAACAATATTTTAAAATACCTCGATTAAGTTTTAGGTCTTCATCTGCTTTCCACTTAAATTTTCAGAATGAACGTTTTAGTAAGGTTTCTCATTTCGTTATTGTGCTTTTACCATACAAATGGTACTAGGAAAGTTTTGCAATACAGCTTTGTTTATTTAATTTCCTCTGCACTCAATACACCTCTCCATCCTCCGAAACCAATATTTAAACCAGTTCTGCCAAGCTTCGCTAGGGAGTAAAGCACACTCGTTGTCCCGAGCTCGCAGAAAGTCCTCTTCACTGGAAAACCGCCTCCTTTTTAGCTTCATTTTCACATGTGGGAACAGTGCAAAGTCACAGGGAGCAAGATCTGGACTGTAGGGAGGGAGCTCGAGAAGTTTCAATCCTGTTTGTGGTCAAATATTCGGTGCAGGCTTTGGCGCGGTGAGCTGGAGCATTATCGTGATGGAGGAACCAGGTCTCCATTCTCGACTTTGGCAGCAGGTTCTTCATAGATTCAATGACTTTAGGCAGGCACTGTTCAGTATACCACTTAGCTGGACTGTGTGTCCAAAACGACGTGTTCCACTAGATTTGAAAAATACATTTTCTTCTTTACAGATCGGTATTTTCTAACAACTACGGGTGTGTCCTAATCATCAAAGACCAAAACTTTGTTTTGAGCTTTGGTCAGCACATTGTAATAGTACAGTTAAGTCTCGTCACCTGTCACGATGTTGTTCACATACCGAGATTGTCCCTTATTAAACTTTTTTAGCATCCCCCGGCACCAAGTCACACGTCGTGTCATCTGCTCTTCAGTCAGTCGATGCGGCATTTAGAGGGAACAAAGTTTCTTCACGTGCAAATGATCATGCAGAATCGAACGTATTGCTGGTGCATTTAGGCCTGAAGTACCCACTATCTGTCGGTAGGTCACTCACCTCTCATCGCCAAGCATTTTCCTCACAGTAGTAACGTTTCCCTCTGTAGCTGACGTTCGTGGCCTTACCGGCCTCATAGCATTATCCACAGTTAAATTTCCCCTTTGGAATTCTCTATTCTACCTGAATATCGTTGTGCGATGTGGACAAACATTACCTAGTGCAAGAGTCATTTCTTCGAAGCACTGGTCTATGTTGAAACCACGCACGAAATTATAACGCAAAACTGCCCTTATCTCATTTCGTAACCACGATGTCATCACAAGCACTTTACACTCTCACTGCTAATGAATAACTGAGGCCATCGACATGGCGCGGCGGTTCATTGTTGCGTCATATTGCAAAACTTTCCTAGTACCCTTTGTATTTTAACTAAATCTCTGATGCCTGTAAAATTCATTAGTCGTTAAAATATTATCGGATAAGTTTATTCGTATTTTACTCGAAATTTATAATTTATATTGTAAGAAATTTTTGTTGCATGTTTATTATTATTATATTATTATTATATTATTGTTTTTTTCTACATTTAGCTTTGTTTTATTTTAATAAACTATTAATTTTTGCTATTATAATATACAATTTCCGTTTGTAATAGTATATTATTGCTGTTGTACAGCTATTATTATTATTATTTTCTCTTTTCTTATTAGTAGTTGTACTATAATTCATAGACCCTCTTGTAATTGGGTTTTTTTCTGTTGGAAATACATTATAAAATATATTTTTTTCGCAAATTCTCAACCCAACACCAGGAAACTTTTTACTCCATCCAATAATCTATGGATTTGGGCTCGAATTCTACACGACCGATATTGTACATTCTTAGTATCCATCACAAAATGGTATTTACTAAAGGTTTTATGATATTTTGTGCCCATTTGGAGGTTGTTATCATAGTTGCGATTGTGTTTATCGAATGACATCACAATCGGTACTATTATTACTGCTTCTTGATTCCAAAGCTCTTTTAATTTGGCTGCAAGTAGTGCATATTTGACTATTTTTCCTTGTTCTTTTTGAGTAATGTGTGTATTATTTGATATCGCAATGTTTATTATGTAAGTTTTCTTTTGTTTTTATCAATATGTGTAATAACTAACTTGTTACTGGTATTGTCTTGATCATAATTTTTACGAGTTGATGTTTGAGTACATCTTGATGTATATTTTTTGTTACAATACTGTGTCTCTCTCTCCCTGAGATGATAAGTTGTCTGCAATTGTTATTTTCTACCAGTTTCTTCATTTTGTACTTTCTGTGGGTTTTTTGCGATCATGTCGTCTTGTATTGATAGTACAAGCCCTTTCATTTCTGTGAAAAATTGTTTCTTTCTTAGCTATCAGTAAGATAATGTTTTATCTATGTTCATGTCTTACATAATATTGCAATGGATAATGTGTAGTGTTCCTCCGGATCATTTCTCTTTTGTTACCTGGTTATTCTCTAAATTTTTTCGTCTACATTTCCTTGCTTTAGATTTAATAGTGTATATTTGTTGTCTACGATTAATTTGTGTATAGACGTGTTTTTGTTTTGAAAGTATTTTTTTATATTCAGTATTTATGGGATGTGTATTATTTGTACTTCGATCATATCTGTGTTTCCTTCATTTCCATCTGTAGTAACTCGTTCTATGCAGGAATTTGACGATTCAATTCTTCTGGTTCTGTGTTGAAGCACTTAATTATGAAAGGGAACGGGAGAACTAACAATGTGGCTACATTAATTGCTTTAGATATGTTTCCGGAGTGAAATTTTTTAGTGTAACATAATGGAGTTAAAATTTCATTTAAAATTTTTTAGTCTAACACAATGGAGTTAAAATTTCACTCCAGAATTTTAACTCCATTATGTTAGACTTTGTCCATATTTTCATTTAATTTGCTGTTTTGTATGACAATGGTTAATTTTTATATTTTATCCAAATCACGTATTTATAAGTTTGTTCCGGTTGTATATTTGTGAGAGTTTCGTTGTTGGGTTTCTTTGCTTAAGGAGTAGCAATTCTTAAATTTTCCTTTTTCGATACATAACATTTTGTATTTGTTTATTCCAAAATCCATATAGTGTCGTTGATTAACCTTTCTGTTATATTTAAAAGTCCTTGCATTTGTTTTTATATCGTCTGTGTAGAGTATATGTTTTATTAATATTATTCTAACTATAAATTTTATTCTTCTGTGTTTGGGTTCTTCGACCACTAGGACACTCGGCCTTTAGGGCCCTCTCGATTTGCTCATCGTACCTCATCGTTAGACTGTCTGCGTACAATAAGTCTTTCACCTTGTTTTTAGTTATTATTTATATTTTTTAGGAGAAAAATATAGGCTTTTTTTATCGAAAATTGGTAACTTTTAGCGCTCGAAGTACTTATTATATTTCTTGCATCATCGAATAAAGCACTAAGTAATAAGAGTACTGCATATTTAAATTTCCCTGGATATTCTCCAAATAATGTCAGTGTAAGAGATTTCTGTTAATTTTTATTGAAAATCTTGTTTTTAGTTATTATTTATATTTTCTTAGGAGAAAAATATAGTCTTTTTTATCGAAAATTAGTAACTTTTAACGCTCGAAATACTTATAACATTTCTTGCATCATCGAATAAAGCGCTAAGTAATAAAAGTACTGCATATTTAAATTTCCATGGATATTCTCCAAATAATATCAGTGTAACAGATTTCTATTATTTTTTAACAAAAACCTTGTTTTTAGTTATTATTTATAATTTTTTAGGAGAAAAATATTTGTTTATTTTAACTAAGCTGGAATTTGAAGTATTCAGCATTTCCTAAACAGGTTTTTTGGACATCTTCTCAAACACTTTACTAGCATGCATTTTAATATATTTTAATTTTCAGAACGCCCTGTATAATATTTTATAAATCGAACTGCCGTTTATTACTCATCGTAAAAAGCAAAAAACTTTTATAATGATTTTTTTTCTGAGAAATCAATAAATAAAAATTTTTTGCTTCATGTTACACCTATTCGACAACATTCTGTATACAATTAAATAAATAACGAGCACGTAGTGAAAATCTATATGAATTAATTTAAACTCCTATATTTTCCTCGAAAAAATAAACGTTGGTCTTGTTGATTGTCGAAAACGGACATTTGTTTAATATTGATATAATCTCCGTGAGCAATTTGACTTGTGTGAAAATACGCGCTATTGTGATTAACGAGAATTTTTTTGCGGGTTGTGCCACTTTATTTTTCAAAAATTGCTTTAATCAATTTATTTAGTAAAGTGTCCGTTAAAGGTTCGGCACTTTCCAAGATCATCTACAAAAAGTATCCTGTTGGAATCATATTTTAAAAGTAGTTTTGAAACAAAACAATTGCCACACAAAAGTGTAACATAATTTCATGTACATAGAAATAAAACAAATGTTAAGTGGCACTTTTAACCAGTTCTGCAGTTTCTTCTACCTGTATTATTTTGTAGTTGCCATTAAATATTACATTAACATTTTTATTATTATTATAAGGTTGAAAATTGTTTGAAACCCTAATTCATACGAAAGACCAGGTTCCAATACTGTCTTATTTTAAAATTGACCGGTCGTACGTCAGTACATTATGTAGTGCACCTGTCAAAATATTTCAAAAACATAGGATGTCGTATTAAATCTTACGTCAAATTCATTTCTTACGTAATTACTGTTGCATGTTTTTATTAAAAATAGTACATTATATTAATAAAAGAGGCGAGATCTATTTTGCAGCAAAGGAATCTCCTGTACAAAAGTAGCGAGACAAAGTATAGAAAATTAACTCTCTAGTATAGAATAGCTTTTCTCGTTTAACTATTCCGTAAATCCTACTAAAATTCTTTCTGTCTAATGCATTAATTTTTAATGAATAATAACTCTGACCTTATTATACATTTTCTTCATTGAGCAACAAGAAACTGTTTTGTAGTTACTGTTATAACATATTAATGTTAGAGTGGCTGAAATTAACAACACAAATAAAAGTGTTATTTTCGAAGCGAAGTATTTTTTTAAATTATTTTTTTAAAATTATATATTTAAAATTATTTTCAGAATTCATATAGAGCAATAGTATCAGCGTTTGGATGTGAAATAAGGGGAGTGGAAGAAATTAATATTCGGAATAGTTTTTTTCTTCTGAGAAAATAACAATTCTTCCTTTTAACTAAAAATAATATCGTGGGATTTTTACCCATAATGAATGTACGATAATGATTATGTGTAACGTAACTTACCTTTCGGGGAAGTATATGCGAGATACAGTGAGATAAAAATTATTGATTTGGTTGGCATTTCGGAAGCAGAAATTTTTCAATAATTAAATTTGCAGCTACTGTACTATCAAAATTTTTTATTTTGGGATTTACATTAGTGTGTGAATTTTCGTGAGAATTTATTCCTGCTAATAATTTTGGTTCTTAATTTCATATTATTATTGTTATCTATGAATTATAAATAACAGTACTTCCTAGTAGCAGGACCAGCGAGATGGCATTCACTGGAAAACGAAATAGTTTCATTGTTATGACATATTTTGTAGTGACATACAGAATAAAAATTGTTCGTAAATGTATTCAATTGAATTTTCCATCCAGAACTCCAGCCAGACGATGTTGTATTGTTTAATACATTTAAGCAATATAAACAACGTGCTATTGAAGGTTTTCTTAATACCGAAAATATATACCTAAAACTGTAACTCTGGCAGTTAAGGAAGGTATACAGAAACGAATGTTATAGAAACCAAATAAACATCTTCGAAGACTATCTCAGCAAATAAGTACAAGTCAGCTTATTCTTGGAGTAGCATTATACGAGAGGATACCCAAAAATAACCGATATTTCTGTATAATAACATGGATTTTATTTTGTTTTTATTAAAGAACCTTAACACCTTCAATACCCTCTTCGTTTAACTTTATACACTCCTGTTTCGTTTTTTCTTCATCTCTTCCACGTTCAGTCTTGGAAACAAGAAAAACTCGCGCAGAGCAAAATCAGGTGAATTGACGGACGCAGGGAAAAGACCTAATAGAACTGTGTGAGGAAGTGCATTATCATGGAGCAAAAACCACTTCCCCGTCTGCTACAAATTGGGGCTCTTTCGTCGCGCACTGTTATGCAACCTTCTCAGAACCTCCAAATAGAATGCCTGATTAACTGCGTGACCGGCTGGCACGCTGTTCACTTAAGTCAAACATTACAAAAAACGACGAGTAAACGAAAACGCCTTTACAAAGAAATGCACTGTAAGAAGACATAACCATATTAGGCGAAAGAATCGATTGCACCAAACGCAGAACAATATGCGTCACCCGTATCTAGCGACAGAAATGCGTGCTAGGCAAGCCCAACCCACAGTGTTGCCAATCCATTTATTTTTGATACTCCCTCGTATGTACGAACTTTATTTTTTTCAGAATTCTCATATGGAAGTTGTTACATAGCAGTACGGAAACAATTACACTTTAACCCATATAAAATAAGTGCGATTCAGCAGCTTTTTCCACAATATTTTAACGCAAGGATACGATATTGTCAATTGTTTCTTAATACCATTCACTGACGATGCATTAAATAAGACATTTTTCTTAAACAAAGTTTGGTTTTACTTATCTGACTAAATAAATGCAAAACTATCGAACTTGATCGGTACAAATCCCACGTATTTTCATTGAATCTAGTTTAGATCTTATTATGAAAGAAGTGTTGCCGACCGTGTCTACGACTTACTTCTATTTTTTTCAGTGAAAAGTTATTGCTGGGATATAAGAAAATTAATCTCGAATCTCTTTATAAATTGATTAAATGAAGACGAATTGTTAAGTGGATACTTTTGATATGATGGATGTGCGGCGAATAAAGCTTCTGGTATATTGCTATATTTCGAAAACTTCTTTCCTAAAAGATTAGTACGCAGTGGAAAATGACCCTTTATATAAGTTGATCTAGTTCCGTTGAATTTCCATTTATTTCAATAATTAAAAAATAAAATTTACCATAATAGATTTCATAACATTGAAGAACTACAGGCAGCAATTCAGAATGAATTGCTTCCTATAGTAATACTTTCACCTATATAAAATGAATATTGTTCAGTAGCTTCTTCCACGAAATTTAAGTTGATGAGTACAATATGCTCAATTCTTTCTTAATACCATTAACAATGACAATACGTTGATCGAGAACTTCTCTTGGAATATCGCGCGATTTCACTTTTCATTGAATTCGGTTTACATCTTATGCAATTTCTTGAAGACGACCCAATGATCCTGCTCTTTTCAATGAAGCAATTACTGCTATGGCGTATAGAGAAGTAATCTTGAGTTGCTCTTTAAATCAATTAAATGAAAATAAACTGTTTTCCTCAAGAATTCATAAATAATGAAAAATTATATTAATTAGATTCAATTCTACTAATTTAACTCCTTGCATTTTTAGCATTTATTACAAAGTATAATAAAAAATAACGTTCCGATTCCTCTTGCATACTTATAATTAAATTACAATTTATTACTAATATCCGTTTTCAATAAATTAGTCTTATAAGATATACAAATTAAATACATTGGTTATGTTTATATTATGAAATTATATTAAATCGTACGCCAATGAAATTTCCAAATTTCCAACATTCTAGAATCAAGTTTTCCACATAATGTCACATACAATCATTTACGTACATATGATATATGTTAAGCAACAGAACTTTTTGTGACATTAATATGGTCGAATTGATGGTACACTTCAGTAAAAAACCACGAAGTAACGGACATCCAAAACCTTTAAACAGCTATGAGTATAAAAGACAATAACGCAAATGCTAGAAAATTAGGTCTTAGCATACTCTTTAGATTTTAAAAACATATAAATCGTTATTAAGTTGAGGAGTATACATGTGTAATACTCGTGTGTAATATTCATGGGAAAGCTATTCCCATGAATTACAAAGAATGCCAATGAAGCTCCGCACATAATCAAAGAATTAAGATTATACAAGTTTATTGATCATAAATAGACACTCTGAAATTTTATCAATAATAAAACGATCAATTCAGATGTATACATTTACCAACTAACCAAAGTAAACAACATAATTCAAGAAAAAACACCAAAGCTGACAGATCATAAACATATTTCTTTGCATCATGGTAATGTAAGGACACAGACTTTCGGTTACTCCGAAGTAAAAAGAAAGTTATTGAAGCTTGGTTTAGATGCGTTGTCACATTCACCACATAATTTCGCACCATCAGATTACCATTTATTTTGTTCTTTGCATATTTCTTGAATTATACAAATTTCAATAATATTGATGTTAAATCAGAAAGTTTTTTACCAATAAAAACTAGAAGTTTATGTGCGTGGAGTTACGATACTGCCTGATGAATAACTTACCGGAACAGGAAAATATGAAAATACCTGTGCCAGACAGTGCAACTTTATAATAAAATACTGAAAGAAATAAGAAAAGTGATATAAAATATAATAAAAAGATAGACAAATATAAATTATTAAAAAGGCAAGAAACTAATATTTTGCTCTTAGATATGTATTTCGACAATTAAATTGTCATCTTCAATAGGAAATAAACACAGTGTTGAACATAGGCCCGCACTAAAGCTACTGAGAAAAAACCATGAAACATTCTACACGATGTCCTTGCAAACACTCGGTGTTTATGTGGACATCAGGTAGAATGTTTACCGTTTTTTTTCTATGTAGCTTTATTGATTGTTTGTGTGGAAATCGAATACAGCGCTTCAGATTTTTCTGTATAGCTTTATTGCGGATCCATATTCAATAGTACGTTTATTTTCCACTAAAGATGATACCTTAGTTGACGGAAACGCATCTAGGATACAAATACTAATATGGTAAGGGTTTTTTTTTACCTTTTTCATTATTCAATCAGAAGGTTTCCATCAAATTTTTAATATAAATAAAAGTGAATGTTATAACTGAAGAAATAGCAAAGAAATTTCGTTATCAATAGTGGAGGTGATGTGATATCAGGACCTAATTCAGTACGATTATGTACGCCCACAATGAAATCGTGTTTTAATCGATAATTAATACTACATTTATGTTTCAATTGAGAAATAAAACAACTGTTAAAAGAACTAGAAGATTTAGAGCTGATAGAACTTCAGTAGTTCGAAGAGGTTTTTCGAATGCTGGAAATCATCAAGAGTGATGGTGTAATAATAATTCATGGTCTGCCTATGCCCCCTGTAATTGATGTTAAACTGTTTGGAGATGAAAACGTATGGATTGCCATTTAAACGCTTTTACACGTTATGCGATTTTATAACGTTTTTTGAGTGTGGCAATGGGGTTCATTTTCGATTTTCAATTTAAAACGTAGAGCAGATTTCACATATAACATAGAACATCAAATATTATACCTATTTTTATTACCTAGACACCTGCTAACAAGCGAAAATTGTCCTAATGCTAGGATGTTTCGTTTATCTTAGGGTCAATTATTCGCCCACAAGATTTAAACCTATTAAAAATTTTCGGATTCCTAATGTGGAATAATATAAATTAATTCATTATTTATTTATTATTTTTTCAATTCCTTGCTTTTCTTATTTTATATATATATATATCAAAGGCGTGTTTTAATTTAGAGTAATTTCAGCTCCAGTGCCGCGAAATAATTTTATTACACTTTCTCAAAATATTCCTCATTAAAGCCAATACATTTGAATATGTAAAACGTTCCACTACGAGGAAATTCGCACCATTGAACTCCTACTTAAACAAGATAATTTATTTCATAAGCTTTCCATAAAGTTGAAATTAGTAATTTTAATCGTACTATCAATAGTTTGCAGTATAACTTTTGTCCTCTACAATGTATTTATTGATAAATTAGTTAATTTATGTTTATAATTTATCATCGTAGTTGAATATAAGGTTACATTTAATTTTAAACTCATGTGCTACTAGCAACAAGGTTCAGTTACAGGTGGCAACTGAAGTGAGTATTATGATTCAGATTGACGCAGTTCTCTTAGCACATTATATTATTAACTTTATTTTTTATATGTCACAACACGCAAAAATGATCTACTAAATAAATCTTAAATTTTGAAATGGGTTTTTGGCGATGCCAAACTTTTATGTAGGTTGTTTTAAACCAGTTAAATTTCAGTTTTTAATATAAACAACTTCAAATACAGTGAGATCAATTGAAGTAGGCTTCATATGTTACCATAAACTCTATAGCACTGATTACCCAGAAATGTCACCGCTTCATATGTTACCATAAAGCTTATAACACTGAGTACCAAGAAATGTCACCGTTAGTGATGTTTATAGAACTGATAAATAATAATTTTGTATTGCTTTAAAATGCTTTGTGGATGATTTTGATTAACGGTTATTATTCAACTCAGTGTTTCCTAATATATTGTTCTTACGCTATTTATTAAATATAATTTAAGTTTTGTTTCATATTAATGTCATCTTACAAGTACTTACATATTACAAACATTAAGATTCAGGCGTATCCAGCTTTTTACACTTTTAGTCCGTAAGAAAGCAATTCGTTTGTACTTTGTTAAGATGTGTACAAGTTAGATATTGTTTAATTTTTTATTTAAAAATACATCACTGCACGCAATTGATACATACCTGAGGTGTCCAATTTGAAGTGGTAACAGATGCTCTTGTTTGGCTCTTGGACCTGGATTTAAAAAGGGATTTCTTGGTAAGTTTCGATTTACCATGGTTAACGTTGGAACTGGACTTAGACTTTTGCATGTTTCCCGTCGCCGAAGCTGCAGAAGTAGATTTATCATGACCGTGTTTACCATGTAAAAGATTTGATAAGAAGGAATGACTAGACTTTTGACCAGAGGAGGTAGGTGACGCTTTTTCCTCAACTACACCGATATCTATACTACTTCGCGCACTTGACAAACGACTTTCCGGTTCCGAAACCGGATAATCATCGAACTTCAAATCTCTGTATGTTAATATCCAATTTTCGTTAGTTTGGCAGCCCTTATTTAAACCATCGTCATCGCCTGGCTTGGTAATTTCACCTTTAGCTTTAATATTACGTAAATTTCGATCGTAGTTTACTCTTTTAAAACGATCTGCTTTATCGGAATCAACACTTTTCTTACGCGCCATACGTAAATAACGTTTAATAGTGTCACTAACTGATTGAGATATGTCGTCGTTGTCCACACTACTCCGTCTTCTGAAGGTGTGCTTTACACCATCACCAGCTTCATCGTCACGTTCGGCAACCATTTTTTTATATTCTTCTTCAATTTTCACCAAATCGTTTTCGGACAAAGGCATAGTTTGGATACCATAGCATCTATAAGTCGTATCGGCGATTGGTGTCTGTATTTCGATTACAGGAGGAGGTAGAGAAGGTAGTGTAGGTGTGGTAGTTTTATTATTGTCAGCCTTTGAATAATTTCTAAGCAAAGAAGGACTCCAAGATTGATTTTGTCCAGAATATCTGTCGTTACTACGACTTCTAAATCCCTTGGTCTTCCTTAATTCAAAATATAATTTCTCTAAAGCTTTTCTGTTCGTCAGCATATCGGAAATTACCTTGTCTCTGTTGGGTAATTGACTAAAATATCTGCTCAGTGTTTCTGACAGATTTTTCTGAACATGATCACCTTCAAAACAGACTCTTTCGTTAAATGATGTCGATGTCGTGGATGATGGAGATGGAAAGGAAACATTTCGATCTAACGTAAGATGTTTCTGTAACTTATCTATTAGTTCCTGATAATTGAAATCCGCTCTAGGACTAGAGGATGCTGTATTGTTTAAATATTGTTCTAACATATTTGCTAACTGTTTCCTTTCTTCTATAACTTCGCTGCTATGTTGATCTCTATCTTCTACAGTTGGGGAGGGAGTTTCCCTACTTTTCGGAAAACTGCATTGGTTAGAAGGCGAATGAGGTTTATTTAAGAAATCATACTTCATTTTCTGTATATCGAATCTGCCACCAGATATTGAATGTATAGCTAAATCTTTCGGTCTCTCCGGTTTGATATCGAATTCACCGGCAGAAGATGCTTTTCTGCAACTTCCACCTTTGAAACGATCTCGACGTTTTCTGCCGATATTTAAAGCTCCAGGATACGAATTTTTTCTCCATAACAAGAATTTAGGTTCTTTCTTACATACTTCTTGAAAATAGGCTTCGATTTTTGGCAAATCTTCGGGTTTGTTTTGAGCACCGTCTGGTATTAATTTTTTTCCAGCATCAGTCATATAACGCCAAGTTTTTCGCGTGAGAAGCCATCGCTCCTTCGGTTTTTTGGTTTTTTTCTTAATCGACTTACCCATGGCGTGTGTATCTATCGTATTTTCAGTACTTTCCGTTGAAGGACTTCTCACGAGACGACTGGCTCGTCTTTTAATCATTCTCTCCGCCATTGTTTTTAGACAATTTTGATAACGAAATTCCAAGCTGTATTGTATTCCTGAACTTTTCCCATTATAATTAGTTGAATTTTTGCCACGAACTTGATTTAGTAAACACAGTAATATCACTTTTATTTAATTAATTTTGATCGAAACGATTATTTGTACGTCGGCCATTTTCACTGTTAAATTGTTACTTTTTATTAATGATCGAGACATTTTCGACGCGACTTTGACATGTCGTTACAACAATTGTGTTTTCACAATTATTTTATACGTTGATTTGAGTATTGTCGAGAATTTGGCGCCTTCATAAAATACTCTACTTAGCTGACTACTTCACCACTGCTTACACACGACACAGAGCCAGTAGAAGCGGGTACTTGGAAACAAAAATATCCTATTTGGCAAGAGACACTCAACAGGCTAGACGGAGTAAGCAAAATACATATTATAAATACAGAGATTCAATTTCAGATTCGCGTCGTACCTGAAATTTTGTTATTCAGTTGTCCGTTTCATTATACGCTAAATACCTTACAGTCACTTTTTGCGATTAAATATAATAAATATATTAGTAATAATGGGAACGCTAGATATACCGTACGCATATGTTTTGTATGTGCAATAAGCGTAAGAATAATTAGGTAAATGAGTCAAAATTTAAAAATAGATTGCGCATATTTTTATCTAAGTCGAATCTCTTCCAGGCATCAATGAAGACGTTCTCTTTTACAATATGCGCCCGATTTTTTAAATCTTATTCTTAAATATTTTTATTTTATGGGAAATCTCGGAATGTCCAAAGTAATATAAATATTAAGGTAATAACGATCAAGAGGTATGTGAAACAGTGATATTTAACGAATCGTGGCTTCATAATTACAATATTAATAATTTTATTTATATTCTCCCAACTTGAAACTTAAAAGAATATTCAATGCTTAATGTATTTATGTCCATATAAGAATAGTAATACCTATTACACATACCGGGTGTCCGCTCTAAAAGTCGAACATAGGCAGTTAACAATATATTGAATTATTATGCTTTTTGCCATTATTTTTATACTAAAACAATAAGTAAATATTAAATAATAAAGGCTTCAAATAATTTTTATTAGAAACAAAAGAAAGAAAAAAAAGTTACAATAAATATTCAAATAACCCCCCGTTTTGTGTTAAGCAATACCCTAGTCTGTTATAAATATTCTTTTTAAAGTTAACCGTCAGTAATTACAGCGCTTTCAGCAGCTACTGCTTCTTTCAAAGAATTAATATCAGGATGGTGTTTTTTGTGAATTTTACACGTATGGTATCCCTACAGGAACAAGCCGCAAAGTGACAAATGAGGAGATCTTGCTGGCTAATTTATAACACCACGTTTACGAATCCAATGATTTAAAAATGAATCATTGAAAAAATTTTAAATATCTAAACCAAAATGCGCGGAATAACCGTCCTGTTGAAACTAGGTCTCCTTATCTTTTCTTGCGACTTCTTCCAATGCAAGTCCTACCTTTGTTACTAATAGTTTTAATATGTTTCTGCATTTAAGTTCCCTTCAGTTCCAAATGGTTCAATAATATTATTATTAAAAATTCCAGTCTAGATATTATTTTTTGGAGAATTTTCGGTTGACATATTAACCTTAGGATTATTTTGAGCCTAATATAATAATAATTTGAACATTTGATTTGTTATTAAGGTGAAAGTATATTCATCAGTGAAGAATATCGATGACAGAAAGCGACGACTATTGTTTAAAGCAAAAACGGGCTAACCTCTTGTATTTCGTAACAGAACTCACTTCTATGTTCTTCATCAAAAGCAAAAAATAAACCAACTTTAAGAGAAATTTGCCCCAAACTGTTTGTTGGATCCGCATTTACCACCGCCAAAGGGGGTTCGTTAACTAGTTGTGATGTGATTATTATTTGGAACATTTTATTCCTTCAGTAAAGATAATTACTCACCATTCCTACATTTCGATTCTACTGAAATATTTGAAAAATTTGCTACATATTTCTGAATAGTGCATGCAGATGTTATAGGTTAAACTTAACGGCTTCTATGAAAGGTTTTCACCACAAAAACTCTTTCTTCATTGGTATAGTTATTCATTGTTCCACAAATAAACCTCAACTCAAGCTTTAATCTCGAATTTTTACTCACAAATAAACAAAGAGTAATACAGAAATCTACTAACTTAGGTAAACTAATTACAAAATGATTTGACAAATGGTATCTGATTTTAGAATCAAGGCCGACGATTTAAAAATATTTCGTTCATTAGAAACAATTAATGACAGAATAGCTACAAAGCGAGTTGAATTCCATTTACAATCAGTGTAGGATACATCGTCTTCATTTATCGTAAGTATAACCAAGTGGAAAATTTTATCGTTTACTGGGGGGCTGTCACCAATACATTATCATTATGCTCTTACTAATATTATGTTACCTATAATAACAATAATAATAATAATAATAATAATAATTTATTGATATATATGTACATATACACGTCATGGAATAATCATAGATAAATAAAAACACAATTAATGCGCTCACAACACGTTAAAATCTGCAAGACCTATACAAAACAAAACACCAGAGTACCAATTAAAATATAAAAACACAGAAAGGGCAATGTCAAAATTTATGCTTCAGGAAGTCATTCACTGAATAAAAAACGTTCTCCATCAGCACCTTTTTTATTAATATTTTGAGATTAATCCATGGTAGGTTCCTAAACCTATAAGGCAAAGCATTGTATATCTTCACGGCCACGTAATTCGAACATAGCTAACTTTTCCCAATGCGATGATACGGTATCACCAAACCGCTCTGGTTTCGTGTTTCATATTTGTGAAAATCACCATTTTTGCAGAACTTATCCGGCGACTTATGAACAAATTCCAGGCAAATAAGTATATACAAGAATGGGAGGGTCAGTATTTTGTGTTTTCTGAATAAGTTTACACAACTTGTGGTACTGGATACACCACTAAGGGCTCTGACTGCACTCTTTTGCATCCTGAAAACCGCCTCAGTCGCGCCAGACGCTCCCCACATCAATAGGCCATACAAAACCCTGCCCTGAAAATTTGCATAGTACACAGTCCTAGCCGCCTCGGGTGTAGCCACCAGTTTCACTCTTCGTATTGAGTATATTGCTGATGCCAAATTGCGACACAAGTTATCAATGTAACACTCCCAAGTCAGGTTGCTCGCAATCAACAGGCCCAGAAACTTGATATTCGCTTTGGGCTCGCCCGCCACTCCTCTAGTTGTTATTGCCAGCTGTTGGGTTTTGTCTTGATTTAATTTCATAAGATTACTACTAAACCACTCACTTGCTTCCCCCAACGCAGTCTCCATATAAACCTCTGCAACTTCCTTGCACTGGGCACGCACTATTATGGACGTATCATCTGCAAACTGGGTGACTCTACCCACGGTGACATTATGGGGCATATCATTGACATAGATTAGAAACAGAAGAGGCCCCAATATTGACCCCTGTGGAACCCCCCGATCAACAGGGGCTGCATCCGAGAGTCGATCGTTCCAGTATACCTTCTGTCTTCTGTTTGCCAAATACGAACCGATCAGCTCATTTGCTTGTCCTCTCACTCCATACATGTTTAACTTTCCCAGAAGTATCCCGTGGTCCATTGTATCAAAAGCCTTACTCAGGTCGCAACATCCCAGAATTACCTCATCTTTAGCATCGAGAGCATCCGCTATATATTCCAGGACCTCCGCAATCGCGGTAGTCGTGGACTTGCCCCTCCGATAGCCATGCTGACTCACATTTATGAGTCTGTGTGTCTCAAAGAACTGGATTAATCTCTTTTTGATAATGGTTTCCAAGATTTTAGACATCACGGGTAGAATGGAGATTGGTCTAAAATTCCTTTTGTCAGTCGATCCTCCCTTGTGTATCGGAAGCACTTTTGCTATTTTAAGAGGGTCAGGGAATACCCCCCGGGCCAAACACTCGTTGAAAATGTCTGTTACTGTGGCAGCTATATAATCGATACTCTTTTTTAGTATGCTTACGTTCATTCCATATATATCAGTAGTCCGCTGACTCCCGAAGCCAAAAACAACTTCTCTTACTTCCTCCTCTGTTGTAGGGTGGAGGAAGATAGTTTTCTCTACAATTCCTATGCCCCGCCTCATCAAATCGTGCGGACTCCGGTTGGTACTTTGTATTAACTTGATTGCTTCTCTCCCTACCCCAACAAAGTAATGGTTGAAATCATCAGCAGTCACCTGATGCAGAATATTCTGATTGCGTTTATTTTCTGCTACTTCGCCCTTAATCACTTCCCATGTGGCCTTAATTTTGTTCTCGGCTCCAAGTATGTAATCAGAGTTATTGATAGAGGTATGGACTTTGGAATTACGTTTTAATCTCCATGTGACAATAGTTGAAACTGAGTTTTTTTATTACGTAATACTAAAGATTTCCATGGGAGCGATGCTCTTATTAGTTTTTACAACTCCTTCATTGAGTTGAAGCTAAAATAGTGTTCATTTATTTGGAATCCGTGATATAAAAGTATACTGACCTTATTGAAAGTGTACAATGTAGATTTTTTAAAAACTTTTCTATCAGAAGTATGAAAAATCTTGACCGTAAATATAAAGATTTGTGTATGGAATTCAAATTTATAACATTAGAATCGAGAAGAACTATCTCTGGTATAATCTTTCTGCACAAATTAATAATTATCAGCGTTACTAATACTAATGTCCATCACCTTTCTAGGTTCCATCATACAACATACATAATTGTTTTTCCTCGCCAGTTCTAAGGATATATAGAAGTGAGGCATGTGCTGATGTTGACTTCTTTAGTATTTTTTCTGGAAAATTTAAACGTTTCTTAATGGACAAACTGATGTAATTGTTGTTTGACATATCTTAATTTATTGAACTTTTGATTTGGAGCTAAGTAGTTATTATATAATCGTTACAAATTATAAATTCTTTTTTTGTATATTATTTTTTTTCTGCCGATGGATAATAAACTATTATAATTATTATTAAATAATATAATGCTATTTATAATATTTAGTATATTTATATTCGGTGGATTCTACTAGCTTTCATGATAGAGTACAAGACTGAATACAAATTTTTGGCATTTCTAATAATATAAGAATTTCTATTCACTTCCTTGTTTTACATCAATATATTGTAATACAATATTTATATTATATCTATATTTTTCTAAAATACAGATTCATTTCAATTCAGACTAAAATCTTCGATGAACTAAATTTATAATTTTGTAATTTTGATGCAACCTCCTTTCCACATATGAAGGGCGCCGCCGGAAATAATCTGAACGTTGAGTGCCATGGCTTTAAAAAGTTTGGAAACCTATGGATTACAGTTTAATTTTAACACTGTGCTTTATTATTCTATTGTCCTCTTAAGGCAGTAATCTGTTGGACAATAAAGACAATTATTATTATTATCTTTTATGACGCTTTGCTGTATTGTTATTAGTTTTCATATAATCTTCTTGCTGCGTAATTGGATTATATTGGTCTGTTAAGTAAATAAATATTGTTATTAGCACGATCATAATTTAGATAGTATATTATTAAAACTTTGATACACTTGGCAAAAATTTCGAAAGCACATGTCAGACACAATTTTATTTGAACCGAATACCGTACTTTATTTGATATTTAAGTACATAAGTTATGTCAATATAAATCCAACTATATAATGTTCGACGTCTATATTTAAAGAATCGAATACTAAAGTATACTATTACATCAGCACACGAGACGTTTTCAAAAGATTGTTTCCCAAAATTTTAAATACAAACTTCAGTTCCAGAGATTGAATTTGATATTCGAATTTATTTTGGTATTAATAACACAGAGCTTCAATTTTCTTGCGTCGTTTGACTGATTTAAATAAATTATTTAAATATTTATTCTGAATACGTCACTTATACCAAAAAACTGTTCTCTAAAATTGGAAAATTAAATATTCTTTTTGGAGAATCAGACGCATTTACTTCTTGCTTACGTATCACTATTCTTTCGAAAATTTTCCATCTACATACTTTGATAAACATATGGTAACTAAACCTCCGTATCTATAAAACGAAATAGATATGCGATTAAAAAACGGATCAATTTTTTAAATGACTATCATTCATTTTTATTTAGTCTAGAGAGAAATATATTTTGGAAATAACCCTAGCGTCTATATAAAAATTTAGTAGCTATATTGGAATTTCTTGCAATCCGTTTTAATTAAAGTCATAATTCATAAAGAACCAGTTCTTATTTATTATTACACTACATTATTATTAATAAAAGGTGGAATTCTATCTTAATTTTAAGGCGGAGTATGAGAAACTACGGGGTATGTTCAAAAAATATTGTGAATGTTGTTGCCAATTGCCATTCAGTGGTTCAGTTTCAATATGCTAGGTACTCGATGAATTTTTAATTGTATTCTAAATTATAAAACGCGAGCAAAGTATTTTACCTCGAATAGTAAGAAAAGTCATAAAGAAACAAGTGAAATATTGCAATCGGTATACTGTCATGCTGAAGACTGTTTATAAGTAGTTAGAACAATTTCGCAATGACTATAAATTAGTTGAAAATGATGAGCGACTCGACACTTCAACATCAAGAATTTTGGGGAATGCTGAAAGAATGAATGAGAGAAACAATTTATTCAAACAGATCATCGACAAAGAAATCTTTGGGAATCTAAACTTGGCTTATGATTTTGTTCAAATAATTTCACCAATAGACGAAAACATGAAGAGCGTGCCCCTAAATTTGTTTCACGTGTTTTGACGATTTAGCAAAAGGAACTCCAATTATCAATTTCGTTGGAGTTGCGCAAAAAAGTGGAAGGAATCCGAAGCTGAATACTTTTGCTCTTGGTTTTATAGATATATGCCTTGAAACCCGGACTTAGAACTCTCGATAGATATAATACTCCTCTCCATCTAAAAAAGCGCGTTAATCTAAATCCAACATTAAAAAGATATTGATCATGTTTTTAACATCCATGATATTGTGGACTCAGAACACTATAGAGACTTATCAGGGCGTTTGGGAAATGCCAAGGAAATAGGAAAGCTAATAGTTACTCATGAGGAAGCTAATAGATAATTGCGTGTGTTTTGGTGTAAGTAGACGACCGAAATGTTCGGTTGTTTATTAAATTTTGTGTAAAAATCAGTAAATATATTACTGAAACATTGCAGTTATTGCAAAAAGCATTTGATTAAAATGCTCCCAAAAGTAGGATATGTTTGAATGGCATGAAGTACTGAAAGTTAGGCGAGAAGATACGACGCAAGATTCTGGAAGTGGATGGCCAACTTAACATTGTTGGCTGAATATCACACGAATTAAATGATACTTCTTAGGTCGTTATAGTGCTTGTTCCTTGTTACTATGTCGTACTGAATGTAAACCATTTTTACACAGAATTATAACAGGCGATGAAAAATATATTGTCTACAATAATATGGTTCAAAAAGACATTGGTCGCATAAAGGAGGAGCATCTTTGATTGTTGTTAAGGTTATTATAAACTACTGTCACTTTGAACTTCTTGAAGCATAAAACTTGACGAACCAAACAAAGTCTGAAAAGAGGCAGAATTAGATCAATGGAAAATGAATAATTTTTCATCAACATAATTCAAGATTACACAAAGATTTGACGATTTGAGGACAGTGAAGTGCAAGATATGCCATGGGATTTTCAGTTGTTTAGAAATCCACTAAAACATTTATAGGTAAAATTTTTACAATTTTGGATTAACTTAAAACACGCGTCAGTAATTATTTTCAATTATAGTCTGAAATGTTTTGCAAAAACAGTATTTTTATGTTTCCTAGGAAATAGGTAAAAGTTATAAGTGCAAATAAAAACTTTATTGTTGAATAAAAAAAGCTAACTTTTCTAACAAAATATTTGGCTTCTTTTGGGCGTAGAAACACAAAGCGCAGAGTTTGTAACAATTTAATATAGAAAGGGTACTAGGAAAGTAATTTCCTCTACACTCAATACACCTCTCCAGGTTCCATAATCAATCTTTAAACCAATTCTGCGAAGTTTCACTAGGGAGTAAAGCACACTCGTTGTCCCAAGCCCGCAGAAGGTCCTCTTCACTGGAAAACCGCCTCCCTTTTAGCTCCATTTTCACATGCGGGAACAGTGCAAAGTCGCAGGGAGCAAGGTCTGGACTGCAGAGAGGGTACTCGACAAGTTTAAATCCTGTCGTGGTCAAATATTCGGTGCAGGCTTTGGCGCGGTGAGCTGGAGCATTATCGTGATGGAGGGACCAGGCGTCCAGCTTGACTTTGGCCGTAAGTTTGTCATAGATCCAATGACTTTAGGCAGGCACTGTTCAGTATACCACTTAGCTGTGACTGTCTTCTATGTGTGTGTGTGTGTGTAACGACGCGTCGTATATTTCCACTCGATTTGAAAAATACAGCTATCATTTTCTTCTTTATAGATCAGGATTTTGTGATAACTGCGGGTGTGTCCTCATCATTAAAGACCCAAACTTTGTTTTGAGCTTTGGTCGGCACATCGTAATAGTACAGCCAAGTCTCGTCACCTATCACGATGTTGTTCACATACCCCGATTGTCCTTTATTAAACTTTTTTAGGATCTCGCGGCACCAAGTCACACGTCGTGTCATCTGCTCTTCAGTCAGTCGATGCGACACCCAGAATCGAACGAATTGCTGGTGCATTTAGGCCTGAAGTACCCTCTATCTGTTGGTATGTCACTCGCCTGTCCTTGCCAAGCGTTTTCCTCACAGAAGTAATGTTTTCCTCCGTAACTGACTTTCGTGACCTTCCCGGCCTCTCAGGATCCTCCACAGTTAGATTCCCCTTTTGGAATTCTCTATACCACCTGAATATCGTTGTGCGATGAGGACAAACATCACCTAGTGCAAGAGTAATTTCTTCGAAGCACTGGTCTATGTTTAAACCACGCACGAAATTACAACGCAAAACTGCCCTTATCTCATTTCGTGACAACGATGCCATCGCAAGCACTTTACAGTCTCACTGCTAATGAATAACTGATCCCATCGACATGGTGCGGCGGCTACTATGCACGTATGAACGTGTATTAACATGCAGCAACAAGCAGCTTCCTACGATTCGTTGTTGCATCATATTGCAAAACTTTCCTAGTACCCTTTGTATTCTTTAAAAGTGCGCTCTGGGCATGACGTTGTTACACCTCGTATATTCTTTTAAATTTGGCGTCTATTGTCTTAGTATAAAAGCATATTTTAATAAGTTTATTTAGGAGTGGTAAATATAAAATTTGCTACATTGATTTATTATAAAATGTAAGCAGTCGCAAAAAGCACGGAAAACGAATGAAGAACATGTAATAAATTATAATTTTATTGAGGTAAGACTGAGTAAATAATCAGAAAAAATGAATCCTAAATAATAATAAATATAAAAATTCAAACTTTCGAACGACTGTAAAGGAAGATAGTATACATATATTGAAATAGGTGGTTTATAAATTTTGCTGAACTAGCGTCTTAAATATGCATTTATAATAAATACTCAAAAAAATAAATACGAAATCAATAAATATTTTTGTAATAAAATTGTCTAATAAATTATTATGTATATAATTATAAATAATTCTGTTTAATTTTTCAAGCGAAACATATGTATGTAACATAATCTAATAAACTTTTAACTTCTTAAGTCAATTGGTTGAGTAGAATAATAAATATCTATGCGTTCGTTTAATATTTCCTAAACTAGGATACCAGAGCAGAATATTGAAAAATACGAATTTAATTGTTAAAGGTTTATTTCGTTCAAGATTTACATAAAATATTCGATGAAAACCAGATCAAGATATTTGAAGATATATTTACAATATTAATAATTTCGCGGGTAAGTTGTTTATATTAAATTGATGATTTCTTAAAATATACTTCTTGAATTATTCGTTTTCGTAAAAAAAACCTTTTTTTCAGCAATCATTACGTCGTTTCAGACTAAAGCTTTACTAGACGTAGATTTAGACTTTCTATTTATAATCATTGTAGATTTCCTTTAATTAATAAAGTTTATTAAAATTGCTATAAACAGAATAAAATGCTTCATTTAAGTATTTCAACGAAATTGCACATCTCGAACACAAAATGTGGTCCAAAGTCAAGTTAAGATATTTTTTTTCGGCGATTTTCTAAATCATTGCTTCTCCATTGCATTTACTTGGAGCCTCGCGATTCTTTAAATTCAAACTTTGATTATCGCCTGCTTACTTAGGAAAGAGCAGTTTTCTTTTATTTCTAGTCAAAAATAAAATTTTTATAATTTTCAATAATGTTGCAATCTTATAAACTTCAGAATCACATCCCTGAACTTAAGATGCAAAAAAATTCATCCAAGTATTGTTATAGAAATAAGTAGTAATGGGATGGGGCAATATTTAGTAAATATAGTTAATTCCATTAAAAAATGTATATGAACACTAGTACTATGGTATGTAGCTATCGACAAGGTTCTGCCTTAGATGTTTTTCTTTTGTTTCCGCGACTGATCTTAATAGAGGCGATAACAAAAAGAGCTTAGTTTGCGAGACGACGGAGTTCTGAACGATATAGTGAAGCCTGCGCAGTGAAAATTGTCATCCACCGTTCCTCATGATATGATCCTGCATAACATCAGTCACTGTATTACTACTAAGCCACAGTGGAGCAAAGAAATGCAAACACATGTTGGAGGATGTTTTACTACCACATTTAGGCAAACTAGACACTAATGAAGGTTCCTATATCTTTATGCATGATAATATTCCCTTCCATAGGGCTAAGTCTGTGGCAAACGTTTTGGAATCGATGAATTTGTCATAAGCATGGCCAAAAAATTCTACCGATCTAATGAGTAGAAAAGTTATTGCATGATTAAGGAATCGGTAAAAGCCTTTGTGTAAAGTACGTCGAAGAGGGTACGAGCAAAAGGGTGGAACTACGAAATATTAGTAATTTCTTCAAAAACATTACAATCAATATTTTTAGTTAAACTCTTTAATTTGTTTTGATATATACCAAAAAAACGTTGTATTTGCAGGAACTGGTAAATCACTATCTACAGTATCTGGAAATTAAATTAGCCAACCCTACAATTTTAGAGTTTTAATGAAATAAAATCTAAAGACATCAAATTTAAAAAGTATACTTCTATATACTTCTATATTCCATATTACACATAAGTTAAATATTTGTCCAGACCTCCTTTGAATAACCGCTTAAATTCGCTTCGATATTTTGTTAAAATAGAGGCTTTTATGGTGTCTTGCGATTTTTTCATTTTTCCAAGCTTTTTCGACATTTTCTTTTAAAACGCTTAAATTAGGACTTGAGGACAAGTAAACGATATATTTCAGAACACTCCAAGCATTCTTGATTGGAATGAGGTCAACGAATTTCCATGCCAAGTCAATACTGGTACGGTATACCGAAATCACGAAAAACGGAGTCTCATCTTGCATAAACATGGAAGGATTTTTCTGTGCATCTAGTGAAGTAATGAAGGGTACCAGAATAGCGTCTATTATATTTTTGTATTTATACTGGTTCATTGTCTCCTCGACAAACAAAGTATAGAGGTCCTCATTCAGTCTCAGTAATCACAGTGGAGAAATGTTTAACATTTTGCGATACTCATTCTTTTTTATAACGCTCCGAAGGTGTTCGTCACATAGATTTTATAGATTTTGTAAGCGTTTCAAGTCGTGACTCGTCACACGTATTATAAGAAAACATTTTTGATACAATTTTATACACAGACCTTTCTCCATCTTCCAAAATTGTTCATGCATTCTGGTCCATATTAGATACCTTTCTCCATTGTTTCGATTAATCGCGTTTTTTCGTAACATATTTTAATTCAGCAATGTATAATCGAGTTCGGTAAAATCCGTTTTGATACCTTTATATTAAAGGACTGCAAAAGAGGTAGCAACTCTCTGATGGAAGCTTGTCTATTTTATAAAGGAATGTTAATAATTTTTCTATCCTCTCTTTCAGTGGTTTTGCCTGGTCGGTGACAATATTATTGCCCGCTTGATGTTCAGGGCAAATTTTCTTTAATAACTGTTGCAATTCTTTCAATTTTTGGTGTGAAACTTTTCCAGAAATTTCGTTTTGAGAATACAAACCAGTCCTTAATAAAGTTTTTATTTTTTTAAAATTCTATTTATTATAAAATTAGCACACCACTAATCTAATTATAACATACAAAACTAAAAACGGTAAATACATTATTATAACCACACTCTTCGAGGTTTCTAACAGTTCCGAATAAATTTTACTTGTTTAAACACATTATATCACCCTTTCGTCTTAGTAGAATTTAGCGTGCGCAGGTAATGATTATGAGTTTAGACTGACCCCGAAACTTTATGCTATGAATGAAATAAATAAATATATGTATGTATATTGTAGATTAGTAGTCTGCGTATTTAAGAAATATGGACATTTATCTTTTCAGGTGAGTACAATAATATGTATTTAAAATATATCGTTCATCAGAACTGAACCCTGGAATTAAAAACTCACTTTGCACATTTTGTTAAAAAAACAATTCTTTATCTAAAAGCTATTACAAAATAATTACGTAGGTTGTCTTTTAAATTTCGCATATAAAACTGGAAAAAAACAGTACATAACTTTTAAAGGCTTTATTGTTTTTCGAAGTATTCTCCACGAATATTAAAGCACTTTCGTTCGAACCAACTCTGAAAGCAGTTGTTCCATTCATTTGTTGGTACTGTCAAAATTGCGATTTTAAAGGCATCGACTGCTCCTTCTGACGACTGGAACCTTTGGCCACGCAGTTTGTTCTTGATTTTCGTATATAAAATTACTACAAAGTTGTTATGAAAATAATTTAATGCAGAACTACATACTCGCTATAACAATGATTAAACATAGAATGAATCTTTTTACTTTTAAAACTAGATAGTCACGCTGGTGGTGGCTTTTTGTAAACACTTGCATAAGTGCTGATAGGCAGTTCTCATGAGAATGTTATTACATTTACATCTTTAATGTTCTAGGAACTGTTTTTAATGTTCTAGAAACTGTTTACGGATGGAACATTAAATGTTATTTACACTGTTGTTACCTATAGATTGGTTATATAACGCCTGGGCTAATTTAATTACCAGACACTGTACTAACACATTGTAGTATTCACGGTTTACTGATGTACTAAATTGAATAAAATTGTTAGACCTGTTTTTGAGGAAACCGTATTTATTTTTTAAATTTTTTTCCACAAAGATGAATAACGGCATACCATACCTTTATGATCTATTAATTTATAAAATTTGAATAAAATCGTTAGAATTGTTTTTGAAAAAATTGTGTTTTGCAGTTTTACACCATGAATAAACTACCATTTTTCGACTTTTCCGAGAAGAACGAATACAACATACGAAGGCGGATCCTTTTACTCCACCCCTAACCCCCTCACAATAAAAAATTTGCAAATATTTTACTTTTATTTTTCTACATAGTATCTATTAAGGTTAACACATTTTTCCCATCGATGTTCTAGCATTTCTAATGTTTTTCGACAAAAAAATTGTTTATCCTCTGCAAACCACTAATTTACAGCACATATCACGTCATTATTTGATGGAAATCGTTTACTGCGCAAGTGTTCTTTAAGTATATGGAAGCAATTGATAATCGCTGGAGGCCAGATCTGGTGAATATGGCAGATGTTCAACTAAGTCGAAGCCTGCCTGGGCTATTGCAGTTGTCGCATTGCGGACCTGTGACTGGGTGCATTACCCTGATTCAAGGGAACAGCTTTGCGCAACTTCGACATTTTTCTTTTATCACGTAATTTTGGAATTAAGTTAACATAATAAGTAAGTACCTGTGATAGCATGATCTTCCTTGCTGAAGGTTGCATCTTGAATTTCCTTGGCGATGATGAATTTCTTTGTGTCCATTCTTTACTCTATATTTTGGTCTCTACATCATAATGATGAATCTAGGACTCATTAATTGTCATAAATCTTGCAAAAAATTTTATTTGTCGTATTCACATCGCGTTAAAAGACACCTGCAAATGTCTTTTCGAGTTTCCTTGTGTGCATCTGTTAACATTCGTAGTACCCATCTTCCAGACAATTTCTGCATGTTTAATTAGGCAGTAATTATATTATATACCACATGGCATGAGAGCGCAGTATTTTCAACTAGTTGTCTAATAGTCACACGTCGATTTTGCAACACGAGATCATGGACACTTTTAACGTTTTCTTGGATAGAGACGGTTATGGGTGCTCCACCTGCATATTCGTCTGCACACGACTGTCTACCACATTTAAATTCACGACACCACCTTTTAACTATGTCATGCAGAATCCCCTAATGTATCCACCAAATCTTGATGAATTCTTTTTTAAACGTAAGTATTTAATCACCGCTCGTTGCTTGACACGATCATTTTTGACACTAATATGTGACTCTCTCGAGTTCGGACATTTAATGTAGGCACACTTTAACAGGTTCAGACTTGTAAGTTTCTAGCGGATCAAGGATCAATCCTTGTATATCATTTACAGTTTGTGCATTTATGTAATTTAACGAAATCGTTGCAGAAATCGCTGATTTTGAGCTTTCACCGCTTGCAAACTACCCTTATTTTTAAGAGTAGAAAAAAACAAACAAGTACCTTCTCATAATCGTCTAAAGTGCTTAAATTTAAAATTTGTGTTCGATCCATCGAACAATTTGACTGGCTGTATGGCTAGACCGACGGATTAACGGATGGATGAAAAGAAGACCAAAATTGTGATTTCCATAACGAAGAGCTGCAAGAACATTTAAATACCTAAACATTTCAATTTCGATTTTTTTCACGAATACAATACTTTCTTCTTTTCTATCGTCTGTCGAAAGTAAAAACCACGCAGTTCACTGAATTAAATGTTTAACTTTATAAAATAATAGTTTTCGTATCAACTAAAATTAACCGTTTGCCTTTTAACCGTCACTTTCTCAATAGTACAAATCTATAAAATTTTATATACGTATATATATTTTGAAATATTTTAGTTTAATAGCCAACGTTTAGTAGAGTTATAAATAAGCACCACTTTCTTAAAATAAGTTTATTCCACTTAGGTGTGAGAAACCTAGTTCGAATAGTTCGTCAATTAGAATTAATTAAAGAATTATATTTCTCGAAGAAGGGCATAAATATTAAAGATTTAGATTACATTTTTCCATTTTGTCCAAGATATATTACATTTTAAGAATATCCAAATGTTATTATAAAATATGTTTTAAGCATTAGATAAATTAATAAATTTTAGCATAGCGAACATTCATAATATAATTTGTATTTTTAAAACGGTTTTATAATTCTATTATAATATGAACTAAGAAACTTAAATTTAAAAATTGTGTTAGGTAATATTACCCCACTCAACAAATTAAGTTATTTAACTTCCTTCTATGAATAATAAGCTTGCGGTTTTTGTACTTTTTTTATTCGACACCACTTTCATCGTTGGAATTAACATGAAGCCCTTATCTATTAATATTTTCATAACTTTCCCACTAGTATACATTAACTCAAATTTCATTCAGTGTACGGTTCTTGCCTGTTTATCTTTACCACTTCAGCAATATTCTCAAATCACCTAACATGTTTCGGTTTCATTTTATTGATACAAGGACGAATTATTAATTAGCGAGGCTAGGTAACAAAACAAACTTTTCGGCAAAAATTTTTTTATTTTTTTTAAATTTTGGATTGCATTATGCAGTTGACCTCAAAGGGATTTTGAAGATAATTGATAAGAAGAACCCCATTACAGTCCAAAAAGACGGTAGTCATAACTTTTCCTGAGTGTATGGCCTTTATCTTCTTCGGAGCAGTTATGCTAGTCTCCTTTGCATTGACTGCTGTTTCATGGTGTATCCAGATTTTATCAACCGTTATTATTCGACGTAAAAAGTCGGATGTCTTCGCTAAATTGAGGGCTGAATGCATTCTCGTTCGCGTTTTTGTGATCCAAAGCCAACGAGTACAGCAACCATCTTGCGCGTAATTTTTTATTCGAATTTATTTTATTCGACGGTTATCTAGCACCATGGCATATGCTTTTTTAACACTTTCTGGAGTGCATACGTAAATATACTGATCTGACTACTTTTATTCGATGGAAATTGGTTCCCAGATTGTTTTTGATTTCATCACTTGTTCGGTTCCATTTCAAAACAAGATAAAACTAAATAATAAATAATTAAAACTCAAATAACGAGCGTCTTTACGAACGGAATGAACGCAAGTTTAAACATGTTTCAAGAAATTGACAAGTAAAAAACAAATAAAATTAATACTGCCCTCTCTTGCCAGACTCACTAATTACTGATCCATTCAGTAATATTCGTTATTTTCAGTCTTCTTTATTTTGTCCTCTACCTTAAAATTTGTATTCTGCCTGCATGTATTTACCTCTAAAGTTTTTTGTTAGTGTATACAATTCGGAGGAATGTATCCCGGTTGGCCCACGCCATAGAAACAGTTCTTTAACTCTTACGTTTGAATCTAGAAAACTGTGAGCCATCTAAAAGGAATTACGTTATATTAGAAAAAAATTATGTAATGTAAGATATTAATCGTAGCTAATAGAATGAATCACGTGACAACGTAGGAAGCCTCCTAAAAAGACAACACTACACACACACGCGCATACACATACATACTCATATACTTATATATACGAGAGTGGTCCCAGAAGTACCCGACCCAACAATGAAAACACAAAAGTTTTGTAAAGAAATATATTTATTTTTCAACGTAATCCCCTTTTATCTCTATACACTTTTCCCAGCAATGTTCAATAAGTTCGATACCTTTTTATAATAAGAACTGTCTTGCTCCTCAAAATAGCCATTCACTGCTGATACCACTTCTTCATCGTTGGAAAATCCTTGACCACTGAATCATTTTTTCAAGTTTGGGAACAGAAAATAATCCGAGAGAGCTAAATCTGGCGAATAGGGTGCATAAGGTAGCAATTCAAACTTAATTCATTAATTTTGGCCATTGCAATAACGGATTTGCGAGCTGGTGCATTGTCTTGATGAAACAACACTTTCTTCTTAGCCGAATGTGGCCGCTTTTGCTTAATTTCTTCGCTCAAACGTTGCAATAAGTTCACATAATACTCGCCGTTGATAGTTTTTCCTTTTTCAAGATAATCAATGAAAATTATTCCACGCGCATCCCAAAAAATCGATGCCATTACCTTGCCTGAGGTGAAACGGTCTTCGCCTTCTTTGGAGCCGGTTTTCCCTTTTGAGTCCATTGTTTTGATTGTTCTTTTGTCTCGGGTGTGAAGTGATTGACCCATGTTTTATCCATGGTTATGAAACGGCACAAAAATTCTGCTTTGTTGCTGTGAAATTTCGCTAAACACTCAATTGAAAAATCTTCACGACCCTGTTTTTGCTCGAGTGTGAGCAAACGCGACACCCATCTTGCTTTCTCATGTCCAAATTTCCAGATAATATGGGATGTACCGTACTTTTTGAAATGCCTACTATTGCTAGCTCCCGCACTTTCAAACAAATATTCCATGTGCATCCTAAAATATAGTCGGCAAAAATATGGTCGAGCAGTGAGCAGAGTGTTTCGTTTAATAAAAATTTTAAATTTTTTTCACCAAATTTCTCATGTACTGATCTAATATTTTTACAGAAAAATACCATAAATACATCTATTTCTACTAATGCTTAGCACGTAATTAATTGTAGTCGCATTTAAATTGTATTCCTTTCCTTTTCTTTTAATATGCTTTTTTAAGCTCGCTGTGTTTCGACATTTATGTGTCAGCTACTATTAAATCAGAACTACGAGTATATTATGAACGTAAAATTATATCTGCATAAATATTTGAAACATTCCAATTGAATAAAATCTGCGCTGTTGAAAAAATTGAAAATATGTGAAACGAACATCTATGAAATTGATTTCATAAATATAAAAGAACGTATCTATCTAATTTTTATTACTGAGCAAGTCTTCTGTGAAACGTGGGGTAATAAAAATTATGAACAGATTACACAGTCGTGTTAAAAACAGTCTTAGCATAAATTACTTGACCAGTAAAAAAATCACGTTTATTTAGTGGTTTAATACATAAATTTAATTTTCTAAATATTCATTTTTTTATTTAAAAAATATTACAATCATCTGAATCTCGATATGTAGTTGATTGTGTCACATTCAATATGCTCGCTAAATAAATGTGTTGTGTAACGAGAATTTAATTTACTTATTTACTACTTCGAAGCGTACATCGCGCGACATCCAGAATCTCATTTAATTTTTCAAATTTATAGGATGCTTTCAAAAAGTTCTGAGACCTCTCTCTTTATGTACGTAAAAAGTAGCATTATCTGCCTATACGATATTAATTAGTGGCAAATTCGACGACACACCATATATGCGGGTTTTTTGTGGCTTTGTGACAGCCAAAGATTTTAAGTTACACCATGAACGCAAGTCTATTAATAACTTATTTCCTGCTAAGATGCGATAAAGTTTTGTTCTAAATTTGGGAAAGATTCTACTGGAACATTTTCCATTATAAAAACAGTCAGTCCACTACACGGCAAAAGTAGTTAAACATTGTGCAAAATCAAAACAATTCTTAATCGACTTTGATTTCGTTCCTGTATCGTCCTAAAACGCTCAATGAAGTTTATCAGAAGTTCTAAATCACCGTTTAAAACGGACACGACAAATATTTCCAGACCTTCACATCTAATCACCCGCTGTATTCGTCGAATATAGCTCCAGCAGACACTTTTGTTATAAAAATTAAGAATTATGCTACGAAGAATAGTAATAATTCATACGAAGAATAGTAACGATTATTTTGACAGGTATTTCAGAACAGCATTACATACAGATGTTTTGATAACTTCGTATGTTTTCTTTCAGATGTGCTCAAGTCAATTCAATAGGGTTAAAAATGGCAAATGTAACACATTTTCTTCTTGCGATGATATGTACTGTACTATTTGAGAATTCAAATGAACTCATGCATTCTAGTATTGTTTTTTTGTGTAAGAATCATCAAAGAAACTGTCATTGTCGTATAAATATTATTGTATAGAAAAAATCTAATACCAGCAGTACCACTGCTTTTGGATATTTTTTTCGTAAACGAGAATGGTAAGGAGCATTATCAAGAACAATTACACTATTTGTATTTTAAGTTTGGTACTAAACTATTTTCAAATCAATCTTCGAATATAAAATGATGACACGTCTTCGTGGTAATCTAAGGAGCAATTTCTTTATGTTATTGCAGACAAGAACGCAGTTCCTTCAACTCAATCAAATTGCAGATCCATAATACAGTCTTTTTCCTCAAGATTCAGGACCATCTAACTAGCACTGATATGAGTTATCACTCGAGTCTATTTTAACTATATCATGAGTATCAAACCCCGTTTCGTTCAAATAATAAATATTTCTTACTTGTTCTCTATACCTGTCGATTGCAAGTAAATAATCGTACCGCCACTTACAAATTCTTGAGCTTTCCATTATACACAGTTTCCTATTAATTTTCTTGTATTAATTTTCTTGTATTTGAATACTCAATATTCTCATTAATGCAACACGTAAACTATCCAATGTGGTTAAATTTATTCCATAGGAGTATATTTTCTGTTGAATTATTTCAATATTTCTCTATGTTGCTCTCTAAATTGTCCACTCAACAGTATATTTTCTGTTGAAATACATAATTCATTTATTTCCAATATTTCTTTTTGGTATTCTATGTTAAGGAAAGAAAATTTATACATTTACATTAATTACATTACTCTAAAATCTACCGGTCTAATACTTAAAATATAAGAATAGACTTTTCATGGGATTATTTATGATTCCGTACTATACTTTGAAACTGACTGTTTCTTTGGAGAAAGAAAGCGAGAGATAAAGAGAGAAATAATAGCAGCTCACTAGAGAGTATAGCTTCAAATTATATGAAGATTAACATTGACATTACTTTGCAAATACGTGGATATGATAGATTTAAATAAGCTAAACGTTTGGATGTAGTATTGAATGGAGTCCTTACATTGGTTACAGGTTGCTCAAAACCTATTTAGGTAATAATAACAAGTTGTTTTTCCATTTAAGCTTTATAGTAGGCCATTATATTTTGGTACAAATGTTGTTATTTACTTATTATTTACAAGTCTAATGATAGTAATAGTTGAAAATATATTTGAGTATTTTTAAACTATAAAAGTTTGAAATAATAATTTGCACAAAATATCATGAATAATGTAAAGAATGTTTTAATAATGCTAATGGCGTATTTGACAACAAGCCATATTAGTTACCGTAATTTTCCATCCAGTATCTTCAATACAAGTAGTAAATCTTGGGTAAACTGCTCTGATCTTGAAAACTAGCAACAATCAGCAGCTTGAATCTTTGAAAACGAGTTAACCAATAAAAGTTGTTCGATAAAAAAGCTGGGACAAAAAGAAGAACATCACATTTTTTGAGACCAATGGACAAAGATATACTGTAAAGCTAGAGGAATGTTGCACTAATAACGCAGAATGGTAACTTTAGCTTGCTTACCTCAAATTCTCAAAAATGTTCACGAAAATCGTCGAAAAGAAAGGGTACCTTAAAGTAGTGCTTATGTTCATACTAGTGTTCGAATAATTGAGTATTTGAGTACAAAACACTGAAATAATAAGTTATTCGAAATATAATCTATATCTTGTACTTTTTTTCTCATTTCCTTGTGTAAGCAAACTAATTTAGAGAGATTTAAGAAATTTTTTTATAGATTTATTTTTGCAGTTGCAAAATGAGATGTTCGTGGAGGGAAATACTATGGAAAATTATAAATAAATATGTTTCGTAAAAAATTGTTTATTGCTTTACTGTGACCAACGGAAGAAGAGCGACCCTTGTATATGTAATAATGCCTGAAAAACATCAGGCTGAAATTATAGCTTATACACTGACTTAAAAGTAAAAACGAATGAAATTTATTCTTTTATAGGGTAATAAAATTTCTTCGTCGAGGTTGAAATGTATTACTACCTTTCTAAAAAACATTCTGTGAATAAACAGTACTAATATCCCAAGAACGTGAAATATATTCGCATATATTTTTCCCGAAACTGATGTTGCTTAGAAACATACCAAGTGAGATGGCGTGAACGTGTTTCCTAAAAGCGACATCAGTTGAGTATGCAAAGAAGGAAAAATATAAAAATATACGAAATCGCTCGAGGAGTATTTGTAATGATAAATCCTTGATTCGCATAAACATTGAAAGGAAAAATTTTATTTATTTATTAACGAATTTCCAAAATATAATATTTTCACTCATTTATCAATAAAGTGACATCTATGACTATTACAATGTAGTTAGATGTATGAGCCAATGAATATACAGCGTTTGAAGCATATAATTTATTTAATCACGACGGGTAAAATAAGCTATAGACTGTAATGAAGAGATAGATATCTGTCAGCAAATGCTATCCAATTAGACTTACCCAGGGACCAAATTGATCTAAGCCAACCAAGAAAATTATTTTCTTGAAAATTTCAGATTGATTGCAGGTCACTCTCAGCATGTACAAAGTAATATTAGTAAATGAATTGAACTGACTTTTCGGAATTTTATAGAGGAACAGATTACTTAATACATGTATTTTATGAATTTCTACGGAATAGGGCTTAATTTTCGAATATTATTTCGAAATTTATGGTGTTGAAACTGCCAAATTTTGTGTTAATATTATTTAAATATGTGTTCGAATGTGTGCCTTTATAAATAAGTTGCTTTTGGAATGAATAAATGTATCTTATATTCCACGAATTTAGCCCTTAACTCCAAATAAATCGTCTATCAAAAGCAATAATTAAATTTTCTAAGGATCAATTCGATATGAAAATTGTGTTTTACCAACTCTTGTAAATAATATGACGTTGCTTCTCTAATACGTCAACACATGTATCTTTGCAGTTATCATGAAAATAAGCATTTTTTCGAACGCATATTGAATTTTTATTGAATTCGCGTGGAATTTTATTAGGGCTGTATAATGTATACTTTAATAATGTAAACTTTATAGTTATTTAAAGTGTTTGCAGTAAACTGTTAAACAAGATTTTACTTAAAAAATACTAAAATATTTTAACGCTCTTACTTTGAACAATATTACATAGTTGTTTATTTTTTCATTCTTGTTTGCTTCCGCTTTATTATGGTACTTATATCCTCTAAAAACTTCTATCTTTATCCTACAAAACATATTTTTAAGTTATTACTTCCGATTTATACAAATATAATCAAGTTTACCAATATAGAATATTAACTGGAAAATAGTTGCAAAAATAAATATTATATATAATATAATATGTGGTATTATACTAGGTTAATAATAGATACGTTCATATATTTTTGATTTACGAAAGTTCCAGAATTTTAGTAATATTTTAAGTCAACTTAGAAAAAAGCATTTAAATTTATGATTTACACTTTTATTAAATCTAGTGGAACACATTCCCTTGGCTCTCTGACATTGATGGAATTTGCGTTAATAGTTATCCTATAATAAATAAAGGTATACTTATAAAATTATTTTATATATAAGTATATATATATTGTATATATATATATATATATATATATATATATATATATATATACATATATATATATACGAGGGTAGTTTGACGAGTAGTGAGAATGGAAAAGAAAAACGAATTTTTTAAATACAAAATAATTTTTATTTTTCAATATATTCTCCTAAAAGAGCAATACATTTATTCCAACGGTGCTCCAATGCCCTTATGCCATCTCTAAAATGCGATTCCGAAAGGCTTGCAAAATACTCATTTATGACGTCATTAGACGAAAATTTCTTTCCACCTAGTGCCGTTTTCAATTTTGGAAAAAGGTGGAAGTCGGAAGGGGCTAGATCCGGCGAATAAGGCGCATGCGGCATTAATTGGAAATGCAACTCGTGGATTTTGGACATCGCAACTGTGCTAGTATGTATATGAGCGTTGTCTTGGTGAAACTGAATCTTTTTTTGCCATTCTTGGCCGTTTAGCACGAATCTCAACATTTAATTTTTGTAGAAGTTCTGCATAATATTGTCCGTTTATTGTGGCACCTTCCTGAAGGTAATCAAAGAGCAAAACGCCCTTTGAATCCCAAAAAATCGATGCCATCACTTTGTTTGCCGATAAAGTGGTTTTCGCTTCCTTTGGAGGTGCAGAACCATGTTCTAACCACTGTTTCGACTGTTATTTAGTTTCAGGTGTACTGTAGTGTATCCAAGATTAACCGCAAGTAACAAACCGCCTACAAAAATCAACCGAATTCCGCTTATAAAGGTCCAAACACTCATTGGAAATGCGCAAACGAGTGAACTTTTGATGAGTCGTAAGCAATCGCGGCACCCATCATGCCGAAAGCTTGGAAAGGCCCAATTCTTTCTTTAAAATGTGGTGTACGCGTTCTGTTGAAATGTTTACCAATTTCAGCTATCTCTCTCACTTTGAGTCGTCGATCTAGCGTGATAATATTATGGATTTTTATAATCATTTCCTTAGAAGTCACGATTTTGGGTGCTCCAGAGCACGCTTCATCAACACAGCTTGTTCTACCACGTTTAAATTCATTTACCCATCTACTTATTGTGGTGGATGATGGAGCAGATTCACCTAATATTTCCCGTAACTCATCTTTTATTTCGGTAGCTTTCATACCCTTAATTACGAAGTATTTAATCACCGCACGATACTCTGCTTTTTCCATTTTAACAAAACGACGTGATGCTTCTTCTTCAATCAGCTGTGAAAAATAAACTAATCAACCGATTTATCTAAATATCGGAATGTAAACATATAAATATGCAACCTATATTACAGTGCATTTGTTTTACCAATTAGAGCGCCACCTATGTGTCATTCTCACTACTTGTCAAACTATCCTTGTATGAGTCATCTATTTCTATTTTTATTATATTGTATATCTTCGGTAATTCATCCCAATATTCAAAAGTTGTCTCGAATTCTTTTAACACTGTTTATGTTATTCACTTCACAAGTACTGTTTATATAATTATTTAAATTATATTTTTGCGTCCTTTTATGGCGCATTAATAATTATTTACCTGTATAATTACTATAGATAAGTTATTTGTATCAATATAACCTTAAAATTTTCACTATTTACATGCTTGATTATTTTTCAATTGTTAGTTTTTTTAGATAACTGTCAACATGTTCACCCTACAAGTGAATTATGCACAATTCCTAATTATTAGCCCGTTTTCGTATATAAAGGAAAAAACAAAAACGCCTAGAAGCTTATTATTGCCTATAGTTACGGATGCAAATAACATTTGCCATCTATATGTTTTATATTTTAATTAAAAGGTACTTTAATTCCTTTTTTGGATTAAAAAATAGATATAATTTTCTAAATCTACACACATAAATAATATATAATAACTTAATGTCTCATTTTTACAAATTAATTTCGTCGTATAAAGTATGTACAAATCGCTAAAAATTCTAATCACAGACAAACCTTAAAATCTTAAAATTCTATTAAAAAACACTCTTATATGCAACAGAAACTATAGAAATATATACATTATTACTTTTATTAAACCAGTAAATGTGGTTTTTAAATATTAACCAGTATTTATATTATTAAATGAAAATTACATATTCTTATAATAGTTCTACGTTTCTTTTGATTATATCCATCCATTATTATTGTAAAATGAAATCATTTACAGCATATTATGTTCCATTAAGTCCTCTAGAATCCCTTTAATCCTTTAATATTAATTTGAACTAGTATATAAAAAAATTCTCCCTCCGTTCCCTATTAATAAATGTGCAATGCTTTCCTTTTTAATATACCATTATTATATTTTTAATTTGATTTTGCATGTATTTATTTTTTAGGTCTTTTTAACTAACATATCATCATGTTTGTATTAACTTTTATAGATTACAACATAACATTATATATGTGCAACATATATGTATTTATAAATACATTTAAAAAAATTCCAACTTAAAATCATCATATTTTATTTAAGTACATAAATACATCTAATAGTAAGGAAATATATCAGAACTCAAAGTGAGTACTTAGATCTATAAGTAATCTTAAGACGATCAAATTAATTATGAAACGTAGTCGTCTATAAATAAGAAATGCTTATTAAAATAATATACATACATGGTATATTACTTAAGTGTTTTTGAATGTTAATAATTCTCATACTTACATATGTTTACAACATATATGTTAAAAAATAACATTGTAATTAGCTTAAGTTTTGTAATATAAATTGATAAGATCGGTTTTTAGCAAAATTTTGTATAAGAAATGAGGTTATGCCACGTATACATTAACTTTATATAGAATAAAAATATATGTGAATACATAGGTAAAAATAGTAATTTGGCTGAGATCGCAATGTATTTCAATTCACACATTGCAATGTTTTAGTTCAATTTCTTTTTCGTATATAACATCAATAATAATATCCCATTGGAATTAAATTTATAAACATTGTAACCAAAAGGAAGAAGATATAATATTAGTCTCCTTCAGAATTATATTCACACTAGAAGCTTGTAACAGAAAACTTATAAATTAGGGATAAATATGACAGTTTTATATATGTACATACAGAGAATATACTGTAAATGATTAAAACGTGTATAAAACCAGTGCTCGAATTGGTAAATTATTGCAAGGTTAGAAAGTAAGGAAATAAATTTTATAAACTATTAATAACATTTGTGCACATAATAAACGTGCTTATGTAAATAAATTAATCTATATATATATATATATATATATATATATATATATATACAGCACGACCATCATATCCTTGGACAAAAATCTACTGCGCATCGTAGGCGTGCCGGGTGGTACACTCCGAGTCATCGGTAAGCTGTTTGTGTCCTCAGTGTGCTTATGATCGTTGCGTGGTTAAGTTGTTAAGTTACGGTTAGTCAAAGTGAGTAATTGAAGTCTTGCATTATAATTGGTTATTATTTGTTTTATTTATTATAATTAATAATGTCCAACTTAGGAGGTGGAAAAGGACTGCATTCACAAACCCGTGAAGTCGTGTTTAATGTTTTTAAGTTTTTAAAGACAATTTCAGATAACGAAACAGACATAAGAAATTGTACAAAAAGCGAATTAAAGGAATACGTAGCAAGAGCAACTGGTGTTTCAAGAGCTTCTGTCTATAATATTTTAAAAGAGGGGAACGAATATCAAGCAGAACCAGAACGAAATGAGAAAGAGAACACAGAACAACTACCAGTTTTCAAATCGCCAAAAAAGAAAAGATCGAGGAAATGTTTAGTAATGGATTCAATAGACGACATTGACCTATACCAAATAAAACATATTATTTATAATTTCCACAAGACAAATAATCAGCGGATTACTATTAAAAATTTACTACAAAAACTTAAAGAAGATATAAATTTTCCGGGCGGCCGAGAATCCTTAAGAAAAATTATAAAGAAGCTTGGTTTTAGATTCTGTGCTACACAAAACAATCGCAAGATATTACAAGAAAAACCAGATATCAGAAACATTCGTACAAATTTTTTACGAAAATTAGATGTATATCGACGGCAAAATCGTCCAAATATTTATATGGATGAATCCTATATTCATAGCGGCCATACAAAATCGAAAAGTTGGACAGACAAGTCAAGAAATGGGTTATTTTCGACAATCTCCAAGGGCCAGCGTTTAATTATGTTGCACGCTGGAGGTGAGAACCATGGATTTGTAGAAAACGCTTTGTTACTTTTTAAATCCGGAACAAAATCCGGTGATTACCATCACGAAATGAATTTCGAAAATTACCAAAAATGGCTCGTTGAAAAACTAATACCAAATTTACCAAAAAATTCAGTACTAGTTATTGACAATGCTCCATACCACAATGTTCAGATAAATCCAGCGCCTAATTCTAATGCAAACAAGCAAAAAATGTTACACTGGTTGACCGAAAAAGGTATTGCCTGTACATCTGATATGACGAAAGCCCAGTTATATATGTTAATAAAATATAATAAACAACAACACTTACGATATAAAATAGACGCAATTTTGGAGGCACACGGTCATACAACTTTACGATTGCCTCCGTATCACCCTGAACTAAATCCAATCGAAATGATTTGGGCGACTGTGAAAAATTTTGTGGCATCACAAAATGTCACATTTAAATTAGAGGACGCTAAAAGGCTAGCGGAAGAAAAATTTAAAAGCATTACAGTAAATGACTGGAACAAACTTTGCACTCACGTGAAGAGAGTCGAAGATGAATATAAACAAAATGAAGTTTTTATGGATGTTCTTACGGAGTCACTAATTATAAACGTGGGTGCTGATACATCTGACAGTGATTTTGGTTTCAGCGATGATTCAGAATAACTTAGTAATCATTGCTTTGTGAATGTGTTTTATTATGTAATTTATTATGTAATTATGTAATCATTTTGAAATAAAGCTATTTGCTTCTAATTACTGGGTATTATTAAAAAATTTTGTAATTACATTATCTACCTGATCATATTAAGATTTACTTTCATAGTACATCCTCAATAGAACACTATTAAATAACACTTAGCAGCCTCATTAATTAATAATTTACATTCCATTTGGACCAGTATAACATATATTAATAAATAAAAATTTTCTAAATTCTTATTCTTGGCGTCGCGTAGTACAAAATAAAACCGCGCCTTTCTGTTGGGAATGTACCTAATCACCGAAGCGAGCGACACACTGGCGACTGAGTACGAGTAATACCGAAAGTGTGCGCAGATTTTTCTAAGGATATGATGGTCTTGCTGTATATATATATATATATATATATATATATATATATATTAAAAATTTACAATTAAAAGGTAAAAGTTCAATAAAAAAATAAATATTTTGATATCTAAAATGTCATATAGGAAAATTGTAAAAGTAAGAAATTTAAAATGGGAAATAGGAATAATCACTAGGCCAATTAAAGATAAGAATTTTGAAGATAATTTAAATTATTATAATAAATAAATAAAAAGTTAAATAAATAATTAAGGAATAAGAAGAAGCACAAAAATCATTGCTCTTTTGTTATTATATGCAAACCGTAAATATAGTAGGGACCACTTACACTTATAAGTTGTCAAATTAAATTAAGATATATCATATAATCCATACTATCTGCTTCTGGGTTTCCGGGCTGGAACCGCGTCACTAGTATATCTGCCGACGTTTCGTACCCATTTGTATGGGACATCTTCAGGGCTGAACTACTGCACTGAAACTGGTGTAAGTCGATGGGGGACGTGTTTATGTATGGATAATGGGTCATGGGTCAATGGAGCGTTACGGTTACGGTTGGGTAGATTAGAGATGCAGGATTGCCAAGCGTTATGTAGGGGGTAGCCATCATCGCGGTTAAGATTATTGGGGTGCTTAAAGATCTCTATAGTTTCACGGATTTTGCGACCATAGAAGTGGTTAGTGCGGGATAGGATCTTGGTTGAATTAAACTGAATATGGTGCCCGGTTTCCAGCCTATGCTCGGCAAGTGCAGAACCGGCTATGCGCAGCAACCTAGTACAGCGCTCATGTTCAGAAACACGAGTGCCGACAGACCGCTTTGTTTCACTAATATATGCCCTGCCGCATGAACAAGGAATCCTGTACACACCAGCTGATTCTAAAGAAACATGGTCTTTTACGGAAAAAGGGTCAGATAATTTGGAATGGGGTTTGAAGATGGTTTTGATGTTGTTTTTGAGAAGAACCCTACTGACGCGGTCAGTAACACCTTGTATATAGGGTAGGTGGGCTTTAGAGAGGGGGGGAGATGATGTAAGCTGTGTATTAAGTTGTGAGATTTTGGGATTAAGATGTCGATCTATGGTTCGCTGAATATTATGGTTGGAGAAATTATTATTTATAAGAGCTTTGGTAACATGACTTAATTCCTGGGATATAGAATGCTGGTCAGATATGTTGACAGCTCTTTGGACTAAGGAATTGATAACGCCCTGTTTCTGGGCAGGATGATGATGGGAGAGGGCATTGAGATACCGATCAGTGTGTGTGGGTTTGCGGTACACTGAATGTCCTAGTGAACCATCCAGATGACGAGTTACCAAGACGTCGAGGAAGGGAAGGGAACCTTCAGATTCAATCTCCATGGTGAAATTTATGGAATCGTGTTGTGAATTTAAGAAAACGAGGAAGTTGTTCAAGGAATCCCGTTCCTAAATTTTTACAGGTCAAACATCACATTATCTCTCCTTCTGCCAGATCCATATATCAACGAGCGGGTCTCGCATTGGTTCGAGAACGCATCAAACATACCAGACGTGATCTCAATTCCCTTTCTAATAAACTCCTTCACATACACCTACAACTTGCTTCTACTTTAACCCAATCTGATTTGGATCTTCTAGACCGCATAACCTTTCAACAAGCGGAAAACATCAAACACCATATTATCCAAAGGCACATCCGTAAGTTCCAGGCCTTAGTACCCAAACCTCGACAACATAATATTTCTATGTCACACACTGTCATCAATCTCTCTAAACGACCCTTATCCACTGATGAGATTTCTGTTCTTTCCAAAGGGCCTAATTTTGCACCCACTCCCAAATACATCCCTACGGAAGACATCATCACTGGCATAGAATCGGCTCTTGTCAAAATTCCTCCGGCTATCGCCGATCCCATCCGTTTCGAATCTTCAAAAATCCTCACGCAGGCCAAACCACCGAAATCTAATCTTCAAAGATCCGAGATTCTAGCCCATAAAGTCCTGAAATCTGACCCCACCATCGTTGTACTCAGAGCTGATAAAGGTAACGCCACTGTTGTCCTGGACAGTGATCAGTACGAGCTTAAAGTACAAACTCTTCTCCAGGACGGCTCGTATAAACTTCTTAAGCGAGATCCCACCTCACGAATAGAACGTACCATCATATCATCTATCAAAACCTCTTCTATCCCTACCGATTCTCACAGAACCTTATTACCCAGCGACTCCAAAGCCCCAAAACTGTACGGTCTCCCAAAAATTCACAAACCCAGCATTCCTCTGCGTCCCATAGTGAGTACCATAAACAGTCCCACTTATAAATTATCTAAATATCTCTCGAACATTCTCAAACCTTACACCGGCAATAGTGATTCTTTTATTAAAAATTCCAAACATTTTGTCCAAAGACTAAATGGCCTAACGGTAGATCCTCATGATCTACTAGTTAGTTTTGACGTCGAATCTTTATTCACCAGAGTTCCTATACCCGACACTATCCAGATAATCCGTCAAATCCTTTCCACTGACAACCAACCTGATGATTTGGCCAACCTGGTGAATACTTGTTTAACCTCCACCTATTTTCAGTTCCGTGGTAATTATTATGAACAGGTATCGGGTGCAGCTATGGGGTCTCCTCTCTCTCCTGTTGTCGCTGACATTTTTATGGAGGCATTCGAACAACAAATTCTACACTCCAGTGACCAAAAACCAAAATGTTGGTTCAGATATGTGGATGACACCTTCGTTATTTGGCCCCATGGTCGGGATTCCTTGAACAACTTCCTCGTTTTCTTAAATTCACAACACGATTCCATAAATTTCACCATGGAGATTGAATCTGAAGGTTCCCTTCCCTTCCTCGACGTCTTGGTAACTCGTCATCTGGATGGTTCACTAGGACATTCAGTGTACCGCAAACCCACACACACTGATCGGTATCTCAATGCCCTCTCCCATCATCATCCTGCCCAGAAACAGGGCGTTATCAATTCCTTAGTCCAAAGAGCTGTCAACATATCTGACCAGCATTCTATATCCCAGGAATTAAGTCATGTTACCAAAGCTCTTATAAATAATAATTTCTCCAACCATAATATTCAGCGAACCATAGATCGACATCTTAATCCCAAAATCTCACAACTTAATACACAGCTTACATCATCTCCCCCCTCTCTAAAGCCCACCTACCCTATATACAAGGTGTTACTGACCGCATCAGTAGGATTCTTCTCAAAAACAACATCAAAACCATCTTCAAACCCCATTCCAAATTATCTGACCCTTTTTCCGTAAAAGACCATGTTTCTTTAGAATCAGCTGGTGTGTACAGGATTCCTTGTTCATGCGGCAGGGCATATATTGGTGAAACAAAGCGGTCTGTCGGCACTCGTGTTTCTGAACATGAGCGCTGTACTAGGTTGCTGCGCATAGCCGGTTCTGCACTTGCCGAGCATAGGCTGGAAACCGGGCACCATATTCAGTTTAATTCAACCAAGATCCTATCCCGCACTAACCACTTCTATGGTCGCAAAATCCGTGAAACTATAGAGATCTTTAAGCACCCCAATAATCTTAACCGCGATGATGGCTACCCCCTACATAACGCTTGGCAATCCTGCATCTCTAATCTACCCAACCGTAACCGTAACGCTCCATTGACCCATGACCCATTATCCATACATAAACACGTCCCCCATCGACTTACACCAGTTCCAGTGCAGTAGTTCAGCCCTGAAGATGTCCCATACAAATGGGTACGAAACGTCGGCAGATATACTAGTGACGCGGTTCCAGCCCGGAAACCCAGAAGCAGATAGCATGGACCACGACCGCGGAAGTCTACGTACCAAAATATAATCCATAATTTCACTAATTTTTATTTTATAAAAAAAACTATGTAGATATATATATATATATATATATATATATATATATATATGTACATATAGTACTTTTCTTATATATAATTAATTTTTGTATTTTATAAATACTGTGAAAAATGAATTAATATAAAACATCTGATTCAATAGTATATGACAAACATAAAGAAAATAATAATGTATGTACATCATCTAAGCAGCTGCTTCAGTTTGTAGAAATCGGTGAAATCACTTACGCCCGTCCCGTGTTAAAGACTGAATATTTCAGTGGAAGTGTGTTCTATCTAAGAAAATCTCCAACAAAGGGGCAATTTCTCAAGGCATACTTAGTTGTCTACACGAAATAACCAATCACATTTGTGAATATCTTAATGGCCACTTATTCAATATATTGTATTTAAAGATCTACCATGCTCGATTTTCAGCTCGTTTACAGTTAATTTGGCACCAGAACTGATTTGTCATGGATTATTATAACATTCTAATCGTTTTTAGAACTGTTTTTCTAGGTATCAAATACATCGAAATTGTTGGCTATTAGGGAAAAAGCAAGTTTTATGATGGAGTGTTCCGATTTTGTTGACGGTTATTTATGGCGTTATTGCAGATATCTGCGTGGATTGGAAGATCCGTATTGGAAAAGATTTCTTATTAAAACTTTCTAGATCAAACAATGTAATTTAACACAGCATGAAAAGCCATTTTAAGGAAGTTGTTTTAAAAGTGCCCGTAGCAGCCCTTACAGTCGTGAGTTCTGTACCAATTTATGATATGTACTTATTGTTCAACCAGACAGAGCTGCAGTAAACTCTTAAATAGAACGCTAGTACTATTCCTATTACCTTGAGAGTTTCCGCATCGGCTCCTCAGCTACTGTTAACCAGCTTCTTAATGAAATTATTTCTATTTCATTCTTTAACAACTATTAGAGTGAAATGTTTACTTAACATCAATGTATTGTTCAACATAATACCTAAATATTTTTGAAGTAAGCCTGTTTATTTTTCTACGGTAAAGTTTACATTTAATACATGATTTGCAATGGATTAATTTATACAAGACTGGACCTATGTCTCTGACATTGCTGCTGAATTTCAATGCTACAGGTACAAGATCAATAACAGCCCTAAAGATCATCTATTACGAACATGAATAAGACGTCGTCTGTAAGTTAACTAGTAGTACCAGAGAAATGATTTTAGTCCAGCCCTAAAGCCTAGAATAAATTACGAACAACATTGCAGAAGTCTACAAGCCCGATTAACTCTGAATTGCTTAGGTAAAATATGGTAAGTTCAGTTTTTGTTGAATTTGGGAGGAATCTCTAAGACGTATAATAACGTTACGGTGTGTTTAGTTCGTTGTCGACTTTGTTCAGAGTTCTCGCATGATTAGAGTTGAACTACCAGGACTACGTAATCTGCACAAGAGAATCTCCTTATAGTTCTTCTAGGAAGATCACCGAGAAAAACTGGATAAAAGCGGCGCTAAGACTGAGCCGTGAGGCGTCATTGTTTAAGGCAAATGTTCGGTTCCTTTGCCATCCAGATACACGTCAAATTTGGTTTAAGCAGAGTTCTGCGAGATATTATTCTTGCAACTTATACAGAAGGTTATGCCTCCAGATTGTGTCGAAAGCGGTTATTAGATCGATAAATACCTGTCTTTCCTATTTTCTCAATGCCGCCTTCTACGTAGGAAGTCGGGACTCTAACTTCATCACAACAGCTGTGGAAAGAAGGAGAATCAGCTTGTACGGATGGAAAAAAGTCATTAATAGACGTAGAAGCTGTGACTAAATTAGTTTTTCTAACAGTTTCACTACCGTTACTGAGAGACGATAATCGGTTGTATCAGGTGATTTTTCTGGTTTCAGATTGTCCATTGTTTTGGATTTTAAGTGCATCTGTCGCTTTAAGTATTTTAAGAATAAAAACTGAGAAGTGTAATTCTTATTCAGTCAAAGGGACTCCAGTTTCGAATTCACCAGAACCAGCTTTTCTCTTACTAGTTGAATTTTGTGTAAATAAAATAAGGAAGGTTGGGCCTCATTCACCCTATTTACCAGACCTATTTCGATATTATTAAGTTGCGCAAAGTGTATGAAAAATTTCCTAATTCCATTATTTATAATTACATTTCTTCATTTTTATCACCAAACCAGCATTGATTTATACGAGCACGTTCAACAATTATAAATTTAACTTCCTTCTCTTTGGATAGGAGAGGCTGTTATTATTATTATTATTAATTACTCCGAAATGGCGTTTACTTATTCTCCAAACTTAAACTTTTTCTTCATGAAGAATTTTAATTGGATGAACTTATTATAGCATCCGAAAAGTATTTTGAAGTATCGTTGGACCAAGTGCGTTAAAGTTGCAGAGGGATATGTTAACGCTATATGTACCGACCTTCCATTCGCTTTCAGCACTATAAAATATAATATTTTGTTGCATAAGTCGAAGTACTTTTGATTTCTTTCTTCATATTTGAACTGAATCCTACTTTTACGATCGCAGTTATTATGTTTTCTACAATAGTTTTCCTTCACATATTTGTCCTCAGCTCAGACGGTCTACCAATATTGGTCCTTATTATTTAATTTATTTCTTAATGACACTAATGTTTCTTAATTGCCAAGTTCTTATCTATGCTCATGGTATTAAAATTTGGTGACTGTTTTCATCATTAGGAAAATTTCGAGAGATTAGTTGAGTTGTAAACTGAATTTCAACACTGAGAAATGTATCTTTATCTCCTATACGCGTGTCTCTTCTCTCATTGGCTCTACATATAATGTTATTGGTAATTTTCTGTTGAGGAAATTGGAGATTAAGGATCTCAGGATCGTCTTTGATTCTGAATTTTCTTTTAAAAATCACTTTAAATCCGTTTGCTCTAGTGCGTCTAGGTTTGGTTTTATTATGCGAGTTTTTCGTTATTTTAACGATATTAATTTACTAACATCTCTTCACTACGCTTTTATTTTAAGCAAGCTTGCATATGCACCATAAATTTGGCACCCATTGCGTGTATGTGACAGTTTCTAGTCAGACTGCATTCACAGAAAATTTCCTAAGGGTCTTTTATTCAAAGTGAATTGCATTTATTCGGAGAGCAGCTGTCCAATGTCTGATCAGTTGAAACGACATACTATGGCTTCCTTGCCTTTAACAAAACCTTTTCCCTGAAAGGTTTCTGATGAGTATCATTAATAACACTGTGGATTGCTGTTTAATGTCCTCGTTTACAATCCAGAAATGATTGTACCTAGGACCAACTAACTACGGGAAGGCCGATCAATATAATATGGGGTACTCGAACAAAAGGAGGGAGACAATTTTTAATTAATTGTATTTAATTAATGATTCCACTGGCTTCATTCTTTTTCTTAGACAATAGAATTAATAACTTTCGCTAATGTAATTACGATTTTTAATTTTTTTGAATCTATTGTAATATAGTTATTGTCCTGTAATTAGTTCCCGATCCGTTGGGCATTAAAGTTCCTGTTAATATTATTATTATTGTTATTACGATTATTGCTATTATTAATTAATACGAAATGGTCTTCACTTATTCTTCAAACTCAAACTTTTTCGTCGTGAAAACTTTTAATTGAATGAAGAACTTATTATAGTATCCGAAAAGTATTTTGCAGCATAGTTGATCCAAGTGCGTTAAAGTTGGAGCGGAATATGTTGAAAAATAATAATAAGTTTAATGCCCTAACTCATTCTTCTCATTTGGAGTATATACTTCTCGTCAAGTCATCTTTGTGATTCTCCATTTTGGAAAAAATATATCTTTTTATATTCTTATACGCAATTGGATTAATTTATGGAAAAGGAGCGAATTAAAATTAAGAAAAAAAACCGTTACGGCTCGAGAGATTACTATTCCATTGAGTACTAAGAGAATTCACATTATTAATACTCAAAATAATTGAAATACTTGACTCTAAATACATACTTATATACTATAACGTAGACATTTACGTTTTATATTAAGTATTTTATATTTGTTATGAATTAAAATTTAAAATTAAATAAATTAATTAAGACATTAATTAATAACGAACGCCCAACGTGAAAATAAAGTTGTGAAACGAATAAAACGAAATGACTATGAAATTTAGAAATGCTTAAAACAAGACAGTTACAGTCCCGTTTTAAAATACAATTTCTAAATTTAACTTTCGTGTCTATATACTGCTATTTATTATGAGTTTACGTATATAGAGAGCAAGAAAATTATAATTGTTTGGAGCTGGTATATCAAATTCGCAATTTCATAATATAAAAATTGTTACTCAAGAAAGAAATAATTAACTTTCTTGTATTTCTCGTAACTATTAAAACTTAAAAGAAAGTTATTTTTAGATTAAACTAAATACTAAAAATAAAACGTATACTACCGGTACCGTACAGATTTATTTATTTAATACGAACGATGTTTCATATGTTTGTGCCTTGTTTCTTTAACTTTCTATATTACGTATTATTCTACTTTAATTAACCATATTCTCTATACAGTGTTCAAAACAATTAACGGATATTTCAAGAAATGATATTAAAAAAAGTTGATTGAACGTCATTTCTTGATTTCAGAATATATATGATCAAGTATTTGAATGTGTTCAAATACTTGTTCACATAATGTATTTTAACTTGTTTGGACAAGTTTTAATGTAGTTGGAAATGTATAGAATGTTGGAGAAGTACAGAAATATTTAATTTCTTCAATTCTTCCAAAAAAGGAGAGTCTAATAATATGCATAATCTCCAGCCGAAACAAGTGAAAATCTGAAGACACAAAGTTCGGCGAATATGGTAGGTGTGGCAGACATCTCTTCTAAGAACCAACTATTTTTTACAGTCGATTAAATTTGCGTGTAGATTCGCGTTGTCGTGATGAAATTCCACTACTTTACGATTAGCAGATTATAAACTTTTCTGTACGATGGATACACTCAAACTAACCAATTGCTTTTTTTAATAGCAATTCGAAAAATAGGACGCCTATAAAATTCTAATTCACTAAGAACAAAACTTTCTTCTTATAAATATTTGCTTTCTTTGACGTTTGAAGCGAACCTTCAGGTCGAAACCACAACCATTTTGGCACCACAGGTTGTAAACAATCCACTCTTCATTGTCAATTATCAGTCGCTTTAAAAAATGATTGTATTCTTCACGTTAAGAAGCATGACGCAGATATTTTTATACTTCGTCAAGTGATGAACTTCTTAGCGTTCATGAAGAGCTCAAATATCTGCTGACATATTCTAACTTTTTCATGTGGCCGTGTATGATCAAGAACGCTTGATTAATGAGTGTTTAATGTTTCTGCAATCTCTTGTGCCGCGTGTCTTTTGAATTAAGATACAACTATCAGTCGTTGTATAGCATAGCATAAAGATAGATGTAAATGTAGCACTTGCAAAAATGAACTAGCGCTATCTGTTGCAAAAATGCGTCATGAATTTCCTTACAACCCACAGCAACCCTTGTTCAAGCCGGAACACTGCCCGAGAATTATAGAGGAACTTCAGAAATTTATGTAAAATATCAAAGATAGGTTAATGAATTTGTTTTATGCATGTTATGTGAGAGGGATACATATCTCGTAGTTCGTATAGTAGGACACTTATGCATAACTGTCAACTATTTATTATTTATAAGTCTTGACCGTTACATCATTTCAAGAACTTTAAAAATAATATAGGCTAAAAGTCGTTCCGTTTTTTCTGTACAAGACATTCGGGAAGTGTTTCACCATTTGTATGCAGCGTTAAACCTTAAGTATATCATTCTTTTCTATTTGCAGGTCACTTATATTAATCCCACTCCCAAATTAGATCAGTTCTTTTATATACTTGATAATTAATTAGTCCAAGTTACAGTTATGATGAATAATATATTTTAAATGTATATTATTATACTCTCCCGGAAATATAAATGTACACGTACATCTTCCTTAAATATACAGATTGTTAGCCTACAATACATATAATATTTATTTCATTCATAATATTAAATTTTGGAGTCACTAAACCCCTTTTCGAATTCATAATCTTTACCTGTGGTGACTAAATTCTAGGAAAATGGAGGGGTGGTACAATGCATTTATACGAATAAAATCTAGTCTAAATTGTCAGAATATCCCAAGAGCTTGTGTGTGATAACGTATTTATCGTTTTTAGTTTAGTGTCTTACAGGTAATTTTGACGGAGCCTGTGCTTAATTAACTTAATCATTTAAGATTGATATATAACCCCCTTCCACATTAATTTTCGCCTTCTGTAATCGTATTTCGACAAATAAGTTGTCATCATCAGCAGATAACTAAACAGTGTTGCACCTGGAAAAATACTGCAAAAACACGCACGAAACAAAACGATCAGTACTGTCGAAAGTCAAAACACACACTGTATATTTATTTCGCATAATTTTAAAGGAAATTGTATTCTAGTCTTAAACTATCTTAAAATAAGGTACCCGCATGCGTTTACAACACCTTTCCTCATCTATCGTATAAGAGGCTAAAGAGAAATGAGTTATGGGTAGGCCCCAAGTCAGTGTTCAACATATAGCACGAAAAATTTACAAAATGTAAATGCTTTCATACGTATCTAATTCGCGATATTTACACACATTCTTTACCAAATGCAAACAATCCACGGTTACACTATGATTATTTTCCAACACATGTTTTGCTAAACAGGATTTTTCTGGCCGATTGAATTCGATCGTTTTGTTTGGCCGATGTATTGTTTATCGCAATCTAGACATTTAATTCCGTAAATTCCCGATTTTTTGTTGTCCTCGACTTTGCTTTTTCCATTTCCTAAAAGGAATTTGATGGAGTTAGTGGATCGAAATATAACGTGAAAACCGCGCTCTTTAAAATCACTATTCGAATTTTTCGTCAAAGGGTGAAAAGGTAAACATATAAATCGCTTGTCTCGATTGCTTTGAGACGACAGACATGTGGTATCCCAAATTATCTTTCTTAGTCTTCCCAATTAATCCATTGATTATTTCCGATTCAAAACCATTGTATCTGGCGATATTCTTAATAAAGTTCAACTCTTTTTCGTATCTTACTGTTGTTGGTGGAAAACTAAGCAAATGATTGATAAGAAAACTGAAAGAAGCCATCTTTTGTTGCATACTATGATTTGAGTCCGCATGATGGATCTATTAACATTAGTTTCTTTTCGGAAAATATCAATTTCTATTTTAAGATTATTCCTAATTACTAGGGTGTCCAAAAAAGGCAAAGTGTCATTGTTTTCTTTTTCTACCGTAAATTTAATCGCCGGAAATTTTGAATTTAGTTGCTTGACGAAATCGTCTAAATTACATTTATGTGTATTAAAAATTGCGAAAATGTCATCTGCATACCTTATCCAAGTTCTTAGAAATGTCTTATAATTAGGTTAGTGGCGTGCTATTTTATACTTCATATTCTTAGAATGAACTTATGTGCTATGGGAAAGACGAAAGATATTACAAACAGTGAAAAAATTACACACTTATCAAAGAAAATTAGCTCTTAACATCAAGCGATTGATAACATTGTCACCGACTACGCAAAACCACCGAAAGGGAGTATAAAAAAATTATTAACATTGCTGTTTAACATAGAGTGAGTGTACATTTTGCAGTCCTTTTCGATGAAGATATCAGGGCGGACCTTGGGAACTCGATTATATACTGCTGGATTAAAATATAGCCGTTCGGCGGAAAAACACGTTTAACCAAATAATGCACTAGAATGCCTCAACATTTTACGGTTGGAAAATGGAGAAAAGTCTTTGTATAAAATTATATCAAAAATGTTTTCTTATATTACGCGTTAATTACTATTGTGAATTTTTCAATCACAGGTTATATTCAGTAACGACTAAGAGCGGTTACAAAATCTTCCAAATTAATGTGACAAACATCTTCGGAACGTCATAGAAAAGAATGTGTAGCGAAAAGTGTTAACATCTCCCTGCTATGTTGGCATTCTTGTGCATTATTGGGATTTGAACAGGACCTTTATACTTTGCCGAAGTGACAATGAACCAGTATCAATGTAAAAATGTAATAGAAACTTTTCTGGTACCCTTTATTACTTATATGCAGAAGATTCTCCCATCATTATGCAAGATGGAGCTATGTGTCCTACAACGGAATCTGTCTTCTTTTCTTGATTTCAGTATATCAGTATTGCTCTGGTCTGGAAAATCGCCGGATCTCAATCCAATTAAGAATGTTTGGGATTTTCTTAAATCTATAGTTTACTTGTCCCCAAATTCCAAATCCAAATCCAGTCCCCATATTTTAAAGAAGATACCGAAAAAGCCTGGAAGAAAGCAGAAAGTTGCAAGACACCGTAAAAGCCAGTATCGCCAGGAACGTTTGACCAAATATTGAAACAAATATATCTTATTATTGTAAATATGTATTCAAATCTATACAAGCATGTGTAATGTAGAAGCACATATAAATTTCATGTGTTTAAACTCTAAAATTGTGAGATGAGCTAAATTAATTACCAGGTACTGTACATTGTTCACTTAATGCCGAATATTATCCGGAATGATCGCGTCACAAAATTAAACGGGCAATATGGGTCAAACAAAACAAGAAGACAATACCTATCATCATATTGCCAAAAATTTATATAACAATAAACAAACTTGAGAACTTTCTTGCTCCTTCTAATTTGTATTTTTATTTGAGCCATAAGAAGAATTTTTGATCGGAAAAAGATTTCTTTTAAGCCAATCTAAGGACTTCTTTCAGTGAGACATCAAAAAATTTCAAATCAAAGTTTCAAGGCGAGAAGTCTATATTGAAAAATAATGCTTGTTTTAATAATTTTGTAAATATTACCAAAAATATTTCAATTGTTTGTAAACGAGATTTTGACAAACGTATTGATTTCTTATAAATAAAATAAATAAATTACGATTAGCGGTTTAAACTGTAGCCTTTTTTTTTCGATACCTTTAAACATTATATAGCTACTAAATTAACAGGAACTATTAATCTAAAATAATTAATCAAAAGATAGACATAGGTATTTAGTAATAACGTCACGTGTATAATATATGCTGACATAGATATATTTTCCTAGTAAAAAAATTAATGAGTTTCAAACATTACATCAAAAATTCACATGCAGTGGTTGTAAGTTCATCATCAAGAGCAATATATTTATTTGATAGTAACAAATATACCTTAAGAAAGAGATTTATAGATAGTATTTAATTTATATCTTTAAAACACCTATTATTTATTTTCAAAAATAAATTCAGTAGACAAAGTATATATTACCCCAAATGTTACCATTAAAAAATTAAATGAACACATTTAATATTTTAATTTATCGTCCCAATATACAAAATTATAAAATAACTATGTCAGCTTTAAATAATTGATGTTCACTAAAAATGGAAATATAAAAAAGCCATATAAATATAACATATTAAAGAATGAATGTCATCGGTATCGTGCAAGCCCAGTTTACTGGGTTTGTGCGGTAAACCACTTATATAAAACGTAAATAATTTACTTCTCTTTAAATCTTGTATTAATTATGAAAATTAATTTATGAAATTTATAAAAATAAATAAGTTGTACCAAAAAAATATTTTACCAGCATATTTTCAATGACTATATTCTAAACATACACTATTACTTCATTAGCAGTTTATTCTATGGTATATTGTTAGATATTCATTTGACTAAGTTTACATATGACAGTTTGAGATCATACTTTTGACGTTTGGATTTAACATGAAATTTTTGGTGACCATTTTTGAAAAACTAAATTGCATTAGGCTAAACAGACGGTTTTTAGATAGTATACGATACAATTTTGATAGTTTATCATTACATTTTGCAAAATGTGTTCTCAATCAGATGATGAATTGACGCCTTTAGAAATTGTAGAAGAAGTGAGATGTAATTCAGAAAATCTATTACCGGTAAAGTCCAAAAAAGGATATCAAATGATATATCAAAAAAAATTATGGATTGGCTGGAGGAAAACCCGTGTGAATTCTCTTTTGGAAAATGGCATGCTTGTATATTTTGGATATATCGCCATGAAATTAAAATCACCTCTATGCGGTCGTTTTGTTTGGCCGTTCTATTGCTTACTGCAATCTAGACATTTAATTCTGTAAATTCCCGATTTTTTATTGCCCTCGACAAACAACAAATTAAGCAATGTACCCAGACATAGCACAGTACCTATAATTAACAAACCCATCTGCATACACGGTTTTAATAACGTGCGTAACTTTCCCACCAGTATGTAAAATGCTACTTAAACTCTCATAAAACGTTGTATTCATTAAATTATACTGGAAAAACAACAAAAAAACTTTTCAGGGTAATTTTGGTGCATTATAAGGCCTCAATTCTAAAAGAGTACGTCACCCATAGTTTTTTAACATTACGACATAGACTTTTACATTCTTTAGCCCTAAAACAAGCAAAATGGCTCTATTTTAATAAAACTAATGATGCCACTTAATAAGAAAACCTTTCTAAACAGACTTGAAAAATATCTTGGCATTTCGATCACTGTAAGCCAAAATAAGTAGCGGTAGTTTGTATAAATCGCACAGTGGGGCCAAAGTACCAAATTGCTGGCCATAAATCAATTCTCGGAATCGTATATTTACATTTTCTACTAAGTGATTCTAAAAAAGGGATAAACGGCCTACCTGAAACCGCATACAAACCTATAATGCTTGAAATTTAACGTAGGCATCAGTATAAAGTTTACCATTACCTACAACATACGTAAATTCAGTATCGTGTATCGTAATTTAACTTTTTTGTTTGAACTTGATTGAGATTATATAGTGATTTCTGTTATGGACTCTATTCCTGAAAGTAAGAACTTATATATTTATCGAAACCATTTAAAAAAGAAACCGTTTATCATGAATTATAAATGTATGACAATAGAACGGAATTTCTAAAATATCTTTATTATCAAAGTCTTAAAGTTGTGTTTCCAATTAGTCCTATCTATGATTTTTATTTCACAGCACTCTGTATAGCTTGTATATACTAGCCCTACAATAAGAATCTGCCTATATTTACTATTTTCTTATTGAAGTCCATTTTAACTTGTCAGATAAAAAACTATTCTACAATTCACAACTAATAACTTATTTCGTGTTTAATTTATAAGGCTAATGTAACCATTAGTTCCTTGTTGTCTCAGGATAAGATCAAAACCACATATTTTATAGGAATAAAGAATTAATGAATATGATTTAAAGAGAAGACAACAATAAAATATGAGAGTTTGAAATAATAGATTTTTCAAACACTGACCTGCTCGAACGTTCAGAAGAAAGAACTTATCTCTATTTTGTCACATTTTAAGCATCAACTTACCGTGAGATGACAAAAATCAAAACGAGGGATGGCTAGAATGAAAGTCTACAACGAAAATTGGTTAAAGAGATCTGTTGTTGTTTACGATATTTTAGACTTATTCTGGTTCAAGCCGCGGTCGTCGCGTGATGAGTTTTTTAATCAGCGGTGATCGAACAAGGCGACGTAAAACTTCTTTGCGTTCAGAAGTACCTGTTGATGTTCTTGTGTATGCAGCGTAAATGAATTTACGTTCTGCTGGCAAATCTGTTGCAACTTCTGCATTTAAAGATATGACAAATATACATACGTCACCAAAAAAGGCATCAAGGTATCAAAAAGTTTTTAGAACTGCTAATGAATATAATGATAAAAAACCAACACCTGGGCAATGCCCACACTCGAGCAAAAACATCGTCGTGAAGATGTTTCAATTGAGTGTTTAGCGAAGTTTCACAGCAACAAAGCAGAATTTTTGCACCGTTTCATAACCATGGATGAAACATAGGTCTATCACTTCACACCCGTTACAAAAGAACAATCAAAACAATGGACTCAAAAGAGAGAACCGGCTCCAAAGAAGGCAAAGACCGTTTCATCTGCAGGCAAGGTCGTGGCATCGGTCTTTTGGGATGCGCGTGGAACAATTTTCATTGACTATCTTGAAAAAGGAAAAACTATCAACGGTGAGTATTATTATTAAGAAGAAAGTTTTATTTCGTCAAGACAATGCACCAGCTCACAAATCCGTTATTGCAATGGCCAAAATTAATGAATTAAAGTTTGAATTGCACCTCATGCACCCTATTCGCCAGATTTAGCCTCCTCGGATTATTTTCTGTCCCCAAACTTGAAAAACTGGTTCAGTGGTCAAAAATTTTCCAACAATGAAGAAATGATGCCGGCAGTTAATGGCTATTTTGGGGAGCAAGACAGTTCTTATTATAAAAAGGGTATCGAACTTATTGAACATGGCTACGAAAAATTTTTGTGTTTTCTTTGTTGGGTCGGGTACTTCTGGGACCACCCTCGTAAGAGCTATAAGATAATGAGTAAAAGAGGTGTATAGGAAATATCATTTTTGATTATTTCCAATCTCTTTGAAAATAATAGCAATTTTTTTTATATACAAAATATTTATGAATATTAAAACACAAAAAATAAAATCTTACAAGCAATCAAAAAATTATATAGCAATATATGTATATGTATGTAAAAGTATTATTTTTATTTATGTGTGAACAAAGTTATTATTATTCACATATAGTACATTATTTTACAAGCGTGTGCATCGTCATTGTACTCTGTATTTTCATTTCGAAAATACCACTATTTACCGTCGCGATTCCGATCTCAAGTAATTAGTAATTATTCAATTAACACATGTGAATTACTGTGGTTGCGAACATAAGTAGAAGAACAAAATGAATTTCAGTGATGAAATAAATTTTGATATAAACTATTCCTTTGCTCAGACGTGTTTTATTTTTTATTTTATTCATGACGTTCAATAGCTAATGTTTTAAATAAATTAACGATTGAAAGTAACGCTTAATCACCTATAGAAAGGTAGTCGAAAGAGAAAATACTATGGCAGGAATTTATTGCAAAGTTAATACAAATACGACCTTGACCATGCGCTTTCGACACCTCCCGTAAAATTATGTTTTACAACCTATGTTTTAATTGCCAGAAATTTAAATGATTTTACACTTCCCAGATGGTCCTTTAAGTAATAATTCTTGAAAATCTATGATTGTGGGATATAAAATTATTAATTTGGCATTCCCACATTTCAATTTTGTGTGCCGAGGTTAAGTGTCTGCTTAAGCGCACAACAAATTATGTTTACGAATAACCAAGGATTAAGTCATGTAAAAATCGTTAAAATGATTCAAGTGTAGACGATCTGTGACAGTAGATTATAAAACATTTTTCGAACTTACGTTTTCCAAAGTTAGAAGAAAATGAGTACGTAAATGGAAAATAGCCAAAAGAGAAAACATAATTAAAAAAATAGAAGGACACAAGAGCACACTAAAAAGTACTGCCGATGGGATAAGAACAAAAAAACGTAATGTTAAACTTTTAGACTGTACATGTCGTAGACTAAGCATACGAATCGTTGGCTTTTCAGGCATTGTACCGTAATGCCTTGCTGGTCCTTAGAAGGACTGTTCTGTTTCGGACATTAGCGGGTAAGTTGCATGCTAAAGGTCACAAGACACATTAAATATCTGCTTCTGGGTTTCCGGGCTGGAACCGCGTCACTAGTATATCTGCCGACGTTTCGTACCCATTTGTATGGGACATCTTCAGGGCTGAACTACTGCACTGAAACTGGAGACACATTAGATGTTAGGAAATCTCCTCAAGCCGATCAGGGATTTTTTAAACATAACTGCTGTCTGATACTTCAAAATGTCACAGGAAATAAATATTCTAGAATGAAAAAGAAGTTGTTACGGTTTATTTTTCATTTAGAACATATTTCTGCGTATTCTATATTTATCTATTTATTAAAATAACCCTGCCGTATTTGATAGAAGGGACGCCCATGAACATCGATGAAGGTTATGTGAAAATACATATTTAAGATATCGTATTCATTTTAAAGTTTTAAAATCGTTTTAAATAAATATATTTCAGCGTACGTTTACGTCGACCTTGATTTTGTTTATATCTATGAATCGCTTTTTGTGGCGACCAGGTGTACATATCGCGAGTGCAAAACATCCCCCGTTCGTCTTACTCGCCCTGGTCCGATACAATATATCTATATCGAGAGCATTTGAAAGTTAACTTCGTAGGAGGTTGGACGTTGAAATTGACTTCGATTTTTTTGATCAAACGTGGGTCTCATTAGTGAGATAATTCACCTTTAATTTGTAAATCTTCTTAAGAGCCCGTTACCATCCACAGGGCTTCTCGTATACTGGGTTTCTAATAACGACATGCATGTCTAAGTACCGGTGATAGATACGTCCATTCCTTCAGGTTTGTCCCGGATTCCTGTAGTGGATTCTGAACTCCTCCGGAATTCGTACCACGAGGATAGGAGCGTTAAGTAGCCTCTTAAATATCTCTCTCTTTTTTTGTTTTACCACGACTCGAGCAAAAAAAAATTTAAGAGAATTGATATTCGTGGGATATGTTAGTTAACATTCTAGTATAATGTGATTTATTTAAAATTAAGAGTATTTGTTGTTTGTAGCATAAGATATGTAAATGATCTAAATTTGAGTAAATTTATGCAAATAAGGGAAATTGTTATTGGAGGTATACATTCATAAGCGCCGTCTGTAACCTCTCTCTTTCTCTATATATATATATATCGGGGAGGCTCGAATAGTCATAGTGTATTACTCAATATTTTTAAATACCTTTTTTTGTTTTGTTTCGTTGTCTGTTAACTACAACTCGTTCAAAATAAATTTTGAAGTTGATAATTACACACTGGGTTTGAATCAACATACCCGACGTTACGGTGGGAAAACAGGGCAACTCAAGGACCAATAGAGCTACGGCCTTGAGAAAATAGAAATAACACCAGCCATAATTTTGCTCTTGGCGCCCTTTCCTTTTTTACATCTTAGCTCAATCCTGAGCTTGCGAACCCCGACCTCCGCAACAGTAGCCGGCATCTTTCTGTTTGTTGCCCAGATTTACCCAAGCTCCTCCGAGCGGTCGTTCGCGACCCGCAACAATTTGCTTGTGTGCAATCAGCACGTAGCAAAGTCTGTTGGCTCACAATAATGCAGATTGGTAAAAAAGTTAGTTGAGTTAATGGTGGTAGAGATAATCACAGTGAAAAATAATCTACATGCAACAATTTCATTTTCACAATTAGTCGCAATAGTGAAAACGACATAAATAAATCCAAATGTTCAAACAATAGCAAGTACATTAAAAATTTTTAAGTTTTTTTTATACCAAAGCAAAGCAAGGTTCATGAAGATGTCGTATTTACAGAAGTATTGTTTTATTACCATTCTGTTAGGCATTCTGATAGTTATGTCTCGGCTGGTTGTACTAGCTCTGTTTAAAAAAAATATTTTCTAACTCTGGAATTGCAGGAAAATATTCTTGCGGAAAAAGCTAGAGGCTTTGACATTGTTACAAATATTCTTGGAAAACTTTGAATACATTAACATATATTGAAAAAACTGAATAATAATAAGTCGAGTATAAAGGAAATATAAAAGCTTTTGCTTTTGTTGGGAGATATTTTGATTGAACCGTTGGTGTAAAAACTTATTTGATATCATTCATTTTGTTACACATAGGAGGGACTGAAACTATTTCAAGTGCTATTACCCAAGAGCTCACATTTAATAAATTATCTACCAAAAACATTACTTCACTAAGAGAAAATAACAATATCAATTTTGAAAAGAAAAATAGAGTTTCCTACCATTAAAAAGATTTAATGAAAATATATTACCTGCTCGCTGCAATTTGCATATTATGCACAACACTGCTAAGTCAATTTGCAATTATTTAAAAATTGATGTAGAATCTATTGTCAAAATATTTAACGAATTTAGCTTTTAACAAAAAAGTCGACTAAACTAGGCAGATTTTGAACTTGGTGGCTATGTTAATAAACAAAATTGCCCTATCTGGGTTGAGGAAAATCCACGAATTATTCATGAGAAACCTATACACCCTAAACGAGTTACCGTTTGGTGTGCATTATGGTCAGGTGGTGTAATTGGACCTTACTTCTTTGAAAATGCTACTGGTACAACTGTAACTGTCAATGGTGATCGATATCGTCGGATGATAACCGATTTTGTTTGGCCTGAATTAATGAATATTGATCTAAGGGATATGCGGTTTCAACAGGATGGCGCTACACCTTACTTTGCTGGACGTGTAATGTCAAGAAACGGTGATTATAATCGGCCACCAAGATCATCATCATCATCACGCCGAAAACTCTAAAAACGTATATAACATTGTCAGTGGTGATGAATCTTGAATTTACTTATACGAGCTAAAAAATAAATGCCTATTTGGGTGTTCCAATGTGAAGAGAAGCCGACAAAAGGCATCCGTTTTCGAAGTGTTTCCACAAAGTTGATCGCGACATTTTTCTCGAAAGCAGATTATGTAGCAACAATTCCTCTACAAGATCAAAGAACTGTTACTACCGATTGGTGTACAACCATTTGTTCTTGCAAAACATCGCGGAGCTTCGAAAAATCAACCACGAACAACGAATCATCGTTCACCAAGATAATGCAAGCTCACACACAGCACGCAAGACAATTGAATTTTTAACACAACAAAACGTCGAATTGTTGTCGTCATCCATATAGTCCGGACCTAAGTCCCAACAATTTCTTTACCTTTCCAAAAATCAAGAATGGACTGCGCGGTCAAAGGTTCCAGCCGTTAGAAGAAGCAGTCGATGCCTTCGAAAACGCAATTTTGACTGTATCAACAAACGAATGGAGCAACTGCTTCCGAATTCGAGCGTATGCAAAAGTGCATTAATCTTCGTGGAGAATACTTCGAAAAACAATGAAGTCTTTAAAAGCTATTTATTGTTTTATTTTATTATCAACGATTTTTAATATCAATATTGTAAATAAATAAAATACTAGTCTTATTGTATATTGTATATTAAAAATGTTTTAAAGATTACCAAGCACTGTATACTTAAATGTCATTATCCAACTTGTTCATTAATAAAGTTTAAATGTTTTTGAAAAGCGCGTAATTTTCTTTGTATATAAATTTCATTTCTTGCTTCCTGTTCTGATTATCGGAAATACTTTAAAGATTATCTAATTCCATGAATGAATGTATTTAATCTTATTAAATTTAATAAATCACAGGTTATAAGTTCTAATATATCGGTATTTTAAAGCATGTTATGTTAACTAGATGCTAGGCCTGATTTATTCAAAAGAACCTCCGTTCAATTTACCAAAGAATTCATTGAAAAGTCTCAATTTCAAATAAATACAGCATACTGAGTGAGAATATTTAAAGAAAGACTAATAGAGCTTATTACTGCAATACTTATACATATCAGAACACATCATACATAAACAACAAACGGATTTTTCTTTCGCTAATCATTTAATTATTAATAACCATAGGTCAAATTTTGAGTATAAAGTAATGCATATAGCATATATTAGAATGTTTAAAAATTAATAAACTTTAGGTAACGAATAATTTAATTTTATTTAATCTAATTTTATAATATAATTTAAAGTAATTGATTTTCATATAGTAAAAGATATTTTACATTATTGTATAAAGAAAATATACTACGAAAGAAGTAAATGCGCAAATCGCAATTTTTAGTTTATACATACATACATCGGAAGACATCAATATACAAAAAGAGGAACGATGCATCTGCTTTAAGTAAAAACATTTTGATTAAAACATAAGTTATAGAAAATATTATTTAATACGAAAATTTGTTTATTATTTCGTTGCTACAACGTAGTAACTCATATGTAAATATATTTAGTCTATGTTTATGAAGAGTTATGTTAAAATTGTGGGTATAACTTAAATGAGATAGCGCATGTTCGACTAGATTTTAGTTCGCTAACACTTGTAGCAAAATATGAGGAGTAGTAATTCAAAGAATTTATTTATTTATAATAAGACTAAAATAGAATTTATATATCCATCTCATACTAGCGACATCTGCATTTTATCTTCTCCGTATGTTCAACAAGTTTAACCTCTTCAATTTAGTTAGAATTTAAAACGCATGTGGGAGCCTCCTTCCTGATTATGTCGTAGGATTATTACAGAATAGTAGTAGTCGTGGTATGAATAAAGTCGATTGCAATTCACGAAAATAGCGCTAGATAGCCATAGTATCGGTATTTTAAAGCATTTTTGAAATTTATTTTAAATTAGAGACAAGGTCAAATATGTCTAGTTTATTTCGTTTTCATACGTTACACACGATACGTATTTATAGGTAGACGTCAATCTAAGTTTATTTTACAAAAAAAATTATATCGTACGTTAGTAAACAATACGTCAATAAACATGTCTAGGCATGTTTCCTTATTACCTAATGGGGAATTCATGTGTAGGCACTGATTCACTAACTGTCTGGCAACAAATTATACACGTAAATGTCATAAATATGAACATGTACATACATTATGTTCATTTTCTACGAACTTTATTAAAGAAATAAACGCACATTTCCTCCAAAAAATGTTAGTGTCAGCACAAAAATTGTAAAATATACATAAACGTACACAATCAAAACGCTGTAATGTTTCGTTCGTGAAAACGTTAAGTAAATGGATTACTCAAAAGTACTAAATCAAATACCTTTCTTAACACTTTTGAAATACTGAGTTGTTGGAAACGTATTTTTCTTTGTTTTTCATTGGATTTATTAATATAAAAATATCAATCGATTATATATTATCAGTTTTTTTCCATAACCTTTTGCCACTTTCGGGCACTTCAGAAATCTTCGTTCATAGAAAGGATTATTTGTTAATGAAAAATTAGTGCTAATTTGAAGGTTACACCACAAAGAGTTTTGAAGAGAGCGGAACATCCAGTGAGAATTGTGTCAACATTCCCACCTAAGATCCATTAATTTTTGGCGGACAGTTAAACTTGTATGTGACCATGTGTTGTTGTAATGAAATAGCACCACTAAAGATCAATTAAGTTAATTATTTCGTTCTTTCGTGGGAGCCGTAAAATCACAACACCTTTAAAATCTCACCACACAGAGAGCATAACCTTCTTCTGCTAAATACAAAGGGTACTAGGAAAGTTTTGCAATATGATGCAACAATGAATCGTAGGAAGCTGCTTGTTGGTGCATGTTGAGACATGTTCATACGTGCATAGTAGTCGCCGCACCATGTCGATGGGCTGAGTTATTCATTAGCAGTGAGAGTGTAAAGTGTTTGCAATGGCATCATTGTCACGAAATGAGATAAGGGCAGTTTTGCGTTATAATTCCGTGCGTGGTTTAAACATGGACCAGTGCTTCGAAGAAATGAATCTTCCACTAGATGATGTTTGTTCACATCGCGCAACGATATTCAGGTGGTATAGAGAATTCCAAAGGGGAAATTTAGCTGTGGAGGATACTGAGAGGCCGGGAAGGCCGCGAACGTCAGTTACGGAGGAAAACTTTACAACTGTCAGGAAAATGCTCTTGGTGAGGACAGGCGAGTGACCGACCAACAGATAAAGGGTACTTCAGGCCTAAATGTACCAGCAATTCGTTCGATTCTTCATGATCATTTGCACGTGAAGAAACTTTGTTTTCTTTGGGTACCGCATCGGTTGACTGAAGAGCAGATGACACGACGTGTGACTTGATGCCGGGAGATGCTAAAAAAGTTTAATAAGGGACAATCACGGTATGGGAATAACATCGTGACAGGTGGCGAGACTTAGCTGTACTCTTACGATGTGCCGACCAAAGCTCAAAACAAAGTTTGAGTCTCTGATGATGATGAGGCTAAGGACACCCGTAGTTGTCAGAAACTCCCGATCTGTAAAGAAGAAAATGATAGCTGTATTTTTCAAATCGAGTGGAATTGTGGAACGCGTCGTTTTGTACATTCAGAAGACAGTCACAGCTAAGTGGTATACTGAACAGTGCCCACCTACAGTCATTGGATCTACGAAGAACCTGCGGCCAAAGTCAAGAATGGACACCTGGTTCCTCCATCACAATAATGCTGCAGCTCACCGCGCCAAAGCCTGCACCGAATATTTGACCACGACAGGATTGAAACTTTTCGAGCACCCTCCCTACAGTCTAGATCTTGGTCCCTGCGATTTTACACTGTTCCCGCATGTGAAAATGAAGCTAAAAGGGAGGCAGTTTTCCAGAGACCTTATAGTTGTGACACTTCCGTCGTAAGACCCTACTAAAAATTAATATATATGTGGACATATTAGATAAAAAGTAAAGCTAAGTACCCCTAATATTAAGGGAACATAAGTTTAGATAATTCAAAGTTATTAAGACAGACAATTTTCAAAATTTTAATTGTGTTACATCAATATTTTTTTTCAAGAGTAATACGCAAAAACATATACTTTCATATTCTGCATGTACTTTGTCACCAAAAGCATGGTATACTATTTAAAAATAAACATGACCCTGATATCGTTCCTTCGTGTACGTCACTGTTAAATTAACTGTTATTACGCTAAAGCTAACGATTCGAAAAACAAAAACTGCATGCAATAAAAAAATATTATTTCGTGCAATAGCAACATAATCCTTTATTTATTAATAACAGTAGGAATAAAATGTTTATATTTACATGCATGCGAAATTGTGAATTAAAAATAACTTTTCTGAATCAACTTATTGACCACGTGTGGTAGTGTAAGATTCCTAATTTAAAATCACATTAATCTGAATATTTAAAGAACGTATTTATTTAACTTTCAATTTATAGATGGCGCACATATTCGTACGTACATTTTAATTTAAAGCTATGAGTTATTCGTAATAATTTACTTTATTATCATATAATAACATTAACTGATGAAGTACTATCTAGCATATTGAGAAACCAATATATTAGTGTCTCAAAAATGACATTGCAAAAATTCGTTATGTACAGAAAGTCTACATTTTATACAGCAAAATATTCTGGGGAAATCGACTTTAAAGGCAAAGAATACGCAGTTGGACGACTAATGAATTAAAAAATAATATTGTGAGTAGAAAAAGTCAAGATAACGTATATACTGTATTGGCGAATAATGAAAGTCGAAGATATGACTGGTACGAAGAAAGAATAACAAATCAAGACAAAATTTTTCATGAAATTGGGTGAGAAACTGGTTGAAATCTAACGTGAGTACGATTCTGAGACTAAAAGTCATAGTAATTACTGGTTGAGGCACGACCAAGGAAGGTCAAAATATTAAAGCCGTAAATTAAGCCAATACTACTCAGTTTGTTTTTATATTCGAAGTGCGATATATCGGGAATTTGTGCAGATCGGTCAGACGTCAATTCTGTATTCTATCGTGAAGTTTTAACGCGCTTGAGAGCGAGGATGGCTCGCGTTTGTCCGGAACTAATTAAGAACGGATAGTTACAGCATTGTGACAACGCGTCGTTATATTTGTCAGTGACTATTCGTGAGTTTTTGTCTACGAAAGGCATTCCTGTACTCTCGCATCTACTATATAGCCTTCACCTCGACCATTTTGACAACTTCCTCTTTGCTTAGGTAAAAGATCAGATCAAAGAAATCCATTTCGAAAGAACGTTTAAATAACTGCGACGCTTTTTCTTACGGGAATAATTTCGTAAGAGTTTCTAGGCTTCTTTTTGAACTGAGAAACCTATAGAAAGCGCTACGTCAATTTAGAAGGATTTTATTTTATTGTGAGGTCTTAATTTCATTATACTGTTCAATTTCCACAAATTACGCATTACGTCTCTCATTCAAAACAAAAAAGCCGCTGAAAGTCATCGTTTACTGATTGAAACTTACGGTGTGCATGCTCCAGTTGTAATAATAGCGGTTTTTTTATACATTATTTTCTTCTCTTTCTATCCCAATCCTTACGTCCTAACAAGATGACGGATGCATCTTTCATGTCCCTAATCTTCTCAAGATCTCATTTTATCGATTTGCCATATATATATACAGACTTGTTCATTCTAGAATTAGATATGCGCCGTCCACAAGTGGAAAGAGTGCAGTTAGGTTAAAGCGCGCGAGAAAGGAGGATAGAATATCTCTCACTGGCAGTTTCGTTTTCTCCCACTTTTGTATTGCAAACAACTTCCCCTACTTTCTCACGTGAACCTTCTTATTCTAGTAAACAAATATCTGAAGTAGTTGACGTAAAACCTCTAACAGTTCGTCGTATTCTACACTAGGATTTTTAAAAGTTTCTTTTAATTTTTTCATTGTTTGAAAATCTTTTTAATTTTTAGAATTTTCTATTTCATTTATTTCAAGAATATTTTATTAGTTTCACGCCAAACGGCAAAACATTTCAAGAAAATAGCCATGTTTGAAAATCTTTTTAATTTTTAGAATTTTCTATTTCATTTATTTCAAGAATATTTTATTAGTTTCACGCCAAACGGCAAAACATTTCAAGAAAATAGCCATGTTGCATTATATTAAAAGATTCAAATAAAATGCATCAAATAATTTATACAATTCAAAAATGTAGACACGTATTGTCAATGCATAATGATTTACAGCCCCGACCTACACACATCATGTCGCTGGTGAAGACTGATTTCAGACATTCTCACGCGTAACACGCGAGAAAGTAGGGGAAGTTGTTTGCAATACAAAAGTGGGAGAAAACGAAACTGCCAGTGAGAGATATTCTATCCTCCTTTCTCGCGCGCTTTAACCTAACTGCACTCTTTCCACTTGTGGACAGCGCATATCTAATTCTAGAATGAACAAGTCTGTATATATATATATATATATACATATATGTATATATACATAAGTATAAAATTATTCCTGGGTTTCCTCCTCCTCCTTTGTTCATGTTTCCTGTTTTTTGATTATTGCTCCTTCATTCTTATCATATATTCATTTTAGCTTAACTACTTTTCCTTTATTTTGTTTATTACTAATTTCTAGTTTATATTTCATCAAAATCAAATTCAACTTATATTTCAAGTAACACACTATTTTTTCTCTGTTTCATTCGTTTTTTCAGTTACCTTTCTCAAAAACCTTTTTTTACTGGTGAAATTCTGATTTCATGTTTCCTTTTGCAACACCCACGTTTCATGCGTGTCTCTTTGTCCAGTATTGTTTTATTTAGCAATTAACATAGATTTTCTTATTCTCTTAGTTACTACTTGAGTGATATTTTCATTCTCATTTAAAATATGCTCCAGACAATCAGGCTGCTGTATTACTTTCTATTTTTATTCCTTTAATGTTTATATTCCATTAACTCTTGCTACTGTCGACTATCTATGGATTTACAATTATTGTCATTTAAGTAAAGTATTTCAGAATTTATATTATGGTAGGTGAAAAAAAGGCGAACTAGTACAATTACTTTTATCATTGAAGTTGTAAAGACGTCGATAGTTTGTATAAATATCAAACGAAACGGGGAGGAAGATTATATTATTAGTATTCATAACCTAAAATCTCTGTTAAAATGACAAGATATTCGTTTATATTTAAAAATAGCTCCACGTTATTTTACTTTCAAATTTTGTTTAGACATTTAGCTATCTTCTAATATGTAATATTAAAACTCTAGTTTACTAGGTACGAATACATTTTGCGTGCTTTCATAAGTTTTTGAACGCTACTTATGTTTTTAATAAATCATAGATGGCAATAGATGCATATTTGTAAAGTAAGTTACATAATATTAAGGCGCAAACTTTTTACTTTATTCCAAATTTTGCGCGAAAAAATGTACTTATGTTGGCATTTCAGAAGCAGTTATTTTTACTTTACTAAATTTATCGTAGATCGGCATAAGGATTTAACAAGTTTATTTATTTTCAAGTTACATTTACAGATGGATGGATTATACAAACATGAAGATAAAGAAGATATTTTTTTAAAAATTACATTACAGTATTATTCTTTTTTCACTGTTACACCACATCATGAATGCGTTAAAAAATGTGATACACACATGATGGGTATATTTAAAATGTTAATTCAGCATTTCGGGCATAACAGTTTTGCGAGATATATCATTAAAACCCATTTGGAAGACTTGAGTTGCAACATGGTTCAAATAAATTTCTGTGAAAGTTCTCTCAACTCAAAAATGTCTTTGGTGTTACATATCTATTATGCGCAAGCTGCCATAAACACTATGACACTAATGAAGCTTTCATTCATATCAAACGACTGCAGTTCAATAACTATCTCAGATTTTAATTAACTCAAAATATTGCTAACTATGATTTGTATGCTTCAACATGAAGATGCAAATTATGTTATTATAGCTTTACACTCCTGAGACCAAGACGTAGTTCAAAACTGTCTGTTTCGAAAAAGGCGAAGACCCTTCTATCGGTCGGGAAAGTTGTGATTGTTATTGAGATGGTCATGAAGTTGGGTTAATAGACCATATTGAAAAAGGAAAAACAATAACGGGGTCATACTAAGCATCATTACTTGACAAGCTGAAGGTAGAAATTGCGGATAAACGGTCGTAGTTGAAGAAAAAGAGTTTGTTCCACCAACACAACGCCTCTTTCTCTCAGGCTTTAATTAGTCGTCTTGGCAAAAATCGACGAATGGCCGCCGAACAGAAAAAGTCGCTGGGGCGCTAATCTGGTAAATACAGTGTGTATTGATCGCACACTGTATTTACCAGATCTACGCCCCAGCGACTTTTACTGTTTTCTGTGCTCAAATTTTTGTTCAAAGAACAGGGATTTTCATCGAATGAGAAGACACATTAGTAAACGCTTATTTTGTAGAGTAAAATAACAACTAGCATTTGGACAGACTAAAGAGATGGGAGTATTGCCGGAAAAAGTGTATTAATTTACAAGAAGACTATGTTGAAAAATAAAACTAAATTCGACAAAAAATACTTGTTTCCGTGCTAGATGTACATGCCTGTCATTAGGACAACACTCCTATACCTAAGTTGCGTTTAATATCGCTTAAAAATGTAACGAACAGAGTGGTGAAAAGATATTTTACGTTTAGGTGTCTAGCCACAACTGTATGTGGGTTATTTTTTAAATATGGTTCGTTTGTTAGTGGGAATGACGGGCGATTATCGCTGTCCGCTTGCGTGTCTCTTCTCAGCATTAGGCTTTGCGTGCGTTTGGAAGCTATTTGTAACCGTATCACCTGTCCGTCAACTTAGCTGTGTAAATTTCTAATGTTTAAGAAAATTGATTCGCCCTTCGACTATGAGATACGATCTGTAATTCGATTCTTAAGTGTAAGAAACTTGACAGAAGCAGAAGTTCACCGTCAGATTTATAAAGTATACGGTGATAATGATATGAGTGATAGTAAAGTTCGAAAGTGGGAGAGAATGTTCAAGGCTGGTCGGGTTAATGTGCATGATGAGCCACGGCCCGGTCGACCTTCTCTAAATTCCGAAGATTTGGTTCGAGATGTGAACAGTAAAACTCGAGAGAACCGACGATTCACGGTTTCGAAGTTATCAATTGATTTTTCACAGGTTTGAAGGTCAGTGTTGTATACCATTGTTTCGGAGAAATTGAAGTATTGAAAATTGTGACGTTGGTGGGTACCAAGACTACTTTCTGATGGTCGCAAAACAAACAGATTGCCCTATGCTTTATCATTTTTGACATGATACGATCAGCAAGGAGATGAATTTTTGGACCACTTCGTTGCAAGAGATGAAACTTGGGTGTCTTACATGATTCTTGCATCCAAACGATTGTCAGTGGATTGGAGAGCCAAACAGACAATTTCAGCACAAGCGATCATGAGAACTATGTTTCGGGGCAGGAAAGGGATTTTGTTAGTAGATTTTATGACGAGAGGCACAACAATTAATTCTGATGCGTATTGTGTGACCTCGAGAAAACTCCCGCGTTCTATACAAAACAAGCGGTGTGACCTGCTGTCTTCCGGTGCGATGTTGCCCCAGATCAATGCAAGGCCACATGCTTCTGCACAAACACAAAGTTTAATCAGGTCCTTTGAATGGTAACAACTGGATCATCCACCTTACAGTGCAGACCTTACACCTAGTGATTTTCACCTGTTTCGGTACTTAAAGAAATTCCTTGTTGGTCAACGGTTCTACAACGACGAAGAAGTGAAAACTGAAGTCATTAATTAAGCTTCTTTGGCGATAAATTCCAGAATTTGTTAAACGATATAACAAATGTTCGAACAAAAATGGAACTTATGTAGAAAAGTATATGAAAGTATGCGGAATATGGAAATAAATAAATATTAATGATATTTACAATATTTTTCTTCTTGTTTAAAAACGGACCTTATTTAAAAAATAATCCTTGTAGTCCTTACGACCACTTATTTTTAAAATGGGCTCTAGTATTTTACAACTACGTATATTGATAAAAACAATTACTCTTTCCTTCTTTAAAAGAGTTATATTTGCATGCATTTTCATTTCGAATATTTTTCGCTTCAAAGTTTCAATGTTCCTAAAATAAATAAAGACGATATACATAAATTACGTACATTTTAATGAATTTAATGATAAATTACTTCCGTTTATTATTTGTTTTTAACAACATTCTTTAGACACATGTAATGATTATTTCTAGAAGAATTTTTTTACAAGAAAACGTTAGCAAGATCTTCGATATCGTTGTTTTAAAATGGAAAATATTTTAGAAAATAACTCCTGTTTAAAAATAGAAAATATTTCATAGAAATTTAAAAGATTTACTCTTTTATTTTATTTTAGGCTTCTCCTATGAAAAAAATTATATTTTCTGTTATATTAGTATGTTTGTTAAGCTGAAACGATCTCTTTAATATACTATCAATAATTTTTAACTCACAAAACTAAATATATTTAGAATATTTCACACTCTTTCACAATTAGCAACTTCGTTATTTGAGTAGATAGATATCCCGTAAAGGTAAATAATTAAAAAAGATTTTTCTTAAATATAATTTTTTTATATAAAATAGTTGTTACTGTAAATACGATACACTCTCTGTGAAAATATTATAGCTGTATGTTAATAAATTAAGTTGCTTGAAACAATAGTACAAAGTCTAAAAGTATATTTTTCTAAATTTAGAAACTCATCACATGTCAATGTAAAATACTTTATGAAAAGTCTTATTTTTACAGTTCCAAATACCATGCGACGAAATCATATCCGTTATTGTCCGTTTTACATGGCGCTCCTCAAGGATCTGTTCTGGAACCAATTCTATTAAATTTTACTAGGTTGGGTTAGTTGCAAAGTAGATATTACAAAGAATCAGAGTAGTACAGATTGCAACAGAAACACATCAGTTGGTGATGCAAACTCCGTCTATCTTCTGGAGGTTAGGTATTGTTTTTCCGTTAGAATTTAAATTATTTCTATTAACGTCAGGTATTTAGGCACATACTCGATTCAAATGTAATACTAATAATCTAATTAAAAAAGAATTACAGCTCAAGTAACAAATCATGTTTGACGAAAATACTAAGAAAACATTCAACCCAATTACCAGTGAAATATGATTATTTTTTCATATTTTTGATTTATATTAATAATTTGCTATCCTACATCGGTTGTATATTAATAACTTCTAAAGATGTATCGAACCTAAAGAGAAAAGTTTTCTTTGTTGTTAAGTATTAAGAGTAGGATGGAAATGAACTAGCTGGTAATTAATGTCGATAACACTAGCTTGACGTTTTTTCATAATAAAACGAAATATGCTCTAGATATAAAAGTCTGTCTCATATACATACATGTGTCTATAAACATATTTGAATTTTCTGTTATTAACGTTATTAACGTTAGATTAAGACTCCTACTACAAAATATTTAGTACCTGGTGCTCATAAACTTTCTATTTAACAGAAAGGATATTTTTTACAGGTTGAAAATTATATAATATATTGTCATGTACATTTAAAAACTCAAGTCTTAAATTTTTCAAATCAAATGTGGTGGGATATTTATTAACTTTTTATCGTTATATTATTAATGACTGTTGTCAAACTAGCATATACATCCTATTGAACTATGTCTTTTTTTGGAAATAAATGTATTATTGTTATTATTATTATTATTAACATAAGTTTGTTTCTTGACGTTGAGCATTTATGCAGTTATTATTAACAGTAGCTTATAAAATGCGGCTCCTGGACCATAACGCGATAAATTTAATTTTATAATGGATGTATTTAAAAATGCTATTTTTAATAAAGAATTAAAATGCTTTATAAGAAATTTTACATAATTTGATCATTTGTTGGTATACAATCCTTTTTCGATTGTTCAACGCTTATAACTATGAAAATAATATAAGAGAGAATTATACGTTTATCTCTTAAATCAAAGTGAAAACACTAATGTCGCATTTTAGCTGCTACGTACAGAATACTTCTGTCATTAAAGTAACCGGTGACGAGTGCATATAATCGGCCGCTGCAGCTACTACGTAATAATAAAAAACTATTTGTCAACAAAGTTATGATTACGATGTGTTTCGACCAATTGCAAGGATCCCCAGACAACATGAATTTTGTTGACATTTGTGAACACCAAATAGATGTTAAATCGTCACGATATTATACTATTTTATTGAGCAGATTTAATATCTACATGGTGTTTACAATTGCAAACAAAGTTCAGATTACCTGAGGAGACCTGGAATTGGGCGAAATGGCTTTATTCAAATAGTTGTTTATTAGTGCGTAGTTACGTTTACAAGCTAGCTTCTAAGGGCGCTAGTTACTCATTTAATTGATGAAAAGGATTGTGTGTCAGAAGGCTAATAACAATATATAAAATTGCAAATAAAATGATATCAACCACATATTTACTTGTTTATGTTTTCAACGGCTAAGATACTAATAAAGACAATTTAGCAGTGCCTTAAATCAGTAATACCACAGAGAAGAGCAGTGGTACGTATGTTATTAATTTCTACATTTGTCATTGTATATTTTGTTGTTTAATTTAGAAAAATTTCAGATTATATGTGATGCCCAAGAAGCATTCAAACTTAAAATTCCAGAAATTTTCCAGTGTCTAATACGAGGAGGCTTCGGAGTGTTTTCGACCTTACAAAGAAAATATACGAATTTTGACAGTATTCTTTATTAAGCAACATAGTCACCTTCCAATGCAATACATCAGGCAGTACGAGGAATTGTTTAATTCACCCAAATAAGCGGTTGTTTCAGCTTCGACTTCGATTATTTGAAATGAATCTTCGTCCAGCGAACTATATCTTCAGGTTTGGGAATGAATTATAACCGCTAAGAGTCGAATCTAGTGAATACAGTGCATATGGAAGTGCTTCGAAACGTATGTCATGGAGTTTTATAGCAATAATTCGACACCCGTATATAGACGTACCGCTGCGATTACAGTGTACTTCCCTTCTGACCAGATGTAGCACCTTTCAAGTACTTGAGCAGTGGGGAAAAATGTCCTCCTATGATGGTTCTACCTTGTACTTCGAAACGTAGGTCAGGGAGTATTGTAGCAATAATTCGTGATCTGTATGCAGGCGCACCGTTGCGATAACAGTACACTTCCTTTCTAACCAGATGTAGACAATACGTAGTGAATGAGTAACACATGTTGACAATTCTGAAAAATCGTAGCCATGACTTTTCCAGCATATACCACTGTTTTTGTTAGCTTTTTGACTCCGGCTCCCTCTGTCTATTTTGACTACAGCTTTATTTTTGAGGTGTATGTCAAAATAATTCTGCGGAGTCGCATCTAAATAAGTTTAAACACTCTTCGAATATTTGTTTCAATGTGTTTATTAACCTAGCGCCTATTGTTTTGGTAAAATCTAGAAAAACAAATCCCGTTTAAAATCTCACCATGGTATAACCATGATATACCCCCTGATGAATGCCTGCTTTCGATGGCGTTTAAGACGAATATTTAGGTAGGCACCAAGACCGTTTTAACATCATCAACGGTTATTTATAATTTCAAAGCGCGATCGTTTAAGGACATATCGGATGTTTTGTACATACTATCAAGTACCTTCCTTTAAGTTCATCAAGAATGCAAATTACAGGCTTGTCGACGTATCCTAGATTTTTTATGTGACTATGAAAACTTAAATGATGGTTGCGTGTGTTCCGTGAGTTTGGCTCAATTATTATCATTATTTTCTTGCCGTCAATCTCTGTGACCCTTCCTGACCTAGGAGCGTCATCAATATTAAAACGCCAGCATGGAATATTGATGAGCTTTCATTGGAGTATGCACACTTTGGTCTTTGATTTTTAATTTATATAAAATTTCAAGCATTCAACCAAATCTCTCAATGTCAGTTGGAACTGACAGCCGTCATATGAGATAGTAAAATAAAGACGTGAATGATCCTGGAATTTGCAAAAATGCACTATATATTGGAGAAAAACGTGTCACAACCTAATATTTTGTTAACGTCAATAAATACTATCCATCGTTTTCAGTTTTATAGATGTTGCAATAAATAATACACTATCTAAACGCCATGTATTAGTAAATATTAAATGTGTGTGTTATCGACATAAGCAAAAATTTCTAACAATACATTATGCAATGCTGAAAAATAAAAAATGTCTGTTTTTAGCAAGAAAAATTCCAAGAAACGAAATAGTAGTTAGAAATTATTTTAAGATAATTCAAGTAACAGTAAAGGACAAGTACGACTACAATAATTTTTAAAAAATTAAAGAATAATCTACACTAAACCAGTAAATCTAGAAAGCTTCTTATAAGGGCATTTGCCTTACTACACATGTAGGGTTGAATCATTATACACCATTGTAGGATTGAATCATTATACACATGTAGGGTTGAATCATTATACACAATGGTGTATAATGATTCAACCCTACATGTGTAGTGGCGCAACTAGAAGAAGCTTTCTAGATTTACTGGTTTAGTGTAGATTATTCTCTAATTTTTTAAAAATTATATTATATTTATAAATTATATATTGTAGTTGTACTTGCCCTTTACTGTTACTTGAATTATCTTAAAATAATTTCTAATTACTACTTTGTTTCTTTGAATTTTTCTTGCTAAAAATAGACTTTTTTGTTTTTCAGCATCGCGTAATGTTAGAAATTTTTGCTTATGTCGATAACACCCACAAATTTAATATTTACTAATAAATGGAGTTTAGGTAGTGTATTACTTAATGCAACATACTATATATAAAATTGAACGATGGATAGTATTTTTTGGCGCTAAGAAAATATTAGGTCGTGACACGTTTTTCTCCAATATATAGTGCATTTTTGCAAATCCCAGGATCATTCACGTCCTTATTTTACTATCTCATATATCGGCTGTCAATTCCAACTAAAATTGAGCGATTTGGTTGAATGCTTGAAATTTTATAAAAATTAAAAAGTAGTTCATTAACTACTAAAACGCCTGATCTTAACATTTTAGGAAGCGTTTCGGGGTTATAAGGATTTCAAATAATTTGTATCAATTCGAGAATTAGAAGTAACTATTAAACTAGCACTCTCCCAAGATGCAATAAAGTTTCTATATCACATTAATAAATCGAGTCTGTGGATTGCTAATTAAGCAAGGAAATTATGTTATTTTATCATCAATAAAAATTTTTTTAGTTCATATTTATGTTGTTCTATATCGGAAAACCGCAATATTTATTTCGTATGTGGATTTACGTTTTCTTCGAGTCGATAGTAAATATTAAACGCTGCTTTTCTTAAATAAATATTTCTTTGCTTACTTCTTCTTTTTATGAGAATACAATACATTGTGGAGAAAGAAATTAAGTTATTTTGTAAATTAACTCTTATAAACTAATAACTTCGAATGCGGATATAATTTTTTCGTCGAGTGTAAACATAGTTAATTATAGAACAGCTATTTGAATTTGAATTCATTTGAATTTAAACAGACGGGAGCAAATAAACATTTCATGTAAATTATAAGCTTAATGCGAAGGGAGTATAGACTTTACCTCGGCTCCTTAAATTTCTGACACAACAAATTATTATTACATTTTTATGTGGTGAAGCTGTGAAAACTGCTACTATTTATTGTGTCAGATTTGTCTCGTATTGCAAGTTCTGTTACTGAAGTCTATGATTTGATGATTTGACGAGTTGATGACTAATTGGGAAAATAAGTGGATAAAAATTCACTAATTGACTGGTCTATTAAAAATAAATGTTCCCAATCTTTAGATTATTATTCACGGAAAGTTAAATTTTAATAATGTTAGTGTATGATGGATGCTGAAAATTTTCAGAACCAGATGTCAGTACGCAAGGTGTATATTTCAATTTTGATAGATTTCCTATCTGACCGAAAGAATATCAATGCAAATTATTACACTCAATTCATTTCTAAAGTCAGACACTTTGTGATTATAAAAGGGCCCAGAATGTTGAATACAGTTATCCTTCTCCATGTTTGTCAAAAGAAGCGCTCAAACATATGCGATGGAAAGTGCTACCTTACTTACCATATAACGGGTGTTTTTTTAGAGGTATAGAACTTTAAGTTGGCAACACTTTTTTAACTGGCGGCCATTTTGTCAGCTGTTAAGTGATTTATATTTAGTTTGGTTTGTCATTTCAACATGAATAGACTGACGCCTGAACAACGCTTGCAAATTGTGCAAATTTATTTTGAAAATCATGGTTCTGTTCGAAATACGTATCCCGCACTACGTCAATATTACGGTCAACATAATCGTCCATCAGAGCAGTTAATTCGATTAACTATGGAACGTTTTCGCACCACGTATACTCTAAATGATAACACGCATCCAGAGAGACGTCGTACAGTGCGTACAGAAGAAGTCATTGCTGCTGTAGAGCGTAGCGTAGAGGAAGACCCGAATCAGTCTATCCGCCATCGTGCACAGGAATTGGATATGTGTCCATCCACTTTATGGAAGATTTTGCGGAAAGATCTAGGTTTGCGTGCTTACAAAATCCAACTCGTGCAAGAATTGAAGCCACACGATCACCTAGCAAGGCGTAGATTCGGTGAATGGGCCCAAAACAAGATTGCCGTTGATCCCGATTTTCATAATCGAATTTTGTTTAGCGATGAAGCTCACTTTTGGTTGAATAGATACGTCATTAAACAAAACTGCCGTATTTGGAGTGATGATAATCCTCAAGTGTATGTTGAGACACCGTTATATCCAGAAAAACTGACTGTGTGGTGTGCTTTATGGGCTGGTGGAATAATTGGTCCGTACTTCTTTAAAAACGAAGCTGCCCAGAACGTTACAGTCAATGGTGACCGCTATAGAGCCATGATTACTGACTTTTTCGTTCTTCAATTGAACAATCATGATGTGCAGGAGTTGTGGTTTCAACACGACGGCGCAACATGTCACACAGCTCGTGCCACAATTGATTTATTGAAGGAAACGTTTGGTAACCGCATAGTTTCACGTTTCGGACCCGTGAATTGGCCTCCAAGATCGTGCGATTTAACGCCGCTTGACTATTTTCTGTGGGGATATGTGAAGTCGCTAGTCTACGCCGATAAGCCCGAAACGATTGACCACTTGGAGGACAACATTCGCCGCGTTATTGCCGATATACGGCCACAAATGTTGGAAAAAGTCATCGAAAATTGGCCCTCCAGATTAGACTACGTCCGAGCCAGCCGTGGCGGTCATATGCCAGAAGTCATATTTAAATTATAATGCCAGAAGATTATCTTTCGAATAAAGTAAATTTCATGTCAATTTAAAAAAAACATATTTGTTTTATTCCATTTCAAAGTTCTATACCTCTAAAAAAAACACCCGTTAGTACAGGCCTATCACTCTGCAACTACTACCTTTTTGGACCTCTTAAGCAGATCTTTGGGGCAAAAACGTTGTACGTTTTTTACAAGTACTTGAATGGACTGCAATATGAAGTAACTGTAAACCATGGAATAGCCCTCAAGAATATTGAATATTGCGATTCTCCATCCCATTTTGACTATTGAAACAATTCAAAAATCTAAAACAATAAACCGAAGATCTAAGGAACCAAAATATTAGAACGTATCAACGGTAGGAAAAAACTGAAAGTCAGTGGTATACAAGAACCGGCCAAGAGCTAATGAATTTATACCAAAGCCTTATTATTAACTACTTAAACAGTGATTTCTTGGGTATTCATTCGCGTTTTATTTAATTTCTCAAATGAATTTTTCCATTGCGACGCTTCTTTAACAACCGTCGACTTTAATCCAACCTCGCAAAAAAAAAAGTTAATTTGTGAATAGAAATAATAAGCCGGATAACACCCTAGAAAATTATATAAAGTAAATCGAATAAAATAAAATCAAGAAATATAATATACTAGATAATAGAAAAGTTAAGATGTAAAGAAATAAGTTGTTTGGGACACTATTAAAAGCCTTTCTCAAATCATATATAAGCAATTCCCAATGCTAGTCTGTATTTCATTCTTCTGGAATATTTATATTATAACTACGTTATGATAAACATGAAGCGTGTTCGGAATGTTTCCTATTTGACAAAGAAAAATGTTTGAGAATGTTTTTCAATTTTGAAACATAATTACCTTACATTGCAAATACACTTAGGCCAAAAACTTTTGAATGTTTTGATAGTCTCGGTGTATATACACGAGTTCAATTCTACAAAACAAATGCTACAAAATAAGCGGCTGTCTCAACTTTGACTTCGTTATTCGAAATAAATCTTTGTCCAGGGAACCATTTTTTACAAATTTAGGAAGATGTAATAGTAATCGCTGGGAATCAAATTTAGCGTAGATGATGCATCTGGAAGTTCTTCTTAACGTATCATAGAGTTCTGCTGCAGACACCTGAAACCTATGAGAGAACATTATCGTGATAAAAATCACTTTCTTTTTGATTAAATATGAACGCTTATCCCGAACAGCATCCTTCACCAATGAACACCGCAGCTCGAGAATTCCAGAAAACCGTAATCATGAGTTTTCTTGCAGATGGAACGGTGTCTGCTTTTTTTAGCATACATTCCCTAGCACATTAGAAGACTTTGTAAAAACCATACCTGAAGGCATTCAGTGGCTTCAAAATTTTGATTTGAAGCTGTGATTTTCTTAAAAGCTATCTTGATATGTACTTATAAACATATAAACTAAATAAAATAAAAAACTTGTTCCCATCCATAAACTTCAAAGAAATTCAGTGAAATCACCTTTAAATAAGTCTAAATATTCTTGAAAAGTGTTTGCCCCAATTATCCAATGTTTACAAAGGCGACACTCATCGAACAGAAACCTTTTTCATACGAACAAAAAACATGAAAAATGTAATGAATACGGTCAGTCAAGATTTTTGAAATGTCAGTAAAATCTCATATCTTCAATTTGTAATACTTTAGTACGATACTGTGGAGTTTCGTGGCGTTTTTCGATTTACAGAGAATTCAAAATCGGCTATGTATGTACGACCACGTTTAAATTTAGCAACCTACTTTACTGTGGAAAGCGAAAAGGAAGAATACTTTAAAGTAGAATTTGGTTCGTTTTTTTTTTTGTTCGTCTGGGTTAAATCCTTAAAACAAAGTTCTTTAACTGTTACAAATTTTGTCCATTTTAAATAAAATGTTAAAACTTTGTTTTAATTACTTGCCACTAAAACTGCATACGTTACATATCTCTTGGATCTCTTTTAAATATTTTATATTTCATATTGCATTTGTATACATTTATAGTATGTATCTTATTCCAGACACACCATTCGAAATGCTGGAGGATTTTTTCGATACTTTTGAACAATTTAACAATAATTAGTAGTATTAGTATTAATAGTATACTTAATTTTGATGATTTCTATCTATTATGACTCTCGTAGGCGTATTGAATCTGATTTTATTGAATTTCTTCATTTGCATTGGTGTAATACTATTCTAAACTGTAACAGTTGTTTATTAGATTTAGTTACAAGCAATTTGGACCTGGAATTGGAAAGAGAGTGTTTTTCATTATTGAGTGAGAATACACACTACTCAGCAGTAAATGTATTTCTATCTAACTTGCGAACAGTTACTAGTATTGGGTCTAACATCAAAGATTTATAATTTTAGATAAGCTGCTGCGTCTAGTGTCAACTGGTGTTTGTGTGTTGAAAATATTACAGATATCAACGTTACATGCGAATTGTTTTACAATATCTCTATATATTGTATCTCTATTGTTTGATCTTTACGTCCCTATTTCCGTAAATACGCATGACATCTATCTAGCTCTGTATTCTAGAGCAGACAAGGAACAAAATAGACTAAAATATACTATTTTAGACATCACAAAGGAATACATGGTAACATTAACTCATTAAATAATTTTATTATTTTTAAGTCTCATATTAAAAGAAAATTAGGAAAGCTTATCAACTTTATTTAATAAATGTTGAAGCATTTATCTGGAAACTTTTAATCTTTTATTTAAAGTTAAAAAAGCTGTTTTCGAATACCTGGACTATTGACTTGCGATGATGATATTTTCTACAATCTCCAAACCATTGCGGACGGTTTCGCTAATTATTTTGATAGTGTTTTATCTTTCGAACCGACGTAATATCTTTACTTGTCAAAACAAACTTTACTCCTATAAGTATGTATAAGGCTAATGATACCGAGGTTCATGAAGCATTAAAAAAACTTTGAAATAAAATGACATCTGGTCTTGACGATATTCCTAGTTTTTTAGTTCGCGATGGCAGATTTGTCCTTTTGTGTCAACTAGGAACTATATTTAGCCTTGCATGATCTACTGGAATATTATCCGATTCATGGAAGACAACCAAGGTCTGTGCCTTCTTAAATATTGATTCCTATTCTGATATGAAAAACTATCGACAAATATCTATTCTTAACAACTTCGCTATGATTTTTAAAATGGTCTTTTATTTTCGACTATACTCTCTGGAATTCAACTATCTTCCATCCAACACTATTTTCTGGAGAGACGCTCTACCATTTCAAGTTTGATGTGTTTCACCCAATTCGTTTCCCACACGTTTGATTTCGAAGAACAAGTGGTTGTCATATACACTATCACATATCAAAGGCTTTCGACCGCAAAAACCATACGATTCTTCGTTGAATGCTATTGTATTCGGATTTAAGCGTCAACTTCGGTGTGTATATTATAACGAATGCAAGTAATCGATTTACTATGCTTAATCGAGCATGCTACAAGGTTTTGAGTCTACTTCTTTTTAGCGTTTTCATAAACGATCTTACGGATTTAAGAGATTGTAATACGAGTACATTGGTTTCCGCTAATGTCTTAAAACCTTTTTCAATTATAATTCCAATGATAATTGTGTGTAGTAAGTTTACGTAACGAAACGTAGCCATTTACCAATAACTCTTTATTCAACGCCTCGGTACTTGAACGTTCTTGTTCAGCAAAGGCTTTGGATTTTTATTTTGATTGTAGGTAATTTTGATGGAGCTTGTGGTTGATTAACTTGATCACTGAAGGTTGATATATAACCCCTTGCCACATTAATTTTCGTATTCTGTTTACGTATTTCGACAACTAAGTTGTTATCATCAGCAGATAATTAAACAGTGTCGCACCTGGAAAACTAGGGCGAAAAATACCCGTACGAAAACAAACTCCGCGATCCGTCCTGTTGAGAACCAAAATGTACACTGTGCAATGTACATTTTGGTTCTTAATTAATTAATGTGGCAAGGGGTTATATATCAACCTTCACTGATAAAATTTATTTTCATTGTAGCTTGCCTTCACGGAGCACAGGAACTACGCTATATATACCGATATTAAGTTGTTGGGATTTATAATCAGAAACACAACGTGCTTTCGAATTATTCAGTTATACAATAAAACGTCTGCTTTACACTTATGTGTGCCCTAGACTTGAGTATGGAAGTTTGATTTGAAATCCTTACTATGAACCACATAATTTATCGAGAAAGTCATGAGAAAATTTCACAATTTTTTTAATTTAAAGCTGATGGGGTTATCCTCTGGAAGGAACCGAATTTTATCTCTTACTTAGTAAGTTTTAAATTGATTTTCTTCGAAAATTGATTGCCTCAAGTTGTCTTATCTACATTTTTTAATACCACATTTTGGTTCTAGACGAAACAACATAATCCCATGTCTAAGATTAACATCAATTCCAAGGATGTGTAGGTTATTTAACAATATAGGGCCATTTTGCGTTATCAATCATAGCTCTTTGAAGAAGTTGTAGATATAGCAATAATTTATTTACAAATAAGTTAAATAAGTAAATTTGTTCATTGTATAAATTTATTTTTTTGTGTTTTATTATTGCAATTTCCTATTTTCGTTTGCATTTGATTTATTTTTTTGTATGTAATTTATATTATTTTATATTATTTGTTTTGGGAATGAATCAGTTATGTAGATTGCTTTAATTTAATTAATCACCCTTATTTTGTATTCTTTGTAATATCTTGGACAAAAAAAGGTTACTATTATGATTACTATTCTGATTTACTCGATTGCCACAAACAAGCAACTAAATTCACTAATTTGGTACATCGCAACACGACATCGAAGACTTATACTTGACAAATATTATAGTCATGATTACGCCATTTGTGTCAAGCCGGGAACATTCGAAACTTTTACTTTAGTTGCAACAATTCAAAGATCCTTTAAATTTTGTTTCTGGTATTGCATAAATTCTTTGTAATCTTTTAAATTTTTATTGTAGTAAGTATTATTCTTATACATACGTATAATGCTCCTCAATGTTGTATCTTTAATTTGCAGTAAGACTATTTATGAATTTAGATGGTAATAGAAACTCTATTTACTTAGAATGGCATGTAGATAAGTATAACTTTATGTCTGCATATCTTTTTATACTCTTTTTTCACTCAATTTAATTCACTATTACCCTAAATAAAGTACGTAAACAAATACTTACGCGATGTTTCTATATCCATTGAATTTGTTCGCTGCTAGTTTTCCATTAATACGTACATATATAAAATTTAGGAATACTATGGTAGGAGTGTTAATATGTAAATAAAATGTACGTATGCTTATTTTTAGAACCATAAGTTTATTTGTAGTTGAGATTTAGAGAAGTTCTTTTTTTTAAATTTAGTAGTTGATTCACTGAGAGATTCTAGAAGAAAACTGTACGTACATATATAGCTGAAGATAGTAATTGATAATCTCGGCTTTTGTTTTTCTCAAGACTTATAAGGCAGTAATTGTACTTTATTTAATTTACATTAACAAAATTTGCTGAGCAAATTATACAAGAATGAAATAAATTTGAAAAATTATATACTGATGTTAATTACTTAGCGAAAGACCACTAAAAAGAAAATACTATTGCAAAAATTTTGTCGGATTTAACATAAGTTTCCTCCTATACGAAGACGTAAAATTTTAATTCACTACACTATGAATAAATTGTATATATCAGGTTGTTACAAATGTAATGTCCGTTTTTTTCTTCAGTCTGAACTGAATCGCACCTGTGTGAAGACGTGTATGTTTTTGGTGAAAATTATTATTGTATTTGTAGAAAAGGGTATTTATTTTGAAGTGTGTACCTGTTCAATGTCTTGGAAAGATTAATACACCTGTCCTTGTCTCGCCTACGGAAAAGCTGTCGGCAAGAGATATTCGGGCAATTTACCTCTTTCAATTTAAAAAGGGATTAAATGCAGCTGCAGCAACGCGAGAAATTAATCAGACGTTCGGTGAAACTACGTGTAATGAACGCACATTACGGCGATGGTTTAAAAAATTCAGCGAGGGAAATTTTGATTTGGAAAATGAGCCTCGCGGATATGCGCGTAGCACCGTTAATGACGACGAGCTGCGTGTAGAAGTTGAAAGTAATCCATCGACAACAGTGCGTAGCCTTGCAGAAACATTTCAAGTGTCCATTGCCACCATTAGTCGTCACCTTTCTTCGATTGGCAAAGTGAAGAAACTCGATCGATGGATGCCGTACCAATTAACGGAAGCCAATAAGCTCCGTCGATTAGAGGTGGCTACCTCTTTGGCTAATCGACAAAAAGTTGAACCGTTTCTTCATCGAGTGGTAACGTGTGACGAAAAGTGGATACTTTATGATAATCGGAGACGGTCAGGACAATAGTTAGATCGAGGTGAAGCACCAAGACAGCATGCACGAGCATCACTTCACCCGCGAAAGATTATGGTGACTGTATGGTGGACCAGTAAGGGTATTATTCACTATTCATTTTTGCAAACTATGCATGGAAAATTGAGCCGCTTGCAGCCCTCACTAGTCAATAGACATGGACCTATACTTCTTCATGATAATGCAAGACCTCATGTTGCACGACAGGCAATCCAAAAACTTTCGGAATTTGGTTACGAAATTCTCCCTCACCTACCTTATTCACCTGACCTTTCGCCAACTGATTTTCATTTTTTCCGAAGTTTAGACAATCACTTAAAAAATTGGGACTTCCCTGACCGGGAGTCTGTAATAGCAGTGTTTTAGCAATATGTGAGCCCTCAAAACCTAGATTTCTTTTCAAAGGGAATTTTTCAGCTTCCAGGCCGTTGGCAACAAACTATTGATGTAAATGGAGACTATTTTGCAGAATAAATATTTATATTTTTTTAAATTTAGACTTTTTTTTATTCCTTACAAAATCGGACATTTCATATGTAACAACCTGATATTACTTATATGAATTTTGTAACGAACGTTTTGTTAATTTACCTTCTTCAATGACATACAACAAGACATTTTTCGCCTTACTCTTTTATGTCCGTAGTTTCACTAATAAACCATTGTTTTTCATTTGCAATTTCTGATCGTATACAGTTTTCAAGCACTTTTCGGATATGTGGTATTTCCTTTTGCAATATACATCTACTGAGTAGTTTCCAACCCTTTACATATTTCTGCCAAAATATGCGAAACTGTTTTTTTGTCAAGCACATAGAAATGTATATCACAAGTATAGAAAAAGTACAAGATCTAAAATAAATATTTAATAGGGCACCAATTGTGCTTGTTGCTTACGTGTCGTTTAATATCATATCAGTGCCCAATATGTAAATATTTAACACAGGACCAATAACATTGGCTTAATATTTTAAATCTGGATAATTTATTAGCCATTTTTATATTTATGCAATAACAGGCAACCCTTTTCGTTTTAATGTCATGCATAAACTAAATTATTTCACGCTAAATTATTTCACTAGTCATTGTCGGTATAATAGGTTAATGGCAAAACCAAATAATTGAAATTTTAGTAAGGAAAGAATCTTACTTAAAATGTTATGTAAATAATGCAAAATTTTAGAATTATTTACCATCCATATTTATTGTTAAGTAAATAATATAAGCGTTTATTATAGTAATATGCAGTATATTTTTTGCAGCAGAACAAAAACGTTTCAAAATTATAATTAGGTATTATTTTTAATATTTCGTGACATTACAAAATGTAATGTAATGTTAATATTAAATATTGTATGCGCCGAATTAACAAACCGCATCTACAAAGGAAAGAAAGTGACCAGGTTTATAAACAGGTTATGAGAAGTACTGCAAAAAAAAACAGTAAAAGATGACCAATAATTTTCTAAAAAAAGATTGCATGACAATCTCCCAAAAAGATTAGACACATTTGAAGGTGATTATACAAAATCGCGATTGTGAAAATTGTCATGCAATGTATACAAAGTTAAACAACATTGATACTAGATACATAATACACATTTTTGATATTCATAATACTCACGTATATATTTTATTTATATTTTTATAAAACATTTGTAATTCTGTTTTCTTTTGGTATTTTTAATAATGTACTTCTCCGTACTAACTCAGAAACTTAGAAACTAATTTGAACTGAGCCATGGAAATTCTAATCATTCTTGTACATTCATGTTATCGGCACGACCTTGGTCTATTTAATAGTCACGATTGCAAACTTATAACGCGAAAAAAATTCCAGGAAGATTGCGAAACAATTTGCAGTTGTCAGAGTTTTTTACAAGAATGATTTGACGGGAAGTGAGACTTAAAATAAAGCAAACGATTAAGAATGTTATGGAGTAAGTGGAAATAACTTGAGTTGAATTGATTGAATTTTTGGCGCAAAAGATGCCTTGTCGAGAATTTTTTATGAGTCATTCTAAACTGCTTTTTTTTCAATTACTTCAATTTGTTTAGCAGAGCGCCATAATACAGTCCGTTAACAGATTATTCTTTTGCAGGGTAGTTTATGAAAGTTATCCCCTTCGAATCCCAAGAAATCATAGACATTACTTAATGTATATGGTATATATGTATATTACTGCTTTGATTCCGAAATATAGTTTTGAAACTAGGTTTCATCAACAGTAATACGAGGGAGCGTTTTTATATTCGCGGAATGGGGGACAAGGGGTGGAAATAAAAAAACCAAATTATTTTTCTTTTTCAATATATTCACCTGCAAGATGGATACATTTTTCACATCTTTCAATTAATTTATTTATACCCTCATAAAAAAATGATTTCTCTCTATCTGCAAAATACGCCGAAACTGCCTCCTTGACTTCATCATCGGCAGTAAATTTTTTACCCCGAAGCTCTTTTTTCATTTTCGGAAACAGGTAATAATCACTCGGGGCCAGGTCTGGGCTGTAGGGTGGGTGATTCACAATTTCGAAGCCCACCTTATGCAGGGCAGCTAACGCAACGCGGCTCTTGTGGACGGGCGCGTTGTCGTGCAAAAGCAGAACACCTTTTGTCAATTTTCCCCGTCTTTTCTCTTTAATGGCTTCTTTTAGTCGCTCTAATATTGAAGCGTAATATTCTTCGGTTATAGAAACACCTTTATCTTTATAATCAATCAACAATATTCCTTCCGAGTCCCAAAATACCGTTGCCATGAGTTTCCCAGCTGATTGTGACACTTTAAATTTCTTGGGAGGTATTGTGCCCTTTTTATGCCACTGCATGGAGTCTTGTTTGGACTCAGGTTCATAATGATGAACCCAAGTTTCGTCTCCAGTAACAATTCCACTCAAAACACCATCCTTGTCTTCATTACAGAGGTCCAAAAATGCACGCGAACACTCTACGCGCTGTTGTTTTTGCGGCGGCGTGAGCATTCTCGGCACCCATCTTGCGCTGAACTTAGACATGCTGAGATGATCGTGTAGGATTTTAAAAATTATTGTATCGGATACTCCAACCATTTCTGCGAGTTGTTTCTTCTTTAGTCGAGCATCTTCGAGTACAATTTGTTCAACTTTTTGGATAAGTGCTGGCGTGGTCACCTCAATGCTCCTGCCCGGCCTCGGGTCGTCTTCAAGGGATTCCCTTCCTTGTTTAAATAAACTATGCCACTTGTACACCATGGTTTTTCCTGGACAAGAGTCGGCGTAAACCAATGACATCTCATTCATTATGGTCGCGACTGATTTTCCTTGCCTGGTAAGGAACTTTATAACGGCACGATATTCGATTTTTTCCATATTTCACTTTTCACTCCTGATTATGTTACTTGGTTGACGATAGCTCAAAGACTAACTGTCTAATAACAATGAAACTTCGTATTTATACTAATCATGAGTCGCTGCACAGGCCACGCCCCCAATGCGCCTACTCACCCCTCTACAACCCGCTCATTCCGCGAATATAAAAACGCTCCCTCGTAGAGCTTCGAAAAAAGTTTGTTGCTTGTTAGAATTTCAAATGATCACATTCACGTTTTTGGTCATATTATTGACAGCTTGAACGTGCTCTTGATGAATACAATTATTTTCGTTCATTTATCATCAACGTATCATTAATTCATGCACCTTTTTATGGTCCTAGCTGCATATAATTTTCGATGTCCAAATGGTGATAATTAAATTGGACAACCTAGCAATAAACTGTAGCCTTCGAAGAAGCATTTCCAAAATTTCAATGCGTTTAGTCTTTTAAAAAGTATTTCAACTCAATACGAAATGCCAAAATATACATTTTAAGATATTTATTTTAAATATTATATTCACACTGCTATGACTTTCGCATCTAAGGTCAGAAATTACCCAAATTTCACGTGTCACCATAAACATGATGGCGAAACTAACGTATAATGCTAAGTTTTTACGTCTTTATCGGTATATTAATACAGATGAATCTATAATATTAAAAGTTTACATACAAATACACATATTTTAATTTTTAGAAAATGATACTTCGAGAATAACGACTCTTACTCTTAAGTAAACATATCGTTGTTGAAACCAATATAAATCAGAGCAGTGAACGAAAAATATCGAAAATAAGACTATCTACCTAAAAGCGAGACATGTAACTAAAAAACACAAGGAAATAGGATCTTCGAAAATTGGAAGGTGTCCAAGATACATTACAACGATTAATCATACCGACATGTACAAGGCTACTAATTGAAACTGTCAAAAAACATCACAGAAGTGATATGATCAGCATGGAATCGGAAGGTTAATAATAAAAACATGTAGCAGATCTAATCTAACTATGGTTTTAGTATAATAGTATACATCAAAGAAAGCATGCAAAACAGCTGTATTTAATTCAGTAAACGAAGTGCTTACGCTGGTTTACAAAAAAAAAATTTTTGCTAAGCAAAGTAAAATGTGAATGCAAAAGTATTTTTACCTTGATTTCAAATATGCACTTTTTTCTGATGCGCAGGGTTTACATATGATAGATCATTTAAATTCACTATATATGCATGCATTATCACAACATTTCCAATACCTGAAAACGAGAAGCATTTGATGACCTTCTTATGTGTTTTGCTCCTTTAGATGTGTCTTTTAAGTGTTAAATAGTAGTCGGCAAGCTTATCAGGACTACATTTTCTCTTGTCGCGCTTTTCTATGATTGTAATATCTTGATGAAATCGCTCACCGTGCTCATCGCTGAACGCAATAAGATTTTCATGGAAAAAATTCAAGAGGAAATGCAAGAAATGTATCTTTATAGATATACTGCATCAAAGTGAGAAACAAGAAATGTATCTTTAATAAAATATTGCAACCTTTATCTGCATATTAATCAAGCAGTTTGTTTTACTAAGTCCCAGTCATTTTCTACTTCATGATACCCCAAAAAGATCATAATAACTTTTTTATTTAATCGCTCTTCAAATTTATGGTCCTGCATTTTTGATCCTAAAAAAATTTTTTTTTCATCACTTATTTCGAAAGTAGTTTCATGTTGTCATATGATTCCTTCATTTCAGTAGCATGAGCTAATGGTATCGATAAAAATTGATTTTCATTATGAAAAAGAACGTGATTTGAATTTGCCCAGCTTACTCTTGAGGGATCGATAAACAGACGCTATTCTGTTGTTTTTCGAACGTGATCCAGAATACTCAATAATGAATGAACATTATTACAATATATGAAATCATTTTCTTGTTGAAAAATTTATTATGGTAGTTACTAAAATGACATATCTTAGTACCTCTATCAAGAAGATTCCACCCTTTTAACCTAGACCTTAAAAGATCAGACTGTTTCCTGGACAAATTCAAATCATGTATTAGGTCATTAAGATCCTTTGAGTTAATAAATGAGACTTGGGTGATGAAGTACGACCTGTAATCCAAATCATTGGCATGATTTTGTTCTTCATTAGTATCCAAATCACTGTCGCTGTATGCCATATTTTCCGGAGTTTGTGGCACAGGTAAATCCTCACAGTGAGAAACATATCTTATTACAGGAGTCAAGTTTAAATATTTTACAGGTATTCGATTTAGATATAATCTCCGCTATGTTTACTAAGCAGAAATATAGTCTGTAAAGTGGTCTCTTGGTTCCCTCCAAACCATAGGTACATCAAAGACATAACGAGAACCATTCTATACTCAGTGAGCAACTTAACACAGTTTAAATAACAAATGTGAAGGGTCCAACTTTTAGCTTGGTTACCGACTTTAAGATCATAATAAAGTTCATAACATTATTTGAAAAGGGAAGTAAAGTTTCGTTTCAAACACTTCCACATTAACTTACCATACACGTTACGGAAATTATTGTTTACTAGTGTTGTCAAATCTGTTTTACTAAAAAGAAAACACCAAATAAAAAAAAGAAACTGATTAGGACTACTTTTAGACAAATTTTAGCCATGTTGTAATAAAAGATTGGTTTACGTCCCTCATTTTTTAAAATACCATAATGCAATAAATAAAAAAATGTATGTATATGTAAATAATTACAAAAATAATATGTTAAAAAAAGTTAAAAACTACTGATAATATGAACAAATTGCAATATGAAATAAAGATTAATTAAACTTACATTAAATTTATTGATTAATTATTTTCGTTTTAGTTTTAAATTCTTTAACTGTAGTTCTGCTGTTTCTTTATAACACATGTGATAAACAATGTATGTGTATTTAATATCTTCTTTTTAGGGTTATGTTTCCTTGCGTCTTACCGCACAGGTACGGCTTACAAACGTTCGATATTTTTAAGTGTTAGAGAGCTTTTTTTAATTTGAATCTTCTGAAGATAGCGTTCGCATAGTTGATTGTGTTCAAATTAATCTGGATCATTGGTGTTTCTGTTGCCGCGAATATTTGGTACTTCAGTATTTTATAAAATTTCACATTTGATAGTATATACATATATATAAACTACAGCGATAGCGAATGTGTTGGCAAATTCGGAAGACTTGGTCTTTATAGTATTCGATAGTGAGTATCTCTTTATCGCTTCCGCCATTTTGGCCATGTGTTCCTGTCTTACTAATTGTTTCTTTTATTGTCTAATTTTAGGGTGCTTGATTTTGGTCACAAGTTTTCGTCATAGTTTTTTTGTAATTTGATTTCCTTGAGACTATTTACGTAACCCGTAATTTACACGAGGTTAAATGGAGGGTCGTAAAACTTGGAGTCAGGTCAGCAAAGCAAAAAAATAGCTAAGTATTTCCGTTTATATATAATTGCAGAAGCACTTGGTTTGGCAAAACATGTGTTGGATTGTAATCATAGTGTTACCGCGGATTGTTTGTATTTGATTAAGAACGTGTGCAATAGGGTATTTGACTACATTGAAAATATACCACAATATGTGGTCATCCTATCGGGTAATATCGTAAAAGAACATATTTCACTTTATTTGATACTAAATTATGTTTATCTTTGACAAATTACACAAAAAACAATCTCATAATTTTTGAAATTTTATCTGTAACGGGAACACTATGTCATTGGTGGCAACTCTGGTGACGTCATAGGCTAGCATACACGGCGATACTGGCGAAACGTTAGCTATTTTCTGGAAAACAAATATATATCCTATTTTGTATAGTAACACCAGTTTGTGATAAATAAAAAACCATTCTGTATTTCTTGTTTTATTATTTTATTTTACATTATTTAGATATTTACATTATTTAATAAGAGAATCCTGCAAATTTATTAGAGCACATGCAATAATAACGACATGATCAAGTACACGGAGAATGTTATTATTTATATATGAATGTTGCTTTAGCATATGGAATTCTTTTAATCACCCTCTCAATATGAATTCGCAGGCTAGCAATTATTTTAGTTTGTCGAACTTCTGTTTTTGATAGTTTTACACCAGCGTTTACACTGGGTGGCCTTAATAATTGCATGCCTTTTTGATGAAGTGCCTGTTCAAGGTGCTTAAAGCCTCTGTCAGCTAAGATACAAGTTCCCTGTTCTAACCCATCTAGAAAGTTACAGTTTTCTAGTATGGTAACATCACTTGTTCTACCCCCAAACCCTTCTGAAATATAATTAACCAAACCATTCGGAGTGCAGGATATTAAATACTTCACCGTATTCCCCTTTTTGTACTCTGACCATGTCAGTGCCTGATGAAGAGCCTTTGATGATATTTGTACATCGATTTCTAAACAATCAATGATGCAGTTAACATTGTGATAGTTATGTCTAAATGCAATTGGGAGATTCTTTTTAATTAATTTTTTGTCTAAGTTTATGATAAAGGGTTTTAAAAAACAACTTATTATAGGTATATTTCGCAAAAACAATTTACTAGCATAAGATAGTGATATTCCAAAATTCTAATTCAGAAAATGTGTTATTCAATCTAATTTTTTTCAAGCATAACAAAATGTGTTCTACTTTTATATTTGTATGTTTATGCAACAACTGGATTAAAAAATAACATGCTTTGGGAATTCTTTGGAACAGAAACAAACAGTTTGTGTGGACTCTTTATAGATGTATTTGTACATTGTGGCACTACACGCCATTTATACCCCATTCTATCCAATAAATTTGAAGAAAACATGAAATTAACTTCAGCGACGCTGTTTTATTCAGGTTTACTTCTTGATTTACTAGATTTACTTATCCCGTCCTAGCCTGTGACGTCACGCATGTCATATGACCAGCGCCATTACACAAACAGCGTTTTTGGCGCGGTCTTGGACGTTTAAACTTCAACATTGATTTTTATTGATAATACAATAGATATGTCGGAAATATCAATGATATGTCCTTATTATGTAATAAACAATAATTTAAAACAATTTCCCAAAATTAGTCAAATAGCCTATTATCGCGAATTAGATACGTATTAAAGAATGTACATTTTGAAGAATAAAGGCCATGTATTAAACATTGACTCGGGACCTCGGAACGAATATACAGTGCACGTTTTGGCTTTCAGCGGTACGGATCGCCTGCGGAAGTTGTTTTCCGTACGGGTACTATGGTAAAATAGTTGTCCAGGTGCAACACTGTTTAATTATCTGCTGATGATGACAAATTAGTTGTCGAAATATGTCAATCTTCAGTGATCTGGTTAATTTAGTAGTTTGTCAGGGAGTTTTTTTTTCTATATGTATAAAGTCAAACACAAAAATTTTCAACCTTTAACTAAAGAATTAAATTAAATTATAATTTTGCTCTATATTTTAGTTTTTTTTTGTACTAGACGTAATACAACGTTATGTTTATGTTAAACTGTTAAACATAAGGTATCGAAGGTGATTTTGATGGAGCCTGTATTAAGCCTGTATCCAGGTGCAATACTGCTTAATTTATCTGCTAATGATGACAACTTAGTTGTCGAAATACGTATACAGAATTACGAAAATTAATGTGGAAAGGGGTTATATATCAACCTTAGTGATTAAAATAACTCCTAAAGAAACATTAAAAAACATTAAAGCAATTAAATAGGAATATATTATACTAAACAAAATTTAATCGATATTACAAGTAAAAAATAACATTAAGAACAAAACCAAGAGATATTGTCCTGGAAAACAGAATAACATAGACTGTTATATTCAAATTTAATAATTTGAAAAAAAATTTTCACAGAAAAATAATAAAAGACCAATTATTTTTTGTGCAATGCAAGTAAGCGATACAACAGATGTACAGAAGTAATAAGGAATACCGAAAATTAAAAAAATTTTTTTTAAGTTATTGTCCCAAAATTAGGATGGGAATTTGTGATGCTTATCAGGTATGTATTTACATCACTGTTTAATTTAATTTTAAAGTTCTTAATCAATCCTCAGTGTTTTTACTATTCGAACAACTGTATTTATTTTATGATACTAAAATTGTTTTTTCTTTACTTAGTTTAATTACTAACTTATTTTTCTACTGCCCTGCAATTGATTTTATACGATTTAAAAAGAAACTAGTTTTAAGTTCTTTGAAAAATATAAATCTTTCTTTAATTCGGTCGTTATTTCATTTTACATTCTTGTTTTCCAGCAGCATTATCAAAACACCAGAATCATACCCAAGAAATAGAAAAAATAGACATTGTAGAAGTATGTTCAATTAATACAACAAATTCATTTATAGATTTTTTACTATAAACTATACAGATGTAACTCATGACTCATGGTATTTACATGTACAACTGAAATATTTATGTTAATACAGTGGGCATAATGTTCTATGTATTAAATTAAATTTATAATTTTGCTGATGCTAGATCGTTGGTTGTAAAATAGATGGTATAGTTATTGTCATATTTCTTACAAATCCTTACTATCAAAGAGTTCAATCAATGCTAGATTTATTGATAACTAAATTACCGTAGATGGTAATCTTGTCAAAACGTTAAATGACTAGAAAGTATGAATGCAGAAGTTTGCTGATAATATTGTTATTGTGTTAGAGAGGGAAAGATGTTTCAAACTAAAAACAGTTCATATTTTATTCAAATAACAGGCGTCTTTACGATCGAAATGAACGCAAATTTTGACAAGTATGTTTTAGATTGTCGAAAAAACACTTCTTTATTAGTATTGTCCCTCTTCATTAGAATCGCTAATTACTGATCCGCCCTCGTGCACGAAGAAAGCTGGTAACGTTAATTATGTATTGAGATAAAAAATATTAATTGCTTTTTGTACTAAAACATGCCTGCCACAACTGCGAATATTAGCATACACAGTTGACCAAACAAAAGTACCAACAGAACAGGAATCCAAAGATTTATGTCTAAGAGAAAATTTACAATATTTTTTACGATATTTTGGCATTAAGTATCTATTAAACAACAAATATAACAAACTTCTGTTTGGTAATTAGGCGTTAATATAAAATATTATTATTTTAGATTTATATACCCTTACCGAAAACCTAAATAAGGAAATTAAATCCTAATATTACGAAGAAGCGAAAGTATTCAGAAGAACATCAGATTTTAATCTAAAATTTATGTCTGCTAAGATGGAGTTTCAATTAAACAAAAAATATAAATCAAACTTCTATTCTTAGTAAGAAAGGTTTAGTGTTTTAGTAATTATGAGTTCATGATTCAAATTTGCTGTGTAAATAGTTACTGTTGAAGAAAAAAGCTATTAATACTATTATTATTATGAGACAAAGTCTATAGTAATATCCTAGCGGTGAAACTGAATTCTAACAAACACTTAACTAAACTAACGGGCAGAGCAACCCAACCATATTAACATTGTAGAAGGGTTGTTGCTGAGATTCACATTGTTATACACTAATTTGCAGCGGCATACTCTGTTAAGAATCAGTATAGCAATGAACACCATAGAAACCGCTTCCTTAGGGGCCACAATTTTTCTCTTTCCTTTAGTACCATTTGTGAGAGTGAATACCGTGATGCGATTTTGACGCTGCAGATTAACTGAAAAAAATGTAACTGAAAGTCATACTGATTCTACGCGTTAATAGGTAGTCTTTAATTATAAATGCTTGCAGAATGCGTGATACCTGAAATAAATTTTACAAAAAAAAAAATTAATATCTTAATACCGACCAGGATACATACAAAAAAATAACTCGAGCGCCGAAATTATTGTCTGGTTTATGAGCATACTGCAAATCATATACGAGACGGAAAGTTAAAAAAAAAACATTTTGCGAAGTGTACCATATCAGTCACATTCTTCAGACATAGCGACTTTAAAGCTTTTTGTTTATTTTGGTCATTGAACAATTATTTGAATGAAAAACTTTTTACCCAAGTTGATTGCGAAGACGTTCGATGGCCTTCCAGATTAAGAAGTTTGCACTTACAATTTCTACATAAGAAACTAAAAAAGGAGATCAATTAAACATATTAACCCATAGTTATTCTATCTAGTCTATTGCTAGATCGAAACTGGTTAAATACTGTAAAAAAGCTCTCAGTAGATTAGCACAAGAGAATATTGTGTCACTAATTTCACTGTATTGGATGGATATTTCTCTGATAGAAGACAATATTGGCGGCTCAGATTTCACTCTATTGTTAAATCATCTTAAGAATAAATCGAATATTGAACAAGTAAATGGCGTGTAAGTGTCAATATACTAAAGTCGATACACATTTCAATTTCTTAGTAATGGGGTATATGTATCAGATATTCGGAAATGCACTTAGATATATAATACATCTAATACGGAAAAAGCATGTATTTATGAAACAAAAGCAGCGTGATATATATATGTACATATATATATATATATATATATATATATATTCGCGAGTCCGACATCCTGCTATCGCTCAAAGATCTTAAGTCGCACCACGAACGCCCGCGTAATAATCACTCATGGTTTGCCAATGGTCTTAATTAACATTAAGCTGTTGAGATAATAATAATAGCAATCCATTTCTTTAGGATTATTATTATCAGTAATTAAAATGATATGAGTTTACTAATGTGGTATTATAAATAATAATGTGGATGCTGAGATAAAAAAAAGTGTATTTGTTGGACCCCAAATAAGAAAACTAATGAATGACATTGTATTGAAGAAGAAGAAGAAGAAGAAAAGTTATTTTAAACAACTTCCTTGGAAATCATATTAATAATTAGTTACTACAAAGAACATATAACTGACTTTTTTAAAAACTATAAAGCAGTTGGGTGCAATACGTCACTAAAGATCTATTTATTAGATTCTCGTATGAATTTTTCCATACTAAACTTGGAGCTGTGAGTGGTGAATATGAAAAGCGTTTTCATCAGGAAATATTCACAATGGAAACACCCTACCAGATAAAATAAAATCCAAGTATGCTGTCTGACTACTGCTGGAATCTCAGGACTTAGGTACCTACAGTAAATTATAGTAGAAACTCCAAAAGAAACAGATTTTAGGTAGAGATTGCTGGTATAATATTGTTATATTATTGCTACAATGCTTTCTTCTTATTAAAAAAACTGTTATTTCATCAGAACTTTTCAACTGTTTGATAGAAAGAAACCACTTACATACAAAGGGTACCAGGAAAGTTTTGCAATACAGCTTTGTTTATTTAATTATTTCAAAATAATTTTCTCTACACTCAATACACCTCTCCATGCTTCGAAACCAATCTTTAAACCAGTTCTACCAAGTTTCTGCCAAGAGTAAAGCACACTCGTTGTCCCAAGCCCGCAGAAGATCCTCATTACTGGAAAGCAGCCTCCCTTTTAGCTTTATTTTCACATGCGAGAACAGTGCAAAGTCGCAGGGAGCAAGATCTGGATTGTAGGGAGGGTGCTCGAGAAGTTTCAATCTTGTCGTGGTCAAATATTCGGTGCAGACTTTGGCGCGGTGAGCTGGAGAATTATCGTGATGGAGGAACCAGGTGTCCATTCTTGGCCGGAGGTTCTTCATAGATCCAATGACTTTAAGCAGACACTGTTCAGTATACCACTTAGCTGTGACTGTCTTCTGTGTGTCCAAAACGACGCGTTCCACAATTCCACTCGATTTGAAAAATACAGCTATTATTTTCATCTTTACAGATCGGAATTTTCCGACAACCACTGGTGTGTCTTCGTCTTCAAAGACCCAAATTTTGTTTTGAGCTTTTGTCGGCACATCGTAATAGTACAGCCAAGTCTCGTCACCTGTCACGATGTTGTTCACATACCAAGATTGTCCCTTATTAAATTTTTTTAGCATCTCCCGGCACCAAGTCACACGCCGTGTCATCTACTCTCCAGTCAGTCGATGCGGCACCCAGAGAGAACAAAGTTTCTTTACGTGCAAATGATCATACAGAATCGAACGAATTGCTGGTGCTCGGCAAGCGTTTTCCTTACAATAGTAACGTTTTCCTCCGTAACTGATATTCGTGGCTATCCCGGCCTCTCAGCATCCTCCACAGTTAAATTTCTCCTTTGGAATTCTCTATACCACCTGAATATCGTTATGCGATATGGACAAATATCACCTAGTGCAAGAGTCATTTCTTCGAAGCTCTGGTCTATGTTTCAACCACATACGAAATCATTACGCAAAACTACCATCTCATTTCGTGACCATGATGCCATCGCAAGCACTTTACACTCTCACTGCTTATAAATAATTGAGCTCATCAACATGACTAGGCGGCTACTATGCACGTATGAACGTGTCTCAACATGGAGCAACAAGCAGCTTCCTACGATTCATTGTTGCGTCATATTGCAAAACTTTCCTAGTACCCTTTGTATTTGAAATCAGTATCAAAAATACTATAATATTCAACCATTGATACTTTTGTAACAAATAAAAATGAAATTCTCTTCTCCTGTGTAATTACTGTATTTACAAGAATTGGATTTTTATATGGGTTTACTAATGGATTAGGCGTCTGCATATTATTCAATTTACTGACTAATGTATTCAGACTTATGAGGAATAAAAATAAATGAGGCTGTAATTATAGAAAAGAATATATTACTGACTATTTTATATATTAAAATATTCAATAGGCACTAATTACTTAAGTATTTGCGACTTTAAAAATTATAATTAGTAGTATATTAATGAGCCACCACGAGCATAGATATATTTTGTATGTAAATAGCCTATAAGTCATCTTAATTATTAATCAACGTTCGCCAAAGCAAAAAATATATAATTTCTATTTTTAAAATAGATTTTTTTTATAAAATTGGCTTTTCTGCAATGTATTAGAAAGTAAGCTCTATATTTTTGGCACTAATAAGAAATACTTTACTTATTTTCTTGATTAATAGCAAGAGTTTATTGCAAAATTATTTTTGAATTTCAAAAACACCGACTCTGCGTATGTGTTACAGACAAATTAGACAAGTTGCTTAAAAAATATTAAGTTCTAACGTTTTTATTAAAACAGATACATAAATAAGGCTTCAAATAATTTGTACTAAAAATCGTTCTTAATTTTCATATGTTATACCTAGATGCATCAGAAGAACGCATTTTAACACGTTTCCAAATGTATCTAAAGCATTTCCTCGGCGCTGCAACGAGTAAAGTAAATACAAATATAACGTAGTTAAAGCGTCATTAATCTGTTGCAAAAATGGTCTCTTGTTTTTTTTTATAAAATAATCTTCAACGGCTACTTCGAGTTCATAAATTTCCTTAAATTTTGTTTCTAAAGAATGGTTGAAATTCGGAAACAATAGCTAGAGTACCAAATCTGCACTATGAAATGGTTGCTCAGTTTTCTGTGTTGTATCTTGTTAACTGAACGCAACAAGCTTTCATAGTATTCTGATGTTAATATACACGAGTTTTCATATAATCAATCAGAAAGATACCCTGATGGCTCCAAAAAATTTGTTGACATTATTTTTCGGTAGAAAGGATGAGTTCAAACTTCTTTGAAGGTCTAGACCCTTGACATACCACAATATCAACTCTAACTTCGATGTCAATAATGAATATCTTGTTTATCTCCACAATGTAATAAAAGAACATGTATTTGTAATGACAAAAGTATTCATGGAATCCGCTTTGTGTTAACAACTAGAACGCAGATCATCTTCGTTCAAGTAGTTTTGATTACTTACAAGTAATTTAATCGAAAAGACAATCATTCTTGTTCGTACCAGGCATTTCTTATAAAGTAGTTTTTGATGTTTTTTGTAATTTTTTTTTAGAATTTTGTAACAAATTTTTGATCAATTCTATTAATTTTGATTACATAATAATGCACGACAACACAATTACTTTGTAAATCAGCATGCAATTCATCAGGACATATATAGATATTTAAAGAAACGTAATAGAAAAAGATATTGAAATTGGAAACTGTTCAGAATAGCGATATGAAAATGACTCTTCAAATATGACTTTTTGGAAAGAAGAAATTATCTCTCAAAAGCCGATTCTATACACGCTTGCGATTCGTATGTTTAACATAAGATTAGGTGTTGACTATTTTAATCTACATAAATACACAATGAGTTGAATTGTTTAGTTCTTGAAACATAAATTAACAGAACAATGTAAGCTCATAGGCTATAAATATGTTGTGATATATATTATATACATTTGAATATGTAAAAGAAATAGAGATGTAACTATTATAATTAGTCTACGTTAATAAACAATATGGAAAAACTTCAAAAAGACAGCTGAAGTGAAGATTTTGAGTTTATTTATTTCATTTGCAACAGGTGGTAAAACTTAATTACAGAAAAAAATATGTACATGATTAAAAGTATGTAGTATATATTTAATCTTAAGTCTAAATTATGTAATTGCTAATTCAGCATAAACTTTAAAACAAAAAAGTTATTGACATATGCTTACATTTATATATAAGTATAATTAAGCGTTTCATGACTTGAGCTTAATGACGATTAACATTTGCTACGCTCTTATCGTTACATTAACTACAGAAAGATAAAGAAACATTTCTTGCATCGGACCAGGGCTCGAACCTGTATTTACCATGGCCTCGACGGCGACTTTAACCAATTAAAGTAAAGAGTAGTACAGCTTTGTCTTTTTATACGCCAAGAATTGCCTTATAGAAACAGATCTAATTATTTTAACTCGCAATCACATTTTTTTGACGCTTACAACTATATATGTATAACATAACATTTTTACTCTTCCATCGTCACATTAGTTACCGAAAATTAATGAAAAATTATTTTTTGCATCGTACCAGGATTTGAGCCTGTATCTTCCGTTACCTAGACAGACAATTAAGCTAAGGAACAGTGCACCTTCAAGTCTTTCTCTTTTCTTTAATATAATAATAATTTCGGATAGCATAACGGGTAAAGGGTGAAGTGTTCTTGGCTTGATACTAGAATGATGACCATCGAATACAATTTATTTTTTAAAGCTACAATCTTTTGCCATGTGACGTCAATTATTAATAAACATCCATTAAATGAAAAAAATAAGTATCAGGCGGTAATTAAATACTTAGTTTTGAAAAATGAAATGCATTAATCGTTTGGCAATGATACTCCTGTGTTCTCAACAATATAAAAGTGGGAATTTAAACGTGATCGTTCAGCGATTAAGGATGATGGACGTTCTAGAAGGCCAAAATAGGCAACAACCAAATAAAAAAATTCACAACACAGTAAGTACTAAATGATCAACATGTCAGCGTGCGGAAGCTAGTGGATATTTTATTGTAAAAACTCCAGATGAATATTAAAAACGTTAAAGATATAAATAATGAGGCTTGAATCCATCATTACGCACACTAGACAAACCAATGATCTAGGCAATGGGTAGAAGCTGATTGAAGATCTTCGAAAATAAACAGTTCTATGCTATAAAGATAATAGCTACTGTTTTTTGGAATGCACGTGTTCTAATACTCGTTGACTGTCCTGAGAACGAGAGAATCATCACAAGAGAGCGTTATTCAATATTACTGGTTAAGTCGAACACACAAATCAGAAGTAAATGATTACATTCAGCAAATAAAAAAGTGTTTTCTTTCTACTGAGTGCCCAACTGATTTATAAATCTTTTCGACATGTCACTATCACGGTAGCAAGAGCGTTTATTTGGTAAACAAAAAGTGTTTCATGGCTTTGTTACTAATCCAACGTTGATTTTATTCTTTCTCAATAATGAAGGGTACTGGAAAGATAGAGACCAGAAGCGGTCTAAGAACTACATCGCTCCTAATGTCGTTTGAGCCGTCGACGTCTCTAAATAATCAGTTCTTAGCACTTTTATCATTGTGATATCATGATAAAGCTCTAGCTCTTTATTTAAATAAGTAAAAATATTTGATCGACTCTACGAAGTCTTCTTATTGGACTTGTTCTTCTCATTGGACTAGTCTTTATTAATTGTTTATTTTCCAATTTGAAAAAATTGCTGACTAGGAATTGACTTATACGAGGGAATAATGTTTAAGACTGATGTCTGTTTTGAGGGCCTCGAGCAATATTAAATGTGAACTAAATTTGTGGAACTAGAAGGGAGTTATAAAGAAAAACAAATTCTTATTTTGGAGATAATACTATTTCTGTGGTCAGGCTAAGAATACTTCACTCCATTCTCGTATATCTTTCTTCGTTTCTTATTAGGGTAAGCCTTCCAAACATATTCTAAAAATTTTTACATTTTTAAATAATAGATAGATAATAAATAGAAAGATAGAAAAAGAATAACCCATACACAGTTTGTCGCAGACAAAACCAAACTTTTTTAAAATAGTAAATCTTAGTAAAAAAATGGGTTGGTAAGGTAAATCTTCCCAATGTTATCTCAAAATATCATGACATTTGCATCATTAGAAGCAGAGAAATTGCGTATAAAGTAACAGTATTCATTTGACATTTATCATAAAATGAATTTTGAACAAAGAGTAAATATCAAGTTCTGTTTTAAACTCGGTTTATCGTTTTAAAAGAATAGTGTACATTAATAAACTTTTCTCCTGCTATTTTTAGTAAAGTTTTGTGAATGATTAAAATAAACTAACTTCTCATTAAAATAAGTACATGGTGATTCAGAATCTTAGAAAAATGAACAGTTTCGTGGATATTGATTATTAATTATCATCATCCTCATTACATTAAAAAATGAGTATAAAATTTAAAGGAATCTAATTTAGTAGACCAGTTTCGAGTCTTTTAATATGCCATAAGTGATATGATGGAAACAGATCTAATAATAAGTGTTTAATGTCGATGAGACAAGCTTGTTTTAGAAAAATGTGCCAGCAAATGCGTACATATCTATTGACGAACAACGTATGCCAGAATATAGTCTCCAAAGATCATTTCACAATTCAATTAGGTAGAAATGCGGTAGGAGATTTTAAACTTAAGCATATGCTAGTATACCACAGTAAAAATCCTAGAGCATTTAGGGGAACTGCAAGATCTTTTATTCCCAGTAATTTGAGTTCGGATTACTGTTCCTTTATTTGAGGATTGATTCAAAAATCATTTTTACTCTCGGTGCGAAATTATTATTCCAAAGCTAATTTAAATTTTGAAATCTTATTTCATTCTAGACTGAACTGGGCTATCCCGTAACGTTGGATAAACTGTGTTCTGATATAATAGTTGTTTATTTGCCGCCAAACACAACATCTTTACTTCAACCTATTGACCAAACTGTTATTGCAACTTTCAAAAAAATTTGTTTGAGACCTACTATGGCAGAAATGATAAAAGCCTTAGACGAAGGACAAGGAGTAAGTGTAGAAACTTATATTCTTTCTGCGATACTAAATATTGGCCCGAGTTGGGCTGAAATTGAAAATACTACTGTAAATAGATCTTGGCAAAAGTTGTGTCCTCAGTTTGTTTCTGATGATGAAAATATGACACTGAAGATAAAGTTATAGATAAAATTTGTAAAAATGGAAAGGAGAATTTAACTGACATGGACAGTAAATATATTATTCATTTAGTAGAGCTTCATTCAGAAGAGTTTACAGCCTGTGATTGAATTCAATTGCAGGAACAAATGGCAACAGATATTGATCGTGAAGACAAAGGCTCAAGGAAATTTGTTTCCAAAAGAAATTAAACTACAAGCAATAAATGAAATTTTAAGTAAGGTGAAAGATGTTGTTAATGTAGTAGAAAATTTTGATCTGGGAGTGAAAGAAGCATATTAAGCACATTATGCTATAAAACCCTGTAGGAGGAGAGGAAAAAAACACTATAACACAATCAACTATGGATAGGTTCCTAACACAAGCAAAGAAGAATTGAATTTATGTTTTATGTACATATTATTTTTATACTATACTATCTACAACAAAAATAAATTATTTCTGTCAGTTGTTATCGATTATTTTAATTTTTTAATTTTAGAAGTCTGACATGCATAAATGTAAAACAGATAGCTAAAAGTGTAAGTTACGTATGTCTGTACGTTCGTATGGATATTGTATACATACGTTCTTGCGGACACATGGTAGTTAATGAACTTGGGCGTATTAGCGAACGTACCTTAAGCAAGCTGTACGTAAGTTAGGGCAGTTTGTACTTATTATTTTTCTTTTATCGTATGTATTGCTTTTGCTTATAAGTTATTTTTATTTTTAATATATTGAAATTAATATATTCAAGTTTTAAATATTCATTTTACTCAAAATTAATAAATAAAATTTTAAGATCAATCTTATTGCTTTATTTCTGCTAATAATCTTCCTTTCACCTTGACTATATGTCCTGGACCTCTGATATATCGTCATAAATTAAAATATTATTAATTATTAACTCCTTTAATTTTTATTCTCGTTTGCATTTATTGCAGCGCTCGAGCTAGCCACAAATCCATTTAATAGGGTTGCGTTCGTAATATATTTATCGACCATCACATCAAATAATTATTACCATTATTGGCTAAATTAATTAAGGAGGTTATAAATTGTCGCATTTAAAACTAAGCGAAAGATGTAATAAATATATTCCCCAGAAAGTTTCTAATCAATACTTGTCGATATGCGCCTACAAAGTAACTAATGTTAAAGGAAGATACGTTATTAATATAATAATAGAAAAATCTAACACCCAGTACAGACTCACATCTTACAGTAACAAAAATTCAATCCAGAGTTAATATGAATTGCGTTGCTAGTACTATTACTGAAAATTTATATTGTCTATTAGATGCTTATATTAATAATAATAAAATTTTGCTAGTTGTAAGTGTCGCTCTAATATGATAGAAGTCAATACTTAACTTTTGTCGCTCACACTGTTTATCGGCATTTGGGAATATGTAGACTGTTTTTTAAGTTTTGCATATAAAATTGGAATAAAACAGTAGATAGCTTTTAAAGACTTCCTTGTTCAAATATTTTCCACGAAGATTAATGCACTTTTGCATGCGCTCGAACCAACTCTGGAAGTTCGTTTGTCGGTATAGTCAAAATTGCTTTTTTGAAGGCAGCGACTGCTCCTCCTGACGACTGGAATCTTTGACCACGCAGTTCGTTTCCGATTTTCGGAAAGGTAAAGAAATCGTTTGGACTTAGATCTGAACTGTACGGAGGGTGGTCCAACAATTCAATGTTTCGTTGCGTAAAAATTCTATTGTCTTGCGTGCTGTGTGCCAGCTTGCATTGTTTTGGTAGAGGATGATTTGTCGTTCGGTGCTAGTTTTTCGAAGCTCAGCGATAACTTGTGGCAATCAAATGGTTGTATACCAATCGGTAGTAGCAGTTCTTTGATCTTGTACAGGAATTGTTGCTACATGACCTGCTTTCGAAACAAATGTCGCCACCTTTTTGGCGACGCACGCGATAACTGATGACTTTTATCGGCTTTTCTCCACCTTGGAACATCCAAACAGACGACTGGAGTTAATTTTCTGGCTCGTATGAGTAAATTCAAGATTCATCACCACTAACAATATTGTACACGTTTTTAGAGTTTCCGGCGTTGAAGCAATCTAGTGTTTGACATCAATTAATCCTAGTTGCTTTCTGCTCTTCGGCCAACAGATGCGGTATCCAACAGGAAACTAATTTCATGTCTATCTTCATTGATAGTCTTGCGCAAAGCATTGACGTTTTCCTGAGTGATTGCCGTTTTTGGATCGTCGCTAAGATTAATTCGTCCACGTTTGAATTCTCCATACCGACGAGAAATTATTGACAGACGTGGTGCTTCATTGCCGAAAACAGAAACCAACTCGGCGAGGCATTATTGTTGAGGTAATTGTGTTCGAAAATTATAAAAAATAATTCCACGAAAATGTTCTCGGATTAATTAAATTTTTCAACTAGTCAACTTCGATAGTTCGTTGTAGCTACAACAACTAGACGTATCGCACTGAAACTTTGGATTTAGGTTAACTAAAGACAGATGTTAATTTTTAGTATTGATATTTGATTAGTAGCATGCTCTATGTCTCACTATACAAAACTTAAAAGACATTCCACGTACATTAGACCTGAATTTAAAAATGTGTATAAATTAATAAGTGCTTTTAAAAGTTTCTTTCAGAATAGTTGCAGAAACCTTCCTCCTCGTGCAGGCTTAACTCGAATAGTTTGAAAAAGATAGTAAATCATTTGTTAGATGGTGCACAAAAATATAATCGAATGTAAGAACTATTATGAAAGTTATACTTGAACAATTAGAATATAATAAAAATCATTTTTAAAGACTCCTACAACGTTCAAACATTTTGAAATACAAAATATAATTTTACGAGATGCTCTACCTAAATTAAACACAATAATTAGTGAACTGAGTTAAATTTCTGATACACTCAGGCAGTGTTTAATAAATAAAGTAGATTTTATATTTTCTAAAATTCCCAATTTATGTATTCTGCAACAGTTTCCGATATTCCCATGCGAGAGTCTGCAAAAGCGATTGTAAAAGTTTTTACTTTATTTCACTTACGTTTGTAACGACTTGTGATGTTGAACAATCATTTTACATGTTTTAGAATATCTATATTCATGCCTGTAGGAAACCATTTTAGTAATACTAATCTAGAACAGATCGTTAGAGTTAATGTCAGTAGTTAACTTTTAATCTATTCACATAAACTTGTAGTTAGACATCCATACGTTCATAATGTTGATAATTTGTTATTATATAGATGTCTCTGCCTCAAGAGATTTGTTTACTTTGTCTTTGTGACAGAAACGTTAAAAACATCATAAAAAGTTTACTGCTTATTGAATTGTTTGTTCATTGTAGATGAGTGATGTGTCACACATTCTACATGCATTAAATGCCCGAACTAATAGGAATTAAGGTATGATTTTTCCAGAGTAATGCTTAAATATGGACCCCTATGGAAAATTATTTTTTAATTTTTCAGTTCTTTTATATATAATTTATTTATCTTAAAAATACAATTACATTTCTGAAAACTGTTTATTTAAATGAAAGTTGAGTATTAAAAGGTATATTTTGGGCGAGGAACATAATTGGATAAATATTGTTGTAAATAAACTACTAATAATAACCCGAAAAATATGTGTAAAACAAGTATTCAAGGTTGCGCTATTTAATAGGCTACATATTTTGTTGCTTCTACTGCATTCCACAAACCACTTTAATTATTTTTTATGTGTATTTACGTATTTATTAATTCCAAAGTCTTCAGATCTAATGCAATTTTCGTAATAAAATTTATACATTTCATGCAAACATATCTATCTAATAGGTCGATTCCTTGCTTTTGTGCAGATTCCGGCTAAGCTGGTGATACTACAATGAACCAAATTCAATATAAATGTACTATGGAAACAAATTTTAACGTATTAAAGACTTACGCGTATACGCTCATGCAAAATGGAGCATCATGGCATAGGGCCAAATCCGTTCACAGTGTGTGCGAACTAAAAATGATTAAAATATTGTCATTGCCAAGTAACCTCTCCAATTTAAATCCTTTTGAAATTGTTTGGTGTTCAATAAAATATATTACGCACAATTTCATGTTTGCAGTTTTGAAATAAAATATCGAAAATGTTTTGGAAAATAATCGGTGTGTCAAAGAAATCTACTAAAGCATATATAGCTAATATGTATATTAGAGAACATTACGACTATGATTCAGTTCAAAGGTTAATTGGCAAAATACTAATATTATTTCACATTCTGTCAAACAAATACCGAAAATTGTCCAATAAAACGCAAAGTATTGGTTTAATCATTCAAATTTATCCTGTCGTCTTCGAAATAGGTGATAAGTTATGACAACGATTAATCTAGTCGTTGAAACACTTCTCATAGACCCTATCTCGTAAATTTTGATTTGCGGCTTTAATGGATTCTAAATGTCATCCACTAAGTGATAATTTAAATTCGAGGAGCAGGAAAATACACATGGCTATATCTTGTAAATAAGGTGTTTAGTCGATAATATTCGTTGAATTTTAAAGAAAAATCGCGTACTAGATTCAATATGTGAGACAGCATATGGTGGTGCAATATCCAAAATTTCTAGTACATCAAATCTGGAATTTTCCTAAGCACTTGATAACGTCTCTATTCTATTTTATTATTATCCATCCGAAGTTATTCCGAATGGAAAACAACAATAATTAAAGAAAACAGTGAATTTGATTTTCAAGTTGTTTTTATTTCCGCTCGTCATCGAAGCGTTATTCTGATGCTCATTAATTAGTTTGTAATCTCATAAATCCATGTCCCAGTGTGAAACATTTCTCATAAGATTCCTAAATATCGATTTCACATCACCGTTTCCTTCACTTTGCCATCAGACCAAAACGTCGAAGGTTCTCGGAACCAGTCCAGTCTTCCCCTAAATCTAGGTCCTTTCCAATACCTTGAATAATTCATAAGATCATATTTTTGATAAAGCTGACTCGTCATGGGCTTTTTTCTTCACGACATTGAGGTAAACTCTTTGTTCGATATTTTTCCACTAGTCGAGGGATCGCGTCAGAATTAGAACAATGGGAGCGGCTTATAGCAAAAAAATATTTAATACCTATTATGCACGGTCTTTAAATGAACAATTTACGGTATTTATTTGATAAAATGTACGAGGGTGAGCTGAGCAGTTCTTGAAGTAACAGATAGATGGCGCATGTTGTCTATTTTCGTCTTGTGCCAACATGTTATCCCTTTAACTATGAAAAATTTCAGGTCGCTACTTCTATTAGTTTTGTTTTGACAACTGCTTAATTAGTTTTTGACGAAATGAATAATGTTCGTGATGTCATTAGGAAATTCTTCTTAAAAGACTTATCAGCAACAAATATTTCATAATAAGATGAAAGATGGTCGAAACTACTCGGCTCCTTCATTTTCACTGTAGATAAAGGGGTTCTTGAATTCAAATGTGGTTGTACAACCGATAAAGATGCAATACTAATGAATATCCGAAATCTGTCACTGTACCAGAAATTGTTGAAATAATGCATTAAAAACGCATGCTATGATGTTCAAAGATTATCGTTCAAAACGTCTGAGATAGCAGAGACTATAAAGATCTGTAAAGAATCGAGAAATATATTTTAAATGAAGAGTTATAAGCCGTGACGACTCAGTGTTTAATAAAAAATGGGTGCGAATGCAAATTTCTCGCTAGTATCTAGAGACATTTCGAGGAGATAAAGTAGATTTTATGCACCGATTCATCACCACAAATGAGACACATAAAAGACAATGGCATTCCATCTGCAAGAAAGTTTAAGGATTCTATTATTTGTTATGGAAAAGCTATTCTTCCTGTTGGTTTCCCTCCAGAAGGCCAAATCATTACAATATTTCGCGTGTCGTCTACATGAATTAAACCAAACAATTAATGAAAGGTACCCTTGTTTAGCTGAGAAAATGTAATTTTCCACCAAAACAGTGCATGGTTCCGCACAACTAATGTTGCTATGGTAAAAATTAACAAATTAGGATTCAGTTGTTGCACTCACCTTATTCTACGGATTTAACATCATCGGATTACCACCTTTTCCCGCGTCCTAAGAAATACCTTGCAGGTTAGAAATTTTCAACGGACAAATATGTTAAAGGTCCGTAAATGTTAACTTAACAATTTTGAAAGTTTTGAATTTTGTCAAGGCACAGGCACGTTCTATCAATGCTGGTCCAAATGTATCGAGGTGGCAAAGGATTATGTTGAAAAATAAACGCAATTTCAAGTCTCAAAGTTCTTTTCTTTACTCTCATTCCTCGAATCTTTTAGTTTGTACTCATATGTATGTACATACATTATCACAGTAGATTGGTGATTCGACTAGCAAGCTTTATACAATAATTTCGAAGTTTATTTATTACATGTGGAACGGTCATTTTCTGCATATAAGAATATATTGGGTCTGGGAAAAAGTTCGTGGCGTTTTTCCCGATAGATTTTCTTAACTAAAGAACAACAAGTCACAGCGACACCACCGAGGGCTCGTTTTTTAGATGACCTTCCGAACGTTAGTTTGAGCGTAGAAACATTGTAATCGGTGCAGTGGTTGGAAAGTTATTCGCACTTGAAAATGGAGAAGAATAATGAGAAATTTCGCTATATTCTGCAATATTATTATGATAAGGGGAAGAACGCTGCGCAGGCTTGTGATAAAATTTGTGCTGTGTACGGTCTTTATCGAAATCTGTTGCGCGGAAATGGTTCGCTCGCTTTCGTTCTGGAAATTTCAATGTGAAAGATGAGTCACGCTGCGGTCGTCCAATCACTGAAAAATCTGATGAAATTCTTGAAAAAGTCCAACAAGATAAGCATATCAGCAGTGTCGATATTGGCATGGAGCTAGGCATTGACCGCAAAACTGTTTTGAACCATTTACACAAAGCTGGTTACAAAAAAAAGCTTGACGTATGGGTTCCTCATGAGTTGAGCGTGAAAAACATGATTGACCGAATTAACATCTGCGATGCGCTGCTGAAACGGAATGAAATCGAGCCGTTTCTGAAACGTTTAATAACCGGAGATGAAAAATGGATTACGTACGATAATCGGAAGCGTAAAAGATCGTGGATAAAGGATGGTGAGCCGTCACAAGCGTTCGCTAAGCCAACATTGACGCCAAAAAAAGTGATGCTGTGTGTATGGTGGGACTGGAGGGGAAGCGTCCACTACGAGCTACTTCCAACTGGTCAGACGATTGATTCTCAACTCTACTGTGCACAACTAGAGAGATTACGCCAGGCGATTGAAAGAAAACGGCCCGAATTGATTAATAGGAAAGGTGTTGTCTTCCATCATGACAACGCCCGACCACACACTTCTTTGATGACCCGTCAAAAATTGAGAGAGTTTGGTTGGGAAGTTTTGATGCACCCACCTTACAGTCCGGATATAGCACCCTCTGACTATCATCTGTTTCGATCTCTGCAGAACTCTCTCAATGGAATTAAGTTGGTTTCAAAAGAAGCCTGTGAAAACTACTTGATTCAGTTTTTCGACCAGAAACCACAGAAGTTTTTCACCGACGGGATCATGGATCTACCAAAAAAATGGCGAAACATTGTCGATAATAATGGAGCATATTCGGTTTAAATGAATTCGTCCACGCGCCATGCGGGGACCAGTTGAATTTTACTGAAAAAGCGCCACGAACTTTTTCCCAGACCCAATATTTTCTTCATGGAGAACGTGCCTTACTGGCAAATAGTGAAACATATCTGATGCTGCATTTCTTTATCCTATCTCATCCACCATGGGATAACAAATTAATACGAGCCTCATCATGTAGTTATTATATTTACCGCATAACAGTTACCGAACTGCGAAATGTACAACCACATAATACTATAGTTCGGGCTACTATTTTCACTGCTGCTATTCGTATCGGCCGCCTGTCCTTACAATACATTCCTGAATTTCGGACAAAGTGCTCAACTCTAGTTACAATTGAAAAAATTTACAATGCAGTGCAGAAAGAAAGTTTGAAGGTGCGAGAGCTAGCTAGTGGACATTGTAAAGATCTCAGATGAACTAAAATTCGAAGGAAGTTACGATGCCTTTGAGAATGCCGTTTCCCCAGCAAATGATTGATTGAATGAAGTTAATTACACATTAAATTGCAGCTTTTTTTATTATATATTCTGTAGACGAAGCCATAGGATAAATAAAGAAATGATAAGAAATAGTTTTTCAAGTAAATCCTTTAAATTTTTATTACTCATATATTTTTTCTTATAAATTAAAGTTTATTTAATTGCTATGTACTGTGTACGTAAAACCAGTTTAATTAAGCATCTCGTAAGTTCAATATTTAAAAAAAAGCTTCAGATTAAATTTTTGGTTAATGTTGGAAAAATAATTGTGTAAACATTCGTTTCCGCGAGTTAATTTATTATTAAAATGTCGTAAACCATTAGATTTTAAAACGTTACGTAATGTAATAATATTAGTATATGAAATGCTAAATTTAACATTGAAATTACTACTCGTAATCATTAGTATTTTATAATAATTTATAATGTTGCCGAGAAAATGTTTGTAAATGCATCAATTACTTTGGGCAGCCTACCAAAAATAGTCCAAATCAATTTTACATTTTATCTATTTAAGCGTTATATTTTGAGAAAGAAACACTTTGTTTAACTATTAATTTAAATCGAGCTAACAGTCACACTAATAATTTCAAATATTTTCCAAAAAAATTTCTTGTTATAACATTTTTTAAATTTCTTAGTTCGATGTTATAGCAAAACATGTTTGCGGTACTATAGTCTATTTTAGCCTTAAAATTAACTTTATTATCCAACGGTTTCCCTCTAAGAAAGCAAAATGACAAAATATTAAGTGCAAACATATATACTCAATGACATTAGAAGTGTTACACCTAGAAGGAATAGTTTCCTGGACGTGATTTTTTGGTAATGTGATAAGCTTAAGTCAAGAATGAAACGATCAGATTTCCAAGAAATTTTATTAACATTAATTTGAAAAAAAATCAATAATGTGTTTGGCGACCCCGTAGCTGTAAACACTCCTGTACACGTCTAGGCATCGACAAAATAAGATGGTCGATGTCTGCTTGTGGCACCTCGTTCCAAGCAACTTGAACTTGGTGGATTAACTGTGCCAGAGTTTGTGGAGGATGGTTCAAACAGTCTTCTCCCCATTATGTCCCACACATGTTCGATGGGATTTAAATCCGGTGAACGGGGTGGCCACGGCAAAACATTAACGCCAGCTTCTCGTAGAAAGTCCATAGTACGACGAGCAATATGTGGACGCGCGTTGTCTTGCTGAAAAAGGACGTGTGGACGGCCATCTAGATAAGGCAATAAAGTGGTTTGTAGGACGTCATCAACATAACGCGCAGCTGTCATTCTGCTCCGAATAAACAGAAGAGGTGATCGGCTTCCATATGCAATAGCCCCCCAAACCATTACTCCAACAGTCCTGTGCACATGCCTCTCAACAGCAAATCCAATATCACGTCGCTCTCCACGATCTTACCCTCTGACGGCCATCATGCATGCCTAGGCAGAATCGCGATTCGTCGCTGAATACGACATTATGCCATTCTGCTTCCCAATGCTGCCGTTCTCTGCACCAGTCCAAACGTTGACGACGATGTTCTGCAGTCAAAGGAAGGACTAATCGTGGACGGTATGAAGCAAGTCCAAAAGCTCGAATGCGGCGATATAATGTTCGCATACTGACAATGCGACCTTCTACACCAAACCATTGGTCACAGAGTTGGCGCGTAAGCAAAACGGTCTCGCAGAGCTAGTAGTCTGAAGTGCCTGTCTTGACGCTCTGCGGTACGCCTCGGTTGACCTGTTGGTCTGTTTCGTGTTCCTCTACCTTCTTCTGTCCACACCCTACACACACGCATTACCGTCATTGCAGTGGAACCAACACGGCGGGCAATTTCGCGGTGCCAAACCGACTGGGGAGAAGACTGACCAATTTGAACCATCCTCCACAAACTCTGGCACAGTTAATCCACCAAGTTCAAGTTGCTTGGAACGAGGTGCCACAAGCAGACATCGACCATCTTATTTTGTCGATGCCTAGACGTGTACAGGAGTGTCTACAGCTACGGGGTCGCCAAACACATTATTGATTTTTTTTCAAATTAATGTTAATAAAATTTCTTGGAAATCTGATCGTTTCATTCTTGACTTAAGCTTATCACATTACCAAAAAATCACGTCCAGGAAACTATTCCTTCTAGGTGTAACACTTCTAATGTCATTGAGTATATTATGAAGTTTAACAAATATAAAGGGTGTTTCAAATTTCGCGGTTTTGTTAAAGAATAAATAAAACACATAATTTGCATTCACTTTCAAAAACTTTTTATTGGTAATTATACTATCAATTATGACATTTATATGTGAAAAATAATATCTGCCAAATGGCTTCCTCTTCCACCTCCACAGACGTCCACTCTTTTGTTAAAATTTTCAATAACATTTTGACATAATTGAGGCTCTATCTCACCAATGATACGAATAATTTCATCTTTCAAAGCAGGAATTGATTGTCGATCGTTTTTGTAAACCTGACTTTTCACATAACCCCAAAGAAAATAGTGTAACGGTGTCAAATCACATAATCTTGGTGGCCATTTAACATCACCGTTTCTTGAGATTACACGTCCACGAAATTTTTCTCTCAATAAATCAATTGATTCGTGTGCAAAGTGAGGTGTAGCGCCATCCCGTTGAAACCACATATCCTCTAGATCTATATTCATTAATTCAGGCCACAAAAATTCGGTTATCATCTGACGATATCGATCACCATTGACAGTTACAGCTTCTCCAGCAACATTTTCAAACAAGTAAGGTCTAATTACACCACCTGACCATAATGCACACCAAATAGTAACTCGTTTAAGATGCATAGGTTTCTCGTGAATAATTCGTGGACTTTCCTCACCCCAGATACGGCAATTTTGTTTATTAACATAGCCACCAAGTTCAAAATGTGCCTCACCGGAAAACATTATTTTTTGAGAAATATAAAGCATGCTCTTTGAACTGCATATCAATATGTCTCCTGAATAAGATACCATAGTCAGTTTCATGGAGAATGCACGTCATTCGTTTCAAACAACAGAGGCTTGGGAATCTACTTGCACATCTTTAATAATAAGTTGAAGGTAAATGTGATTTGGTGCGTACGTTGAAGAGGACTATTCCAATTTGCTAACAACAAACATATGAATAGTACATTCAGAAAGGGTAATAATACATAAATTTAAAATATTGGGCGAAAAATTGAGTCGTAACGCAGATGAGACATCTAATTCCTTTATTTGTCTTTGATTATTTACCGTATAGGTTGATTGAATATAATTAATTTTTCTGGTATATACAATTTGACAGCACCGACTACTACTATTTACTATTAGTTACTATTTACCTTTAAATTAAAATATCGACATCATCGAGTTATCATATCTAAATTTCAATTTTAAGACTTGTTATATCATCAGATTTTAATTACACTGGATGCTGTAATTGGATAAATACTAAAACGGAATAAAAACCCTTACAACATGCTTGTATCCTAGATGAGATTTTGTTGTCATCTCCAGTAGGAAGTAAACAGTGTTGAACACGGGCAAACAGTAAAACTGCACAGAAAAAACCGCAAAACACTCTACCTGATCTTCATACAAACGCTGACATTAGATTCACATTTAGGTCACCTATCATCATTTGAAATTGACCCTACTTTCCAATACACACTATGTTAAATGTTTCTAAAATATGTCGAGCAACATGGAAAAATCGAGTGCTATCCGACATGTTTAAGAAGCAAAGCATAATATAACGACGGATCGCCTAAGACTAATTAAAAACGTAAATAATTTAAAAGAATTGAATAGTGAAAGTATTTTTATAGTCAAACACAAAAATAAAGTTTTGAACACGGACAGGGGTTCAATTCCATAGTCTTCTTTATATGATTTCCTAGAATAGTCATAACTAGTGAAATGTACAAATGATTAATTTTATTACTTTTTACTTTTCTTGACAGTTAAACTATTGTTTGTTGGTTTTCTTTTCGGGCCTTCAGGTCTTATTTCTTAAAGACGTTTCATAGTATGATTTACTACATTGTTAAGTGCTACAATGTTTTACATTATAATATCAATATTTAATAGGTAATAGAGTTTACTTTATTTTAAAATCATGTAAAATTTTTCTTTATTTTATAAATGCAGATGATCCATGTACTAGAAACGTGTAAATCTTCATCAAATCTCCATAAATAAGAAGAAAATGCACTTAACAATATACTTGCGTATAGAATAGAGGGTAGAAATCCCAAATTCGAGCATCGTGATACTCCAGACGATGGATAAAAATCAAACGATTTATAACCATTATAGAGTACATAATAGCATCTGTTATTTAAATAAGACTAGTGATTTATTGCTACAAAGGCACTGCTTAGATCTACACAAATTATGTCTAGTTGTTCCAGATCATATATTTCGTGTAATTGTTCCTAGTTTGTTACAGTCGATTTACCATGAACAGAACCATGTTGAACCATGTTCGACTATCATAGAAACTGCTAAGAATAGAGACTGATCTGTAATCTTCAACATAGTCCTTTTTATTCTATACTATCTTCTTCTGGGCTTCCGTGCTGCAACCACGTCACTGGTATAACTGCCGACGCTTCATACCCACTCGTATCTTTAGGGTTGAATACTGCTACTGTCTGTCGGTGTCTGTCAGTGACGCGGTTCCAACCCGGAAGTACAGAAAAAGATAGTATGGACCACGACCGCGGAAGTCTACGTACCAAATTCCTTTTTATTCTTTTTATAAATCGGTATAATTGCTGTATATTTCCACGCACTTGAAAATATGTTCGTTTTAATAGATAAATGTACGTATAATTACAGTTAAAGACAGATAAAATGAAGTTAACGTCCTTTATCTCTATATATATTAGGAAAGGCATCTTTGCCGAAAAAAAGCGGACATTTTCGACGAGAAACTAACTGAATTTACTGTTCCTAAATTACTAAAATATCGCGACGTCTACAACTTGAATCGGGAATTTAAAAAATTTAATTCGAGAAGAATATCTCTTGGTCAAAACGCTTAATGTTAGAACTACTTTGGCATGCATTTAAACCATAAAATATTGGTAATTTTGGTCAATTTCAAAAATTAAATAAATGACGAATATAGGGAACTTCGCCTCATTTACTCAAGTACACCACCGGGTAACGTGTTACGCCCAGTGTTCTATTTACCTTTTGCAGAAAATACAAAACGATGATACTGCCGTCCTAGTCTCGCATCCTAGTCCAGAGGATGCATTGAAATATTTGGAAAATAATTTAAACTAAAAGTGGTTTAAATTGTGAAGAATCAAAGACGGTAAATCAAGTAATGTTACATACACTTGCTTTGAACAGGGGCAATTGTAGACCAGTATCTCAACTATGAGTATTTGTAAAAAACAGACGACATAGGTAGCACAATGTTTGTTTGTAATCTTTTTCAGAACTATTTTTGCGTTAAACTACAACAAATTAACAAGAGGGCATTTTATTATGACAAATCATGACACCTAATAAAATCAGCGACCAGCTGTTTCAAATATACCCATTTTAGCTTCAAAAGGCTTAATATTTTGGATCAATGCATTATGGCTTTTTAGTAATTTGGAAACTTTATTAGTCTATTAATAATAACATCTCTGTTTTCGGTAGCTACGTTCTAAGTTGTATTGAATGTCTAAGCTTCGTTATAACTGATACCAGATAGGAAGGAATGAAAAAAGGTCCACCTTTACAGACAGAATCTATCTAGTACAAAGCTTTGGAGTCGGAATTTTTCGAACTCAAAAGAAAAATTATGGTTCATCTGAGTTTATATAAGGGTATTAACGTATATCAAGTGAAAGTATCTATATTACATTATTTTGTTGGAAAAATTAATAAATAAGATGGAATGAATCTTACAGTACCCACCTTTTCTTCCAGCATAAATCTTAGGGCACGGAAACTACAGTTAATGAAAAACTGGACGAACTGGTTCGATAGTTTTTGACTTTTATAGGATCTTCTAATAGTATTGAAAAAATTAATATTAAAACAGAATTGAAAAAGTGGATTGAAAATCGATCTCAAAAAAGGTGGAAATTCTCCTCAAGTTATACACAAGTAGTAAAATAGTTCCTTAGGAAACAAAGTTTGCAACGAACTTATCGAGGAAGGACAGAATGTTTATTAGGAGAATATTGGATCTATTAATACAAAATTGAGACCAGAAACAGTATATAGATTCGGTCAGGTAGTAGAAGAAAGCCTGATTCACGTGAGGGCTTGACAAAAATGAGATTCTTACAAATACGGAATGAATAGCCTGAAGTGAAACAAAGCTAGAGAATGTACTTTAAGGAGATATGAAAACCATATATGAGAACCACAGTAGATCTGAAGAGATCACAATTAAGTAGGCTATTTGGCAAACAATCAAGTTAGTTATGCTCGAATTTTATTCCGTAAAAACTGCAGAAATCAAAGATTATAAAAGTCCTTAAACGCAAATTTTTATAACAATTACATAGTTTCATCCCAATCAAAGGATTCTGCAGATTTATAGCGCTTAACAGTCCTTTATAATCCTTCGATGACAATGGAACACCAATATTAAAAATCTTAAAAAAGAAAATCTTATAAATTGAAACATTGATATCTGCGCAATTACTAAGGGCACGACAATATGTACAACAATCGCGGAGCATTAAATGCAAAGTTTATGAACCATCAGAAACAATAAAATTTAATTAATTATAGATCAATTCGCCAATATTTACAGATAAGTCATTATATTATTGCAATATGAGTCAAACTGTTACTGCGAATCCAACTTAAAATCTGTCTTTTTTATAATTTATAAATAAAGAAACGGGAATTGTTAGAATTGACATTAATACTCCGCAGGATATCTGATTCGGAAAGACTTAAATTTATATTTAGTCTTTCCCAGAACGTTAAATCACTCTTTATTAAAACGAAATAAATGTAAATAAACACATTTACAATTGTACGTGAATAAGACATCCCTTTCAATTTAAAGAAAAATAAGATTTCACAAAAACCATAGCTAATGCTTTCCATTTATTCATATAACAATTTTAAGATTATTCTATTTTCAGAAACGTAAATTATTTAATTTTAGTGACATACAATAAATTTGTTCAAACATAAGTCATGTTCTAAGAACCAAAAAGTCTTTATTATTTTTTTCTAAAATAGGTATTTAAGAAGATAATATTGAAACATTGTATAGATTTATTTGCAAATGAAAATATTGACTGATACCACTAATCAATCTAGTTGATAAGCGTTCATCAAAGTTTTATCAATCAGGCACTACTTCTCCAATTGATCGTAATCACAGTTACGATCTAATACATGCTGGCAACAAAAAGATTCTTGATGAGTAAAATTTAGATTTTTTAGTAAAAAAGTTCTCTCTTTCCATTGAAAATCAACTACTGTCTAATTTCTCAGTCAATTCAGAAAAAGTTTTAGATAATACATCTTACAACTCGAGGAAAATGCAAGGATATTAGAAATGTGGTTACAAGGAAAGAATATTGTAATACAAGAGCGAATCAAGCCAAAATTTGTATCTAGTCCGAAGGTGAAGACGCTTATTATTTGAATAGAAAATAAGCTTTTTTTAGCTTAGTTTGAAACATGGAAAAAACGCAGTATCGATCAATGATTTTTTTTATTTTTAAAGAACAACACAAACTATGAAATTGAAGCTCAGCTGGAATTTGCTTACGAGGGCCAATATCCATCGATTGCAACAATAAAATGATGGCCATCTGACTTTAAAGGTGACTGAATCAATATACTTAATGAACAATGCACTCGACGCCCAAAAGACGCATATACTAAAAATGGTTAAGTAAGTACTGGTTAGTAAAGTTTTTGCACATTTCACATATATCAGTGATTTCGATTTTATATAATGAATTGAGTATGAAGAAATTACGAGAGAGCGTTTTTATATTGGCGGAATGGGGGACAAGGGGTGGAAATAAAAAAACTAAATTATTTTTCTTTTTCAATATATTCACCTGCAAGACGGATACATTTTTCGCATCTTTCAATTAATTTATTTATACCCTCATAAAAAAATGATTTCTCTTTATCTGCAAAATACGCCGAAACTGCCTCCTTGACTTCATCATCGGCAGTAAATTTTTTACCCCGCAGCTCTTTTTTCATTTTCGGAAACAGGTAATAATCACTCGGGGCCAGGTCTGGGCTGTAGGGTGGGTGATTCACAATTTCGAAGCACACCTTATGCAGGGCAGCTAACGCAACGCGGCTCTTGTGGACGGGCGCGTTGTCGTGCAAAAGCAGAACACCTTTTGTCAATTTTCTCCGTCTTTTCTCTTTAATGGCTTCTTTTAGTCGCTCTAATATTGAAGCGTAATATTCTCCGGTTATAGAAACACCTTTATCTTTATAATCAATCAACAATATTCCTTCCGAGTTCCAAAATACCGTTGCCATGAGTTTCCCAGCTGATTGTGACACTTTAAATTTCTTAGGAGGTGCTGTGCCCTTTTTATGCCACTGCATGGAGTCTTGTTTGGACTCAGGTTCATAATGATGAACCCAAGTTTCGTCTCCAGTAACAATTCCACTCAATACACCATCCTTGTCTTCATTACAGAGGTCCAAAAATGCACGCGAACACTCTACGCGCTGTTGTTTTTGCGGCGGCGTGAGCATTCTCGGCACCCATCTTGCGCTGACCTTAGACATGCCGAGATGATCGTGTAGGATTTTAAAAATTGTTGTATCGGATACTCCAACCATTTCTGCGAGTTGTTTCTTCTTTAGTCGAGCATCTTCGAGTACAATTTGTTCAACTTTTTGGATAAGTGCTGGCGTGGTCACCTCAATGCTCCTGCCCGGCCTCGGGTCGTCTTCAAGGGATTCCCTTCCTTGTTTAAATAAACTATGCCACTTGTACACCATGGTTTTTCCTGGACAAGAGTCGCCGTAAACCAATGACATCTCATTCATTATGGTCGCGACTGATTTTCCTTGCCTGGTAAGGAACTTTATAACGGCACGATATTCGATTTTTTCCATATTTCACTTTTCACTCCTGATTATGTTACTTGGTTGACGATAGCTCAAAGACTAACTGTCTAATAACAATGAAACTTCGTATTTATACTAATCATGAGTCGCTGCATAGGCCACGCCCCCAATGCGCCTACTCACCCCTCTACAACCCGCTAATTCCGCGAATATAAAAACGCTCCCTCGTATGTGCAACATAGGTGGGGTATTTGTTGATTGTGGATCACGAACGCGAACTAGAATGCGTTTCAGCCTTCAAATTAGCGAAGTTAAGAAGTTGTTGAAACTTGGATATAAAGGAAGTGCATCGATACAACGAACTAAAGCTGGTACAAGAGCTTTGAAGAAGGCAATAACTGTATACTCGGTCGAAAAGCCTATAAGTCTTTTAGGATTATAGTTAGACTTTTCTTATCGATTGTCTTCAAAAAGTTAAAAAGTTAACAGGCGAATATTATGCATTCCTTTTAGGCCAACAGCACGATGTAGTACAACGTAAAACGCCCCACTTAAAAAAACAAAGATAGAATAATGATAATTTTGACTGTTTCGATGGCAAAAATTCATGAACTACATTTCCAATTGCTTCCGCATCCATCTCATTTGCCAGATTTTGCCCCCTCTAACTTTTTCCTTTTTCCGAACTTTAAAACTTGTCTCTTTGATAAAAGATCTCGGTTGAAGGACAAGGTAGTCACTAAAACTAACATATATTTCAAACAATTTAACAAAATTGTTTTTATACCTTGTATATAGGGTAAATGGGTTATTAAAAAAAGGGAATGAAGTATATTGAGTATTAGATTGTGAAGCTCTAGAATTAAAATATCGGTCTATGATGAAAGAGATGACTTAATTCCTGAGGTAGAGAATACTAGTTAAATATGCTGAAAGCTCTTTGAACTAAGGAGTTGATGACGCCTTGTTCTCAAAATTTATTAAACCTTATTGGATTAAGATAAAAGTTCACCTTCTCTGAGCAGCAGGATCACAGCAATAATTAATTAAGTACTACTTATCTATCTATAAAATCTATTTCTTAATTAAACATTTGACAAATGAATAGATAACTATGTACTTGTTTTTATTATTCATGTTCTAACTGTAGTAGAAATAACTAATAATTAAAATTACAATTGCATTTGTAATTCTAATTATTATGTGCTACTTTTACAATTTGTAATAATAGATTTTTAATTGTAAATAAGTAGAAATATAAATGAGTTTTGAATTTACAAAAGAAAGAAGTATATGTACGTAAGTATTGTACAAATTAAATACGATTATAAATAATTGCTCAATATATCCTCTTATAGTAACTGTATGGCGGTATATTGTATATAAATTAAATGCTTTGGGATTTCGTATTTAAGCATTAAAAATCTCCTAGAAAATAAGATATGGAAATGTACTTATTTCCTGTTTCTCAACGTGTAGCGAAATATAATTATTAAATTGCAATAGATAGTACTTCGTTTTATATCAAAAATTACAAAAGAATACTAAATGAGCAATGACACCTGTCTGCAGTTGACAACAGATTGGCGCTAATGGAAGATCGGGTCTACTGGTTGCTTTCGATATTTAACATTGGTAGCCATAATCTAACTGCTTAATTAATATAGCTATGTAAACTGTAACAATCGTTTAAAGTCAATATCGGAACAAAAAACGTACGTGATCAGCAAACGACGAACATTTACAGTCAAGAAATTACACTAGATCATTTATAAACACGAGTAAAAGCAGTGGATTCAAGTTATACCTCTGTGAAATTCCTGGCGTTGTAATGTCACAATTAGAAGTATATTCGTTATACGACATAAAGGTAGAATAAGAGGTATCTGCTTCTGGGTTTCCGGGCTGGAACCGCGTCACTAGTATATCTGCCGACGTTTCGTACCCATTTGTATGGGACATCTTCAGGGCTGAACTACTGCACTGAAACAGTTTCAGCCCTGAAGATGTCCCATACAAATGGGTACGAAACGTCGGCAGATATACTAGTGACGCGGTTCCAGTCCGGAAACCCAGAAGCAGATAGCATGGACCACGACCGCGGAAGTCTACGTACCAAAGTAGAATAAGAGGCTTTTATAGTAAATACCTCCTGTGTTATTTGTGAATATAATCTCTCCGCGATACACACGCCATAGCCGAAGAGGCTATCTGATATTCCACTGGAAGAAATCTTTGCGTTAATTTTGTATTTACCACTAAAGTTTGTATAACTTCATTATTTGAGTAGAATCTTTTCTGGCCTAAAGATTCTCATAATAGCTCTCTTGTTGAATAGGTGTATTAACTTCGCATTCATTTTCGAGATTAATACAAGTTACAACTCGCCATTCTTAGAGAAAATGAGCCATTTCTATACGAATTTTCTTGTCTCTAAAACACTTCGACCACATAAATACTCGACGTCTAGTATAACATTGGTCATTTTATGCTTGAAGTACTATATAAATTTTAGTCGAATTACCGCTTACATTCGTGAAAAATTTGATTATTACGCTTTATATCAGAATACACAGGACTTCTTCGAGACCATATCTACTATTCTAAAACAAAAAAAAAAACAGCGAAACAATTGTTAAGCATATCGTTACGGTCAGTTTAATTACTTCATTTTTTGAAACCGTCTCAAAATGGAGATACGATTTTAACAGTTTTAGTTGAAATTGAATTGTCGTCGTACTTTTAAAGGAGTCAAACTATTGGCTTCTAAGAATTGTGCAGTAATTATTAAAAAAAACACATCTTTTATTAGTATATTCCAGTTGATATTTGGGATATGTATACGCATAGTCCCAAATGTTTTATGTATTATAACAAAGAAACATACTGTAGTTATGGTTGAGCACTTTTGAAAATAAAACAAATATTCCGTGAAATAAAATAAAACCTTCATTTTCCGAAACAAAATCTATATAACATGTTACGCACACAATTTTAATTTGTGGAATTGCAAGATTTTGGCAATAAGCATTCGATTAAGTGCACTTTATCGTTCTTTGTTACTCTCATTGCCCTCTAATATCTGTCAACTGAAGTTTATAATCATGACGATCGAATATAGATCTCTCCGATATTTTAATAATAATAATAATATTTATTAATTTATGTTTTTAATTAATAGAATTGTATAATTGTCATAATATTGATTGGAAGCTATTCCCGGTTGTTTTTCAGTTAGTGGCCATAATAATGAGTCGGTATTTTGGCTCTTCCATGCATTAATTTTTTTCTGAAAAGTAAAATGCATCAGCAGGGCATTTTTCTTTTATCGTACTTTTATCGATTACCTTGTGATCATTAAGAGGTTTACCTTCGTTAAAGCCATTAGAAGTTCAACTTTGGATTATTGATTGTGCATATTTATTAGAGTAAGTTATTACATACCAGCAACGAATATGTTGGAAAATGTAATGCTGATTAATTTATTTATTGACTTAATGGTATTGGTCAGATAAGTTGGTAAACCTCGACACGTGGTTGAAAAATTCAAGTTAAATTAATATTGGACTTTTACTGGAAGGACTATTTTAATTTTGTTAATTAACCCTCAAAATCAACTATGAGGTATGTAATCTGTAAACTTTGTATTAAAAAGTGGCCTAATTCTTTTCTTATTTTTTTTTTACATTATTTTAAGGTTCTTACCTGTTTCTATCTTTGGTAACTTATTAATTATCTAACGGACTGTGTTAGTGTATGTATGAAGATATCGTGCTTATATGATTAAAGACAGACTTTAGTACGCAATCGTACGAGGTAACGACGCCATTTGGTATCTCACTAAGACCTAACACACCGAGGAATTGAAGTAGTAACGTCTCGCAAAGACATTCGTAATTATTATTATTTACATAGCTTTTTGTTAATATTATTCGATTATTATTATTATTATTCGTTGTGGAATCAACTGCTTAGTTTATATGTTATCGTTCAATCAAATTGCGAGATCATTTAAGAACATTTAGACCTTATTTTGTGGCCTTTAAGCCTAGCGTAAATTTAAGGGCAAACTAGTTAACAGAAAGTATTCATACAATTACCCATTCAAATAATTCGTAGAATTTATTGCTTTAACTAATTATTGACTCGTTAGGTAGCATCGATAATTAAAATTGGTACACCGACAACAGGATTTGTGGAAATGCCGTATCCTGTTTAGATATTATTTATTAAAAATTAGACAAGTCTAACGTAGTTGATAATCCTAATCTATCTACTAATTATCAACGTTACCTTCATAAATTAATTAGCTACAATTTAATTAATTAAGAGCCTCGTTAATATATAATTCATAGTTTATTGGTCATATAGTACTATTATTTATCTGTTAACTCAAACTTCATCAAGGGTTCTCTGAACGGATAGCCATAATTGTTTATTTTTGCTCACCGACAATTAAATAGCATACCATCAGCTAATTATAACATTTTTCTAAATTCTACCAACCTTTTGTATTTTATAGACCACAGTCAATTTTTTTGCCGTCAATTAACGTCAATTATTCAATGTAACTATTAATTCAGTAGCACACTGAATCATATTTTTCTTATGTGGTTTATTGCTATTATTTTGTTTGTTTTGTTTTGTTTTGTTCTTACAGCGTCCTTATTAAGTGTCACATAGATTATCGAATATTTCTTTTGTACCACTAATGTGAACCAACTATAGGTATAGGTGGAGATTAATAATTAACAACTTGAACTATCACGTAGGCGTTTCTTTTTATATATATATATATATATATACATATATACATCTTTTATAATATCGTGTATTTAAAAAGTTATTGAAAATACAATAAATTTGTATAGAACTTAACTTCTTTTATACTGCAAAAGGGAACCTTTTTTTCTCTTAGTCATTTAAATACCGAACGTAATTTATTGGTCCACCTTTTGCTTCAGTATTGGCTTGGAGCTTCCAGGGTAATAATACTGTAGCGTTAAATTAGAACTAATTAACAGGGACACCCCTCCTCCACACCCCACTCTCCGAATTTAGTTGATGTTATACACGATCAGCATCATAGTTTCATTTTGATTCAAGATTGTTACGTTATTATGTCGGAATACACAGGATTTCTTCGAAATCATATCTACTCTTCCAAAACAAAAAAAGTAGCGAAACAATTTTTAAATATATCGTTACGGTCAGTTTAATTACTTCCATTTTGATTCAAGATGGATGATATATCCATCGCTAATCCCAATACTTCCACGGACGGAGGTGTTGAGAGTAATAATAGTAATATAAATGTGAATACAGAATTAATTGAGAGTTGTGAAATGAATATAAACACACAGTCCTTTGCTTCAGTTGTGAAAACAAACGAAAACAGTAAAATAAATTTCCCGGAACGTGAACAGGCTATATTATTGGATGCGGTAAATGATATTCAAAAGAACGATTATATTATCGGTGTTGGTAAGCTAACAGGCCCCAAAAATCTTTTGTTTACTTCCAGAATATCAAATAAGAGAATATGTATTTACTTATCGTCAAAACAAATAATTCACGAGCTCATTAATAAACAGGGAATAATATTGAACGATAGATTTGTTACCGTACGTCGTCTAGTTACACCGACTAGAAGATTTATATTATCTAATGTCTCACCAAGCATTCCCCATGAAGTTATATTAAGGCTCACTGAAAAAGAATAGATTTAATTCTATCAGTTTTATAAGTGCAGGACTAAACTTGCCTGAATATAGAAATGTCCTGAGTTATTACAGACAGGTTTACGTTGCTCTACGCATAAATGATAATAATGTCGAACTCGATCATAGTTCTCTATAAAGCTTAAATACATACTAAAAATGAAAATATCAAATAGGTCATTCATCTTAAAAAGCTTGGAATATTAGCTACATTAGACTTAACAGCTCATTATTAGCAATAAAAGAGATCCCCTATAAACACTAGACAGCAAAATTCGATTTGTGCCTTTATAAAATATCTATCTTAAATATACATTATTGTGACTATACAAAGGGTACTAGGAAAGTTTTGCAATATGACGCAATAATGAATAGTAGGAAGCTGCTTGTTGTTGCATGTTGAGACACGTTCATACGTGCATAGTAGCCACCGCGCCACGTCGATGAGCTCAGTTATTCATTAGCAATGAGAGTGAAAATTGCTTGTAATGGCATCGTGGTCACGAAATGATATAAGGGCAGTTTTGCGTTATAATTTCGTGCGTGGTTTAAAGATAGACCAGTGACTCTTGCACTAAATAATGTTTGATCACATCGCACAACGATATTCAGGTGGTATAGAGAATTCCAAAGGGGAAATTTAACTGTGGAGGATGCTGAGGAAACGTTACTACTGTGAGGAAAATGATTGGCGAAGACAGGCGAGTGATCTACCAACAGATATAGGGTACTTCAGGCCTAAATGCACCAGCAATTCGTTCAATTCTGCATGAACATTTGCACGTGAAGAAACTTTGTTCTCTCTGGGTGCGGCATCAACTGACTGAAGAGCAGACGACACGACGTGTGACTTGGTGCCGGGAGATGCTAAAAAAGTTTAATAAGGGACAATCTCGGTATGTGAACATATTATTACGATGTGCCGACCAAAGCTCATAATAAAGTTGGGGTCTTTGATGATGAGGACACCCGTAGTTGTCAGAAAACCCCATCTGTAAAGAAGAAAATAATAGCTGTATTTTTCAAATCGAGGGGCATTATGGAACGCGTCGTTTCGGACACACAGAAGATAGTCACAGCTAAGTGGTATACTGAACAGTGCCTGCCTGAAGTCATTGGATCTATGAAGAACCTGCGTGCCAAAGTCAAGAATGGACACCTGGTTCCTCACCGCGCCAAAGCCTGCACCGAATATTTGACCAAGACAGAATTGAAACTTCTCGAGCACCCTCCCTACAGTCTAGATCTTGCTCCCTGCGACTTTGCACTGTCCCCGCATGTGAAAACGAAGCTAAAAGGGAGTCGGTTTTCCAGTGATGAGGACCTTCTGCGGGCTTGAGACAACTTGTGTGCTTTACTCCCTAGTGAAACTTGACAAAACTGATTTAAAAATTGGTTTCGGAGGATGGAGAGGTGTATTGAGTGTATAGGAAATTACTTTGAAAAAATTAAGTACACAAAGCTGTATTGCAAAACTTTCCTAGTACCCTTTGTATATATGTATATATCATACAGCCAAGATATATTATCTATATACACAGCTGAGGCAGAAGCTATTTTCAAAACACATCACTATAGTGCTAATACAAAGTTCAAAGACATACTCATTATGTCAGATTCTATAAGTGTCTTACGATCGATTAGTTGTTATAAACCACCTTCTAGGATAAATGGCGTAATATTAAAGATCATTGATAATGTAGTAGATATGAGGAAATAATATACAAACACTTATTTTTACTGAGTAAAAGATCATGCATAATGAGTTAATTCCAGTTGTGTGGATGGTATACTGTATAAACCGGTTCTTAAATACGGCAGACATTGTACGAATAATTAAATCAAGTTCAATACACTTACCTTGGGAAGAAGTTTGACAAAAGTCTTACAAACACGAGATGACCCAGTTTGCCTACATCCACCCTAAATTTAATAATTAATCTTGATATAGTCTAGAGGATAAAATATTACGATTTTATCAATAGCAAGAATAAGGTTTAGTTACGGGCAGTATCCAGCACATCTACAGAAGTTCGGAATTATAAAGGCGACGCACTGTTAACGTGGAGAGGAAATTACGGGTCTAACCATATATTGTTTAAACTGTTTTCCTTATATAGAAATATGGATTCGTACATAAATTAATATAAGAAGAAATGCAACTACTAAAAGCATTATAACCTTAATGAATAGCAATAACAAACACGTGTGCGACTAGATTATTGAGTCTCTTATTAAGATAAACACCAAAATTTGAAAATCAGATGTGATGATGTTACCAGCCCAAATTTATCTGTGTCGACTAGCCCGTTTACCAATGGCCGAATGCATGTATGTATTAACAGTTAGTCATCCTGATAGACCCCTGGATGTGAAATGTGTGTCACAGTCTTACAGCTAGTAATTCATCATGTCTGCTTTTAAAAGCTAAAAAATATAATATATCGCTGTTGTTATTACATTGAGGCGACAGTGTAAAAAATTGAGTACATGTATAACATTTCTTTATGCTTATGTTCAAGTTTTAATAAAGCTTCAGATAACTTAGCGTTGAGTAGTTAGTATTCTGCTGCCTGACACCAGCACACATTAATGTGTCATTGACACTTTCTTGTTTCATATAAATATATATCCGAGTTACGTGCAGCTGTTAAATATTGGCTGGCAAATTTCGTTGAATTACATTTATTCCATTAAATTGTTTACATTACCAATATTTTCACTAGCATTAGATTCTAGGAAACCTGGCATTTTAATACATTTTCAGTTATAGTTAATTTTCTTTTTTTATTTTATATTTTAATAATGATATAAAATAAGAAATATGGTCTCGATGAAAGTACTTTGAGGAAGTACTATGTGTGCCAAATGTACACTGAAATAATCGCCTAAATTCCCAAATTGGTAGGTAATTATGTAATTCACTTTGAAGTGGTTGAAACTGCTGACTCTTGCGATTGATATATTGCAAATTTGTTAATTCGTTATTTAGCTGCCGAAAAAGCTAGTAAATTATATTTAAAAAGCTGAAAACAGTTAGTTAAATTCAATATCTATGTACAGTATCTCGATTTATTCTCAATAAATTAGTATTTGTGCTGCCCAGTCCAATATAACATCAAAAAATAATATCGTCCGAAACTATCCCTTACAAGTTTAAAGTTTCAGTTGATTTAAAAATACTTTTTCCCAATTTATTGGCATGGCATAAATAGAATTGCCGAAAGAATCGGGTCGATTATCTAGTGACTTGATTAATTAGTAAGATAAAAAAATCCTAAAGCATCATCGTGGGTTCAGTTGCGCATACAAAGAATTATTTCCCGGTTTATTATTACATCGATATCTTAAGAACCAGTAATTATCTGGTAGGCAACAAAGCTAATTGCTGCAATTTATTATTCAAAAAATTATCAAAATGTTAAAAATTTTATTTTAAAATTCTCTGCTATAAATTCAAATGCCATAAGAGAAACAAAAATATCTTTAAGCAATAAGATAATTGCGAATCAATTGGCATTTATTGCAACAAATTTTTCTGTAGTACTAGAAATTTTGGAAATAGAACCGAGAGAATTGCTTTTTACTAAATCTATAAATTCAATAAATAAATGCCATAATGCACTGTCAACTATTACAGGAGTCGGATAAATCTTTTTAAAAAGCTAAACTTAGTATTAGAAAAAATCAAGTAAAATCAATATTTTAAAGAAGAAATTCGTGTATTGCATTGGATTAGATCTTTATATTTTAAACAATTTAAAATATTCTCCAATTACTTCCATCGATGTAAAACGATCTTTTTGGATGTACCATTGCCAAGAGAAAAAATGGGTACACTTAAATTGCTTTCCTGTAATTCGATGTGTTCTATTAATTTAATAATTGTCATCATGACTTGCAGGTTTAATTCAGCGCAGTCAACAGAGTTAGAGTGGTGACGATGTTGTAAAACGGATGGTCATTACGACGAGCTGCCTATAAGTTTAGTGTGGTTAAAAATACTATCCTCAGAATTAAACAGAGATAAATTAATAAACCAAGATTAACAAGAAATTTTGAACAAGGAAGACCAAAGATTACTGCTGCAGCATTTATTACTTACCTTTTCTATAGTCGTAGCGGCAAAAGAAGAAACTGCGTTCCCTGCGACGCATAGAACAGCTCTTCGCCAAATTAAAAATTCTAATTTAAGAAGCTATTCTGCCGCTACTAAAGAATTTCTAACTCCATCAACAACGATGTCTGGAGTTTGCAGAAGAATATTTTAAGATGGACAATCATTTTCGGGAAAACGTCATCTTTTCAGATGAAAATGCATTTCAATCATATCATAATCGTCGATTAAACTTATGTAAACCAAACAACAGTAATAGGTAATCACACGAATGTGTTCACCAATTACAAAGAAGTGGACGTTTTTCTGTAAATGTTTGGATCAGCGTTAAAGGACCGGGAATTTGCTGGAGAATGATTTACAATAAATGGTTATAGAAGCATTAGATAATAAAAGGCTACCTTTTGTATCACAAATATTTCCTAAAAATTATATATTTCAACAAAGCAACAGCGCTATTCATATTTCTCAAGTTAAAGAATGACTTGAAGAGAACGAAGTGACTACATTACCATGATCGGAAAATAATGCCAACATAAACCCCGTAAGAAGATATAGACTTTTATTGTAAAAAAATTGATAATGCGAATTTTAGACTTTGAAATTCAAAGGAGTTGTGGTAAGAAATAGAAAACGGTTAGGAAGAAATCACACTAGAATACGCACAAAGTATAATTTATTCAAGTGTTATTGAATAAAACGGTGGATTCACAAAATATGAATTTTATTTATATATATTTTATGAGTAATGTTAAAATATAATATAATATTATTTTTCTTAGATGTGAAATTGACAAATTAACAATTTTTTTGAATACTATCAGCTTGTTTTACAAATATACTTACTATTAAGTAAGCACCATTTACAATTATTAAATAATGCTAAATTCATTACAAAGACTTGTCCCCATTTCATATGTCGTCCATGATACAAATATTTGCAAGATGTCAAATGACAATCATTTAAAATAAAAAATTATAAAAGTTTGGTACGTAGACTTCCGCGGTCGTGGTCCATGCTATCTGCTTCTGGGTTTCCGGGCTGGAACCGCGTCACTAGTATATCTGCCGACGTTTCGTACCCATTTGTATGGGACATCTTCAGGGCTGAACTACTGCACTGAAACTGTGCAGTAGTTCAGCCCTGAAGATGTCCCATACAAATGGGTACGAAACGTCGGCAGATATACTAGTGACGCGGTTCCAGCCCGGAAACCCAGAAGCAGATAGCATTATAAAAGTGTTTTTGTCACATTTTTTAATAGTAAGTGCAATAAGTAGATACTAAAGATTAAGTAAAATATAGAAATAAATTAAACACTATATTATATATGCAACTAGTTTTGTCTGTTAAGACATTGTCGAGCAAGTATTTACAATATAGGTTACAATCTCCTTTATATAGAAAAACGAAAAGCAATAATTAAAGCCACTTACAAGAAAGGGATAGAGGTAAAATATACATACAAAATTATTTGTCGGTAAAAGACCGTTCTTCGAAATATCTATAAGTATAATGATTTTTTACCAACGGATAATCTTGTACGTACATTTTACTTCTACCCCTTTCCAGTAAGTGGATTTAATTATTACTTTTCGTTTACTATATAAAGCAGCTGGTAACCTGTATTGTACTTGCTCCATAATATCCTAATAGAGAAAACTAATCGCAGTTAATGTATAATATAGTGTGAAATTTAGACAAAATATTTTATTTATTCCTTAGAGTAACGGAATTTCACAAAGAAGCGACCTCAATAATCAACTATTTGAATAAGTAGATAGTTTATAAGTAAATTGTTGTATGTAGATAGGTATTATTAATTACTAATTAATGAATTAAGTTTTATTAGATATTAAGAAAGTTTTTAAATAATAGATTACATTGTCCTAGAATAATTAAGTTTTTGTTAACATATTGTTAATGATGTTCTAGGTTGGAAATTTTGATGGAGCCTGTGGTTGATTAATTTAATCACTTAAGGTTGATATATATATATCCACTTTCCACATTAATGTTCGTATTTTGTATACGTATTTCAACAACTAAGTTGTCATCATTAGCAGATAATTAAACAGTGTCGCACCTGGAAAACTACGGAAAGAGCCCGCACAGAACAAATTTCGTACACGATCTGTACCATCGAAAGTCTCTGTGTCACCGTGTACATTTTGACTGTTTAATTATCTGCTGATGACGACAACTTCGTTGTCGAAATACGAATACAGAATACGAAGATTAATGTGAAAAGGGGTTATATATCAACCTAAAGTGATTAAAAATTATACTCGTACAAATATGATGTAATGTAGCAGACCTAAAATGTAAAATCAAGTTTTGCTTTCATAGAATCGGATTTGGTTTTGTTATGATATTATAGAACAATGTTGAATATTAATGTATATTTTAATATATCAGGGCATATTTATCAATATTTTGTACATATTTTGCTAATTTTGACATGCATATATCCGTGCTTTAATAATAACTTTGTCAAAGCTGATGTTATATTTTATTTTTCTGAACAAAGAAAGATAAATTTAGTCCTTTTATGTCTTTATAGGATATGAGTATTAAATATAAATTATATAGTTACATAAAATCGTCCATTTACAACATCGATCACTTCGACTTTATGTAATAATGCTCTTAACTGATTAAAAAAAAGTGTAATATACAAAAAATATAACACCGTGAAAACCTTTTCCAAATATCCTATTTATTGTAGTTATCAATCTAGTTCGCTATATTTGAATATTTCGTCACTAACTCGATCGTTCGTTGGAACAAACTTATAAACAACAACCTGTATAAACGCAAAATTTATCTTTCCCATCTTGTCAAACAAAAACTTCGCGTACTTCATTGTGGTTTCGTCTGTTTAAAATAAAAATAAAAGGCAACTTGAATATTAATAGCTTGTGCTTAATAAAACTGTAATGGACGATTAATTATAATAACAGTGTGTTTTCTACTTTGTTTTACTGGCAAATTTAATTCTCTATGATTTTTTTTTTGTTCGAGACGATATTTTGAGAAGAATAAAAGTATATTTATAGAGTGCTAATAATAATCGTGAAAGAGAAATGATTTAGGGATATTTATGTTTTACTAATTACTTAAATGTTCCTAAGGTATAAATAAGTGCATTATAGTAGGTTACAAAAGATTTCTATGAAAAGGCTATGCATGTATTTCGTTTGCAATGACTCAGATATCCTCAAATAACTTTTTCATCCTGCAGTAGCCTCACAGATATTCTAATATTTAACATATTCTATTTACATATTCAAGATATTTATTGACTGAAAAATGGAAATACATAAAACAAAAGTCCTGGTTACGCATTCATTAAATATTTTCCCTTCCTCACTTTTGCCGATCACGCGAACGAATTTTTCCAAACTATTTGTTCTGTTTATTTTCAATACTATCGATCAAATATTAAAGCTAAAGGGTTTACATTTTGCGCCGGTTGTATAGTAATAAATGACGGTGAGTTTTGAAATTAAGCAGGAAGTAGAATCGTGAATCGGTGTGTGATCCTCACTAAAAATAATCTTTTCGCATATGAACCAACATGTCATGTTACTCCTCTGGTCTTTATACGCCAAAAAAATATGTGTAAAAGTAAAATAATGAAAAAAACTTTAACCAAAAAAGTTGCTGTTCTCACCGACTGTATGTGACTTTTCCATAAACTCGACGGCGGTTTGAATTCCCATTTGTATTGCACATTTCATTGGATAATTTTCCACATTACCGTGAATAAGGGGGTTATCCTCAGAAAGTAAAACACTTAAAATCACTGCACATTAAACAATCACACATTAAATAATTTTATAATCACAATATTTTGGCGATAAGTTAATTGATGTATGTTATTTTATACCTTTCGCTTTCTTGATTTAAACAAATAACAATCAATAATAAACTCAACTTTTAAATAAATAACAACACTTAAATTTCATATACACTGTACGAAATGTTTTATGTTTACACGAGTAATAGTAGACTTGCCGTTGTAGTTGTATCAATATTCAGCGCCAATTGCGAATGTCCGTGTGTATATTTTGAGTTTAACGACTGAAGTGCATATGATATGAACTATTTTCAGTTGAACGACGTATCTGGAGAACTACACACGAAAACTTTACGCTTACTACTGAGTCCTTCTGCCCGACGTTTCTACCTCTAGCTGTATTTCTCTTAATTGTCCATCTCACTCATCAGGGTTTATATAAATACACATCATATTTTATATTCTAACATGCATTAGTGTAATAGTAATTCAGACGGTTATGTTTAGTATTCCTTCGCGTATCGCAGGAAAATTTTTGTGTTGATAATATTTTTCATTTAATTATGTTTCCTTTAAAAATTCTTTTTTATAAATAATATACTGTTCGAGTATGTAGGTATCCAATGCACTGATTGAATCACTCTTATAACATTCCCTATACTTCGCGTCAAGATATGTTTTTCGAAGCATGAGCATTTATTGCCCTTCTTTCATTTATTTGATCATTTAGTTACTATTTGTTAGTTTATTCCTCTTTATTTTTGAAACTGCGAAACGTAGTCCATAACATTTTTTAAATCTATTTAATGAAACTATAAAAAAATAAATTTAAAACCGAAGCAACCATAAATAAACATGGATATCGGCAACTCGCTTGGGAAACAGTTTATTTTCAAATGTTGTTGGGTGTGGTCTTACATAACAGTGCCAAGCAAACGAAAAAGAATTCCTTTTGTGACGGATATTAATAAATTTAAAAATAAACATTTTACTTTCCATGTGTTTTCTAGTGTAGCATTGTAGACTACAGTGTATTTAACACCCGAGAAGACGCGTAAAATAATTTCGAAGTATTAGACGTCTTTGGTTTTAATTTATTTTATTTTGTTCATATTTTGCATAGTTGTATAAAGAGAATAGGTATAACAAGGCAGAAAAAGAAATAAATGTCACAAAAAGCTTTACTATTAAAAAATAAAAAAATAATGATTCAACATTCTCATCAGAATAACAAATAACTTTAGATAGATAAGTTAGTACAAAAATTACTTAAATGTATAATATTTATGATGATATGGTTAACTAAAACTATAAATTAGTCGACTATGACTAGATATTTTTTGTATAAATTAAAAACTAAAGGTTCTAAATACACTTTAATAATGAACTAAGTTTAAGATAAAAAATATGTGAGAATAAATGTTAATGTTTTAAGAAATACTGTAGTAAAATAACTTCTGGGAAAAACAGTAGGGAAAGAACAGTGTTTTACTTTTCATTTTAAATATGTCTATAAGAAAATAAATGTATTTCGTCCTCAAACTAAAACGTACTATTGCTCCCCTCACTACATAGATACATGCTACAAGGGTAGCCGTTTAAATTTCGGGAACTGGCAGCACTGTTGCAGTGTTGCCTCCGATCTGATGATTGCAACGTGAAGTTTGTCATTTTTGACAATATATTTACCTTGACAGTTTTATTATCCGGTCGCTATTTCTATTGTTGACAGTAACTTGAAAATTTTATAAGCATCGACGAGATGAATTCTTTATGGTGATGAAGCACAATCGAAAACTACAGTATATCATTGGTATAACCAACAACAAAAAATACAATGGCGGTGCTTCAAAGAACATTTATAAAGTAGTCACAGGTGATCAATCTTGGATCTATACGTATCAGCCCGATAGTAAACAGTAGTCGACTGTGTGAGTATTCCAAGATGAGCCAAAACCAACAAAAGTTATTCGCGCTCGAAGGACATCAAAACAAATGGTCGCCTGTTTTTTTTTGGAAAACCGGTCACGTTGCAAACGTGCCTTTAGAGACTTGTAGAACTGTCAATTCCGAATTTGTTTGCCAAAAGTTTTTGAAAAAATAAGGAAAACAAACCAAAAACGACTGACCATTCTCCACCATGACAATGCGAGCTCTCACTGGTCGGTTCAAACAATTGAATATTTGACCGGGCAAAACATTGAATTGATAAGCCATCCGCTGTACAGCCCTGATCTAGCACCCTGCGATTTCTTCTTGTTCCCACACGTGAAGAATAAACTTCGTGGCCAACGGTTTTCTACGTCGTAAGAGGCAGTCGGCGGCATTCAAAACTCGTATTTTGGAGATACCGCCTTCACAGTGGCAGCAAAGCTTTTCGGATTGGTATAAACGAATGCAAAAGCGCATTGATTTTCAAGGTGAATATTTTGAAAAACAATAAAACTATTTTCGATAATAAAAAATTTTTTTTTGTTTGCTATTTCCGAAATATAAACGACTATCCTCGTATCTATAGTTTAAAATGAATATTTTTAAATTTTTACTTTGTTTTAGGTTAGCAAGGCTTTGTCATTAAAATATAATGTATTGAATATTTGAAAGTAGTTTTAAGTCACTACCAAAGAATGTTATCATTAAAGTTGAAACACGAAATCTTGTTATAATAATTAAACTCAACATACTATAGTTTCAAATACTTATTTGAAGTGTAAATATAGTGATTAATTAAGTGGTCGTTTAATTTTGTCTTCAATTAGTGCAAGATAAGTAAAATTTAAAACTATTTTTATTAACTTAAATAATTTTTATATACTTGGATGCACTTACACCAATAGCTAATAATTTATTTGCCGTTATGCTTTTGCCAAATTAATTTTCTATCGCGTGTGACTAACGATTTACGGTAAATTCGTGTTTTTTTAGCAAATATGAAGAAGTTTCTTTGAGAAAATTCATAGGGAGCTCCATCCTTTATCGAAACATGTAAATATGCTTATGAACCTAATGATATAGTTGACGGAAATCTGTTCTCTCGTACTCGATCTCGTTTTACAATCATTCTTTGAATAAGATTTATCTTTCATGGTTTCCTAAGAACATAAAAAAATATTTCTATTAAAACATCATTATCACAGAAAATGAAAAGCTACTGGCAGTTGTTTCTGCAAAACTAAATTCCAAAAATTTCGTAGCTTTGTTAAAATGTAGCTTTCTGGCAGCTACAACCGTTATCTACGAGACATACAGGAGATGAGGATTCCTTCCAAGTCTGGTTTTTTATCAATTTGAAGGGGAACACATCAAGAATTTCCTGTAAATTACAACATAACAACAAAGAATATTCAGAACCTCAAGCTATCACTGGATATCCAACTGTCATTGTTTCTTGTGTACCCCTGAATAATGTTGAGGCTATTAGGAAACTCAACTGGAGACGACGATATTCCCGCTTATTTGGTAAAGTGCAGTGCTAAAATTTTCGTCAATCCACTTGTTAAAATTTGCAGTCTATCTATACAGTCGTTCGTGCTGGTCCTGAGACTATTAACAGAGCTACCTCATTTGTTCTAGAAAGAGCTAGACTTTGTAAACAACAACTGGGTGGATATTTTGAACAACTAATTCAATAAAGTAGGGTTGGCTAAAACTACAAATGTGTGTAGCTGGGTTACGATAGAGTTTTGAGCATATGTTCTTTAGACATTTTAACTTGAAATAGGTTCAGTAACACATCCTTAAGCAATGGCTATCACGTTATGGAGCACCCGGTATATATATTACAACAATAAGTATTTAAAATACAATGTTTCATGAAATATTGGTACACATTTCTAGGGTGAAATAATATTAAGTGAATGCAAAATTAGTTGAGTATTTATTTAACTCAAAATTTATTAACTTTTTTAACAAACAAAATGCATGAACTAATCAGGTATATATTCTCCTTCATTATTCGATTGCCTTTCATTGATCAAACAATTTTCGACTCCACGCCCAAGGAAATGATTTTAAAGTGAAGAATTCATCAAGTCCATTTTTAAGCGCGTTATCATTATTAAAGGACGTTCCTCGAAAATTGTTTGACATAAGAGAAAGAGATGTGTGTCAAAAATGGTCGATGCTGTTAACGAGCTAAGCGATGACAAACTAGCAAAGAGACACAATTGTTGGCACGTTAGTTCTTGTCGTTTTTACTAAAAACATACGGCAAACAATCATGCAGTTTTTATACTTTAGCAATGAAATCCAAATACAGCATTGGTTACAGTTCATGATAATGGCGAATTACCAAGTTGACTGACGTAGATCATCATGAATGAAAGCATTCAGATGTTCTTCATCAAAGTCCGATTTTCCTAAACGTTGAGAAACGTTTAGGTCAAAATTGCCCTCTTTAAATCGAGAAAACCATTTCCATACTGTTCTTTACCTAATTATGTTTCCTCCGTAAATAACACAAATTATTCTAGAGGCTTCCGTTGCATTAACTCTTCTAAGGAACTCAAACAAAAGAAAATGTTGGATTCATTTTTCTAGTCTTTTGTCAATAAAAAAAACAATCTTTGTACAAATTCAAAAACTATTCAACAAAACAAAAATACAACATTAAAATAACGTCAGCATATTTCTAATATTTTTTTTCCAGGCATTTTTATTTTATTCGCATTCTTAACTTATGCGTCGACCTGATAAATAAGAAAATTTTCTTCAAAATAAATATTCATTATTGAAACCATAGATGCTGCAGATTTATGGTATATAAATAAACTAGAAAATGATAGCTGGAATAAGTTTCTTTTGAAATATGATCCCTTTATTCCAAATAAGATTAAATGTTGTTTAAGCATTAATTTGAGTTATACAATTACAAAATTAGTTGACAGTTCATGGTCTATCTACATGACCAGAAATCTTATATCCTAGAATGACTGAGGAGGTTCAGAAGAACCATACGTATTTTAGTATAACCATAGGGCCATAACATAACACATACTTCGACTTCTTCATCACGAAGGATGTATGAAGGTGATACTTGTTTCTTCTGTTAATATAATTTATGTTACAATTGAATAATAATTTAAATACTTCGAAATTCATGTCAGTAGCTGACTACCATAAAGAAATCATTCGGTGCTATATCATTCTATTTCAGAACTTTATATCGTCAATGGAAGCGTTTGTATAATTTATTGTATTTGCCATTTAAACGTGTAAACCAAAAATCACGAAAGAACGAAAATTACTAAAACATTTAGTAAAACTACGGTTATCTAATAAATTGTGTCTTTAATGTCTAATTACATAGTACATGTGCATGAACGATATAAACTAGTTGATAGTTTTACGGTATTTATCTGGCTTTAGCAATTGATTGACTTTAACAGAAACAATAAAATTTAGCCCCAGTGCTTCCCGTAAAGTTAATATTAGGAACTACTCCGATAATGTTAGAAACGCTGCCTCCAATGTGTTTTTTATTCTTTAAATGAATTTCAGTTTTTAACTATATTTCGAAAAAGAATTTATTTACTGATTCTTGAAACACTATTCGAATGTTTAGTGAACACTCTGGTAACCTTAAAAAAGATTCACTAAATATCGTATATTTCTCTGCACTAACTTATTGCAAATGTCTTTGATATCAATTAAAAGGCATCAAGTGCGTGATGTTTTTAGAACACATTGTGCTATGTAAGACTAAGGCAGAACAAGTAGTTACAACCAGAATTTTCGCACATAAAAGCAGAACGATGATCCCTGTAAGTTTAGGTGAAGTGCAATAATTTAGACGGAAAAAGTCGTGTTACATCAATGTGCTGAAGACATCAATAAGTCAAGGAAGGAACTCACAAGGATTGTCTGTACTATCTAGATGAACAATAATAAAACGGTGATAATAGTCTGGGTTCCAGAAAATGGCTATACCGAAATTAATGATTCTTCGTCAAGCTTTGTCTATGCCTTTCATACGACCGGAGCCTTACTACAAAAAAAGCGAAATAACCATGAAAAAATAGACTGAAAAACCTGCTCGAGAAAGGTGGAAGAACTTCCCAAATGAAACACAGGCAAAACAATTCCTTAGGGGACAGTTGCTAAACTTTACAACAAACTTACAGAGTATGGACAGAAAGTTATTATGATTAAAATGAGTCTACTATCAGATTACTATAACCTCAAACATATGAATAATATAAGTTTGACAAGAAAAACCACATGTCGATTATGTGAAATAGAAGAAGAAACCATAATTCACGTACTACATCAGTGTGAGGAGAATGCGGTTCCTACAAGTGAAAGATGAATATTCCGAAGCAGGACTGCATGTAGAAAAACCACTCTTAAAGCTGCTAGGTCAAACTAAAAGAACTAAACTAGGCAACATATTATAACGAGACATGAAAAGCACAAAGGATCTAGGAAGGCCGCAGTGGAATAATCTCTGTCCACTATCTACTATCTGTCTAGTGGACCGACTTAGAAATTTAAACGATACTTATTATAGTTTAAGAGTTGAAATACTTTAATATTATTGCGAAGATAGTACCATATTTATAAGGTTATTTCATAAGATTGTATACTTGAGATCTGAATAATTTCAAAACTTTTTTGTGGAGCATAGAATACTTATATTTTCAGTTGAAGTCGTGTATGTGCTTTGAAGAAATATAATCACTGCGTTCCAGTTATTTGAGTTTTTTCTTTATAGCATAACGAAAACGAAGGATTAGGCAAAGTACGGGCGTCATACAAGAACCGGGAAGCGGGCGTTCAACATTTAGCAAGTTAGCTCTCTCGTTTGCATTTTACTGAAAAAATTTTTCTCTTTATAACATATTGTGACGAAATATTGCATCGTTTCTTATAAACAACATCCGCAGCCTCCCTTCTTAACATCCAACAGTAACTTGTAGCATTCTATTTGCACTGGTACCATTTATCCATTTTCAAAAACGTCGTGGTGGAAGCACTCGCCGTACTTATCATTTCGTCGCCCATGTTTTTCGAACAAAAGTTGGAATGAATGTGGAATATACACTTTAAGCGACATATTGCAGCTAGTATGCTAGCATGCTTGTATCGTGTCCACTACCAAAGTTTTGTAATTTTCTGCTTTTTTTCCTCAAAAAACTGATAAAAACTTGTACCACATACGGCGCTGACAATTTGATTTCACACTTCCCATCACTTTATTTATTTATTATTTTTCGTATTTAAGATCCAACAAAAATATCATCTTTGATTTTCCTTCTGTTGTTTTTGAGAAATTATTTAAAATTGTCACTTTCTTAATCCAGTGCAAAGCTTTCCGTGAGCCCTAGGTCAATGTACAGAGGTGGTATTATAATCTTTACCCTTTCCACTAAAGACTGATATTGTACGTTGTATTTTCCTTGTAAAAAAGTTCTATCGTAGTGGAAATATCTGCCTAATATAATGAATTTCCATATCACGACTGCTCCAAAGAGTTAAAAACAACAATATTGTAATCTGATTGCACACCCAAAATAATTGCAGTAAATGTTCCAAGAATAATCTTCGTGTTTTATAGTCGCTAAACATATTTTCAAGTTTTCTTAAGTCTTCTTCATAGAAACAGCATGACTTATTAGAATGGAAAGGTAAAGGTTATCATTATGTAATAAAACTGCTTTCCAGAATTATGGGTATATTTAATTGGATTGGTGTTATCTATTTTGACCTTCTTCAGTCCTACGATTATCATTATCATAGAATTAAAGGAAGTTTATATAATTAGACCGTATTTGGGTTTTCAACTGAAACATCAGCTACTTGAGCATGTTAAACTTCTCATATTGCATTCAATAAAAACTGTCTTGTATATTCACATTAATATTAATTTATCTTCACTATTTTTATTGAACATTTTCTAAAATAGCTAGTATTTCTTAGAGCATACTTCAGTTACATTATAAATTAATAATCATTTACTGAGATTCACGCGAATACACCTGCATTAAATTGTTTAGATATTGTTGACAATGTTTTTGAAATTGTCGAATTTTCTATAAGATAGTGTTCCCTGTCATTTTTAGTTACAGATGATTTTTTCCCATTTGGCAAATCTATTAACAATCACGAACTGTAGATCGTAATATATCCCGAAAACTCCAAATAGTTTACAAATATCATCGCAGTAGACCAAACTGCCTTCATACTATAGAAATCAACAAGACATTTTCATGTTTGCATTTTCTCTGCAACCGGAATTAATATTACCGTTTTTCGAGATAATTTGTAAGGGGTCTTTCATTAAGCGCTTCTTATTGTTAAATTTAAATAAAACAAAGTGTGTGTGAGATATCATCGAAATTTTTTATTCGTTTGAAACGCCTATTGATGCCGTTATGTATGGAAAATAACATCGTGCAAATGTCCGCCGCGGGTTCGCTGAGTGGCGCGCATTCGAAATGTCCAATTTTCCATGAGTCTGGCACATAAATCAGACTGAATTTAACCGATAGTATGGGTTATGTTGGCTTTGAGAGCCGCTATGGTTTGTGGCATATTCGTATAGACCTGCGACTTAAGAAAATCCCACACGCGAAATGACCATGCCCTCATATCGCTCATGCAGAATGTCCATTGTGGCATGAGCTGTGTGGCACGTAGCGCCGTCTTGTTGAAACCACATGTCGTTGGTGTCCATATTATTCAATTCGGCCCAAAAGAAGTTGATAATCATCTACTCATAGCGCTCGCCGTTGAGGGTGATGGCCTGGTCAACGTCGTTTTCAAAGAAATATGGACAGATGACGCCGCCAGACCAAAATCCACACCAAATAGTGACATTTTCGGGATGCATTGGACGCTCTTGGACCTCATGTGGATTGGTATCGTCCCAAATTGGCGACCGTAAAATGAGCGAAGCACGCAGAACGTTGCCCGAACAGAACACCCATTTCGATAAAACAATTTTATCATTTGCACGTGTTGTTGAATGCTATATCCGTTCATGGTGACTAGGCAAAACAGACTGAATAAATGACAGTCAAGTCGACAGATGTAGCTTCAACAATATGGTCGCTATCAACAGAAGTCTCTACTGGAAGACCCGTTATTTTGTATGCGCTCATGACTTAATCCCAGTGTAAGTAAAATGTTCAATGATTGCAGTAGGAGTTATATTAGTAGTCTACTCGGTTCATATCAAATCAAGAATAACCCATGAATTCGCCAGAGATCAGGGCTTAAGATAAATTGGCTTAGTAAATGAACGAATTAATAATATATCTGCAACTTTAACTTGACCACACACGCTAATCAGAATGAAGATTCTATCAATAACTTCTCAACTAGTATACGTTAAAATATGTCCTGCACTTATCCTTTCAAAGAATGATCTTCCTTTCATAATAACGCAAGATCATGTAATGCAGAAAAAAATTTACACATGAGCATGTTCTAACTCACCTGATTATACTCACCTGACCTTGCACCCTATGATTATTACTCCGTTTTGATCGCCTGCAAAGTTTTCTTTGAAGAAAAATTTCTTTAATAATTTATATATTAAAATCTATTCTGGGTCAAAGACATCAGTAATCTACCTGATAAAAGGTAAGAGGTATCTGTAAATAATGCCGAGTGTATCGTAGACTAGTATATAATAACTGCTTGTTTTATCGATAAATAAAGTTTTGCTCAAACGGAAATTGTTTATGAATCACCCTGACAAAATTAGTATTAATATTCTTAAAGTAATATCGCCATACTTAAATTTTATTAGTGCTAGTTAGTTCCGAAATTATCCCGTGAAGAATAAAATACGAAATGTTCGTTACCTTTTAAGTTAAGAAACTAATGAAACGCACCATTTATTAGACTAAACTTTATCAGTGACATTTTTACGTTGGGTCATCCACTATGCCATGCGAAATAATTAGAGTAGTTTTTAAATAACATTAATCGTAAAGTCACCTTAAGAAGTCGTCTATTTGCATTTTAATTTTAGACATGCTCAACCATCTCCAAATAGAACACGAACTGAGAATAACCCTGATGTTTGAAACACTCTCCTTACATTCTAAATTAGTACGCCGCAAGCGAACGAGATATTTATTTGTATTAACTTTTGTGGAATGAATTATTACGTCAAAGAGTAGGGCATAAAAAAGATTTACGATGTATTCTGTTATCATAGCATACGAGCAATTTTTGAACATGAAGTAGAGATTAAATACGTCGTTAAAGTTATTTATTCATTAGAATAAAGATAAATTTTGTGTAATAATGAATTTTCTAATTTAAGGTTAGAAATTCAAAATTTACGTAATTACTCAGTTAAATGTTTACGTAATGTATTGATTTTATAATATTATTTTTATAATGTGTTTGCACACATAAATACTTACACCATTACGTTTAGGTGCAGTTTTAATAATAAATTCTAGTAAGAGTATTTAATATTCTTTATTGGCAAGACAGAACGGGGGTATTATAACATTATTAGTAATAAAATCTTCAGAAATCTAATACATTATTTATTTCCTAAGCAGAAAAGGAAAACAAAAAGAGACAAATTAAACGTCAGAATCTACCGGCTGTACTGGAGAGTCATTACCGGTTTTTCTAACAGATGTCGCTAGGTTTAAATATGCAATATTATGATTTGACACATATGCCATTTTTTCTACTGATATCAAGCTTCAAAGCCATACATTTTATATTTTACGAAAGTAACACCGTCATAGATTCACCTCTTGGAAAATGTCGAGTTTCGTGCCTGAAAAAGTGCATTTGCGCCACGTATTACTTTTCTTATTTAATCAAAAGAAGAAAGCCGCTGAAAGACATCGTTTACAAGTATAAACTTACGATGAGCATGCCCCTACCATAAAAACATGTGAGGTGTGGTTTCGACCACTCAAAAGTGGTGATTTCCATGTGTAAGATAAAGAACGTTCTGTTAGACCTGAAAAGTTTGGAGACGGGACACTGCGGGAGTTATTGGATGCAGAATCAACCCAAACTCAAAAACAATTGGCAGAAGCGTTAAATGTGGCACAATAAACGATTAGCGACCAATTACGAGCAAAATGGTTGCCACATCAATTAAATGACAGGCAACTGGAAAAATCGAAAAATCGTCTGTGAAATACTGCTTCGAAGGTATGATATTAAGTCATTTCTGCATCGAATTGTGACGGGTGATGAAAAATGGAACAAACAAAAAATCATGATTATTACCTGACGAAACCGGCCCATCGACTCCAAGACCAAAAATCATTTTGGTCGCAAGACAATGCTCTATGTTTGGTGGGACCAGAGTGTCGTGGTATATTATGAACTGTTGAAAGCTGATGAAAAAGTTAATACTGATCGCTACCGACAACAAGTTATCATTTTGAACCATGCATTGATAGGAGAACGTCCAGAATGGGCCCGAAGACACGCTAAAATGATTTTACAGCACGATAATGCGCCGTCTCATACAGCAAAACCGGCCAAGGAAGCGGCGAAAGCACTTGCATGGGACGTAATATCGCACCCACCGTACTGTCCAGGCTTTGCCTTGTCTTTTGACTGTCGCCTATTCGTATCAATGAGAAACGCGTTTGCAGAGCAGCACTTCGCCAATTTCTTCAAAAAAGTTAGAAAAAAGCTCGATGAATGGTTTTGGTCGAAGAATAAACAGTTTTTTTGGGATGGCATCCATAAATTGTCTGAAAGATGGGTAACATGTGTAGAGTCAAATGGCCAATACTTTGAATAAATAAAGTTTTCCATTTTCTTGAAAGTTATATAGTTTTTTACGAAGAAACCGGGAGTGACTTTCCGGTACACCTGGTACATGCAATATACAGTACGATTATTTATAGACAAACCTTGTCGATTGAGAGTCTAAGTGTAATATATCACTTGTCTTGTAATAATTGTGTCCAATAAAGAGGTAAATATATGAAGTTTCTCTTCCACAGCTAATTATAAAGTTCAAAATCACTTATACATATATGTATATATGATACGACTTTAAATTGTTGGTATATAGAATTTTTCGAGTGTTGGTTACGCATGAGGTTTAGATCTGTGCTTTTTTTCTTCATTGGTGTCTCTAGGAGGATTATTAATCCTCCTCGTTCGAAGGATGAGTTCCGTATTTCACTATATGTAATACTCGTACCGAAAGCAAACATTACATTGATTTGTGTAACGTTTACATACAAATATGTACACACGCTAATATAAAATATATTTCTATTCCTTAAAACTTTTAGTGAAAATCAACTGCAACAGAAATGTGGAAAAAATATAATTAATCTGAAAAAAACTGCATTTATCAAAAATAAGCAGACAAAGTTTTAAAACAGCATTAAACAGATTTACAATATATTCACATTGGGCTAGCTCTTAGCGCTCCTGCTTTTAGGCCTTCCATCATCGGTAAAGTTTGAGTCAATCGACGATTATAGTCATCTACTAGAAATACACGGAGCAAGTTTACTAAACATTTAAAAAATGTTATTAGTAAAGAACTAATACTTTTGAGTCCAATAAAAACGTATTTTAAGAAAATGCTACACTTTGTGATTTCAACATACATGTATGTACAAATATATATATTAGGTGCGCAAGTTAGTTCTCACTGTTTTTTTGATGAAAACGCAACTTTATTGTGAAAAAATGTTTACAAATGACACATTCAAAATATTGCCCATCGCTAGCGACAACTTCTTTTTCCCATATTTCTGACAGAGCTCGAATACCGTCACGGTAGAAGTGTTCGTCTTTTGAGGCTATCCACGAATCAAGTCATTTTGAGATGTCTTCATATGAGCGGAACTGCTGATTAGCCAGACCATGTGCCATCGAACGGAACAAGTAATAATTGGACGGCGCAATATCTGGGGAATATGGCAGGTGCGTTGCCATGCTGTAGAATCTCTTTTTCGTGCCTCTGCTCGTATTATGGCCGCTTTTCGCGCAGCGCTCGGTTCAATCGCATCAATTGAGTTCGATACTGTTCCCCAGTGATGGTTTCGTTCGCTTTCAACAGCTCATAATAAATAACACCGCCCTGGTCCCACCAAATACACAGCAAAACCTTGGCAGCGTGAATATTCGGCCGAACCGACGACGTAGAAGCATGACCGGGCAGTCCCCATGATTTTGTTCTCCTTGGGTTGCTGTAATGAATCCATTTTTTATCGCCCGTAACGATGCGATGAAGAAAACTCTTCCCTTTTTGCCGCAGGAGCAATTGTTCACAGACGAAAAAACGACGCTCAAATCGGCTGAACTACTGCATTGAAACTGTTTCAGTGCAGTAGTTCAGCTCTGAAGATGTCCCGTACAAATGGGTACGAAAGGTCGGCAAATATACAAGTGACGCGGTTCCGGCCCGGAAACCCAGAAGCAGATTGTATACAAAAATTTTCATTCATTTTTGTATAGAATTTCCTATATATCCAACATATCTACTTATTCCAAACTTAATTAAAAGTTTGTTTTCAGACTATCCCCTTTTTCATCATTGATTCGTTCAATAAGTTTCAGTGGATAATAATGCAATGTTACTTTCAGCATAATATAAAAATTAAAAAATTTAAACAAATATTGATTTGATACATTAGCTAGAATATGTAAGATGTCTGATGCAACATATTTCGCAACGCAATATGTCTGCGTCAGTTTGATTAATGTGTTGACAATATATTGACAGTAAATTATTGGTCTAAAATCAATTTAAAATTTGTAATAAATTTTCTTTAATTTTCCATATTCCAGCAAGTATGTCTCAATCGTTTGAAACCACGTACAAACGTTACTATAGAAAACATGAAATCGATCGCCGACACTTGTAAGTTATTAATAATACCTTTCCTGTAATATTTATACACCGTATTCGCGCTTTTATAGATTAGCGCCAAGTGATAGATTTGCTGAGCATTTACCCGAAAGCGGTAATTGGTTGATAATAAAGACATTGGAGGAACAACAAAAGGCAATTCAAAGTTCTATTTTCCATTTTAAAAGAAGTTCAAAAAGTCCTGCAAACATTAATCTTTGTTCTAACATTTATAAAACTTCATTTCTAAAAATAATAAGCGTCTAAGTGTTTTCAACAACGTTAAATTTATTACATTTATTTCAGTCAGGATTACCATTGACTGAAGTGGAAAATGCTGTAAAAGCAATGTATAGAAAGAGATTGCGGAGTACTTATCAATTGGCCTATTGCAAAGATCGTAAGTACTAATTGGTAACTAAAAATGTATGTAAATTATGAATTTTCTTTTACCTATAGTTTGTCAGCTTTTGTCTTTATTATTGTTGAATCTCCATTCTCATGTTCAAGCAATAAGCTTATAAAATTTTATTTAAAAAACATTTTCCGTTTGTGCTAAATTGGAATGTGTTCGGCACCCGCACGGGTTAATATGCGTATGGTTTGAAAACTATGCATGAAATAAAACACATAAATGTCATACATTTTTATTTTAACAGCGAACTGTTCGGTATGTGAAGGTACATGTGCATATAATAATTCCATAAGCATGAATATAACAGTTAAAATACTTAGGAAAAGAGACAGTTCAAATACATCGCTTCGCATTGAATGGATCGAAGTACCCCCAATAGAGTAGAAATGTTCGACACTGTCAACCTTGCACTTATCGGGGGAGCGTCATGCAACTATCCAGTAGCAACCGTGACGCGGCCGGTTAATTTGGCGGTTCGCACTCCCCTGACGTACAATATATACACGAAATAAATACAATTAGTACATAAACCACATAATTTTATACATAAAATACATAATCATATACATAAAACACTATATACTGTAATGTCCTCTTACGCTAAATAGGACTTGAAATAAATACCCGTATTCTTACCTTACCAACAATTCTTTCGCTTTACTTTTAGGGTGCTAAACTAGCTCAAAATTAAATTTGGCGGGTAGGGGAATTCCCTGTTAATTAGATGAAATATGACGCCACACTGTTGCTACCCTGAAAGAGTCCATGCCAATATTGAAACAATAACGGATCGAAAGAAATATGTTCGTTAGTCTATTAACTAAAACCCTAAAGTCAAGGGGTCCCTTTCGTAAAAAGAAAAAGAAAAGTTAGGCTCTATACAAGTTTATTGTATGGTCAAAACTATGATTTACAAGGTATAGAGTACAATTGTTTATTACGAATAAGTATTAAAATAATCCTCCTCTATACATGTAGTTGGTTCACACAAAATTATATAATAGTATACGTACGCCTTATTGGACACTTCCCAATAACAACAAGAGAGCACACAAACAAAATAACTGCAAAAAATACACAAAATAATAAATAGTGAACTAAATTACTAGTTTCTTTAAATAATGAACGTAATGACAAAAGGTATAATTTGACTGTGGTTTTAAAAGAATATGTTAAAGCGAATTAAAAGAAAACTATAATTGTGGGACTGACGATAAACTAATTGCTTGTTAACGCGCAAAAGGGACTATTTAATGCTAACCGTACAAAAAGCCCTTAATTAAGCTAGAATTTACAAATGAGTGGGAGCCATATCTTTCTGTAAAATATTGATTCGTGTACTTACGAGGCCCTTAATTGTCAAAGTCGAACTAACAGATAAATGAAAGTACTTGTTTGATACCAAAGGCTGGTTTCAGCTATTGATTCTACCAATTATACGAATTAATGGTTACTTAAATGCCTTCTGTTAGTTTGCCTTGCTTTTAAATTTCATTGGGGCTTAAATAACTCAACAAACAGTCTTAAATGGTCCCGTAACGGAATAAAACTGTAGCATATACATTCAGCTGTTGTTACCACAGTTTTTAGAATCAATTAACGCAACAAATTAATATACAATAAAATAAAATAGTGGTACGAACGTTTTACCCCAGATTTAGTATTCCAATGACCCCAATGGATCTGGTCAAATTACTACGTTACCCCTTGAACGTGTTAAATATATATATATATATATATATATATATATGTAACATGTGGTAGATAGGTAGGGAAAACTCAGAACTTTCTGGTTGGTTTTTTGAGGGTTAATTAACTGTATTTAAGATCGTCCCTTCACCTCCACTATATCTGAGAAGAAAATATTGCATATATTCTTCATGATTAGAATTAAAATTTACACCATTTACACTTGAATAAAGAATATTCAAGTTATGGTATATAAATACATCTGTATACTAACGTTATTTTAATTTACTTACAAAAATTACGATTTCTTATCTACTTATTCCATTGCTTCTAGAAATTCCTAAGGATGAATATTTTATGGAGCCTTCGGAAAATGAATTATTACGACTGGCTACTGAATTGTACTCGCATGAAGATGTGCCTGTTCTACCAACGAGGCCAACAGCTAGACGAGGTAACTACAATTAAGCAAGAAAATACTAATTACATCTGTAAATTTTACACATATTATTCGCTAATAACCAAACATGGATATGTTCTTAACGAATATGCTCCAAATTCGATATTTTGGTTCAATGAATATATACTTATATCAGAACACAGTCCTCATTCCGCTTCTTTTTAATCTCTACTACTACTAATGATGCTATTAATGATACATCAGTCGCGAGTTCATTGAAATTTGCTTAATATAGTGATATATCTAGAGCTGCTAAAGAAAACTTTTGAAAAGCCAGAAGAATTTTTTCTGAAAAAAGCTTATCATTATTATTAGAAGTATTATTCAAAACTTAACGAAGCCAATGTTTGCTCAATAAAAAATTAAACGTTATTTGCTATATGATGAAACTTCCCAGTCGGTTTAAAATTGACAACAAGAAGCAAGATAATAAGGAAACTCATAGAGATGACTAGAATTCTGATGCAAATAAGCATTACAGAACGATACAATCACTTATGCGCTGCCGAATACAGTGTTTTAGTGTGCAGTCAGACTAATCATTATATGCCCATTCGAATAACCTACACCAGTACTGACTTTTCGGTAATGTTAATAATACACCACCATAGATAAAAAGAAAAAAAAAACAGACAGAAAAAAAAACAAAGAATAAGCAATCGTTTACACTTTAGAAGCGTTTCTGTTCTTGAGAAGACCACTCGCTACATTTTATATTGAAAATCAAGAAATTAGTATAGCAAATAGGAAAATTTACAGACAGGTTAATAATTTGTAAAATCCATAGAGAGTTAAATAAGTCATAGGGATGATAAATAAGCAGCAACGTATTACTTTGTAACTTATTTATTATCAAATTTAATTATTTTTGTTTTGTTTTCGTTCTTTTATTATGATTGTACTGTCACTATAAAAATATGGTCAGGCTAAGCAATTGATTTGTCTCCTATTGTTCTAAGATTTTGTCTATCTGATTTCCTAATCATATATTCTAAGATTAGTTCGAACAAAGTTGCTGACTAAGACATCGGAACTAATTATGAGGTTTCCGCTTTCTGCTCTTTGAATTAGCACACTAATAGTTGTAAATCTTATCATTCTGATTAATCTCCTTGATTCGCTACATATTTCTAGTTCTTTCAGTACTGACATGAATTCCCTTGAACTTCTTTTAACTGAATCGAAATTCTCAGTGAAAATCTCCGAAAAGCAGCTTCATATCTAATCGGAATTCACTTGCTTTGTCCATAATCTGAATTTGTGTATGGATAGGGTTCCTAGGCTAAAGCCATGTTAATACTATTGCACTATTTTGGGCTTGCATTCATTATCTAAATACATTTAAATTGATGTTGAGAAAATCTTATATGCAACGCGTAATAATCTGATTCTTCTATAATTCCTTCATACTTGCTGATTTTCCTTTTTTTTATATGCAGGTAAAATTTTTCCGGCTTCCCACTCAACAAGTATTCTTTCTATCATCTCCACACTTTATCGACTTTAAGCCATCCTTACTTACAGATTTTTCATTCTTACTTTTCTTAATAACTTATATCACTTCCTCGTCCGTTGGTTCTTCTACTACATATATGTTCCTCAATCACTTTTTCAGCCTACCCTTACATGTCTTATTTGTTTATTATTTGTTTAATGTTAGTCAAGCCTTTGATAAAGTTTAGCACACCGGTTTATATATAAAGCCAAACACTTTTTGCTATCACTTATTTATCATATTTTAAAGTCCTACCTAAGTGACAGGGAAGTGAACGAGAATACATTCCAAAGCTCTGCAATATTATCTAGTGTCCGACAAGGTAGTATCATTGGTCTTTTGCTCTATTTTATTTACAATACAGACCTGCCAACAACAAGAAACACCACTATAAACACATTTGGTGATTACGCAATTATTTTAGCATCCAACACAGACACAATTAAAGCTTAAAATTCTAAACAGACTCTCTTAGACTAGATAGAATCCTGAACAAATAATGAAAATTAAAATCAAGAAATAAAGTCTGCACAACTTAAATTCACGCTCAGACAAGATCTGTCTCACTATATTTCAACGGTATAAAAATTTCACTCCGTTCACACAAAATATTTAAGACAGTAACTTCAAATCTAAGTATCACATTATCGAAAAACGAAAACGGATCAATATCAAGATAAAGGAACTATATTGTTTTATCGGAAGAAAATTTAAGTTATCATTTGAAAGGAAACTATCATCAAATCAATCTACACCTTCAGAACAGTAATATGGGAATTTACCTGCAAATCAATGTAGCCATAATATAAAGAAGCCTGTCAAAAATACTATGAATGATAGCTAATACACCTTGACACATATCAAAAACCAAACATTTCATGAAGACTTGTACGTGCTATTTGTCAAAGACATGATCAAAAGAACAGCATAGATCATCATGATATACTGCAAAGATATCATAGTAACCTTGTTATTATACATCCTCTGTTAAAATAACAATACCATGGAACGCTTAAGAAGTATGACGAATAGACTGTTAAGAAGTATAAAGAGGGCTCATTATTGGGAGAGGTTCCGTCATATTACTATAGGGCAGGATAACTTTTAAGGATAACTCATTAGCTCATAGAATTATTATACGTAATTCTGATTGCCAATTGTATAATTATTTTAAAAAAATTTTCTTAGCTGCCTGCTCGTGTTCATCTGGGTTAATATTTATTTAAAATAGTTGTCCCAAGTCTTCTGTCTTTGTTTTTCATACTTTTCAATTTACTCTTATAGGTCTTATTTTGTTAATTAATTTTCTTAAAGAACGCTTGCTTATTTCTGTTACTACTTTCTTTTTCATTTCTTCTATTTTCGTATCGTTCCATTTACTTTTGTTTCTTCTTATTGATTCATTGCAGTAATCCCTGATCTTTTTGTATTATTCTAACTGTTCTATTTTATTTGATTTGAACCACTTTAGCCAGTTTTTCGCTTTTTCTTCCGCATTTTTATCATTCCTTATTATATCATCCTTCCTTTGCTCTCCTTTTCCCTTTACCTGCATGGTCTACTGCTACTTTCTCCTATACTTTCCTTTAATGCTTTCAATAGAATTCAGAAATCCAGCATCAAAGAACTGAATGACAATCACCAAATGAAGGAATCTACTAAAAAGTCCAGTTTAGGTAAATAAAAACATCAAAACAATACGATTCCAAAGAGATTTTTCACAAAAAAATCTATTTCAAACCGTCCAATAGTTAATTCTGTGTATTATCTTTGTAAATTGAAGCATTGGTAGATTACATTCATCACGAATATACTATGAAACAATTGACAATTGTCTCGAAATAGTGTAACTTCTCATTATTCAATTATTACTGATTTTTTGCCAAAAAAAGTCGTTTTTCCAAATTCACCCGCTTCGACTTCGTGCGATTATTCGTTATTCTTAACGTTATTTCGTAGTTTTTAACGTTATTTCGTTATTCTAATTTGCATTTGGCGATGAAAGAAAGCCATTCAGCTATAATTAAGGGTGCGATCAACAATCTTAATACATCCTATATGATGCACTGCTGGGACGAACGAATCGTTGTATTTTGCGCTGGAACGAATGATTTTCGTCAAGATTCTTCAAAATGTCCATTATTACACAATTCAAAATTGTTTATTTTAGCATTCATTCATTTGTTTCTACTACGTGGTACAAGCGACATCTTTCTTTATTACTGGCACATGCATGTTAATTCATAAAAAGAATGTTTATAATAATGTTTTATAATCGAAATAATATTTAGATTAATAATTTGAAATTGTGCGAATTTATAGTCGGTTGACTATATAATGTGACAATAGATTCAAACGTTTACCGGAAGTCTATTTTTATTGGCATCTTACACAAATAAAAAAGTCATCTTTGTTGATGTATGTAATTTTATAGCTTGCATTTATAAAAAATATATGAGGCAACGTATTATTTACATTTATATTACATAATCAGAAAACTAAACACATCCTCCTTTTAGATAGTCGTAAATGTGTAGTTTCTCGTACTTTTAATTTGCCCCCGTTTTTCTCTGATTATAGAAACATGCGATAGCTGATGTTACTAGAATTATAAACATTTAAGCTTCTAGATAACTTAACTCTTGTATCTAAAAGATGCTACTCCATAATTGAATCTTTATTCTTTAATTACTTTTAGTGTTTGGATATTTAAGGCCAGCTTATACTTACACGCCTTTAACGATGTATCAGCTAGTTCATGGTCAGACTGCATATCGTATTCTCAGAGATGGATTACCAAAGAGTACCACTACAGACAGTAATCTTCTTCGAAAAGATAACGAAGTTAAACCAGAAGTAAAGTCGGATCTCGATCAAAGTGCAAAACCAAGCAAAAAAGAAGTAATTTTAAAGAATTCACCCGGTAATTATAAATTAGTTACTAAAGCGAACGTACATTATTGTAACTGTATAAATTGAAATAAAGTGTTCTATCTTATCGAAGTGTTAATAATATCTACAGAAGATAAAACTATTACTAACATTTGTAAAATATACATATAAGGTGTTCCAATAAGACATTTCATTTTTAATAGCCTGCCAGTTTAACAGTTGTCATGACTCCACCTGTAACTACTTGGAATGATATACGAAAATGAGGCTGAAACAACTGTTACGGTGAATGGATTTCGCTATCGAACGATAATTAATGATTTTGTATGACTGGAATTGGAAGATCTTGTGTGGACGATGTTTATTTTCAATAAGACGGCGCTACGTGCCACACAAGTAACGATACCATCACCCTCCTCTTTAAGAGTTTAGAAGGAATCAGAACATAATTTGTATTAAATCGCTTTTTGTAAACTAGAGATGCTCGATGAAAGCAAGATTGGCCAATATCGACAACACCAAAAGACTATCGGCACTTATTACAATTAGCACTTAGAAATCGTAACCAAGATTGGATGTGAGTTTGCTGCTGCGACTGGAAGACTACTATCAACGCAAACAATAAAAAATCATTTTCATACGTCTGACTTATATGTCCAAACATTGTCGATTTGCATTTCTCTTATTACAGAGAATAAAAGTGCTTAATATAAATGAGGGCAAGTATTATTCACTAACGAATTGAGATTTATAAGACAAACACATTCTAATGTGGTGTGACCCCGGTACACGCAATAACATACAATTTATACATAAAAGACTTCAGTATGAGATTAGTAGTGTAATAGTATAGGCTGCGTAGAAATCGTGCTTTTAATGCAACCCAGGTTCGAAGGGAGTTTGCTATTGGAAGGTCACTATTAATGCAAGTAATAAGAAATCATTTGCCTGGCTTATATGTCCAAAGATAGTTGGTTTGCATTGCTCCTACTGACGAGCATGAAAGAGCCCATAGAATGTGGCCAAATAATCATATCAATTGACATCATAAGGAATAGAGACAATTATTATTCAGTGTCAATCCAGATTTACATTGCAGCCAAATAATTAGGGTATTCTGATTTGGCATGAACCTGACAGACACGATAACCCGCAGTTTATCCAGGAAAGGCTTAAATTTGAGGGTAGGAGCGTAATAATATCTTTTTGGGTAAATACTGGAGGACACATCTTGTTTTTCCTTGAAAATGGGGCTCAAGTTATTCAGAGATATCTGGACGAAACTCTGTGACTCATTATGCTTCCGTATGCTGCAGCAATGGAAGAAGAATTTACTTTTGCGGACGATTATGCTCGCCCCCATAGAGTGAACATTGTGAACAATTATATTAATGAAGTTGTATAGAGTGGCCAACTAATTCCCTAGATAAGTATCCAATAAAACGTGTTTGGGATATTGTGGGCACGAAATGTGCTACTAACGGGTTAAACAAAAGAAATGTCATAATTTGAACTAGCTGCCATTTTATTATAAATATAAAAAAGAGCTCTGTTTTCATAAAAAGTTTATTTGAAAGTATCAAATTGATGACATTAATTGGAAAAAATTATATCGCTCAAATGGCCACCTCTCGAGTTGATGCACAATTGCGCTCGTTTTACGGCATTTTGAATTGTTGCTCGCAAAACATCTGGCTCCAAATTGGCGATATCTTCTTAAATGTTAGCTTTCAAGAATTGCAAGGTTCGTGGTTTGTTGTGGTAAACGCGAGATTTAAAAAAGCCCCAAAGGTCTGCTGCTGTTAAATCTGGCGATTTGGACGATCAGTTCGAATCTTCAAATCGGGAGATCACTCGACCTGGAAATTTGTATCTCTAAATCTCCATCGTTGCCCGAGCTGCGCAGTGGTTGCTCCGTCCTGTTGAAACCGACAATAATCAAGACCAAATTCAGCAACTTGCGACCAAAAAAACTCGTTTAACATCTGCCTGTAACGCTCAACATTTACGGTTACGGTGGTGCCATCGGCGTCTTCAAAAAAATAAGGGCCAGTCACTTTTTCACGGCAAATGCCGCACCAAACAATTACTTTGAGGGGATGCAATGGCTCTTCATGCATTTCTCTTCTCTTCTTAAAAATGGGAAATGGGCTTCGTCGCTCATTATGATTTTTGATATAAAATCATCCTCTTCTTGCATTGAGTATGGCAGTAAGTTAACCTTATGCGACGGTCAGCAGGCAGCAATTCGTGAACAGTTTGCACTTTGTAGGGGAACATTTTCAAATCTTTCACCAAAATTCGTTGCAACGAACGTCTGCTGATACCTAATTGTGTGCATCGTCGTCTCGTTGATGTTTGTGGATTCTCACTGACGTCGTCGGCAACAGCAGCGATGTATTCAGTCGAACGAGCAATACGAGGGCGGCCACTTCTTGCGACATCTGTAGGAGACACAGTTTGCAAGAGGCGCTTAGCCAAACGCTTAATTGTTCGAGCACATGGAATACGACGACGAGGAAAACGAAGACGAAATTCACGCTGCGCTAAAACAACAGACTGAAAATTTGTCAAATAAGCGGTAAAAATAATTGCACATTCTTGAGGTGTGTATGGCTCCATGGCTTATTGACAACTAATTCTCTATATATCTACATCATAAATGTCAAAGCACAGTGACATTTGGCACCATCTGCAAAAATGGAAGCCAATTCAAATTATGACATTATTTTTGCGCCATCTGTTAAGAACACTTCAGGAATTAGAGGTTGCTATCAAGTAGGAATGGAATACGATTACCGCATGTTCAGCATGCTAACCTGGGCATGCCATTACGATGTTAAACTTTTTTAAATGTTCATATAGATCATTGATATTGTCAATTTACATTTTTTGTAAGGATTATTGCAATACAACTTCTGTAAAATTTAATATTTTTATAACTAATCTAAATAATGTGTTCAGATACTTCTCCACAAATATATTGAAACCAAGAAATGATATTAAATAAACTTATTTTAGTTTATTATAATGCTTATGAAACATCCTTTAATTGCTTTGAACATGTAGGAAAATGTATAAATACTTATTTCGAAAATAAAACTATTTACTTGGTCAGGCGCCGAACATTTCACTTTATTCTCGTACATAACTTGATAACATACTAGATATGTATTCCACTTTAACATAAAGAAAGTAATATAAACACCCACTCCCTTCCTATTTCCAAAAATTGTGTTAGTCAATGTAATGTATTGTATGTAGTTGATACATAAACTGGAATGTCCAAAGATAAAATCAATGTAAAAAGTGTGGGTGTTTGTGTAAAAAGGAAATAGGAAGTTGTCCAACTTATTTTTTTTTATTGAAAATTACGAAAATCGAATAATAAAAAGAATTTCAAGTTAAAATGAAGTAAAAATAAGTATATTGACACCCACGGAGACTAACATTTTAAACTTTATTGACCAAAATATGAACTATCTTCATGTAAAGTAACAAGCACTTTTGCCACCCAAATATCTATTATTAAATGTTATTTGGAATAAAAATACCAAATTTTTCGTTTGTGGCATACTAGATAATATTAATAGTACATATTATGAAAATACATACACACACGCAGACACATAACAGAAAATGTAGTAAGATGTTAAAGATATATAGGCCAAACGCAAATTAAGACGCGCTTTGGTTTCTCATATGAGAGAAAATAAACATGAACCTGGTCTTGAAAATGTAAAAAAAAATTGAAAAAATCGAACATAAAACAGCAGTGAATTTTTAGAAAAGGTCGATATTAACAATAACGATACGTGGGTGTTAGTTCTTACATGAATATCGTAGATTATTGCTGAAGTATTATTACAAATAATAACCAACGAATCTTTAATAAGCGATTTTTTCAAAAAATATGGAAGACGTCTACAATTAGATTAATTCGATAACTAAATAGTGTCAAGAAATACGGAAATTTGAAGCTTATAAACAAGGTCATTAATTCGGACCACTTATTAATGAAGGCCACGAATTTTCGCTTGATGGAATAACTTTAGTACTTTTCTAAGTTTAAATTCGTAGGATTGTGTTGATAACAGTCACTATTTTATACTATATTGTAATATATGCATTATAAGTACGAGGGTGGTCCCAGAAGTACCCGACCCAACAAAGAAAACACAAAAATTTTGGAAAGAAATATATTTATTTTTCCACATAATCTCCTTTCAGCTCTATACACTTTTACCAGCTATGTTCAATAAGTTCGATACCCTTCTTATAGTAAGAAATATTTTGCTCCTCAAAATAGCCATTAACTGCCGACATCATTTCTTCATCGTTGGAAAATCTTTGACCACTGAGCTATTTTTTTAAGGTTGGGAAAAGAAAATAATACGAGGGGCTAAATCTGGCGAATATGGTGTTAATTTTGGCCATTGCAATAACGGATTCGTGAGCTGGTGCATTGTCTTGATGAAACATCACTTTCTTCTTAGCCAAATGCGGCCGCTTTTGCTTGATTTCTTCGCTCAAACGTTGTAATAAGTTCGCATAATACTCGCCGTTGATAGTTTTTCCTTTTTCAAAATAATCAATGAAAATTATTCCACGCGCATCCCAAAAAACCGATGCCATGACCTTACCTGTATATGAAACGGTCTTCACCTTCTTTGGAGCCGGTTGTCTGTTGAGTCCATTGTTTCAATTGTTCTGTCTCGGGTGTTGGATGATGGGCTCATGTTTCATCCATGGTTATGAAACGGCGCAAAAATTCTGTTTGTTGCTGCGAAACTTCTCATGTCCAAATTTGCAGATAATATGCGATGTATCGCACTTTTTGAAATGCTTAATATTTCTGTTAGCTCGCACACTTTCAATCGACGGTCATCCAGTACCGCTTTGTGGATTTTCTTCACCATTTGCGATGCTCGTCTTGCCAGATCGTACGGCCTCGTTTAAACTCTGCTACCCAATATTTCACTGTTGTAAACGAAGGAGCAGACTCACCCAGAGTAGAATCCAGTTCAGCTTTTATATCAGTTGGGCTGAGGCCTTGCAAATAAAAGTATTGTATCACGTAACGATGACCAATTTTTTCCATATTTACAAACTGAAAACGTTCACTATTGGCTGCCAAACAAATACTAAACAACGTGGCGTCTTTAAACTTGAAACATATGCTTTGCAGATTACATATATACTTTCTAATACAGTGATATTTTTCAAACAACTACCGCCATCTTTAGGTCAGGCCGGGTACTTAGGGGATCACCCTCGTATATGGAAAACGGAATATTAACAAGCCGCTGTTCGTGTATTGTATAAATAAATTTATTGGACTATTCCCATGATTAAAATATGATGGTGCTAAAATAGTATGTTTGGTGTGTATTTATCGGAATAAAAGGGACTGTTCTAATTGTGTAAACTTTTAAAAACACAAATATAAAAATGTCAGACACCTAAGGACCAATTTGTGTTAAATTTCATTGTTATGTTGACAGCTTGTAGTGTACAATTTTAAGATAGTGAACTGTCCGATAAGTTTGGACAGAATATACACTTGACTATGAATTGCCAAGCGAATAATCGTTAAGAAATTATTTACCATCTGCGTGCGAAGAGTTGGGATCGCTATAAAACTGTTTTAAACAAATAAATGTGTAGTAAAAGTGAAACGAGATTATAGATTGTAAAAGAAATTCTATTCTTAATATTAGAATAAGTATGGAATGTTATCAAAAGTCATTCCCATTCTTATTTGCTAGTAAAAGAGTGTCAAACTGGAAGCTATTCACAGTATAATACTATAACTAGAAAAATTACAATTAATTACAAATCAAGTAATAATGTTTATTACATGTGTTGTGTCTGTTATATACATTATATATAGTCGAAAAAATTATTGGCAAAATTACACAGATGTAGATGACTTGCAGGATGCTCGTCTTTGAGCGAAACACGTGCACATTGGAACTCGTTGTACCATCATTCAACAGTTGTCAAGAATGGTGCTTCATCGCCAAACGATCGCTTGATTTTTTGCGAACACTCTGTCGAGTGAGACCGCCTTTAAAATCATAGAAAATCATGGCACGAAAATTTTCGCGCTTTAATTCGATTTTTCACAAAACTCACTTTATTTAAAAATTTACTAAAAAGAGACAACAGCATATACATACATACTAGCAATCTGTAAATGCTATTCGGACAAAAAAATCTCAGAAAATACGATAAAAATATTTTCAACGGTGACACCTTATGGAAAGTAGCTGAACAGCAAAACTTTAAAAACAACCTACGTATATATATATAGAGAGAGAGTAGACGATTTCAGTCCATCCGCTTTTTAGGCTTTCTCATGGAAGGTTCTTGACTTACAGCTTTAAAGCTTCTCACGTGTTTTCTTCTACTTCTTTGTTTTCGAATTTGCTCTGTACCTTTTCAATACTACACCCATGATGAGTAGCAAAGAAAATAGTAATTCTCCCAATCAAAGCTCTGTTTGACTAAGTAAAGCTAAATAGAAGAGAATTGCGTCTGGTGTCCTCAGCTGAACGTTGGCTATTGAACTTCCTTGGATTTCCCGGGAGCACTAGTTCCTAAGGGGCTGCTTGCACTACATCCCCGTGATAATTCTAGAATTTCCTCAGGTGTAATTTTTTTAACGCCTCCACAGAATTAGTAATTATTCATTAAAGGTAAGTAAATAATTATTTTGGTCAAGAAAACATTAATTTAGAACAACTTTGAAATGCATTTAAGACATTTACCTGTACATATGATTCTTCGAGAATCGGAAAATATTGTTATTAGGGTATGAAAAACTTCCAACAACAATCCATCACTTGATGGACTAAAGGTGGTATAACTCCTCATTAATTTTTAATAAAACTAAGGTTTGCAATCTTAAATAAACGTTTTATTACTACGTATCCATATTGTTATTAAATATAGATTTCCCAATTAAATTTTAACATAACATATGCAATAATTAAGTAATATTTAATCGAAATACTTTATTTAATTATAAACTAACAGTGAATAACCGTTGCGTCAATAAGAATATTTTAATAATAATTCTGATATTATATTAACTTTTAACAGGAGTTTATTATAAAAAACTAATGAATATAAATAATAAAGGTTATTTATGATGCATGACATTATAATGGATTTAAATTATAAATATAATATACATATAAACTTCGTTATTTATAGTTTGCTCAATAAAAATAGAACAGATTATATCGCATCCAAGGATTCCCAAACATTTATTTCTTGTGGGTGTCGTGTGTAACTTTCTCGAAAGGATGGATTCTAATTGTGTTAATAACGTTTGTGTCAATTTACAAACCCATTTATAATTTAAATAAATTGAATGATATTCGTTACTGACGGCGTTATTCTTTTAATGTTATATGATAAATTATTTGTTGACAAAATAATAATCATTTTCATTGAACTGATTAATTTCTGTTGTACGTAAGAAAAATATATGTTGTTAACACTATGGAGTGGGGAAAAAAGAGTGCCTCACGCAGGTGCACCAAATTATTATTACACTATGTGCATGAAAAAGATTTCTCCACGTTGTGAAGTCAAGATATTTTTAACTCTGGAATGAGGGAAAGAAGAAGAGTCGACGCGTCAAATATTGATAATACTGTGGCATTATGAAAGAAAATGAGCCACGTTGGTAGGCCAAATTATTATTGACACTAAGGTGTGAAACTTATTTTAAATAATCGAGATTAATGGGGTTTCGGGCTAGTTGTAGCATTACGATATTCACAAAAAATACAATATCGTAATTCATGATAACCATCAAAAGTTCAGGCATGTGGAAAATTGTAAGAAATTATTAGTGAAGAAAACAAAGCTGTCCTAAAATTAAGGATAATTAAGGAAGCAATATATGTTTAAAAAATCGATTATGTAAAAAGTGTAATACAATATGTAGTAAAGCTGCAGAAACAAAATACACAAGGATTGGTTGAAACGTGTATAGCGTACGCGACACCCCCAAAACAACGCGAACAATCGATCTGATTTTTAAGGGAATCTATGGGGCAAAAAGTAATTACCGTGGTCAACTACGGTTTGATTAACGAGGAAACAGAAAAGACACCAAAATTAATAAATAATTAAAAGGGCGATATAATTAAAGAGATTGTGATAATCTGTCTCACACATTCTTCATCTTGTCTTCCGGGCTGGAGTCGTGTCTTCAATAATTCTGGTATCGACGTTTTGACACCACTTGTACGAGATATCTTCGGATCTTAATTGCCGCTACTGCTTTCGTTGTTGAACTGAAACTAGTGTAAGTTTGTGGTGGATAGGTTTACATAGGGATATTAGTAAAGAGTCAAAAGAGTGTTACGGATATTGTTGAGTTGTTGGAGATACAGGATTGCCAGGCGTTGTGTTGAAGATAATCGTCATTACGGTTTAAGTTATTAGGTTGTCTTGAGGGCTCTACAGATTCACTGATTTTGCAGCCATAGTATTGACTAGTTCGGAACAGAATTTTAGTAGAATTGAAATCTATATGATGACCAGTTTAAAGCATATACTCACTAAGTGCAGAACCAGCTACGCGCAGTAGCCTGGTACAACGCTCCCGCTCTGAAACACTAGTGTCGACAGACCGCTTTGTTTCGTCAATATATATACTGCCACATGAGAAAGGAATCCTGTAAACACCAGCTGATTCTACAGAAACATGGTTCAGAAAGTTTTGAATGGGGTTTAAAGATGGTTTTTATGTCAGTTTTAACAAGTATTCTACTGATATGGTCAGTGATCCCTTGTATATAGGGTAGATGGGCTTTAGAGAGAGGAAATGATGTATGATATGTATTGTATAACTCTAGGACTAAGATGTCAATCTATGGTCTATTGAATATTATGTTATGTTGTTGTTTATAGGGGCATTGATGATGTGACTTAATTTCTTGGAAGAGAGAATACTGATCAGATATGTTGAAAGCATTTTGGACAAAAGAGTTAATGACGCCCTGTTTTTGGACAGAATGATGATGATAAAAGGCATTTAGTTACTGATCAGTGTGTGAGAGTTTGCGATAAACTGAATGTCCTGGGGAACCATCCAGATGACGATTCACCAAGACTTCCTTCACACAGTGCTATATTATAATACACAGTGCTTTTTTTAAAAATATTCCATATATGTTAATAAGCCAACTACGTATCAGTTTTTTTAACATTCTTCTGGAAAAATATTACTAATCAGAATTTAACAGCATACGTTTAACAAGAAAAATTGCGTTAGATTTGAAAAGTAGTTTTTAAAACATAAAGAAAATGTTGTCTGGAATAAGATTGAAACATCTTTCACATATTTTTATATGTTATGAAAACAAAATGCCACATGTTGGCAATAATAATTATTGTTCTATCAATAAAGGCATATGCATAAACGTTGTGCAACATTTTGACATATGTCTTACATCATGCTATATAAGTTGTGACGAACATTGGCACTATATTTTATTGCATTCTTAATTGTAATAATTTGAAGTTAATAACTTAGTAATAGTAATGCATGTTTTTTTCTAATTTTTCGCTATTTTTGAGATATACTATATATATACGAGGAAGCCCTTAATAAATCGCTTTTGTAATACTGAAATGGAAGGTGTTTACAAATTTTCGCGTATTTACTAATGAAATACAATATTTTCAAAGACTTAAGAAAAACAGATACATTATACATTATTAAGCTGCATTAGTATATATTGGAAATCAGCAAATTTTTAAAAACATGTCTCGATTTTTCAAGTAAATACTTGTTATAATTTTACTAGAATTTCAAAATTATTCAACATACATATATGATAGAATGTATTAGGTGTGGCAATTAAATAACGAGACTGTTGTGAGAAATGTTATTTATTGCAAATAAACATATATTTTACTTTTATCCCTTTCAACACACTCTCCTTCTTTATTTATACACCGCTGTATACGTGTCTTCCATTGTTCAAAATAATGCCGTAGTTCTTCAATTGCCAGTCTCTTGGATAATTCTGCCGTTTTTTGCTTTTACATATTCAAGAGACTGAAAATGTGTTCCCTTTAATGCACTTCTCACTTTTGGGAACAGGTAGAAGTCACACGGTGCGAGATCTGGTAAATAGGGAGGATGATCAAGCACAGCAATGCTGTCGTGCTATAAAAACTGCTTCACAGATAGGGCATAGTGAGCTGGTTCGTTGTTCTGCTGCAGAATCCACAAGCCGTTCTTCCACAAATCCGATCTTTTCTTCCTTACTCTTTACTTCAGCTTGATTAGGACTTCTTTGTAGTATTTCTGATTAACGGTTTGACCATCAGGCATCCATAAACCTGATATCGAAAAAAATGATCAGATGGTGATGATTGATGCTTTGTTTTTGGGTCATACTGGAAAGTCTAAGTTTCATCACATGTGATGATGTTCTTGAGCAAATCTGCTTCTTCTGTAAGTCGTTCCATGATGTCAGAGCAAATGTTCATCCGATTGTCTTTTTGTTTCTGAATAAGGTTTTTCGGCACCATTTTTTTGTCATGCTTAATTCATCATGCAAAATCTGTCTTACTGTTTCTTTCTTAATATTTACCATATCGGCAATCATCCGAATGTTCAGATGTCGGTCTTTCCTCACAATTTCATTAATTTTCTGAACGTTCCCTTCAGTTCTTACAATCATAGGTCGGCCAGGATATTTATCATCTTCGACCTCTTCCCGCGCTTCAGAAAATCATTTGTGTCATTCAAAAACTCACACACGTGACATAACATTATCACCACACCTGCTTTAACATTTGTAAACATTCTGTTGGCGATTTTTTAAATTTTACAAGGAATTTCAGGTTAATTCACTGCTAGATTTTTATGGCAACTATTATCACGGCACTACTAAGTAATGGTGTCCTCTACAATTAAAGCTCAAAACTAAAGCAGATAGGGAAACGAAGCTACGGGTTGCTGCTTGGGAAGTATCAAGGTCAATGGTATTCTAAATACAGCCTTGCCTAATGCGGCTGCGCGACGGAAGGGGTGCAGCCTCCTTATTTAATTGCCATACCTCGTATAAAAAAATTAAGAATAAAATTTGTAGATTTATAATTTCCAAAAGAAAAAGATGTATCGGATAAAAAATATTTTTATTGCGGTATCTGTTTCTCTTTACAAAATTATATGCGTTTTCTGCCAATACATTTGTTCCCGTGAGCATGTAATGGATCTCTGTATATCATCTTGCCCCATTCGTTATCATCAGCGATTGAACCATTTTTCTTAAAAGGGTTCCAGGCAAGCAGTTGCTTTCCTAAGAAATAAAAACGATATTCTCATACTTCAAAAGATTTATTTTCAAAATAAAACACATTGACAATCGACATACAACACTAATTAGATATACCCGAAAACATGAACGAACAAATCACACTATGCTCTGAGAGAGGGTCTGATTTTGTAATGAATTTTATCACGAATGATTAATTCTCCTAATCTAGAAATTTCGTCTTGGTATTCGCTTATACCAGATGTTACGCTCGACAAACCATAATTACTACAAACTAAAGGAAACATTGTTAGATATTTAATTTTCAATCTATTGCATTTATAACTGGATAAGAAAAAATTACTTATAAAAAAATACAACGGGTCTTAATAATAAATTTACATTATTAGATGTATCTATTAAGAATTAAAGACAACATGATGTCTAGATTATAGATGTTCCGCGTTAAAACACTAATTGTTATTTCGTATTTGTAACCTACAGCCTGTACAAGCAATTGAAAGAGAGTAATTTCTTAGAATTAAAGTTAAATAATCGGCCATGGATGCCACATGTGCAGGTGTTATAATACTAATATAGATAATATAGGCAATGCGAAGGGTTATCGAAAAAGTCATGATGCATTTTTGCAACAGATGGCGCTAATTCAGTTTTACAAATGCTAGTCATTCTTTATGCTATGGTAAATAACAGCTGGCAATTCTAACTTCATTTAGGGAAAAAAATTGAGCGATTTATATAACAACTAGGTGGAAATGTTGAACAACCGATTCAATAAAACGATTTCTTTTTAAATAATTTTCATTCAGATTTTTTTTCAACAGTTCATAATACCTGCATTAGTAGAGTTGGATAAAACTACAAATGCTTGTCGCTCAGTTGCCATAAAGTTTTTGGCATATGTTCATTCGATATTTTTAACTTGAAATTGCTTCAGCCACACATCCTTAAAATGTGGCAATCATGTCATGGGATACCCGGTATTTTAAAACAAGGTGATGTCGAAGTCTCAGATCTGATTAAATACCACAAAAACACTATTTCTTATAAAAATGAATCTATATTCAATCGCAAATACAGAGCAATCAGCAAAAATTAGCTATCAAGGAATCGTTCATTAATAACACAGAATCTGTCTGATGATTGGTCAATCCATGAAACATATGTAGTAGATAGGGTGTTATTAATAATAGAATGATTCCTTTTAACATTCTTTTAATTGGCAAATAGCCGTGATGCAGTGCCATCTGTCTATACGCTCTGGTAACTTAGTTATCGACATTGCGAGACAGATGCATTCTCGCTTTTTCGTTCAATTCATTGGACGTGAGAGGGAGGCATGTTGATTATTCACTATTTTTCTGTATCGTAATGATATGATAGACGCTATCAAGGAATTGTTCATTAATAACACAGAATCTGCCTGATGATTGGTCTATCCATGAAACATATGTAGTAGATAGGGTGTTATTAATAATAGAATGATTCCTTTTAACATTCTTTTAATTGGCAAATAGCCGTGATGCAGTGCCATCTGTCTATACGCTCTGGTAACTTAGTTATCGACATTGCGAGACAGATGCATTCTCGCTTTTTCGTTCAATTCGTTGGACGTGAGAGGGAGGCATGTTGATTATTCACTATTTTTCTGTATCGTAATGATATGATAGACGCTATCAAGGAATCGTTCATTAATAACACAGAATCTGCCTGATGATTGGTCTATCCATGAAACATATGTAGTAGATAGGGTGTTATTAATAATAGAATGATTCCTTTTAACATTCTTTTAATTGGCAAATAGCCGTGATGCAGTGCCATCTGTCTATACGCTCTGGTAACTTAGTTATCGACATTGCGAGACAGATGCATTCTCGCTTTTTCGTTCAATTCATTGGACGTGAGAGGGAGGCATGTTGATTATTCACTATTTTTCTGTATCGTAATGATATGATAGACGCTATCAAGGAATCGTTCATTAATAACACAGAATCTGCCTGATGATTGGTCAATCCATGAAACATATGTAGTAGATAGGGTGTTATTAATAATAGAATGATTCCTTTTAACATTCTTTTAATTGGCAAATAGCCGTGATGCAGTGCCATCTGTCTATACGCTCTGGTAACTTAGTTATCGACATTGCGAGACAGATGCATTCTCGCTTTTTCGTTCAATTCATTGGACGTGAGAGGGAGGCATGTTGATTATTCACTATTTTTCTGTATCGTAATGATATGATAGACGCTATCAAGGAATCGTTCATTAATAACACAGAATCTGCCTGATGATTGGTCAATCCATGAAACATATGTAGTAGATAGGGTGTTATTAATAATAGAATGATTCCTTTTAACATTCTTTTAATTGGCAAATAGCCGTGATGCAGTGCCATCTGTCTATACGCTCTGGTAACTTAGTTATCGACATTGCGAGACAGATGCATTCTCGCTTTTTCGTTCAATTCATTGGACGTGAGAGGGAGGCATTTTGATTATTCACAAACATTAGCAAGTTTTAAAAAAGATACAAAGCAAAAGAAAAGATTATAGGAAGAAAGCTATATAATTTGACCAAGCCTTGAGAAAACCCGCTTGTCCGTAGAACAAAAAAGGTTGCTGTAAATAAAAAATTACCAATCGGACAGTTGATAAGACAAAATGACGTTTATAATTTCAGTGACCATATTTAATTGCACGTATTACATATTCTTAAAAGAATCATTGTGTGAATTAAGTTGAAGTAATAAGGGCTAATGCCCAGAGAATATATTGAATGATCCATCAGTCGAGAAAATCGACAACAGCTTACACTGCTTAAACCAAATACTATTTTACGAGAAATATATTTTTTGAAAAAAAATACGTCTTTCACAAAAATTACCTCAAATTGTGTTTCAGAAGTCTAAGTCTATATGCAGTAAAGATGTGCTAGTATATTCCCTTTTTACAAATTTGATACATAATAGCTTTCAATGTTCCAGTCTGTAATTTTGATGCTGTCTCTCAGTCAAAATAATTCATTCGGGCTGACTATTTCTGTTACTACAATATTTTATAAATGTCTTTAATAAAATTTATTAGAAACATTAATATGCAATATGCGTTGTATTTTCTAAAAGTAATATTTATAAGCGCATTAATAAATACTAGAGTCGTTAAACAGTCTATGTCGTTTGTTTACAAAGAATTTAGGCAAAATTAAACTAAATAATTGGTTCAAATCAAGAAAAACTTGACAAATTGGTGGATTCTATTGAGCTATGATGAAAATAAAAACAAAAATAAATGCCCTAGATGTTTTAAAACGAATACGGGTAAGAGTTTGTGTTAAACGAACAAGGCAGCTTTCGATGTCTGAATTTACAGACAATGAAAATTATTAACTAACTTATATTGTAATGACGAATGAGTTTTTTCGATTTACAGGAATATCTCCGTCTACGGAGGGCTATTGAAATATCTCAAATAAGACTTCGATTTGTTAGAGTATTTGTCCTAAAAGCTAAACCATTTATACAAATTACTTCAAATTTATCAAGCTCCTTATGATTAAAATTTGCAAAACGATATAGTGATCAAGCAAATGATTATTAATTTACAAGAAATTATTTAGTATCAAGTATTTATCAATACGGCTTTTGTATATTTATATATTATTTTAAATATACGCGTCAGTATATAATTAAATTAAACATAAAGAATTACCATCCCTTCCACTGCTAATTCCACCTTCAGCACCTCGCGTTGGTCCACCGAATACATTTCCTTTTATTCTTAATTCCTTGGTAATCGTAGCTGGTCTGAAGGCTATTGCTCTTTGATTAGGTCGACAAGGATCTCCTGGTAGATGTACTGGTTCTGGACAAGGAGCTACACCTTGAACTCCAGCGGCTCTCAATAGTTCATCATATGGAGCAGAAGGATACTCATCTTAAAAGAAAATAATAATTATAAGTCGAATTTTAAATAAAACAATAAACAGACTCATATGGCAATAGTCCACTTGATAAGTTGTTCTTAAACGGTCTCTATTAATACGCGAAATCATGTCATCCGGAGGAGCAGTGCGCAGTATTTCATATACATAAGGATACTTATCTTGCAGCTAAAATATAGGATGAATTATACAAGTTTTTATGTAGTAATTGCATTTAGTTAACCTTTTTGAGGAACACATTTGGTTGATTAAATCTCATACTTTCTTGTTCTGGTGATCTACCAACTCGCGCTGGATACATCTTGGGATCGATCAATGGACCAACCGGAGCAATTCTACTCCATACCTCTTGTTTTAAGGCATTAGGACCAAATACTCTTTGATCGGTTGTTGGCCTAGCCTGTTGTAAACAATAGCATGGACACAAAGCTCCATGATCTCCAGTACTCATCGGCGGATATACATTGTCTGCATGAGGTCTAAAAATTGTTCATTAACATTAAACTTTAACGAATTCCGTTAATGTTACTTAGTTCCCATCACCCTGATGTAGGGCCACAAGTAATCTTTCCTATACGTTGTTACAAATTGGTCCATTTTCCTAGCTTTTTAAGTATATGTTACTGTAATTTTGATTTTATTTTTTTTTGCGAATTTTAGTGAGTGATGAACATTACAAATTTTGAAATATATCAAATTTTGACATAAATGCGTGCAAAACCTGCCTGATAATTATACACAAACTTGATTATATTCCTTGAAATATAAAAAATATTTACGAAAATATATTATAAGAAGTTGTAAGATAGGGATAGTCATTGTCTTAAGGTAATATTGCATTATTTAGGCCTTGAATATATGCGAATTATTCCAGAACTTCGTAAAAGTACATTCGAGCATTTAAATGGCCTTAAAGGAATAGTAAAAAGAACATAGAATAATAATATGTTCCATATATATTTATTTACATGTTGCATATACATGGAATATATATGAAAGAAACGAATATAGAATATTCCATATTCGTTTGTTTGAGTTGATTTCCTATCGTCTAAGATTAATACTGTCTCTCAATAGTCACCACCATTGTGCCCTTAGGTTATAATGGTGTAACGTACGGGCAGATTGCGATAAAGAGTAAAACAATATCGTTTTATAGTATCCCGTTTTTATTTATAGGTTCATGATGGTCGTAGATAGATCCTACATCGAAGAGGAGAAAGACGGATTTTAAATTTTTTCAGTAGATCATTAGGCTGCACTTACTGAAAGATCAACGGCTTAAGATGAAATTAGCATTAGGACTCCTTAGTATTCCTTCGAGGTCAATTAAATGCTCAAATGTACATTTCCGATGTTGTGAAACCATTCGCTTTACCATACATCCAAGTCCTAAATAATACCATATTCCAACAATACAATTCCCGTTCTTATGTTGCGTCTGTTACACTGCGGTTCTTGCAAAACGCCAACATCAACGTTCTTAACAGAGCGTGCAGGTCGTCAGAAGTATCACATAGAGAACATGTCTGAGATATGATAGATCAAAGGGTTAGTATACTTTCCAATCCTCCACAGTAAAGATTTGTATAAAATTTGGTTTAAAAATATATACCTTTACTGGGTGACTGCTTTCTCAAGTAGTCTATATATGTATGTATATATACAATCAATTTATTTATTGATTATATATAAATTTAATATCTACTTAAGTTCATAAAGTAAAAATAATAAATATTAGATCTCCGTTGGTAACTGATTTGACGTGGATGAGGGTTCGGCATTTGCTCAAAAGAATCTTTTGAACATTCTCTTTTAGTCAATAATCAACTTATTTGTATGAATTTCTGTACGCTATCTATGTTTCCTGACGTATATCGTAATTATATCCCATCATTTATTAAGGAAATACCAAAGACTTTGTGTACAATTTGGTTATTCACTAACCAAAGGGCGTTGGTTAGGTATATGCGCTTTTGATTGAAAAGTCTGTAAAATTTTTGTATCTAAGTTTATTACAGCATAATATTATAGTTCGATACAGTACTTTGCAGAAGACAATGGTCAACACACCTTTTTCGAGTGCGAGAAGTGGACAGAGTATAGAGACACGCTACAAGAAGAAAACCCTTCGACGCCGAATAAAGTTGTGGACATAATGTTGTCTGGAAACGATCGGTGGCAGGAGATCGCCAAGTTCACGGAGAGGGTGTTGAAAACGAAGAAAAGTGAGATCGAACCAATGGCGGTAGCCAATTAGGGATAATTATAAGATGTTATCCTGAAGTAATGCAAATAGCGGTTCCAGGATGGAATTTTCACCTTGCCAAAGGTTTTAGTGGATGCAAGCCCTGCACAACGGGGAACTTGGTCCTTTCCTTGAGTGCATTAGGCATTTTCCTCACTAAAGAAAAAAGTTGTTTGATACCATATGCCCAAATCTATCTTTATGTGTATTAGAAACGAATAGTTTTAATTTTTGTTTTGCTTGAATATAGGTTCTCCATGCTTTTAGCATTTGAACTAACTGGAATCCAAAGTATTTAAATTTTTTTTATTAGTATAGGTCTAATGTTGATTCACTCTTTCAACTTCTACGCAATTTGAATTTTATGTTAATGAAATTTTGGTATATTAGTGAACAGTTGACAACTAAGGTGCGGATTATTGAACAGAACTTCGAAGGCTCCTTGTGAACGAAACTGAATAGTTTTGATGTTAAGTAGCGTTCGTTGTACCCTTGAGGATTTCTTCTTGAGAACTGGGCCCATCTCCTCAAAATTGTCAACACACGTTTTAATAGCATGGCAAAATAGAAACAAGCATGATGTCCCTAAATAGTTGAAACGCCTAATTTCTTGAGTGCAACGCATTTCAAAATTTCACGTTCTCCCTAATAGCTTTTAATTTGTAAGAGTAAATTTGGTGTTTTTCTCTTCTCTGTGTGTGATTATATTTTTAAAAAAGGAATACCAATTTAATACTCTTTCGTATATTACAAATTTATTTATTTCTTTATCAAGCAGCATTTCTTCGATAGTGTAGTAATAAGTAGTTTCCTAAGAATAATCTTAAGAAAATAATAAAATAAACATTAGTCCTACACGTAATAAAATAATTTAATAATAAAGTGTCATGAAAGAAACTTGTTTATTACAAACACCTTTATGTACAAACACAATTACTAACTAAAATAAATCATTTAGACGGCTCTTGAAAATTATGTCTAGCACAAGTACATTTTGGATGAATGATTTTACCATGAATTTGTTCATTAATAATAATATCTCCTAGTGCCCCGATACCTCTTTGATACTCAGATTCGCCAGTAATAACATGCAAGATATCAGCTACCTCATCTACAATAAAAACAAATTACATACTTATGATTGGAACAAATATAACTTGATGTTTTTACCAGATTTATTCCAATCACCAGGCTTAGGTCGTATTGGTTTTACAACATCCAAAGTATCTTCCTGTAATAATCTAGGATCTCTGTATGAACTTAAAGATGTTGTTTGTGGTATAATCCAATCGGGAGGTAAAATTACGGTTTCTTTTTTTTTCAATTCTTCCAAATAAGCTCGGTCTTTCTCTAAATAAATAAACTCAGAATTAAATTTTTAAATTTAACTTAACTTCTAAATAATGAAGTATTACACAGAACAGATATATTAATTAATATTTAATTTATTATTAATAAATTTTTATACTAAAAATATGAAAATTTACAATTTTTCTGTATGCAGTAAATATAAAGTTTAAGTTTCTACCTAAACTAAGGTTAACTATTTTGCAACAAGTGTAAACCTATATAGACACTCCATACTAGAATTGAAGTTCACCAATGCTCTTTACAGATGAATTTGGTGTAATGGTACGTTACTTCATTCCATTTCCACCGCCTTGGAGATTATCGTTTGTCAGTGTTTCTTTAGTCAGCTATTTTTCTCCACTCGACTTTGCCACTAATTATATTCTTCCAACCTCATGCCGAGGAATTGTTAATAAAGACTAGGACAAGTACATCTTAAGCAATGATTATTCATATAGTCCCACTGCAGTGCAGCAACAATCACCCAACGGTGATTATTGAAAGACATGAAGAAAACCATTCTTCCATTCCTTGAGAGTTTCCTCAAAATCTTCTGTAAAAATACATCATCTAATTCTGTTCAAAACCTCCGTACTACATTTAACATTTTTACTGTTCAAAAATTTGCCACAACAATAGCCACGTGTCGACGAACATTATCGTGGTCAAGATTGGAGTCGTTTTATAGAGTTTTCATTTTTGTTCACAGACGCAACACACTACTACTTCAGTCTTGATAGTTTCCTTAATTACCGTACTAATTAAGCACCTGGACCGCCTTCCAACTCACAGATTCTCCCAACATCCTTAAGCTCTTTACGCAATCGAAAACAAGCAGATCTTACCACACACAGTTTTCCAAGATCCGTCTCTAACACGGAAAAAATTTCCGTTGTAGATTTTTCCAACACAATATCTAATCGCATATATTTACTCTCTCATTTCATCAAACACCATCATTACCATTTTGCAAAATGAAGAAGTCTACTTAGACAATATTTTTTTTGCTTTTTACAGCTTTGTAACTCATCGCATAAAAACTATAAGATAAAATTAATTCATGAAAAATGTCGTGATTTATTAGTCTTCTATATTCCTCTTCTTTTGATTTCTTTAATTTATGTATCTTTCTTATTACTTTCCTTTATAAAAAATGTGGTCTTTATCTGTATTAAATAAACAGCTATTTTCCGCCATATATGTTAGCACCGATCTTATTGCTGCTTTATATGCATAATCTTAATTTCGTTTTCTTATTTATACATATGTGTACGTTTGCTATTCATTGGTATACAAATAGGCAATGAATTGAGCTTGCGAGTATACTTTATATTCACATTGTATCTATAGATCTATTTCCTCCTTTCACCACTTCTATATTGTTTATCGCATTTGAATATTTCACACTTACTATTCTATTATTTTATATTTTCCAATACCTATAGCTCATATTTTATTTATTCCTTTTCTTCTGATTATTTGCAAATACTTGGGTGCATTTAAATATCTGAAGGCCAGATTAAATCAAAAGCCTAACAATGTGTCATAATATACGACAAGAAACCCCTTTTTCGGGCAAAATATAGAATGGGTGACCTAAATAAAAAATACAAGCACACAAATATATTATAAATGACCGAAAATAATCAAGTAAAGTAATTCGGACATTTTATATTCCTCCAACTTACCCGATATGACCTGTCATTTTAAGGACAAGTAAGTACTTCGCTTAATTGATGAAAACATTAAAGAAAGAATCCAATAAACAATTTCTCGTATAAACCAACGTAAGTTACTTAATAGCAAAACGATATCAGAATAAACGCTATTATTAACTAGCTTAAAGAATGTAGTATTTAAACCCATTTTGTAAGTCTGTTATCCTAAAATGCTTCAAATGTCTTCTTTTTGAATTAACGCCCGACAGAAATTGGTTTTCGCTGAATTCTTGTATCTCTTCCTCTTTTGATGACATTCTAAATTACATTAAATTATTGCATTTTAAATATACCACAGTGTATTTACGTTTAAACGAGAAACTTTACTTTGAAAACGTTATAATATGTCAATATTTGAATTACTTGCTATACCCCTGCTGAATACCATAAAACATTATGAACGTGTACAGTACTACTTTATTCGCCATCGATAAATTGAATCTTGTACAAATCGTCCAATATCGTCCAACAACTTTTATAATTGAAGATCAAGTTGCTATCTTTTTGAACGAATTTGTTTTACCAATTCAATTGTTAAGCGCATGTTAAAATATTTTACATTATCCACGTGTTTCAACTGTCAAGCGTTCAGAACAGTTTTCTCTTCTGTTAGTAAAAATTATACAAACATTTATTACCACTAGTTTTTATTTTCGGTAGTTTCAATTAATTACGTGCATGCTGTAGAATATTTGTGTGATGAAAGCATGCTGATATCATCTGTAAATAGTGAATTGCTTGATAGGCAAGTCAACTCTATAAGCAAATATAATGGAGATCCCAACACACTAAAATGCGGAACACCGATCAGAATAACTCATAACTTTGTCAAAACAATTTCGGTATACATAACTTATATTTCTTCAACAGTCCCACATGCCAAATTTTATGCAGAATAATTCGAGAGAGAATTGAGAAGTACTTAGCCTACCATATAAAAAGACACAATAATTCTAACAAAATCTTATTTGCTCAACATAAACTCTTTTTATTCTTCCACATTTAACAAAACGTTCATGAAGTATTTCTAAGGGCTTTGAACTTCTCCGTTCGTCGAAAATGTTTTATCTTTCAAATGTTTTTAAGTTTCTGAAATAAACAGTAATCTAGAAAGCTAAAGCCGGAGAATAGAGTGGGTAGTCCACCAATTTCATTCATTTTTGTAGTAAAATAAACGACTCGCGAGCAGAAGCATTGTCCTGCAAAGGGAGCACATACCTTTGGAAAATCTTCTAAAATCACAGCGAACAGAATCAATGTTTACCAGAGTGGTCACAGACATTGCAAGTGCTCACCTTTGATATTTGATTTTCTTGTCTTGAATTCCTTAACTCAATTCTTAATAGTGAGCTGTGAAAAACGCTAATTATCTAAAATTTCTGTTACATGAGTGAAAATTTCTTTGCTTAATAACCAAAATAAATACTTGAATAACTGATAAAAAATCGATTTTTTCGAATTCTAGCTTTTTCTCATACCACTTCCAAAAATTCTTTGTTTTATCACCGTTCAACTTATGGATATCAAACTTCGACAACTTATTTATAAAACACGATAGCTGTAACCATAGCAACTACATTAAGCTTTATCTACAAGGATCTTTGTAGACTAGCTATATATTAATACTCTTTCCTATCTAAACATACCGTACAAAAATATCTTTTGACTTTGTCTCTATGCACTTCATCAACTATTCTGCGAATGTATTCAAAAGCGTCATGTTTGTGTTTTAACCCTAATTGATAAACGGATTAGATTTTCTGAATCTATAATAGCATCGAGCTTTTTATAAAACATTTTTTCCATCACCTTCGAGATCGCCATTAATTACTTTTAGAATCATAATTATCCTTTCTTCACTAAATAAGTGTACAATTTTGATAATTGTATTAAATGTGTAATGATTATTGGTGGTAGTTTCTGCAACACTTGACCTATGATTAAGTCAAAGCCTGGTGGTTTTCTAGAGTTAATTTCATTATTTTCTTGCATTTGTAATTTCTTATTTAAATTTTTTAAATGAATGAGCTCATTTGCCACGAAGTTTCCAAGCTTTCATTTATTTTTCCATGATCTCTTAAGCTTCTTTGTTTAGCAATAGTCTAAGCGAATATATTAGATATCGAACACTGCTGCTCTCTTTGGCTAGTTGCTGACTATTTTAATTTTTAATCGAGGGACTCATCCGTTATGGTTTTTTTTATTTTCAGGTGCGCATATCCGATGACAAATAAACTTCAAGAAATGATTATGCTTGCAAAAGGAGCAGATCCTTGTAACAATAAACTGGTAACAGTTACTCTGGAAAAACTTTCATATGGTGAAAAATGATGAAAATGGCTTAATATGCAAAACAAATATATTACGTCTACATTCATTATGATTAAAAGAGCATCAGAATAAATAAATAACCATTTAAACTAGTTAAAGAGTGTTTACCATTTCTCAATATAGGTACTTTCTTTAAGCATCAGACATATATATTTATACGTATTCTTATTTCTACACAACATAAAATCTTTAGAAAAGATATCACTACGAAAAACTGCATAAATATTTTTATTAAAGAAAATAATTGATTGGTAGTCAAGAAGAAGATACAATACAATGTATTTCTAACATACTTTCTACATCGTAATATTTATTGGACAGTTTATCAACCTATTTTAAATTATACAAACTACGTAATAAATATTGTGCGATTCGAAACAATAAAACATGTTGAGGTCCATAGCGTGGGCATTTATTTAGAAACGAAGCCTCAAAAAATATTGTGTGGTTGAAAGAAGATCCTTTTGTAAACGACCCCGACTTTGAATTGAATACAACACGTTCGTATCTTAAAAAAACAGTAAGACATTAGTTATTTCACATTGTCTTGTTTTTCAATCTATTGGGTAACTATAATCCTTTTTATCGCCTATCCAACCATTTCTTACACTATTATCTTATTTTATGCTTTTATTAACAAAGTCGCGCCTAATACACGTCATTGATACATTTAAAAACTAATCACTACGCAGTATATACCTACGATTTGTTTTTACACACAGTCACTGGCCAAGAAATTTTGTCTAGCGTAGAACATGTCAATAGAAAAGTTTATCAGTTACCTACTGTAATATAAATAGGCCAATAAATTAACCAATAAATATCGTGGCGTACAATGACCTTAACACGTGCTGAAATGCAATGTACGAACATAGAAAGCAATTAATATTTCAAACTTATTTCTATTTACAAATCAAATAATAATTCACTACAAGAGATATGACAATTTCGAGTAAATGTTTATCGACGATAATCATTCTCACTCTTTCTTCTTAACTTTTATTACTAAAGGGCTACATTACCAGGTGTACCGGAAAGTCATTACCGGTTTTTCTAACAGATGTCGCTAGGCTTAAGTATGCTATGTTATGATTTGACACATATGTCAATTTATTCTACTGACATCAATCTTCAAAGCCATACATGTTATATTTTGCGAAAGTAACACTGTCATAGATTTACGCCTCTTTGAAAATGTCAAGTTTCGTGCCTGAAAAAGTATATTTGCGGCACGTATTACTTTCTTATTTAATCAAAAGAGAAAAGCCGCTGAAAGCCATCGTTTGCTAGTAGAAACTTACGGTCAGCATGCTCCAACCATAAATACATATGAGGCGTGGTTTCGACCATTCAAAAGTGGTGATTTCGATGTGCAAGACAAAGAATGTTCTGGTAGACCGAAAAAGTTTGAAGATGCGAAATTGCAGGAGCCACTGAATGAAGATCCAACCCAAACTGGAAAACAATTGGCAAAAGCGTTAAATGTGCCCTAGAAAAGATTAGATGCCGATTACGAGCAATGGGAAAAATCCAAAGATGGCAAAATGGGTGCCACATGAATTTAATGACAGGTAAATAGAAAATCGAAAAATCGCTGCTTCAAAGGCATAATCAGAAGTCATTTCTGCGTCGATTAGTCATGGGTGATGAAAAATTGATATATTTCGAAAACCCTAAGCGCAAAAAATTATGATTATCACCTAGCAAAGTCCACTTATCGATTTTAAAGCCAAATTGTTTTGGTCGCAACATAATGCTCTCTGTTTGGTGGCACCAGAGTTTCGTGATGTATTATGAACTGTTGAAGCCTGGCGAAATAGTTAATACTGATTACTACCGATAACAAATTATAAATTTGAACCACGCATTGATAGAAGAACGTCTAGAATGGGCCCGAAGACCCGGTAAAATGATTTTACAGCACGATAACGCGCTGTCACATACAGCAAAACCGGTCAAAAAAGCGTTGAAAGCACTTGGACGGGACATAATATCGCGCCTGCCGTACTCTCCAGATCTTGCCCCATCCAACTATCACCTTTTCGCATTAACCTAACACGCGCTTACAGAGCAGCCCATCGCCAATTTCGAAGAAGTTAGAAAATGGCTCGATGAATAGTTTTGCTCAAAGAACAAACAGTTTCTTTAGGATGGCATCCATAAATTGCCTGAAATATGGGCAAGATGTGCAGAATCAAATGGCCAATACTTTGAATAAATAAATTTTTCCATTTTCTCGAGAATTATATAATTTTTTTATGAAAAAATCGATAATGACATTCCGGTACACCTGGTATATTTCTTTAATTCTCTAGGATTTTTTATGTTCCAGCTTATTTTAGACACTAGATAGCTCAACTGTTCAAAAATTCCTCAATAGTTTAATATTGGAAAGATTTGCGAAATTTTTTGCAAAGCAGGTATTCTCTTAATGTGAAGATAGTCTAGTTTTTTGGATAATGGAACGACGCTCTGTCTGATTAGAAGATGATATTGTTCAAAGAATGATACTTTTGAATAAACGAAAGCATAACCTTCAATACACATAGTCACTATTAAAAATTTGTAAAATACTTTAAATTTTCTTATTTCGCACGTTTTGTTAAATGAGAAATACTGAATTTGATTAGTTGTCTAACTATACATTTTGACTATGTTCTAAAATACTTCTTTAAATTTATTTTTTTGAGGAGACTAACAATAAAGCATATATGATCATAGTTAATAATTAGTCTACAATTACTACCAGAATCGCAATAATCCACTTGATATACGGTTTGACCATCCATAGTAAAGTTACGCTCGATAATTTTATTATTTAGAGGTGCTTCGAAATATATTTGTCCCAGTTTCGGGTAAAGCTCCTTAAACTGAAATGAATAACACGTTTTTCAATTATAATACGTTTATATACCAAAATTCATTCATTACCTTTTCTAAATAATTATCGACGTATTCTTCTTTAGGTTTCAAAACAAGTTTCCCTTTCTTTAATTTTAAATAATCTCTAAACCCTTCATTAATCGGATCTGCATACTCTTGTTTTCCAAGAAAGCGTTTAATTCTTAAAAAATAACGTTATTAGAATTTAAAATATTATAATTATTTTGCGTACCGTGAAATTTTCTTCGAAACGTAATCTTTTCTATAAGTGGTGAGGAATGGGTCCATTTCCAACAATTAATTTGGTATAAAAGCCTTTAAATTTAGAATATTAACTAGAATTCCTAAAATTACCCTTTCAACGAATAATTTATATGGCGTTATGTCATAAATAATCTGTCAAATAAATTAAATTAAGTTAGCGAAGTCTGAGAATTACATAGAAAGAACAAAACTCCTGAATGTAAGATGTAAGTTTTAGTGATCTGAATCAATTTGACCATTCTGAAAATATACTCAAGAATACATCGAATCTTGTTTACATTTGCATAACTCCCGCAATGTACTGAGAAACAGTATATACAATGTAAATCGGTTTCCTTCGTGTGCTGATTTTTAGATAAATGTGAATGGTGATCAATATCACGATTAGTGTAGAGTCAGTGTTAATCACTCTAAAACAAGTAATTTCCTGAACAGGTTCATCAGTTCAGCTGGTTGAATATAATAAATTAATCATGAAGGACGGATGATATTGGTAAAAGTAAAGTGTAACAAAATCAAACCAAACCAATCCTTTATGTTTCCATTTATGTTACAAAACTAAGTAGCAATGTCAATCGACGTGTAAATAGCGCTATGAAAAACGAAGTGTCAAGTGCAAGTAAAGTTAAAGTATCTATTCGATGTATTTAACCCAAAAAGCATGTTGAAAGAAATAGTAAACTTTGTAATACACATGAAAAATTGAAAGAACAGAAAATCACCAGTTACTACAAGACGACGATTACATTCTTTTCAAATAATAAAGTCAAAATTTTGGCGATTGCAAACTCATTTGAACTGTCCAAGATAATTTACCGTACTTTAATTTTGTTTACGAAAACTAAATTCAAAGCTTCTTCTACAATTATTAACAAATGACCAGAAAATTATCTCGAAATAAGCATTTACAGACGTCGTTAAAAGGGTTTTTTAAAAAGCCGACGAAAATTTCTTAAAAATGATATAATCTATACCTTGTCTCAAAATAAGAAGGAGTGATTCAAATATCCCGCTAAAACGCGGAACACACAGCTTAAAAATGTAATTTCCCATAAAAACGAAACATAAACTGTTGTGAATGTAGCAGTTTATCAACAATATTAATCTTTTTCTTTATTATATAAAAATAAACGAAATAATTCATTTTAATGGAAGTATGATTGTACAAACGTTACTTTTTGGATTAATATGTACAACCTATCCAAAATTAAGATTAAATATTATTAAAATAAAACAATGTAAAAACGTAATTCAACTTTTACATATTATTATTATATTTACATATCCATATTAAACTTGCCTGTTCAAGAACCATAGAAATCTCTTGAAAATATGTACTATTTTGGCGCAATGTTTGAATCACTCCTTCTGATTCTGAGACAAGGTATAGAAAACAGCCGAAGTGCTAGAAAAACATATCATTTGTATAAATAAAAAAGGGGAAACAAAGCTCATTATTTTTTCTCGATACCAAGTGATACATATGTAGTACATTGTTGTATTGAATGAAGTATATAGTGGACCACATCCATGAATATTAAAAAATAATGCACATTCTTATCACCGAAAAAGCATATTCTGAATAAATAAAATAAATTATTATTGCCTTGTAATACAAAAAAATATAAAATTGTAATAAATGGTAATAAATAATAATAAACACAATTATACGACAAAATTATACTTCCTTTACAAGGATTAACAATAAGGTATCTGTTTGAACAATATTTATATGATTTTCTATTCAACTTTCTTATAAGTATGGTATCTGCTTTGATTGTATATAATATATGATGCTAATATACAATTGCCTTAAATAATCATTTTATTTTCAATAGATACTTCGAACTTTTCAATAGAAATATATCAATAGTTTTATTTGGAAAAAATTGTAGGTATATAAGAAATGTAAATACAATTGAAAGAAAAATGCCTATTAAGGAAATTATTTCATTAAAATAAATATGTATTTGATCTATTAGATAATATAGATTTGCTTCAATGGACACATCATTCTTTTTTTCAAAATGAGCTACATAATAAGAGTTACAACATAGAAGAATTTTCTTTGTCTTAGTTTCAGTTACAGTTTTGTACAGTTTTGTATCACCATAAAACTTCAACCTAAATACTAATTGTAAGTAATTCGCAAATAATGTACTTTCCAGCATTTCTTGATAAATTGATTTTTCATAAAATGCATTTTAATCTTATTATAATATATATATATATATATATATATATATATATATATATATATATACCTTTGTGCTTCCCGAAAATATTTTAAAACTTTTATTTGGATATTATTACATACTCAAAATTCTAGGATAATTCCTTTCTTTAGTTTGGTTACCATCTGATCACTAGTTCTCAGTTGGCATTAACTTTCCCATTTAATATTGTTGTCAAATATTCTCGAAATTAGTGCCATTACGAACTTAGGTTTTTAAATTGGTATAAATATTATCTATGTCAAACATAGATAATGGCAGGATTAAGGGAAGTACCAACAGATGAGTTACTGTCTTTTCACGATTATCCTTCAATACATACAACACGTACCACCACAACCATGAATGAACCACAATTAAAAGTAGAAGACCCTGAAGAAAATATGGGTACATTTAGGAATTATGAAAATAAACCGCCTGAAAACATATTTAACGAACGTGAAAATGACCCAAGTAAGTAGATAAACTTACTGAAATACAATATGTTGCATCTACATACATATATTTTCAGATCCAACTGTTATGAAATCTTTCTGGACTATAGAATATTATCAACAGTTTTTTGATGTTGATTCAAGAGATGTTGTAAATAGAATAGTGTACTCCATATTTCCTAAAAATTCAATGTATAAAAATGAAATGCGAGCTAAACCTGATTTATATGGTCCATTTTGGATTGGAGTTACATTAGTTTTTACAATTGCAGTTAGTGGTAATATTGCTAACTATTTGCAACGTGCTAATGAACAAATTCATTGGCAGTATGATTTTCATGTAGTTTCACAAGCTGCAACTGCAATTTTTTTATATATGACACTTGTACCTTTAGCTCTATGGGCTGCATTAAAATGGAGTATAAATGTGACAGATGATGCAGATATCTTAGAAGACAATATTCCACCCGGTATATTGCAATTAATTTGTTTTTATGGATATTCATTATTTATTTACATACCAGTGTCAATATTATGGACTATCCAAATTAATTTTTTGCAATGGATATTAGTTGCTATGGCTGCTTGTATATCTGGTTCGGTGTTATTATTGGCATTAAGTTCTTATATTAAGTTATCAAAACACAAATTATTTGTTACTATTGGTATAATTTCATTTCATTTACTACTAGCTGCTGGTTTTATGTTACATTTTTTCCACACAACATATGTAATTGATGAAAAAACAAATACTAGTCAAGTAATAAAGGAAGGAAACAAAACACAATAAATTATATAAATCTATTTATTAAATGTGATATACAAATATGTACTACAAAATAAATTTGGTTATATTAAAACTATCAATTTGAATAAAAGTGTTTATTGGAAAAGAAACATTATTTTAGTGCAATTTTTCTTTTAAAGTTGTAGATATGGAAATTCCAGAAAATAATTGTAGGTATAAACATTTCTTATAGTTATTTTTTGCATATTATCATTGTTATATACCTTCCTTGTGAAAAAAATTCTAAGGATTCGTATATAATTTATTGCAGTTACTATATTTATTTAATATAGCATTACTATTAGATATCTTGTATGATTTTTTCTTAATCTTTAAAAAACAAATTCTGTATCCATTTGTAAGAATAATGGTCAACAAAATTTTCTTTTACTTTTCTTTAATTCAAGGAACTTTAAATAGTACAATTATTTTATACTAACAATTAATTTTCGTCGCAAAATTGGTTTTTTTTTAATGAAAATTGCACAAATAAAAAAATGACAAAACTAAAACTGTATTTAAGTTATGTGATGGTCATAATTGCAATAATTCAGTAATTTAAATATATTAGCCGACTTTTCTATGCAATTCAAGATGTGTAAAGTTGACTAATTTCTGTTCTCAATTTGCCATATCACTTTTGTATACTGCTATTCTACTGTTTATTGTAAGTGATGCCTAGCTAGTACTTATGTACCTCTTAATTAGACTTAAAAAAGATATTTAATTGCAATTGACTGTATTAAGGGTTTCCTTTTTCAATTTTGACCAAAATAAGTAAACGCACAATTTATTTAATATACATATGTTTATATCTGTACAAATTAAAGTTCTCCATAGCAACATATATAACAAACTACAAACTCAATAGTATTCTCACAGTGATCGAATTTGTGCGATACCTCGACACTGAGAATTACATTTAATGATATAATGTGCTAACAAGTCCGAATAAAAATATTTTAAAGCATACACTTATATATAAATTAAAAACCTAGTAACAAAGCTTTTACTGCTAACATTACTAGGTTTCATTAGTATATTTGGGTGTACAGAGCAATTCACTTAAGCTATTATTATTAAAAGTTTTAATGGGTTTTATAAACCTAGAAATTAAATTCAAACAAAAATTTTAGTAATTAGATATAATCATTTGTTGCTTTAAAAAGATTCGTCAGACACATTTATAAAACAAAATAGTAATCTGTTTTGGTGATGAAACAATATAATAAATTTTATTTTCTAAATTAGTAGAAAATCCACAGCAATACATTTTTAAATTTACACACAGAGTTAAACTTAGATGTTATAATTATTAAGTAACTCAAATGCATTTTAAAAATAAAACTTTGTAAACAAATGTGAGCATCCGACTATGGTAATGCATATTTATTTCACTCTAACATTAAAAACCTTGAAGAGCAATATGAAAATTGTTATTATTTTTAACTACAAGAGAATTTGCTAAATATTGTTAACACCAAATGCTTTCGTACACTTCATTCCTACAAGTTCTATAAGATATTCCTCCATTGTAAATCAATAAATTTACAATGAATTCGATAAATTTTCTTCGTAGTACTAAGTGTTTGTAAAAAAATAAGTATTTGATACATTTCCAAAGATGAGTTGTGAAAGTAAACGGCCTATATAATGTGCGTTAGTTAACAATAAAACTAAACAAAGAAACTTTAAGCCAGATTTATCGGTTCTACGGTATAGGTACGATAAAAATTCAAAATATCCGGAATAACTGACACTGCTACAAGAACAGGGCGTTCAGAAAATCTAAATGAGCACAATCAGAGAACTGATTGTATTTAAAACCACGGATAAGTGCACCAGGGGCAATCATACGGGTGGAATTTGATACCAAAAAGAAAATGCATTCAATCATAAGGACAATTTGAAGAAAAGCCGGATATGAGTGAACTGTATTACATAAAAAAAACCTTTCATTAGCGATGTTAATAGTTACCTATTGTAAAGCATATGTTCTATGTTTCACAGTAACTATGTCTGTCCGCGGTCATTTACAACCTTTGAAACCCACTTTTCGAAATATTTTTTTTATTACACTGTAGAACAGGTTCTCTATCAGTAGGAACTTTTATGACTGACTGTAGTATATATAAAGATTACAGGATTTTCACGAGTCTAAACCTTGTATGGAAAGTTTGCAAAATTATATTTTATATATAAATTTTTTTGCATTTTTCGATTTTTCTAATTTTAAGGAAAAAATATAGGTTAGACAATTTCTTATTCTTATACACTTACTTCCATTACATTTGTTCTTCATTTTTCGAAAATATAATTTATTCATATAACGTATAATAATTAGCTAAGAGCATTATCTAAAAAAAATTCTACACAAGTAATCTCAAGACTGTTATCCTATGTAAAACGAGAAATTCATCGAATAAAATTCGCTATTTTGTTTTTCAATCAACAAAGGTTATATAAGACATAATAACAGTACTAAATACTATTTTCAGTAACATGGTTCAACATTTTATGAACATTTTTCAGAATACACTTCTGCGTGGAATTTTGATAAGGGTAATTTAAAACCTTAAAACATCAATTTGGTTAAGCGTCCAATTTCGATTTCTTGATATTGTTTAAACAATATTACAGTATATAAAAATTTCAAGTTTATTTACTCGTAATTTCAAAAAATCAAAGAACTAACCCACAAAATCAAGAATAAATGCTATAATCGCCAAGAGAGATGGCGAGTGCTGGGATTGCACGGCAGTCGAATTTAGAAACGTCTGTGCCACCTATGGTGGTTATTTGAAACTTTGTTAAACCTCTTGTAAAACTTCCCCCTACTTTTAATGCTGGGCGAACTTAGTCCCACTGCTCGCTAACTCTCCAGGCGTGTACTGTAGTTAATGGATAAACCAATATATGAACAAGGTTATTTCTGAAAACTGGGAGTAAATTGAAAGTGTCGTATAATGCAAAATTACACAACGCAAAACAAGCTAATATCAATATTTGCTTGAATTATAAAATATATAGTATTAACTTATCTTTATATACATTTGCTGCATAGATCACAAAACTTTTAGCCGACAATGTATACAGCGTACACCACAATAACAAGACTTAAGAGAAAGGTGGAAATAATTAATTAGACTAGCAGTGACATGTGAAGATCAACATTGCAAATTTAAGTAATCAGTATTTTTCCTATATGTATTGTAATTAAAGAATATTAAATGTTGTTTCTATTATTTCAACATTCTATAACGAATCCCAGCAAATACATAACAATAATAAATAGAATACTTTTGAATATAATAGGATTGAAATTGCTAGAATTATTTATATTCTTTGCAAAAGTAAAGTGATGAAAACAGATACCAAAATGAACACAAATTTGAATGTAAATTTACACTTTTACAAAAAATCTTCAATATTTAGATTTAAGATTAAATGTATACCTTAATAGATTTGCTCTGCACTTGCAGATAAAAATCTTTACTCTCCTGAAATATCTCAGTTCTCTTAACATGCACATATATCTAATAACATTATTATTACGAAACAAAAAAGATACTTCCAAATAGTTTCACTTACATTGTAGCTTTTATCATATTGTCAAAGCAATTCCGCATTTAAATACAAGTGCTAGTTATTAGATGATGTTGAAATTTCAATGTTGCACCTATTAAATAAATTTGTTAGAGCAATCGCCTTAAGTAATTTTTATATAAAACAATACAGAATGTATGTCATTATGAAACAGTGTCATATAATTAAATGTTACAATGTAAATGCATATATCTAAATTGAATCTTTAAAATTTGTAAAAATTGACTCTAGAGAAAAAAAGGGATAATTATTCATACAATATCTTACATGACAATAAACTCAAAAGTATGCTTTTTTAACAAACCTATAAATTTAATTTTCGCATTTTGTAAAAATAAATTAAATTCTAGCATATATCGTAATTATAAAATAAACATTTGAAACAAAATAACTTACATTCGACAATTTATAGAATGCATGGTTATTTTTATTTTCACAATCTCATATTTGGTCACAAATAGCTATTTACAAGGAATGCTATTTCGACAATTCCATTTTTTACTTACTTTCCTTTGTTAATAAGTATTTGTAATTATTTCATTACCATGAACCATAATTTTTATTTGGAGTAAAAATCACATTTTCTTATAAAAAATACATATATACATGAATTTATGTAAAATTTTATATATTAATATACTTTATCATTGTACTAGAAACACTTTTTGATTATGTACTTTAAATTATTTCTAAAACAGTCAAAAAATTATACATATACTTTTAACACTAAGATATCTCAGCAGATGAAAGATATTACCACAATTGATTAAATATGTATATTTTATCAATAGTATTTAAAAATAAAAAGTCTTAGTGTGGACAAAATATTTTCACGTCATTCCATAATATCACAGTCCAGAAATACGGAAAGGTACAACTAGATCCTCTTTATGTTCAATTTTTATGTCATTTATTGCAGCCACTCCTTTCAATACTGATGATTTAATCTAAAATATAAAGTTTAACAATTAAAATTACATTAAATTTACTGAAAATATAATTTGACAATTAACAACTTACCAAATTAATATCTTCTTGGCTAATAGGATCTGCTGATAAGACTAATTCAGGTGCTGGTACATCTTGTAGAATACAATGTTGTTTCTGTGGTGGTAACCTGTTTGAAGCACACAACTGTTGAACCCTTATTCTGTACAACTTTGATCTTTCTACATACTCATGCTGTTGTAAGTTATGTGAATCCAGTGCTGCGACATCAATGACATTTCTACAAATACAATGTTAAACAAAGAAATTTAAGTTCAATATTTACATACGTTGCAGTTTCTTGAAGAATTTTGTTCAGTGCAGATTGTTCATCAGTCTTTTTTGGTAAGGTGCTAGGCTCGGGATTCAATAAATCATCACTAAAATTAAACATTATATCAAAATTGTATTAAATATTTAAAGATTGATTACCTATTAACCCTCTGTATAATGGCATTATTAGGACCTGTATCAACTAATAAACGACTACGTTCATTTGGTTCACCGGTCTTAAAAAAAAACAAAGGAATCATAATAAATATGTATAAACTGATAAAATTACCTGTGATGAACCATCTTCTTTGCAGAAGAAACTATAGCAACACCCCATATTCCCAGTATATAATACAAATTCTTTATGGTCTTAGCTATTACATTTAGTAGTATTAACTGTTAATGAAAGTGTAGTTATACATATAATCTTTAGAAAAAATATCTTTATTTTGATGACTTACAGTTTACATTGGTTTACATGTAGATTCCTAACTAATCAGCAAAATAACCATTCAAGGTTTTGATACACAGTGGAACTCAAAACACTCTAATTTAAGAACTTTTGCAGAATATTTTAAATTATTTTATTTAGGACAGTCATCAGAATTAAATATTCCAAAGAAATTACGGACATTTTTTGGTGAAAAGCTATGCTACATTCGCAATCTATGTTAACTATTATGTATATGTTTCTATGACATAATTTCTATCGTATTATGAAAAATCTTTGAGCACTCACTTTTTTTTATTTTAATGATTATGAATGCTATATTTAAAAATACATCATAACGCAATTTAAACACATTGAAAACGCACATTGAACAAAGTGTTATAATTTGAAAATGTGTAGGACAATATTCGTTACGTCTATATACCTACATTTATACATACGTCAACACAAATACAATTTGTTCTTTTCAAAACTAATCAGTAAGTTACATGTTACAAATAGAAAGTGACTTTAATATATGTTTATTGCTTCGTCTTTCTAAATAGGTATGTATTTATATGTTTCTGCTCTGATAACACAGGGTAACAAAATGAAAAAAAAAATTTGGTGCCGGAAATCTAACATCTGATTTTAGATGTTTTTAATGTGCTGATTCCAAAAATGCCACCAGATTTTTTCTATCAGCTCTAGTTTTTGAAATACAGGTTACAGGTTAATTGATATTTTTTTCTGATAAAGGACAACAAATAAAGAGATAAATATGTACTTAATCGTCAAAATAGAAATGGTTATACAAAATATCCTTGTTTTTTGTGCTTTTGGGAGAGCAGAGATAAAAATGAGCACTGGGTTAAAAAAAATGGCCTTCAAGAGATGTCATGATTCAAGGAAAACAACACGTGATCAACGAACCTTTGGTTGCAAGAGAAAAAATCTTACTTCCCCTTGCATATCAAGCTAGGCTTAATGAAGCAATTTGTGAAGGCTTTAAATCGAGATGGAAATTGTTTTGGGTATTTATCACGTAAATTTCCTGGTATTAGCACGGAAAAACTAAAAGCTGGTATATTTGATGGTCCTCAAATAAGGCAACTTGTTAAAGATCCACAATTCACCATATCAATGAGCGAGACTGAATCTAACGCTTGGTGTTCATTTGTTCAAGTAGTACAAAATTTTCTTGGAAATCATAAAGCAGAGAATTACGTAGAATTAGTGGAAACTATGCTTTCAAATTTTAATATTCTCGGCTGTAACATGAGTATAAAAGTTCACTACTTCCACAGCCACCTAGATCGTTTTCCAGAAAACTTAGGTGATTGTAGTGAAGAACAGGGGGAAAGATTCCATCAGGATATTAAAACTATGGAAGATCGTTATCAAGGACCAAGGGGTAGCCACATGATGGCGGACTACTGCTGGAGCCTTCAGCGAGACTGTCCTAGTAAACTGCATTCTAGAAAGTCGTATAAAAGAAAATTTTTATGTGATTAGTGACTAATGTAATTATGTAGTTTTTGTCCTGTTTTTGCAATAAATACTTAAATCCATGTGTCTTTGTTTTTTTAACTGTCAATAGTAATATAATATATTATAACAACTTTCGCAGGGCTGACTTCCGGCAGCTCTATCTTGACTTCTCTGCGTCGGATTGGTCCTTCCTGGATGGCTGGCGGAGTGTGGACGAGACTCTTCGGGCTTTCTACAGTAGGGTGTATGGTATATTGGATTGTTCTGTCCCTAAGTCTCGTTCTGTTCGTGGTCACCATCATCCTCCTTGGTTCTCTTCTACTATCAAAAGGAACCTTAAATTGAAGTCGTACTATCACAAAAAGTGGAAGTCCACGCGGCATGATTACTACCGGGTGGAGTTCCAGCGATTGCGTGGGTTGGTTAGAAGGGATATTGGTTTGGCCTATGAGTCGTACCTTCGCAGGACGGAGTGTAGCCTGATCGAGGATCCACAATCCTTTTGGCAGTTTATTCGAATCAGACAGGGTGTTCCCAGAATACCTGGCAAACTTCATGATACTGCTAATGAGTATACTCACCCAGAGGATATTGTTAACGCATTCGCTACGGCCTTTTCTGGAACTTTCCTTCCTGCATCTACTGATTCTGCACTGCCTGATTTGGTGTCTGGTCTTCCTCCTCTGAGTATATTATCTTTCTCTCCGGCTGAGGTTGCCCAGAGTATTAAAAGGTTAAAAAATAAGTGGACCGCTGGGGAAGATGGCATTCCCTGTTTTCTGGTGAGGGACTGTGCCCATGTTTTGGCCGTTCCATTGTGCAAAATTTTTAATCAGGCCATCCGCGAGTCCGTGTTTCCGGATGTCTGGAAGGTCGCTAGGATATCACCTGTATTCAAGAGGGGGGACAAGTCTGATGTCCGGAATTATAGACCTGTCGCAGTGATCTCCACTTTTGCTAAAATATTTGAAATGCTGCTCTATAGGCGTGTGTCTGCTGGCACCACGACCACATCTGTCCATCGCACAGCATGGCTTTATGACTCAACGGTCTACTACAACTAACTTGGCCATTATATCCCAGGAGATCGCTCAATCTCTCGATGCTGGTAGTCAATTGGACGTCATTTATACGGACTTTTCCCGTGCGTTTGACTTAATTGATCATCGACTTCTACTGTGTAGACTGAGTTCCTTTGGTATCGGTGGATCGCTGTTGAAGCTGTTCCAATCGTATTTGAGCAATAGAATGAATTATGTTTATTATAATGGGTTTAAGTCTCGGTTCTTTCATTCTTCCTCCGGTGTTCCACAGGGGTCTAACCTTGGACAACTTTTGTTTAATATTTTTGTGGATGACTTGATTAGGTCTATCGACTGCCCGGTCTTGGCTTACGCCGATGATATTAAAATCTTTCATCGAATTGACTCGCTGTCCGACGTTGATTTGTTGCAGGCCAATGTCAGCAAAATCTATAACTGGTCCTTGTGTAACCGCTTAAGTTTAAACATTGAGAAGTGCTTCCTAGTGTCTTACTCTAGAAGGATTTCTAGAATAGAATCCTGTTACTCAATTGGCGGCGTTACGATTTCTCGTTAGTCCTCGATCAGAGATCTTGGGGTAATATTTGACGAGAAATTTACTTTCTCCGATCATGTTCTTGGTGTGACGGCTGCGGCTTCCAGATCTCTCGGTTTTATAATTCGAACATGCCGATACTTTCATAATATGGACACTTTGAAGACTCTTTTCTTTGCTCATGTTATTTCCAAACTGGAATATGCATCTATAGTCTGGTACCCCATCTACAAATCTCAAACTAGCCTCCTGGAACAGATACAGCGCAAATTTCTGAAATACCTCTCATTTAAATGTGATGGTCGATATCCTGCCCGTGGAGTGAATTACAACGAGTTGTTGGACCGACATGATACCGTATCGCTGTCTGATAGGAGAAAAACTCTTAGCGCTTCATTTATGCAGAGTGTCGTTACTGGGAGTGTTGATACGCCGGATTTACTGTCGCGTGTTTATTTCATTGTTCCACGCCTGGGATCTAGGACAAATCAACTAATTTATGTCCCTACGGCAAGGACCAATATTTTGCTGAAGGCCCCTTTGGTTCATTCGGCGGTGAATTTCAACAATCTGCAGTACGATTTGCTGTGACCACTATTTGTATGAATATATTTTGTTTTAAGATACATATTTCATTTTCACAATGTAACTATGGTTTAATTTTTTTTTTTGTATTTCTTTGTTTGTTACCCGTTTTGGAGTAATAATCTCTGTTGGGTAACTTAATAAATTATTATTATTATTATTATTATTATTATTATTATTATTATTATTATAACAGTTATAACGCAAAATATATACACAATTTTTTTAAAAAATCTCAAAAACTAGATCTGATAGACCAAATCTGAGAACTTTTTTATATTCTGCATCCAAAAATTACCCAGGAACAGTTAAAAAATCGCAGGCACCAAAATGTGTGTTGGCCTGTGTAATTAATCCAAACACATTTTCACTCATTTCGTGTTATTGGTCTGGGACAATTATTGATTGTTTAGGTAAACGGGTGAATAAGTGTAAGTAGTAACTTAATTTCGATTTTAGAGGAAATATATATAATTTTCTCTAATTTTCCATTTTAGAAGAAAAGTTTTTCTTTAAGTAATTTTAAATATTTCTGGAAGTTAAGTGTCATTTGTTTTCTTGTAGTAGAAAAATTAGTAGTAGAGGTACACGATCAGATACAGTGCCTTTATTGTGTTTTTGATTCACTAGATAATATGTTGGTAAATTTCGTTCTGCAATTAACAATAAAGAGTCTGTTAGACGGATACGACTTCGGAATTTGAAGATGCTGTGGTAGCATGTTCTTCGTTTCGTAAAATGTACTCGTGTAGCAATACTGTGTCAAATGCGTGTCTTATATCTAGTAATATATTTTACGAACGTTTGAGAATAATTTAAATGTTAATAACACCCTCTACACGACGCATATCGTGTAATAAACTCCTCAGTTAAATTTTGGTGTTATTAGTAAGTTTTTGTCTGTAGGTTATCGCATCGTTTGCGATACAACAAAAAAAATTTAAAAAAATACGTCCCTCTATCTTCCAAACATGCAATTGTCTAACGAAAGAACGAAGTATAGCTTTGCTATCACGGTGCGTATCTAGATTGAACACTTTTAAACATATGTCATTAGGCGAACGTCTGAGAATAATTAAAATTTTAATAATATCCTGTTTACTACACGTTAACAATACGTCCCTCTATCTTCCTAGTTGTCTAAACGAAAGAACGAAGTGCATATTCGTCGTTATAACAAAGCTATACATTTGATGAGACGAACACGCACGTCGTTCTTTCATTCGGGCAATTGCATGTTTGGAAGATAAAGGAAGGTATTGTTTTTTTATTGTTTTGCTGTATTGTAAACAATACGTTAATCCACAGAGAATAAGTTCGTTAATAACACACCAAAGTTTGCCTGAAGAGAGTTTATTACGCTAAACGCGTCGTAAACAGGGTGTTATTAAAATTTGAATTATTCTAGACGTTCACCTAAGGGCATACGTCAAGTTTAACAGTGTTCAGCCTAGATATGCACCGTGATAGCTAAGTTACATTTGGCAGGATAAACACCCACTTCTTTCGAAGTTAGAGAGATGTGTTGTTTTTTCATAGCATATTTTATCTTTTTTAAGTCAATATTAGTTTTCTTAATTGCATGTATTTGCTCAGTAACTACTCACTTGCTACTCTTATCGCCCTCTTGTATCTGTCAGCTTAAATTTATAATCAATATTATCGATGTGTTTTAAATGTCCCCAATGTTTTAATTTTTATTTCAATTAATAGATTTAAATGATTATCGTCATAATATTTGTTTGAAGTTATTCCCAGTGTTTTGCAATTAATTGCCATAATAACGAGTCGGCATTTTGCTCCTTCTCGCGTTTTCTTTTTTCCTGGACACGTGACAGGTTGAGCTGCTTAATATTTAAATGGCCTGCTGATATTATTCTCTTTTATTGATTACACGTCGACGATTTTGAAGTCTACCATCATTTATGCCATTAAAAGTTCAACTTTGTATATTAATTGAGCATATTGAAATTAAGTTACTACTTAGCAACAATTGCCTTGGAATATATTATACCGATCAATTAATTTATCGACTTACATACATATATATAATTGGATTGTGTCAGATAAGTCGTTAAATCTCGACACTTGGTTGAATTGAGTTAGTGTGTGTATGATGACCCCGCATTCATCTGATTAAGACGATAGACCTTAATCTGCAGTCTTAAGATTTAAGGAAGCGATTTGGTACCTTTCTTACGACCTGAGATACCTCAGAATTTAAATAAACCCAGAGATCAGAGACGTTCGTAATTATTATTATTTACGTACTTTATTGTTAATTATATTTGATTCATAATACTGTGGAATTGATTGTTTAGTTTATATGCCACCGTTCAGTCTACCTACGGAATCATTTACGAGCGTTTAGATCCTGATTTGTGACATTTAAGCACTAGTTTAAATTTAAGGGCGAGCTAGTTAACTGAAGGTATTTATACAAATATTTATTCATACATTTCGTAAAATTAATTGCTTTAACTAATTATTGACTCGTTAGACAGCATCGATAATTAAAATTGGCACACCTACAGCTGTAAACTAATTAAAGGGCTTGTTGATATATCGTACCCTGTTTAAGTATTACTTATTAAAAATTTGACAACGCTAATGTAGCCGATAACCCTAATTTATCTATTAGTAACTGATCAAGATATAAATATTACCTTCATAAATTTGTTAGCTTCAATTTATTTAAATAAATATCTTTAGGGAATAGATCATATTCACATTTTTTGTTAACTCTAACTTAATTAAGGGCTCGTTGAACGGTTAGACATAGTTGTTTATTTTCGCCAGCTGACAATTGAATAGTAAACCGTCAGCTAAACACAATAGTTTTTTTCCCTGCATATAATCTTTTTGCTTTCCGTAAACCGTAGTCAATTTTACGCTATAAAATCAATTATTTAATGCAATTATTATTTCAGTAGTAAATTGAACATTATTTTTCTTATGTGATTTATTCTTTTGTTGTTTGGAAATTCACATTAAGTGGCACATATATCATAGAATATTTTTTTGTTTCACTAGTGCGAACCAACTATACGTATAAGTGGGGATAATTAGAATTCGGAACTGAAACGTAGACGTGTCCTTTTTAATATACCTATGTAGTAAATATATCTATTTAATACCGTGTATTTCAAAAATAATTGCACAAATACAATAAACTTGGAATAGAGCTTCACTTTTTTACCATAAAAGGGATCTCTTCTTTTTTTTTCTTAGTTAACTAAATACCGGAACGTATTTTATTGATCCACCTTTGCTTCAGTATTGGATTGGGGCTTTCAGGATAACCATACACTGGCGTCTTACTAGAACTGATTAACAGGGAACCCCCCACTATCCAAGTTTTTCTTAAGCTAGTTTTAGCACCTCAGAAGTCAAGCGAAAGGATCGTTTTAGGCGAGAATACGAGCATTTATTTATTGTTCTACTAAGGGCAGTACGTGACGATACACCTTCCTTTATTTTGAGAATTAATTATGTGTGAATAATCATCAAATGTTTACGCAGATGAATATTAATTATTTTTTACATATATTTTGTTGCAGATAAGGTAATAACATGTGGTTTCGAGATTAGAATCCATGAACTGACGATGTAATACTTTGATCAAATGTCAAGTTAACAAATACTCTAATCAAGTCAGTTTACTCCATACTATGGATGTTTAAATGAGCTTGTCTAAAAATAAAACTGTTGAGATCGCTCAAAAAAATAAAAAAGGAATCTTTCGCGATGATAAATACATTTTATGATAAAATATTTATGTTGCACTAGCACTAGGATAAGGTTAAAAAAACAAATTAACATTAATTATATTTATTAGAATTTTACACATAGACGATATTACATTGATAAAATATTAGTTACCCGTGCATGTATACATACCTATATGTATATATAAGCAACCTATTTATTCCTTTAATAAAGACATTTGTAACAGCGGAATAACTGCTATAGATGATAGGTCTGCTAAAACTGCTTCAATATTAACTAAGGACGTGACTTTCAACAAATTATCTTTTCTAAATATTAATATAATAACTGCCAATAGCGAAATAATTTCTAGTGAATCGTAAGCTAGTATTATGTCCCATAATTGCAATAATTGTTCGGGTGGTAGATGTCCACTAAAAGCTCTCATTAACCATTTGAAAACAATTCTTAAACTACAATAAATAAATAAAATTTAATTTCTCTAATTAATTAAACAAATTCTTACGGTGGAATTCCAATTTCAGTGAAATGTATCCACAATCGTGGAGAAAAGTTTTGTAATAACCTCTCAAACAATAAACAAAGTGATACTATGCCTTGTGGATGGTCGCATAATCTATGTAACCGGTGCCAATATCTCAGATAGAATGCTCTAAATACAAAGTATAAAGTTGCAGGATCATGGTAAAGGTAACAAATAGGCGTCGCTGAAAAAGATAATTTTTCATTAGGTACATATACAATTTCTCTACTCTACCCTTCAATATAATAAAACAACAAAACTCAACTAATTTTGATCCATAGTTTTAACTATTAGGTTTTAAATGAGAAATGATTAGAATTACATTACTAAAAACAAAACTGATAAAATCCATTCACTTAGTAAAGATTTTGAACAAAGTTTTCTACACGTTAAGTCGTCTTGAAAGAACGTAAGTGAATTAGTGTATGGCATCTAAAAGAACTTTAAAGTTGAGATTAAATAAATTTATTATTTTTTGAATCATCATGTCCTAAATACATATATACGTTTAGTGTATAAAAGTTAAGAATTTGGAATCGTAAAATATGGCTTATGTGAAAGGTTTCTAGACAGTTGATTAAAATTAGTCTTAGTACATTAGAAATAATATTATTTTAAAACACAGTGTTGTTAAGCTTTGTAACCGTCTAGTGAACGAGTATGATCTATAAATTTACGCGATATACAAAAATAATCAAAATAAAATTTTCGAACGCGAGTCCTCCAAATCTTTAAAAAATGCGGAATTACATATTATTATCAATTTCAGAGCAATATATATCATCAAAATTTAAGAACTTTGTGAATGATTTTTTGTTAAAAATCTGCAAATGGTATTTTTCGTTTACAAAAACAAATTTCGTGTAATGGCGATACACGTACATACTTGTTTTAGCGATTACCGAATAATGCAATAAAAATTGTTATTACTGGAATACAGACTGAAACGGATAGCACTGACAAATTTACCACAGCTTAAAGGAAGAGTCAAATCAGAAATAGTATTTTTTTAGGCTAGATATACATAGCAAAAGCCAAATAATCTTCTACGGACTGTTAAATGTTGCTGCTATTATTTTCTTAAACATATACATATTTATAGAACAAATACATCTGACGACTAAGTTGGCAAAACTCGTAGACTTTTTTGAAGATGTGGGTGAAGATCTAATAGAAGAGCATATGAAGTAAAGGGTAACCAGAACATACATTTCTAGAAAAGGCTGAGAATCGGCTAGTCGGCTCACAAGCATAGCAGCTTTTACGAGACAGGACCCGAGAGAAGGATGGTCAATGTCCTGATTTGGCATGTTTGAAGGAGTACACATTAAACGATGACATTGCTAATATTGCAAGACAAGGTAGACAAGATATTTTTGCCAACTTTGTAAGTGCGGGTTTCAGACTACTAAAGAATATGCCAGTTCTCAATTTTGTTCAAATATATATATATATATATATATATATATATATATATATATACACAAGATTTAAAAAAAATTTTTTAAATTAAAGTCTTGTAAATTGCGACTCTAACTTTGAAAGTACCCATCTAGTGGGGGGTTATCAATTCACGTTTCTGTGAACGCGTTGTGTATTATTAAATCATCTTATGATGGTACACCGTAATACTGTCTTTTTATAAACAAAACAAATCCAAAATAATTTTTGCATGCAAGAATTAATTTTTAACAGGTTGATTGCAATCACTCCGTTTGGAGCAGGTAGGTATGTCTTAAATGGGGAATAGTTCGGTTCAATGTTTATTGGTTGGTCTTATCGCGTGGTATTCTAGTACTTGGCCATCACGAAGGCGCTTATTGATATTTAAAATTAGTCAATATTCTCTGTGTTTCAAAATTTTAAATGTATTTTTTCTCATTGTATCAATCTAAACAGTTCAAAATCATATATTATATGTAGTATAAAGCAGGTGTTGTAAATGTATTAATTTTCTCTTAAAGAAAAAATAATATATCAAATCCCGATAAAATTCAAAAAATTTACAGTCCCAAGAAATATATGTAGTAAAAAGTTAAAAATAAATTAGAAATTTGTAATGTAATATAATCGGAAGTATAAGTCTCACTACTTTTTTAATAAAACATTAAGATGTACCTCCTGGTTTGGAGTGCATTGGCTGCCTTTATCAGCACCGTGCACTCCTATCGAGCTGGTAAATGCCTCATAGTATGCATACTACGCGTTAACTTTATATTGTATTACTCTCCGTGACATCATCGAAGAGAACTGATATTAATGCGTGCTATCGTATATGTAGCGTTGCATTTTTAGGCTAGTTGTAATTTGGGGTTGAAGATGACCAGAGAAGCACGGCCTTTTGGCGTTAAAATTCTAGGGACAAGAAAGACAAATAATAAAAAAGGAATAGTGAATTATTATGTATTTTGGAGAATGACGACAGCACGAAACAAAAAATAGATTTCTATTTATTTCGAGATGCTTACACCTCACGATTTTAGACACATCTCCGTTACTCCGATTTACTACCCGGGAAAAAAGCTATCATTGAACGAAGCTATGATAGTTTGACATGGTTATTTACAATTTAATTTTATTTCATCCACTGATATATCAGATTTAGCAGATGTTCTTGGGCGTAAGAAAACCTCAGTTGCGTAAGCATTTATTTGTTCTTCAACAGTCTGCAGGAAATAGTCATTAACAATCATTTGAAAAAAGTCGATTTGTGCATCGTCTCCTAGAATACACCAATAGTTTCTGAGTTTTCTGAAACACGACTTGTTTCAATGCACCTCTGTCGCCCCACTTTTTAATGCCAGAATCTGGTACTGTTACTTTTGTATTTGTAAACACATTAGTAAGAATATTAGTATTATCATCTTCGGAGTCCGAACTTTTTCTGTCATCGTTCGAATCGAGCAAATGCTCATCAATATGATATAAAGTTGTATATGCTCACGAAACCAAATGGAATGATTTTAAAATTTCTATTTATGAAGGTTTTTCAGATGTTTACAGAGGTGGTGCACATACAGAAGAGGTGCATTTACTTAAAAAGTAAGTAGGTAATAGATATGCCGTGCATCAATATAATTATTACATTAGCGTTACTTTGGCGACCAAGCTGCTTCAGGCAAATATGTATTCTACTAAAACGCTAAGAACTGTCAAAAAAAAAACAACCCAGGATAGGTAATAACTGTAAAAGTAAAACGAAGAGAGAATAGATCTATGTTTTGTGATGGAGTACATGTTGAAAAATGGCGACAAACATATACTGGAACAAAATTTTCCTGGAGCTATTATTGGATATAGGCATGCATGCCTGGAACATACAGACAAGATCAGATGATGGCGTACTACAGTTGCGATCGAAAAACTATTCGATGGTATAGCAAGGTGTTTATACATGTGCTGCAGATGAGCTTTTTAAATACATGTTATTTGAACAACAGGTACTCTCAGCTTGATCGTGTACAAATATACGACTTTAATTAGATATAATTTGAAGTTCGCTAGGCAGGCAATCTATAACTGAAATAACAAGTGTTACCAGGTCTCATATGTGGTCATAGCTTAGCAAAATTGATAAAAAAAATAGAGAAGTGGGAGGTAAGGAACCTTACAGAGTTAGCAAAAGAACGCAAAATGTGCAGAAAGAAGAAAATAACACACTCCGACTGTGTGTTTTAGAAAAAAAATCCTAAAAGATTTTATGAACTACTTTTACTTTATATTTTGAAAAACTAAATATAAATATTTGAAAAAGTATTTTGGCATCCGCCACCATGACCCCAAAATTTACATCTGCAATCAACCTGTTAGTTAATAATCTTAGACGTTAATTTCTTCTGCATTTCAATTTAGTATTTTAAAAAGTACTTAAGTTATCCTATTTGCAAACAACTTTTAAATGTGAAAACGTAACGAGTACCTTACCATACATTGTAAAACCATGAAAAGGAATAACTCCACTTGGTGGAAAAGTTATTGTATTTTCTGCAGTTGGTTGTTTTCCTTTTAAAATAACTTGCATATAGCCAGGCTGATTTTTTAAACTCTTAATTATGGTATTATCTCGGGAAAAACAAAGCATAATCTACAATAAGAATATCTACTATCATGAAGTGTTACGGAAGATAATATTCAATTAAAATTACTTGATACAAAACATCTTCGAAAACAAAGTACTGGTCATCATTCGAGGCCGTTAATTGTATGTCCTTAATAATTAATTTGTCTATCATCAGATCATATTGTAAAACATGATTCTTCAGAGTGTGAAAGTATTCTTGTTGCTGTAAACGAAAAAATTTCAAGCACTATTTATTGTTGAAGGTCTTATAAATGTCGTATTAAAAATATTATACGTAAAGTTAAGTATTTCCTCTGGAATTTTGTAGTAGAAAAGTTTTAAAAATTACTGACTTTAAAATAATTTTTACTAGATTTAATACATGATTTTCTACGATTTTAAAGACGATCTCACTCGACAAAGTGTTCGCAAAAAATCAAGCGATTGTTTGATGATGAAGCATTATTCTTGGCGATTGTTGAACGGTGGTTCAACGAGTTTCAGAGTGGACGTGTTTCGCTTAAAGACGAGCATCGTGAGAAACGACCTGTCACTACAGTCACTCCAGAAAACAGTGACGCCGTGTACAACATGATAAAGACAGACAACCAATGCACATATAGAGACATTCGGGCATCATTAGGTAAATCAGAACTATCCTGCATGATCATCTTGCCGTCAGAAAGCTTTGCGCTTGATAGATACCACACAATTTAACGGGAGCTCAAAAAAGTGCGTATGGATTGGTGCAAAAAATGCTTAAAAAATTCAATCGAGGTCGAGCAAGTCATGTTACAGGTGGCGAAAGTTTGATTTATTATTACGAGCCAGAAATCAAGCAACAATTGGTTCAATAGGTCTTCAAAAACGAGGAGAAACCCACGAAAGTGAGACGCGGAGGAAACTCTGGCAAAAAATGGTGGCCTCTTTTTTCGTACGCACTGGTCATCAATGTCAGTGATGAATGATATACAACCATTTGTTTGCTAACTATGTTCCAAACGACCAAGAGTACGAGTCATTCTGCATCAAGATAATACTATCACACAACGCACCTCAAACATCAGACCTTTTGGAATTGATGGCTCATCCGCCTTATAATCACGACCTGGCATCTTGTGTTTTTTTTTATTTCCATACATAAAAGATAAAATGCGTGCATTGAAATTTCAAATCCCGGAACCGACTACGAAAACTCCGTATCTGAGATGACTGGAGAACAGTGAGTCCAATGTTCTGAGAACTGGTTTCATCGAATGCAGAAGTGCATAGATCATAAAGGCGAATATTTTGAAAAGCAATAGAAAAAAATGGTAACATAATTAATTTTTTCTGTATCATTCACAAGATTTTTAAAGCAACCTGACTACTTACTACAACTTCTTTAATGATATACGATATGATATCATCGATTGTGCCTGCTTTTTTATATGTTGAGAACAAAGAAGTGTTACTGGCAAGAGTTGATTCGATTTTGAATTTCTTTAATTTAAAAAAGAGTACAAAAATTGTTTCCTTCAAACTCGAATGAAAGATGATAGATTGAAGTTTTAATAAATAAATTCTATTTATACTCTATTTGATACTACTAATAAATAAACTCGATACCACCAACGAAGAGGCTCGCATATGTAAGTAGGTACCTTAGGATAAGTGTTTAGTTTAAATCTAGAATACAATTTAAATTATGTGTGTGTTTGGCTTTCGACGGTGTAAATGTGGTACGGACTTTGTTTCTGTGAGGGTTTTGTTATCTGATTATGACAACTTAGCTGTCGAAATACGAAAATTATTGTTGAAAGGAGTTATATTAACCTTAATAGATTATTATATGTCGGGTCCAGAACTTCCCCTCAGCTCATAGTACTTATGGTAAGTTAATTGTTTTCATTAAGAAAAAATAGTGCTTGTATAGTTTTAAATTTATAATTCTTCCAGACTTACTATATGTCTTAATCCAGTACCTAGAACTAGAGACCATATTTTTGCTCTTAAACATCTCGGACATCCTTTTTTTAAGTATTCTTGTGCAATAGGAGCATAATTTTTTTGCAATACTTTTTCTCCTAATGCAATTCTCTCCTCTTCTAATGTTGCGTGACTTCCAGCTAAACCGGTACCTAAAATTTGTTCGCCACGAGAAAATTCGGTGTATAGAGTTCTCTAAAAGCAAAATATATCAAATCATTTATTTAAATTGCCAGCAGCAGGGCCGAGCTGCCAAACCAAACATACGAACAATGGAAGCAATCGATTTTAATTTTTAATTAATAATTTCGAACAAGGGAAATACAAATTAGTCCATTCAAACGAATATTTGTATTGGCCATGATTGGCTAGTGACAACTTCGCCAAGTCCGCATTAAGTGTAATAATTTTCAAAGCCCAAATTAAATAATTCGTCTAATAGTGACGGCGGATATAATACAGGACGACCTGCTAATGCTTTATGAAGCTTTTCATCTATCATCTTATTATATATTGTTAAGTGAATTTCTTTAATTTCATCAATTTTCTTCACTGATCAGTTGTTTTAAACATTTTTCAATACGTCGAGCTTTATTACATTTTCAGGTGTCAGGTGTATGGCTATTCATATCAATTATTCATTTGCTTTAGTCGTCATCAACTTCAACTGAATGACCTACGCAAAATATGACGAAAATACATGTTTTTACTTTTCATTTTTCGACCTACGGTAAATAAATGTTGCACAATTTATCAATACAATTTTTTTACGGAATGATAATCGAAATATCAGCGATAAATAAACAATAACCAGTGTTGCCATTTGTGTTGGAAGCCATTGCACTACTTAGATAATGAAAGGTTAATAAAAATAGTACGTTCGAAAGAAAAAATATAATACAGTAAATAAAATAAAAAACAAAAATTCGTTCAACTTTTATTTTGCTATAATTTAATGTAAAACTCTTAAAATAATGAAACGCAATATGAATTTTCTCTGTGCAAAATAAAATTAAAAGTCTGAAAAGGGTCCTTCAAAATTGCTGTTCTTTCATAATTAGTAACAACGCAAATTCTTGGGAGAGAAATATATACAAAATAATTCAAACTTGAAAATACCACCAATAATAACGAATCTCTTATTCGTTGAACAATGTATTGTAGCACCAACAATAACGAAAAATATTTATAATAATATCATGGACAGTAAATCATCTGAGCTGAACTGTTATGTTTGTTCTACAACTATTATGCCACCACGAAATATACTATTATATTATAATAAAATTAGGAACCATTTTGCCCTGGTGCTGGGTTATTAAAATTTCGTGTAATGAATATAATGATGCAGTAAAATATGTAGTGTTAGAGTACGTTGTGTATCACTATGATTTGTTAATCTTCGAATTTTTGTATGTTAATAAGAAACATGACAATATACATATGTACTATATCCACTTATAATTATAGAATGTTAAAAGGAATCATTTTATTATTAATAACACCCTAACTACTACATATGTTTCACGCATTCACCGATCTTCAGATAGATTTGTGTTATTAACGAACGATTCCTTCATAGCGTTTATCATATCATTTCGATACAGAAAAATAATGAATAATATCATTGTCTCCCACTCTCGTCCAAAACAATTATGTATTGAACGACAAAGCAAGAACGTGTCTATCTCGCATGTTGATAACTAAGTTACCAGACGCATGTGACGCATGCGTCTGCCTATACGCTCTGGTAACTTAGTTATCGACATGCGAGATAGACGCGTTCTCGCTTTGTCGTTCAATACATTCTTGTTTTGGACGAGAGAGGGAGATAATGATATTATTCAATATAATTATAATACAATTGGCAACACTGAATATTTGTTTACATTTTCGAATGCATAAATATATATTAAACTTTAGCTGAAGCCAGCTATCAGTGAAATCCGCAATTATTTAATTGCAACCCAAATAAATTTAAACGTTTTTTATATTAAAAAAAAACCATATACTGTATTTTGGCTACGATTTCTGGTGTTGACGCACTTTTGGACGTCTTTCACGTGGATCGTCTTCAAGACTTGTACGACCACTTTTCAGCAACCCATTTTTCTATTGTTCTAATTGAAGGTGAATAGTCCTTGTACACTTTTAACAATCGTTTATGAATTTGTTTTGTTTCTACACCTTACAAAAATAAGAACTTTTATAACTGCACAGCATTCAATTTTTTTGCATTCTAAAAAATACTGTGACAAGTGGTAAGTTCCTACCTGAACATTTATCGTTGAACTAACAAAAATTGTTTGACTTTAGCTAGTCGGCATATTAAAATTAATACACACGAAACGCGCAATACATTTATACATTAATTTTCTTTGTACAAATTGTCGCAAAAAGGATCAATATGGTCTCGTAGAATCTTAGAGAATTATTCTTGAATTTAAGTTTAGTTAGATGCAAGAAATTAGGGCAGAGTATGCAAAAAATAGAAGTCATCGCGTTTATTCCCAGGAGCACTATTTTAGGAAGGTAAGAAACGAAATTAAATTAGCCTAGTGATTATCTCCAAATTGGTAAAATAATAAACTCAAATTATTATTGTAATCTTTTGGACCAGTTGTATGTAAAAATACGTGAGAAAAGACCTGGTATACAGTAGAAAAAAACTCATTTTTCATGAAGACCACGCACTCTTTCACACAGCTCAAAAAAACATCGCCAAAAGCAGTGAATTAAAGAACGAATTGTAACATCCACACTATTCAGTAGCTTTAGTTCCCTCTGACTTCTGGTTGTTCTCACATCTTAAAAAATTCATCCGTGGAAAAAGATTTTCATAGAACGAAGAGGTAATAGCAGCCGTGCAAGTTTCGACAGTCTTCCGGATTCTTACATCAGGGACGGAATCTATAACTTAGAAGATCACTGGAATAAGAGTATTGAAGTTTAGGGAAATTATATTTAATAATACAATGTATTTCAAACCATAAAATCGTGTTTTTCTTATCGAACGACAAAACTTATTGAACAACCTATTATTTATAGACTAGCGATCGAATTATTATAAATCTTATGAAATAAATGAGTTTTAAAATTCCCAAATTCTACGATAATAATTATTTTAAAATTTGTATATGAATGTATATGTTAATAAAAAACATACCAAATCTTCTAAATCCTTGACTTCCAAAGGTAAAAATGAAAATTCCCATTCTGGTTCTCCCCTAAAATTAATACACACTTAATTACTACAACTCGTAATATCAAAAGACTTACTCTTTGTGGACATAACTTGGATCTTTTAAATTCAATAGAACCTCCAGAAAATCTTTTGGTGCGTACACAGGTCTATATTTGCTAACATCTAAACGAAATATCTTGATTAACTTTCTATACTAGTTTTAGTGAAAACCATTACCGACATCGTAATTACTCATCTCTGTCCATTTATCCAAGAGTTCGTCGCGTTCTGAAGGCGACCTTAACTTCGCTAGATCAATTCCTAATTCGTTGCACATTGAATTTAAAGATTTATGAATACGTTTATCCCAGTGAACCTGGGCCTTCTTAAAGAATATATGTCCCGTAATACTTTCACTGTTCTTTACACGTACCCAATGATAAATGTTATTTCGTAACTGACATTCGAAACCTTTATCTTTCATGGCTTTAGTAAGTGTTTCTTTAAAATCATCATATCGAACTTGAGGACTAGATACCAATTTCTAAATTAATAGAAAAAAAACAATTAATCGAATGTTTATGTAGTATTATTACATTATTATTTCATATTATTATTACGTTGACATTGATATATATATATATATATATATATATATATATATATATATATATATATATATATATATCAATGTCAACGTAATAATATATATATATATATATATATATATATATATATATATATATATATACATATATACAATGTTCGATTAAAATTTTTATTAATTTAAATATAATGGCATGGTATGGATTATTATTTGGAATCCTAAAACTTGATTACAAAACTGCAAAAGTATTATGAATACTTTCGGCCATTCGATAAAGAAGATCTAGCGACACTAAAGAATGGTCATCAGTTTGGTTTTTGTATACTTTTTGAACAGTCAACACGTTTAGAGAGAGAGCAAGAAGCGAAATAGCGATAATAAGAGATCTGAATGCAAGAGTTGGCAATCAAGTATAGATATAAGCCAATAATAGGAGCACATGGTACGAAACTAATAGATTTCTGTATGAAAAATAAGTGGATAACTAACACCACGCTTAAACACATATATTCATAACTTTACAGGGATGTTCTTAGTAGAAATGGAAAAATCTATAATCGATTGTCATAACATCAAGATCAATTTTGGTAACATCGGGGAAACTAGAATCCAAATTAAGATTGAATGAGGCAATCAGAAAGGAAATAAACTACCGAAGACTACTGTTGAAACAAAGTAATGACTGCGATGGTCGTTTTGCTCAATTGCGGGAACTCATCAGGAAGACGACTGACTTTGTTCAGAAGTTACACATGGTATTATTTTCGGTATTAGCTCTTAATTAAGTGTAATTGCTGAACAAAGTCTACCTGATAAGTTCTTGAAATAGGTCAAAATGGCTGTCGAAGTCATTACTTTGTTTCAGCAGAATTCGGTTTCACTCTTTAATAATGGGTGAAACAAGACAACACATTCAAAGGTAACCAATATCCATGGAAAACAGTACAATATTGATCGCGGAAATTAGAAATGCAAAAAAAATAGAAGGAAATGTAAAAAATGCTTTCAATTTGTTTGTAATAGTTATGAATGTGTTGAATATTACTAATATCCATTTGGTATTCACCTTAATTTTAATTATTAAAAAATTTTGATGATCTAAATATATTATTTGATTTAGATATAAAGGTAATTTACGATATCGAAAGCTTTTCTGGAAACTATTGTTTACAAGATCTACTTGTCATTTGTCATTGATATATTGCGTAGACATGTCGGTATTTCGATAAGTAAACCACAATGATATTATATCGTCTACTTTAAAGAAGCTTTTCAAAGATCTGTTGCATGTAATAAGCACTTTTTACCAGTTTTCATATTCTACTGTACCAATGGTTGAAAAGCAGTATCTAGGATAAATTTTTATAAGATTTCCGTATATATTTTGAAATTTTTCTATTTAATTATAATATACATGGAACAAAATCTGTTTTGGGAAAATTAAATATTCAAGTATATTTAAATTCTGGATTAATGTTATTCACTTGTGTACGTACATATACTGTTATCCACATTAGTAGGTGAACAATTTCAAGTGTCCTGTAGTGGTATTATAAAAGTCCCTAAACTATGATAGTTTCATAATTTAGAGTAATCAACCCTGACTATACAATTTGTTTACTTTTGCAATAATTTTATATCTCGTCATTTACTTCTATTTTTACCAATATCCACATACAGCATTTGCTAATTTAAATTATTTAAGAGAATTTTTTGACGAAAGATTAATTAGCAGAGGATGTTGGTTAACAAATTCTTTAGATTTGAGAGTTTTTTCTGTTTGGATACTTGAAAGACAAAGTCTTTAGCACCATACTGCATGATTTAGAGGAATTAGAGCGCTTAATAATAGAAGCAATACACAATATAAATGTGGAGGTACTCAAACATATTTTTACCAATATAAGACCAGTTGATTTATGTTTACAGGTTGGTGGTCATTTTGAACACTTGCTATAGTTCTACAACAATGTTTATTTGCCTGTTTCTTTTAAATAGTATTTAAATAAAATTTATGGTCATTATATGCTGCAATAAATATTACAAAAGTATGAAGTCTTTTCTTCTTACATACAACTTTCAGTTATTCATTTATAAGAGCTGACAAATTATCTCCAATATTCAACAAATCAACCACTGCGCAGCGTTGCTAATTTAATTTTCTTTTTTCTCTATAGACACTTAAAAGTGCTCACCGGTAAATAGATTCGTTTAACAGAAAAGTATAATTGTACAGTAAAGTGAAATAGAATATTATATAAAACCATAAGGTTTTATGCGAATATTTTACTCTTAAAACAATCTTAACATTTTACCCACCATTAGAAAATATTAAAACTTTTAAATAACGAAAACAATCAACTTTCCGCTACTTAAGACTAACCTACCATCTGTCGACAAAATGTACGAACTAATAGCATGTCAAGAAATAGAGATGAAGTCCTAAATTTGATGAGACAAGGTAATTACTAAATCAAAACGTTTTCTTCTACGAGTGATAAATAATACGGTAGGCTATTTCGATATGATATTGAAATTTAGTTATTAAAAAGCACAGTAATTATTAAACATATCTACTTAACTAATTTATCTGATGTAAATAAAGACAATGTTGCAAAGTGGATACTATTTGTATCAATTTTAATTTGTAATATAAACATACCTGGATTTCTTTATATAGACCTTTATATGTAGAAGATAATTTCAAGTCTTCACATATCTTAATTGCAGTATGATGAATACCTTTATCTTTAATTTCATCCATAACTTAAAAAAAAACTGTGATGATTTCTTGTATTTGATATTTTGTCAAAATAGTTTGCTAGTAACTCTACATCAAATTTTATGAATCAATAATAATTTACTTAATATTTACTGCTGTTACCATAGGTACAACACGGATATCTTCCTGATTTATGATAAAAGTGTTAAATATTTATTGTTAAAGTAATATGAGAACAGTTTATGTGAGAAAATATTTATTATCCACATTTTTTTTATTATTATAAATTATAAACATAAATTGAAGTTGATTAAATTCTGTTTCTCTTATAAATTTATATATTCTTGCTATATTGAAGGTAAATAAAATTATACAAAATGTGTTTTATTATAAATAATGTAGCTTTTTTAATCAAACCCAGATGCTACGTTACATATTTAGCGCCATCTGGGTTTAATATTATTGCTTTAGATGTGGATAGAAAATACACCATAAAGACAAATATATATTTGGGAGATAGGTTTACTTCTAATGATAGTTCATGTTTTTAGTGACGTTTTGTATATTCTGTTTAGTTTATACCACTTAAATATTTAAAAGATTCAGTTTAGAGGTTAGGCAAGTGTCATTTTTATCAAGTTTCTGGCACGTATTCTTCAGTAATTATATATATATATATATATATATATATATACGTATATATATAATACTAGGAATGGGGAGCTGTAAACAATGTAAGCTATAAGAATTTCATTTTCGAATTACGGGGTATAACCTATAAATATTTAACAATGGAAGATTTATTAACGCCTCAGATATGTATGGATGTAGATGAGACACCATTAGATGTAGGCAAAGGTAAGTTTTATAATGTTGTTGAACAAATCTTAATAGATATGGGTATTCTAGATGATGATACATCAGATGATAATTCTTCAGAATCTGGTGAACCTGAAATAGGTGATGATGGAAAAGTTAAAAGTATGATCCCATATATTTAATTTCAAATTTATTGTACACTACATACATTGATTTTAGTGCTTTTGGAAGAAAAATTCACAGATAGTTCTCAAGTGCCCGAAGAACTTACAGATTTTGAAAAAGATGCTAAAAAAAATGTTTTTGCTATTGGTATATAAGTAAATTGAAACTTATTATATTATTTTAAATTTTTGTATTTTAGGTGAACCTGCAGTTCAGTTTCATAGGCTACATTGTACGGCATGTAATATACATCTTGGCAGTGCACCAATTGGCCATTTTAATAGATATATACATCCTCTATTGAAAGTATTGTTATGCAAAAAATGCTATGAGTTTTATTGTAGTGGTGAATTTGATAAAGATGAAGATGGTAGTGAAATGTATTGTAGATGGTGTGGTCAAGGTGGAAAAGTAATGTGTTGTGCTCAGTGTGCCTATGTGTTTTGCCAAGTAAGGTATTTAATTTGAATTAATGCATTAAAAGTAGAATCAATATATTTCAGAAATGTGTTCGTCAAAACTTGGGCAAGAGAACACTAGAATTAATTAAAGATAGCGATGACTGGTTATGTTTTGGCTGTAATCCAACACAACTAATTAATTTGAAAATAGTTTGTACATCATTGTTTGACTTTGTTCTGGAAGAAATACGGTAAGTTCATAAAAAAATGAAATTGTAATATTTTTATTCATTTACATTGTTTGAATATCGTATTCTTATTTATCTATCTATATACAAGAGTATTATAAGTACAGTTTCAAAAATGATTAAAATCCATACAAATATCAAATATTAACAAAAATATATCTATTTTAATAAGTTTGTAGTAATAAATTTATTAATCAATTACATTCAATGCATTGTACTAACATTTTAAAAATGGCTTAAGATTGTGTAGATGCACTTTTATTTAATTACTGGAAATTCGTAATTCCTAGAAGCGGTAGATTATTTTTGTTTTCATTTCGAATATCACAAAAAAATATGTCTCCTGGCAAATATCGAACACAGCTTTACATATTTTCAGTAAATTTTAAAAAATACAATTGGTGCTAATTGTTAAAAAATAAGTTAATCTTTTAACACTTTTCTACGAACGTTTTCTCTACATTGAATAAGGCTCTGTAGCAAAAGCGTATACACTGCGTATGGTTAGTCAATGGTAGTTAGTCATTTATTTATTAGCTACCCAACAACGAAATTGCTTAACAGGGCACATTAATACAAGAGGAAACTACAATCCATGCAAAGAAAACATGGAAGTAAAGAAAACGTGGAAATACGAGATGTATTCATATCTAGTTAGTATTAGCCGGTTCCTTGTATAAATAAAGAGTTCCAACACGAAGGCAATGAGCAGTGATTATTAGAAATGTCAATTGAAACTGTAAAAACTGAAAAATTGGAGGGTTAGGCCATTATCAAATACCTTTATTTGAAAGAACCAAAAGGTAAGCAAAGTTACGAAACTATATTTAATATCCTTGGTATGCCTTATTCCTCGTATGTGACCATGGAAAACTAAATATTGAGGATGAAGGGAGGCCTGCAAGACCAGTTTCTGTGTCCATTCCCGAAAATATCGATGCAGTTCATGATACCATCGAACAGTCAAATTGAACTAAAACGAATTTCTAAGGCAGTTTCATATAAACACAATCATCAGTTAGATCACATCGATTCGAACGTAGATGTCAATTGGAGGTATTTTGATTTCCAATGCCTGCAAAGTTTCATGCTAAAAACTATTGGACAAATTCTTGCCTCAGTTTTTTTAGAATTCTCATTGAGTAATCATGATTGATTTTCTATATAAGGCTGGGTTATTGGGGAAATATTATTCGACATTGTTGGTTACTCTACGAGAAAATCAAGTAAAATGGATGCGGAAAGTTGTCCACCAGATAAATAGTGTTCCAATAATCGAACGTCAAATCACGAATTTTTCTCACGGAAAAGCGCGATTTGTACGAAAAATTTTATTTTTACAGAACAAGAAACCAAAACCTTTTCGCACAAATCGTGTCATTGAAAAAATTCATAATTTGAGTTGAATTACAAAGGGTACTAGGAAAGTTTTGCAATATGACACAACAATGAATCGTAGGAAGCTGCTTGTTGCTGCATGTTGAGGCATGTTCATGCGTGCATAGTAGCCGCCGCGCCATGTCGATGGCCTCAGTTATTCATTAGCAGTGAGAGTGTAAAGTGCTTGCGATGGCGTCGTGGTCACGAAATGAGATAAGGGCAGTTTTGCGTTATAGTTTCGTGCGTGGTATAAACATAGACCAGTGCTTCGAAGAAATGACTCTTGCACTAGGTGATATTTGTCCACATCGCACAACGGTGGTATAGAGAATTCCAAAGGGGAAATTTAACTACGGAGGATGCTGAGAGGCCGGAAAGGCCACGAACGTCAGTTACGAAGGAAAATGTTACTACTGTGCAAAATGCTTGGCAAGGACAGTTCGATTCTGCATGATCATTTGCACGTGAAGAAACTTTGTTCTCTCTGGGTGCCGCATCGACTGACTGAAGAGCAGATGACACGACGTGTGACTTGGTGCCGGGAGATGCTAAAGCAAAGCTCAAAATAAAATTTGGGTCTTTGATGATGAAGACACACCCGTGGTTGTCAGAAAATTCCGATCTGTAAAGAAGAAAATGATAGCTGTATTTTTCAAATAGCTGTATTTTTCAAATCGAGTGGAATTGTGGAACGCGTCGTTTTGGACACACAGAAGACAGTCACAGGTAAGTGGAATACTGAACAGTGCCTGCCTAAAGTCATTGGATCTATGAAGAACCCGCGGCAAAGTCAAGAATGGTCACCTGGTTCCTCCATCACGATAATGCTCCAGCTCACCGCGCCGAAGCCTGCACCGAATATTTGACCACGACAGGATTGAAACTTCTCGAGCACCCTCCCTACAGTCCAGATCTTGCTCCCTGCGACTTTGCACTGTTTCCGCACATGAAAATGAAGCTAAAATCGAAGCGGTTTTCCAGCGATGAGGACTTTCTGCGGGCTTGGGACAACGAGTGTGCTTTACTCCCTAGTGAAACTTGGCAGAACTGATTTAAAGATTGGTTTCTGAAGATGGAGAGGTGTATTGAGTGTAGAGGAAATTACTTTGAAAAAAGTAAATAAACAAAGCTGTATTGCAAGACTTTCCTAGTACGCTTTGTACTTGAACAATTGAAAGGAAACTGAAAGATCGCAATTTTTTATTCTGCTGGTTTCTACAGCGGGACGAAGTTATTTGAGAGAAGAGGCGTTGCAGGTTGGATGTATTAAGTTGAAAAAAGCTATGTTCAATAATAAAATATTTTGAAAATCATATTTTATTTGATTCTGTAGTAAGCTAAGAATTTGTCAATACGTCCTCGCAAACAATCTAAAAAGCATAAAACGAAATTAAAATACTCTAAATATGCCAAAAAATGCCAAAAGTATAATTTAAATATATCTTCAAACTGGGATTCAGTTGAATGCAGACCCGTTATCTTGGAACATCAGATTAAACTCTGGAAAACAATTAAATCAAATCTATTTGACTATGCATGGTTTTTCACATAAATTTTACAGTCCAAATTCATCTCTTTCTGAGGTAAACCATCCATGACAAAATAACAAACTTTCTTTATTGGTTCTCCTCTCGTGGTATATGAAATTATTTCTGAATCTTATCCTGAAGAAGTTAATGACACGCCTAATATCAAGTCTATTAATCTCTCGTATTCCGACCTACTTAAGAGAAGTAGATTTACCCAAACCGGATGAGTGGTTGCTGAAAGGAAGATTATAGATAACGGTTACGATCAGTTACTTCTTTGTATAGTTAAATTCAGAAATGGCATATTATGCTCGAATTTTTGAGTGTAAGTCACGATACAACGTTTTTCGTTGTTGAACTTTAGCCAATTGTTGTCACACCAACTAATAAAATTATTTTTATTATTTCTTAAGCCAGGATCTTTATCCGAGAATAATTTTTATCGTCATAACTAAACAAGAAACACTCAATAAAAGCCTTTAATAAATAAAACAAATGACCAAGGTTAGAAATTTCATGTACCCCAGAAGTAACTGTAAATTTGCATGAACTATGATCATTATAGGACATATTACAGATTCTATTAGATAAGGACGATGATCATTAGAGTTTTCATAATGTAGGCTTTCACTGCCTAGAATTATTCCTGAAGTTATGTATAAAACGACAACAAGCGCCTCTAAAATAATAGGCAACTAGTGCAAAAAAGAGCGTTTATCATTTAATACTTAGAAAATGCAAGTAATTGCCTTCGTTGCAAAGAGAGCAGTACAAGACTTACAGACAGCAGTGCTAGGAAACAAAACTCTATTTGCCAAGTAATCTAAATGCTTAGGGATATGGTTTGATCAAAAACCTACGTGGCATTCGGATAGTTTTAAAGCCATCAATAAGCAGGAATGTGCGGATAAACTAGAATGGCCAAAAACTACTCAAAAATGAAATTAGCAAACTACTAAGTGGCATAGTGACTTGCATATCTAAATGTCACGACAGTCATAATGACTTCTACAGCGGCATCGGTGGTGATATTGAATTTATTATCCATAGATATCCATATATTAGGAGAAGCAAGATCAGTAGCTTACAGAGTAATACACAGTCTGTCTCAGAGATAACGAAACTTTTTAAAAATAATAACAAAAGCTTACTATTTTGTTAAAATTCATTTATTTTATTCAATACAACGTTTTGCACGGTCAATAAACATGTCGAATGAATTTTTAAGTTCATCTTTAGGGATGTTCTTCAGGATCGCTGTCGACGCCTTTTTAATGGCTCCGACGTCGACATAACGCTGTCCTTTCATTGGCAAATGTAGTTTGGAGGATAGATAGAAATCAGGGGGCGAAATCTTGTGATTACGGTGAATTGTTGATGGTTAAAATACCTCCTACCATTTTTACAATTTAAGGGTGACACGACGAATACGTGCGAAAAGACGCTTCATATCACCAAGATAATATACAGCATTGATTGTTTGACTATTTATAAAATAAAAAATAGTACGGTAATTAAAGCTGAAATAGCCGTGTTATGTCATTGTTTTAGAGAAATTAATGAGCGGGATGGAACAAGTCACACAGTGGCTACTTTTCTAGTAGCCAAGTAATAGTACTAGGGGCATTAGATTTGATCCAGGCTACAGAACCAATGAAAAAGCAGGCGAATAAGCTAGGCTTCGTTGATGGTTTTCATAGGATCTGAGCCTTCCTACAGAATCGCAAGAAGAAGTATAAAAATAGGTATAGAAAAGTAGGTTGAAAATAGATCTTTGGAGAAGTGGAAAAATTCCTCATGACAACGACAGCTACAGTTTCTTAGCGAATGAAGACCCAAATTTACATATAGTTAATGCATATCCTAAGGCGAAACTAAATATCATTAGAAGAATGAAGAACGAGTTTTAACAAGACATAAGAACCACAACAAATCTGAAAAGTTCGCTGTGGAATGGTTCGCTCTATAAGTATCTTATGCAACCTAACCTTATAAGAGTCAAAACCGTGTGGAAAATCTATATAAAATACGTCTATTTGGGCATGGTTGTTTAAAGATTCAGCTACTTATTGAGAAATTGAAGCAACTACAGAACAATCAAGCAAAATTCATGCTGATATTCAGATATATCTAGAGTTCTAAGTCAATTATATGTGATACACAGTAAATTACGTGCAAAAAGTGGATGCGTTTAGTATTGTTTTATCATTAATAAACGAATAATTTAAATTTAAAGTACTTCACTTTGTCTCCCGAACTTATGGACAATATTTTTAAAATATTAACCCATGCCATTGTAAAAAAAACACAAAATTTTGATTGTTGGTTTATCATTTGTCGCTGTATTAAAAATCCATTTCAAGTTGCTGTCTGCAAACTCATTTAATGTGTATATTACATGTGCTGTGATGCTATATGTTTTTATCTCACCAGGGCGCTGTTGTTATTAATTTGATCTTAGTATATTTATTACTGAATCGTAAAATATGTATTTAAATTTTAAAAAGCACCAATTTTAAAACGTTCACACATTTAATTTAAATGTCGTCTGTCTCAAGGAAAAACATTTCTCATTTCATACAATTAAGCAAATCTAAATATTTTCTAGTATTTATGAATGGTATATATTTGTTTCAGATTGGCGAAGTCGTTGAATAATATAGAACGTCTAAAAGTAGACCACTCAGTGTGCTGCCAGAAAACAAAGGCTGCTAAACGCAAACGGGACGAAGATACAACTTATGTTCCAATTGAATGGGAAGAACAAAGCAAACCCAAAAAACCCAGTATTTTGAAGAGTACTTTGACAAAACCTCCACCAGTCGAAGAGAACAAAGATGCTAAAGCAAAAACTTGGAATCAGAAAGAAGAAGCAGAAGTTGTATGTACTCCTGATCTTATGGCATTGATGGAAGATGATCCTCCCCCACTTGCGCCTATGCCAAAATCGGCTCAATTAAATAAACCCAGTTCTACAAATTCCATTTTGGGCAAACAATTGAATAAATCGCAATTAAATGCAAAGGAACAAGGTCCCACTCAAATAAGAGCAATTAGGCCTGATGGAAAAAAATTATATACACTTGCTCCTAAAACTATGATGATATGTAACCCAAATAGTTTGCAAAAACCACCTCCTGGTTTTATTCGCCTTCAAACGCCTGCCATTAAGTTTGTACCTTCTTTAAATAGATCAACACCAATTGTAAACTCAATTCCTTCTCAAATTGTACCAGGTACCAAACATGAGTGGTATGATAAAGCAGCTACTGTAGTTTCAACTATCACTGGTAATTTATCTGCAACACTTATAAATTTAACAAAAGAACAAAGAAGTGCAAAAACAGTTGAACAGCTGGCAAATATTCATAATAAGTTGCAGGAATTGTTAAGTTCTTCTGTGAATTCTCTAATTCAAGTGAGAAAAAATTTGAGAGCTGAATTTCTTGATGATTTAAATAAATTGAAATTTCCAAATTCGAATTCATACAGAAATACTAACACAAACAGCGTTTCAAGACAGAGAGTAAATAATTCTTCGAATAAGGAGAACGATGATGACGATGATGTTATAATTGTTAATTCGGAAAATGCTAATACCAAATCTTTAACAGAACCACCGCCATTGGTAAAAATATCTTCTACAGATGCCAAATCAAATTCACGCCCTTATCTCAAGGTTCGATCAGTATCCCAGTTGCTTTCCGTGTCTTCAGAATGCATTACAATTCCAGATGACCCGCCCGGCACCTCGGGAGTTGATGGAGATGATGTAATAGCAGTAGAAGAAAAAGATCCCTTAGAATTGTCTCCAGATATGCCTGATCAATCTACTACTAGTGAAAAAACTAAAGATAAAGACGTTATTCTTGAAAATATCAGTGAATGTGATGAGGATACAATTAAAATAAAAAATACCCTTACAGAAAGCAGAATTGACCAAATGGTTTTAGAGAATATGAAGTATAAAATAATAGGTATTCCTCAAGAAGAACTTAAACGAATTCTTTCAGTGCGCGTCTTAATTTCAACAAATTTTGGAGAAGAATTGCCAGAAAATAGGTTGAAAACTGCAGATTGGTTTATTGACGATGACGAAATTAATTTAACTCTTAACGAAGAAAACGAGGAAAAAGAAACTGCCGCTGAAGTAGAGAATACTGGTGTAGAATCTGACATTAACAGTGATAATTTGAAATCTCAAGAGAAAATAGAAGGAAATGAACAGAAAGGTACAAGAAATTCTCCAGATCATGAAAAAAATCCCGAAATTGAACAAATAGATTGTAACGAAATTCAAAACAATGATGAGGAAGAAGGCGATGTTGAAACGTCGCACAAAGTAGATAACAATAATGAGATTATGCCTGAAACTGAAGAAAATAAAAGTTGCACCAAAAATAATAAAAAGAACGCAAAGGTTGATGGTGTTTCCGATAGTAATGAATATTCTCATGAGAATAGTAATTCTCCAGAAAACGATGATTCTTCTCCAGAGAATAATGATGATTCTCCAAAAAATAACGATTCTTCTCTTGAAAATAATGATTCTTCTCCTGAAAATAATGATTCTTCTCCTGAAAATAATGATTCTTCTCCCGAAAATAATGATTCTTCTCCCGAAAATAATGATTCTTCTCCCGAAAATAATGATTCTTCTCCCGAAAATAATGATTCTTCTCCAGAAAATAATGATTCTTCTCTTGAAAATAACGTAACTTCTCCTGAAAACCAGGATTCTTCTCCAGACACGAATGATTCTTCTCCTGAAAATAATGATTGTTTATCTGAAAGTGAAGCACTGATCAACGAACCTGAAGAAGAATCAAATGTACTGGATGAAAATGGTCTGGATTCATCTAATGAAGTGAAAAGCCCAGAAAAAGTCGTTGATTGTAATGAATCTTCTGCTCTTTCTCCTCATTCAGAATCATCTGTAAATAAAAATGACTCTTTGTCGAAAAGTGATACATTTTGCACTGACTTTATTGCCATGGACTCGTGTGCTGGCGATGATAGTAAATGAACTTGCACAATATTTGGCATTTTTAGTGTTTTGATTATCATAAATAATTAAACTAAATTTGAAATCGAAAATCACAATATTCTTTTATATTAAAACATTGTGAAATATTACAAGACTTCCTTGTAATGAAAATAGTTATTAATTTTATTTCGTTATTTTGGTATATACTTCAAATTTAATATTATTTTTCAAATAGTGTAGTTAAAAGTCATGTGAAGGAACTTCTTACTAAACAGTTTTTTTTTTCAAATCAAATAAATATTTTTTTTCACAAATGTATTTAAAAGATTTATATCAACTTATGTTTGGTTTTGCATAAATGTATATACTATATTTCGTACAAGTGAGTTACTTTCTTATTAGTAAATACATTCATATATATATATACACGTTTTGTTTTTCTTATTTTTACCTAATTTTAGCTTTAACTTTATACGAATTTAATGTAATGACCATAATAATATAAGGCGTTTATATAAACAAAATATTAGGGCGTATTTTTGGTTTGAATGATAGTATAGCGTTATCAATCTATTTGTGTAAAGAAAATTTTCTTTGGTTAGATACTGTTTGGAACCAACCGCTGAAATATAATTTGTTTTCGCGATATAGCGATATATTGGGTTGACGGGAAAGTTATGACATTTCTTTTGGACAGATTGAGTTCCAACTTCATTTTAAACAAAAATTGAGTGATTTAGTTGAATGTTTGAAATTTTACAAAAACTGGAATATACAAAATCAAAATTTTCGTTATATTTTACTCTATTTCCGTAGACCAGAGAACGCGTGTCAAGCTTGTAAAATGTCCCATAAAGTTTACCTGAAGATTCGTTTTAAACGTCATCGAAAGCAAAAATTCATTATAGGAAGGTTATGCTCTGTGAGTTGGCTTTTTAATGGTGTCGTGCCTTTCGAGCTCCTACCGAGAAATGAAACAACTAATTTAAGTGTTTACAGTCGGCATTGGACAGTTTGAACGAATCTATAATCCAGAAATGTCCCGAGCTAGTTAATCATAAAGGAATGTTATTTTATTTCCACAACGTAATATTACACACAAGTTTGATCGGCCGTCAAATATTACTGAACCTTGGAAGGTGCAACCGAAGTATAGTATAATAAAATACAATATTACCGATTAAAAATAATAAAAAAACTGTTGTAATAATGATTGGAGACCAAATGAACAAATACAATTTTATAAACAAGATTATTTTAGTACTTATTTGAATGATGAACTCGCAGTTTGGGAAGATGTTTTCATACTATATTATTATTGGTTTTATTGTCACAAATTTTTTGCAAAAAAATCATTGCACAAATGTAATATTAGACGAATATAACTAATCATACGTTTGCTATGTAAAAAAGAATATCCCATTTTCACATAATTTATAGTATATAGGACAGATTCCACCTACCATCAAATTTGGATATTCAGAAAGAATGTGTATAAAATTTCTCTTAACTTATTTTGTATAGGAAAAAGAAACACTTAAAAACAAAATTTTAACTGCAGTTGTGGAGCTCTATTAACATATTTGAAAATAATTTATTTTCTATACAGCATTCTATTACAGATGTTTGTTTGCAAATACTCAGATATATTAATTCATTATTAAACAGAATTCAAATAGATGCAACAAAACGTTACATATTCAGGGTAACAAAGCTGCAATCAGGCAAAAATTATCAAACAAATATTTTTCTATTCTATCCATATTTTTAATCTTATTATTTATATTAAAAAAAAACTTGTTTAACTATTTAAATAGGTCTAACTGCCCTAATATAATTTAATTATATATTTTCTATGTCTGATTTTTCGAATCGTTTATATAAACGAGTACAACGATTAGAGAAATACACCGTAAAACATCGGTTTTTCCACTACTGCGCACGTGTTTCAGTTCTACCTATAATTTAATGGTGCTGCCACACCCATCATACTCGGCGACAGAGACAAGGAACTTAAATATTGCTGTCTTTTAGTTAAAAAAACTGCAACAATTTTGTGTGCTATCTATTACAATAATTTGGTAAATTCTACATCGAGGGTTCGTATCATTGTTGAAGCGGGTTATTTAAATAATCCCCACAAATTTTATTATATTTATTGGTTTTTCATATGGAAAGCTAAATTTATCAAGAATGAAATTTATGAGCTCTAAATTTCATTGCTTTTAGCATCTTCAGACTAGTTCTTGCTAAATACTCTGTACAGATGTTGAAACGTGGTGCTGAAGAACATGAGTGCCTAGTTTTGACTAAGGGCGAATGTTTTTAAACTACTTCGACAACTCTAGACAGGCACTCCACCTTCCTATACCACTTTGTATTGACTGTGTTCTGTGTTTTCATGCGTTCCACAGCTCCTTTTACATTAAAGAAGATGGTCACCTCTTAGCCGATTTTTAAGGGAACAAGATTTCCGTAAGATATCGACATGACTTAACTTTCAAAAAGCTAGATTTTATTTTGTACTTTAGTGGGCACGTCACAATAAGGCCAAGTTTCGTCATCTGTCCCCTGTTCCATTTTAAAACTAAAACTTCTCATCATATGTATTTTCGATAATTAGTTACTTATTTTCCAGTAAGAAAAGTTTTCCAGCTGATATATGGTAATATTGCTATTACTACAATATACACTATTTATATTGCAATTTCGTATACATATGGTATTGAGGTATTAGAACATTTCTTTTCGTCTCGCGGTTCTCTTTATTTGTTAATGCCTAGTTACTCTCTTTGCTCTCTCTAGTTTCACAATTTAGCTCTTCCATATTTGCTTCGTCATTTTTGTCCATTCCCATTTCCAAAATTAGTTTTATTTTCCTGGTTATTTTTTTTTTCTTAATATTCTTATCTTTGTCTCTATTTTTTAGTAATAACCCCTTCTGGTCAAATTTACAAAAATGTAGAATTTGAAGTAAGCGTTAAAATTTACGTCGATTACCAAAATTATATTGTTTTAACGAATTTTTTATAATTATTGATTAAATACTTTATACAGATTTCAATTTAAGTCCATTGTTCGCTCATTAGCATCTTATCACGTGTTCATTAATTTATTCATATTTTATTTTTATGAACGATTTTTTTCTACTTAACATTGGCAATGCAGACAGTCGTTCTTAATTTATGGTATTTTGAAAAATTTTTTGTTTTTAATGTTGAAAAGCATTGATCTCCCTTCCCTGTTGTTGTCGATAATGTTTATATACAACCATGCTCAAATGTATTAGACACCTTACGAATTTATGTACATACATACATATAGTATTTTATATAGATTAGTCAAAATAGAGGTGAGGAAAATAAAAAAGTTGTGAAAATTATGTACAAAGTGTTATTTAGTAATATAGTTTGAAAATTAAAATTTATCAATATTTTGTCGCTCCGACAAGAGAATGGCAAACTTGTTATTTTCAGTGACGAGAAGAAGTTTAATTTAATGACAGCTTATTATTTTCACGATTTCGTAAAGATGAAGGTCACGAAGGCATACTTGCTACTAAATTGTAACACTCTGCAACAGGTGGTATTGCAGCCCATATTTCGCGAATTTTTGTTGATAATTCTGCTTTTGACAGGCATTTATGTTCCGTGATCTTAGTTTTTAAGATACGCCACAAATTTTCAATGGGCGACAAATCGGGACTTTGTGGCGGCCAATCCAATACCTCCACTGTGTTTTCCTCGAACCAATGCATTACAGCTTCCGATTTGTGGCAGGGCGCATTATCTTGCTGAAAAATGTATTGTGGTCGAATAGTTTTAGCACAGGCGGTTCTAATACTTCCTCCAACATGGTTAAATAGCGTTGGCTATTCATCCGTCCATCGCACAGGTACACTTCTCCAACACCGTATGCAGACATACAACCCCAAACCATGATACTACCACCTCCAAATTTTTCTGTGGGAATGATACGTTGTGGTTCATAAGCTTCCCCTTGCCTACGCGAACGTATAGCGTCCCAGGTAGTCCCCAAAGCTGCTAGGCAAAAGAAGAAAGTTAGCACTTAGACAGGATTAATTTTGTTCAATGTTACATGTATGTAGACTGAATTGCATACAACGATAAGAATATTAGTCATGAAGATGTACTTACATACCTCGATATTCGATTCATCAGACCAAAGAATCTTCGACCACTTCTCGATTGTCCAATTTTCATGTTGTTTAGCCCATAAATACCGCTTCTTTTTATGAGCGTCAGTTAAAAGCGGTTTACGTCGCGCTTTACACCCTCGTAAACCAGCACGCTGGAGACGCCTTCTCACTGTTTGCGCAGAAACTGTTACGCGATAACGCTGTTTCAGCTCACTGGCGAGCTGTTTCGACGATTTTTTCCTATCACTGAGAGCCAGTCTTTGTAAAATTCTGTCTTCTCTAATCGAGGTACAGGGTTTTCTGCCACTTTTTGGTCTGTTAACAAACGACCCACTCTCCTGATAGCGACTAATGGTTGTACGGACTGCACATCGTGAACATTTTTTTTGCAATTGCAGCTATTGATAACTTCTGGGAATGCAGTAGCACTATTTGGGCGCGTTCCCCTACCGACAACTCGCGTGTTTTAGGCATTTTTCTTTAACAAATAACTGACACAACGTGAAAAAATAGGATAATCTAATTAATCTCTACCACAAACTCACAAACGCTCGTTGCTCACACACTGCTAGAATGACACTAAATTTCTAACATCCACAATTTCCCCTTTCCACCTATTCTTTTCAATAGGGGATTAACTAGGGTATTCAAAAACGCATTTCTGTAAATACCATTAACTATTTTTACGGTTAATTTCCGTCAGACTTGGATAATACTGAGAATAAGGGTTTTTACCTGGGGTGTCTAATACATCTGAGCATGGTTGTATTTACTAATTTTTTATGGTTTCCGAAAAGATTTCATAAATTTGTTATTAAGCAATAATTGAATCATTCATAAAAATCATTTAATTGGTAAATAGTTCATAGCTCAGGTCTAAATTTCAGGTAATTTATAATCAGAAAGTGAGATTTAACTAACTTTATTCTAACATGTGTAATTATTAATAATACAAGTAAAGAATTAAACTAAAGTATCTCATTATAACCACAAAAACGATAAATTTAGGACAGCAAAATTAAATTAATTGAACTTTTGTTCCAGAATTATCTTTTAACCTAGATTTTGTTATGGCCAAAATTCGATCTAATTAGTTAAACAGTAGTAAATATTTAAGATCGGTAATGGAGGACATAAGCCTCATCAACTAACAGCCTATATACATAAAGTTTAAACCACGAAAGTTTGCCGGCGTGTCAATAACGCTGCAAAATATGAACACATACCGACATTTGTCTAATTCATAGGTAGTCACATGTGTTGAAGAAAGAAAGGGTGCAAATGTTTCTCTAATAGAGTTACGCGCTACGTCTTGTCAAGAAATCGTGAAAAAATAGAAATAGTTGTATGCAAAGCATGTGTATTATGCACACATGTGTCACGTATAATTCAGATAAAATAACGTTTTGACCTTTGACTTAAGTATGTTTGTTTGAAGTTTGTATTTTCTACAGTTCCGATGTTGTTATATTCCTTGTATTTTACCGCTGTTATTGTTCTAACAGCTAATTTATCATATTTATTTTATCATCCTTGTAAGTTTACACTTAGGTAACCTACATAGACAGCATTTACATTTGCAGGTTTACAAGTTAGATATAGTACATTATGGCATCTGCCAGCAATATAAATATAATATTTAATTTGATATCGTCACTTCCTGTCGACATCTTGTTTCATATGACAGTGATCACATGATCGGAAAACATTCCTGATTTCAGCTATAGATATAATTTACTACGTATGAAGAACAATCAAAATTATATCGTAAGTAATTGCTATGTTATATTGAAAATAAGTAACCGCATTAAATTTTTTTGTATGTTATACCTCATATTATTTCAAAAATGATTGTGAGATCATCGACCAAATGATCCAATTGACATGCCGCCACTGTTTTATTTTAATTTATATGTAAACCAGTGCTGCCAGGTCTACCGATTTTTCGGTAGATCTACCGAATTTGGATTGCATCTACCGATCTACCGATCTACCGATTTAAACGATAATTCTAATTGTGTAAACAGTTTTTGACTTTTTTAGTTCACTGATTTTCTTGTACTCAATGTCATTAATTTCACCTAAAAAATTAAACACTAATTTTTTTCTAGTAACTCGGATATACAATTAGAATTTGTTCATCACCCACTATTTTGTTTATAACTGTGGTTATCTCTAAATTAAAATATCTTGCTCATGTTTAATACTTCAAATTTCTAATTTTTGACTCCACTTTTAAACAATGCCCCTTTAACCATGCATTTTTATTTACCCATTAACGTATTTGTCTGGATAATCTTATTTAGGGGACTAACCGAACGACTCGAAGTTTCCCTGTAATGAGCAATTGCGGAGTTTTACACCTGCTTGGGAATGACGTGTTATGTTAAATTCTTTATTGCCGTTTGTGAAGTGCTATATCTATACTCTATTATTATTCGTATTATTATTCTAACGAAATTTGTAAACCACGCAAGCTTTGTACAATTTATTTTTAACGTTACAATGTCACGCAACTGTGTGAATAGTCCTGACTACTTTTTTACGTATGTAGTTAAGTAACCCTCAAGTCTTAAAAAATATGTAATAACTCACCAAAAAGGTTTTGACAGATACTTCGGGTATAAAGTAGAAGATAAGGATAAGATTTGGACTCCACATATCTGCTGTTTAACATGTGTGTGCCAGCTGACTGACTGGCTGAATAAAAAATTTCATCACATGCTGTTTGCATGCTTACTTTTGTACAATTAAAATCGTTGGCATATCAAGTAGGTTGGGAAATAGTATCCAAAGTATACAAACTTTAATCCCTTTGGCTATAGAACTTAAGCTACACAATATTATATACCTTTCCATACCATCCTCACTAGATTCATGGACTGTAAATCCTGAGGAGGACCATAAATGAGTTCGAGGGTTAAATAAACATGGAAACGGACATTGGCTTTGTCGATATGTCTGTGTAGCCGCATAAATCAAGTCAGTCAGATTTAGATATACTATGTGATCTGAATTTGTCAAAAAATCGAGCAGAACTCTTAGTTTCAAGGTCCAAAGAATGGAACTTTAGACACAGGGACAAGAATATGTGCATAACCTGGTATTTTATAACGATGTCAACGCTAGAGGCAATGGGCCGACATCTCAATTCAAAATTCTTTGCAGAGTTCTAAAAAACGAGTAATAATGGAAACGAAAGTCCTATTTCCATTGCTTATGCTATCAAAATGAAGGAGTCTTGGGAAAGTATGAAGCTTGTACTGGATAGAATAGAGTACTAGGCTTTTTCACAGCAGATTTCGCGCAGACTTAAAAGTTTTAGCCCAAGTACTGCGTTTGTAGTTGGCCATGTATCCCAACTGCAAACGCAATACTAGAACTAAGACTTTTAAATCCTCTCTCGTTAATTCGAATAAAATTTTGCTGCTACTTCTTCACATCAAAGTGGAATTTATGAAAAACTTCGTGATGGCGATAAACATAGATGGCAAGGTTTTCTTTATTTAAAAAATAGTATAAACGAAGTTGTAATAAAAGAGTGAATATTTCTGTGGCTCTAATCAGGAAACTACTGAGAGATGCCAGTTTCAACAATATCTTAGATGGAAGAGGGAGACCTGCTTGACAGTGTTTTAAAACAATGGTAGCAAATTTCCTCGGAAATACAAAAAAGTTGAAAACTATGAACAGCAGCTTAATGAACTGCTACAAAATTATAAAGTTTTTGGAGCAAATATGTTCCTAAAGATTCAATTTTTCCGTTCGCAACTGGATTTTTTTCAGCTAATCTTTTCATTAAGATATCAGCCAAATTGTATCGCTCTACAAAGGAAAATGGAACGAAAGCGTGCTTGCCAACTACAGTGATACAGTGATTAATGTTAAACAGAAAAACATTTTTTATATATAACTATGTACTTTCCTCAAGAAACTTAGATTTTGGATCTTTTGGTATGTAAGATTACAGCACAATTTTAAGGAAAGACATAATGAAGTCAATTATTTATATGCATACATAAACTCGCAAAGTGAAACCTATGTTTAAAATATTATACAATCTTTAAAATTGTTAGCATGTGGGTCACGTAAATTGTTACTGCTATACTAGTTGGTTTTCGAATTTTCTATATATTGTATTGATACTTTAATATGGTACAAAGGAATACCAATTAATCCTTATATATACACTATCGCTCATAAGTATTTGGTCACCCTTGTTTCATTACAGTTTCTATAGAAAAGTTGTAATTATAAAATTTATTTCTGTAGTAAGAAATAGTTTCATAGTAAACATTAAAATCTATAAAAGCTTATTCAAAAATAATTATGCGATTATCCTATTATTCACAATGAACGATAATACCCTAATAAAACTTCAGGTAAAATAATTGCACTTAAGGGATTAGATCTCTCATTTCTTGGAAATTTTCGATCGTTATGATTTTATTTTAAGGTAAACTATTAAGTATTTATACTTGGGTATTTTGGCAAAATTGCAGTTAATTTTTGTGAGGTGCTCATAGTGATAACATCGTGTGTTTCGATGAAGTTCAATAATAATAATAATAATAATAATAATATTTATTACATTCCATTATGTCAAAAAAACATAGAATATGTCATAAATGTAAAATATGTAATATATAACAACGAAAAAACAATCACAAATATAAATAGATATTAAGTATATATACATATGCGTGCAGTTGACCTATGCTATACGCCAATGTCTACGCTTGATTCAAAGAAGCTTCCACACTGTAGAACTCTTGCTCTATCAGCCAAAACTTAAAAATAATTTTAAACCGGGCCAACGGTAAGCTCTTGATCCGAAACGGTATGTGGTTGTATATTTTTATGCAATGGTGAACGACAATCGGTTAGAAATGCCTAAACGGAAAGAATTGAGTGTAGAAAGATGATCGTTTATAATCGCATACCATAAAACTGGCAAAAGCACGCGTGAAATTGGCACAGAACTTAAATGAAATCAGTCCACCGTGGGTTATGTCATCAAAAAAATATCGCGAATATGGAAGTGTATCGAGCAGAACTCGAAAAGGCAGACCAAGGGCAACAACCTTAGCAGAAGATCTTGCAATAGTGGTAACAAGCAAGAGAAATAGACGAAAAAAAGCCCAAGAAATCACAGCAGGTATGAATGCTGTTCGTCGAAAACCCGTAAGTGTTTCCACAATTAAACGGCGATTAAAAGGAGCTGGCCTGAAATCGCAATGCGGAAGCCGCTTCTACGCAAGCAAAATATGCAAAAACGTTTAAAATGAGCACGCGATCACCAAAATGGGACCATAGAAGACTATAATACACAATAAAGTATTGTGGACCGGTGAATCCAAATTCGAGATTTGCGGTTTACGAAGACGTGTTTTCATGAAGAAGTCTGTGGTGTGTGTGGTGTGTGGTGAGTGTGCCCGGGAAGAATGCATAACCTCCACTATTAAGCACAGTAGAGGTTCCGCCATGATATGGGGTTGCTTTTCTGGATCAAATGTGTGCGTAAAAGTCAAAGGTATACTAAAAAAGGAACACCAATTAATCCTTAAATTATTGATGAAAACGCAATCCCTTCTGGAATTAAAATTTCGGGTCAGAATTTTATCTTCCAACAAGATAATGACCCGAAACACGCTTCCAAACTATATAATATTTCTGCAAATATTTATATAATATTTGCAGAAATTGAAGAACGAGGGAACCATAAAAGTAATGGCGTGGCCTCCCCAGTATCCCGATTTAAATCCCATCGAGTTACTGTGGGAAGAACTTGACCGAGAGATGAGAAAGTCGGCCCCCACATCTGCTGTTAATGTGTGGTGAACCTGCAAGGGAAACGGGGTAAAATAAAACCTAAAACGTTACGAAAATTAATCGAAAGGATGCCTCGATTGTGTGCTGGAGTGATTAAAAATAAAGGGGGACGTGTAGACGAGTTTAAAATTTAGGTAATATTTTATACAACAATTTTATTTTAGATGTAAAAATATATATTTTTCATATATGTAAACAATAAAAAGATATTAGTATTTCAATTTTGATTTTTGTTACAATTTGAGGGTTAAATGCGAGTGACCAAGTACTTATGAGCGATAGTGTATCTATATAGACAGCCAATGTGTTGATAAACTCGTGCACATGTACATATGAAAGTGGGGTGAGATTAAATGAAAGAGAAAGTAGTAGAATATTAAATCCACTGACCTTCTTTGAAGCAGGCCTATTTCTATGAAGTCAACGGTTAATGTTTATTACTTAAAAGTTGCATAAAACAAGTTAATGCTTCTTTCAACATACTTACAAAAAAAATTAAAATTACAAATGATAGAGACCGTGTAATATGCTTTTTGATTTTCAGTGGTTTAAAGATATAGTAACGCGAGTGGTATCTTCAGAGATCGACACTGATGAAAACGTGACACTAGTGACATAGATACATAGGAGGTTTCAGGTTAGTATTTTATATTAGTATTCTAAAATATTTTTATATGAATTTATAAATGCATAAACGAATCCTCGAAAATGTGATTTTGTTTCGTATTAATCAATATTAATATGCCAAAATTAATTTTTAGAATAATTTATTGTGATTTTCCTTTTTGTTAAACGTTTTAAAAACGGTTTTAGATAATTATATTATACTAACAAAGAAATATTGCCTTCATATCGAATCTTCAATTGTTGGTCGTGATATCATTTAATAAATCATTTAAGTATTTAATACTTTGTTTATAGAAAATATTTGAATATTACATTAAAATAAAAGCGCCAATGCAAAAGGAATCACACTGAAAATGTTACACTTTTCAAAAACAAAGCATTACAAATGTAAATTTTCTAGAGTTATGAAAAGTATCTCCAAAAGGCTTGTGTGTAGATTTTTAATAATATATTGTAATGATATTAAGATTTATTATAACATATACAGTTATAGTGGAACAAATAATTTTTCTATGTTCTAAGTTATTTTTGAGAAAATTTAATGGTTAAATTATAAAAAAATGTTGTATATTTTAATAAATTAAATCTAGGTAGAAAGAATTTATTAAAAGTAAATCAGTATTGCAGCCAAATAGTTATACAGTTAATAAAAAAATGGCAATACTGAAAAAAAGATCTCAAAGTAATAATGGAACACCCTGTCATTTCACGTCCGAATTGTTCTTTAAATATATTAAAACATTTGTTGTCGATGCTTTTTAAAGAGTCCGTTAAGTTTTACAACCAAAAATATATTTTTCTTATTAAAAATTTAAAATGGCACCGCGTAGTGTTCAGACTCACCAGAGCTCAGGGAGCTAATAAAAACATTATCCAAGGAGGGCAAAACTGTTCGAGAAATCGCAGAAATCGTGGATCGTGCACCTACAACTGTTTTTAACATTATTAAAAGATATGAAAACGGCAATAACTTTGAAAATAAATCGGAGCCCAGTAAAAATGAAATCTTCTCCCATAATGATTAGCAGTGGCTAGTGCGTCAAATTAAGCGGAATCCTCATCTAAGTACACCAAAGTTGGCAGTTGGCACAATTTTAATGGTCGAGTTGCTAGAAAAAAACCATATGTAAGTGACATTAACCAAAAAGAGCGTGTAGAGTTCGCAAAAAAATACCAAGACAAGGACTTCTCTTTCTGGAAATAGGTGTTGTTTACTGATGAAAGTAAATATAATGTTTTTAGGTCTGATGAACGCTCATACGTATAGAGACGAGCAAATGAAGAGCTCCATAAAAATAATTTGCAACCTACAGTAAAATACAGTATGAGTTCAGTGATGGTATGGGGTGCTGTATCTGCCGACGGATCAGGGAATTTACAGTTAATTGTTGGGATTATGAATCACACTATGTGTTTAGAGAAAGAAACAATTTAAACGAAAGTGTCGAAAAACTAGGCGTTAAAGAGAAATTTTATTTTTATCAAGATAACGATCCCAAGCAAAAAGCTTATAAGCCCCCAAGTTTTGGAAATCCCACCACAATCACAAAACTTAAATATTCTTGAGCATGTTTGGAGTTATCTTGAGGAAAAATTGAAAAATTATAGAATTTCCATTCGCGAACAACTAAAGGCAGCTATTATTACGGAATGGTCAAAGATCGAACCTTCGTATTATGAAAAACTCGTAAAATCAATGCCTAAGCGCTTAGGATGCGTATTACAGACAAAAAGCTTACCTACAAAATATTAGCTACCAAAAACTTATAAATTTTGTGATAAAAATCGTATGCGTTCTATTATATGTTTGACATGAATTTTTAGTTACTTTTGGTTTTTGTTATTTTTTTAATTGTATAATTTTGGAAATGAATTTGTTCTTATTGAGTTTTCAAATGTAGGTTACAACAATTAAAATTAATATAAAATCCTTTATTATCTAATGCTTATTAAGGTTTTTTTTGTTATAGTTCTTATAATTGTTTTACTGTTCCATTATAACTTTGAGCCTCTGTAAATGGAAGCAAACGTTTTGACTGTTGATATTTAATGTTTTATATACAAATATACTATGATTTGGCAAGATTTTGTTTGTTTGCTATTAAATTTAAAGCTAGCTATAGTAATTGGTATTTGTCGATGCCAAAATTAGCCTATAGATGCTTTCAAAAATGAAATATATTTTGGTCTTCAATTAACTTCGAAATCCAATACCATACATATTTGTTTTTAATGTTAGTTTTTATGATAAATTATACCCCCAATTCACCTTATTTATTCAAGTAAGAAATATAATGAGGGTGTCATGGAGATTATCCCTTACTCGGAATTGTTTATCGTATGCTTTACCTGATATTTGTGCGCTTGTAAGGGTATATTTTATGTCTATTACACAGTGAATACTCAGTATTCATGTTGTTAATGAAGTGTCAGCAAGTGCTATCGAGTGAGCGTATTTTTTAATTGTGTTTAATAGCAAGGAGAAAGCAACTATCTCTTGAACTTTTGTTCGTCGTCGTGTCGGGGAGAGAATGAATGTTAGATGAATGTGTGGTTAAGACAGTGAAACATGGTGGTGGAAATGGTGGTGATGGTTTGTGGTTGCTTTGGAGGTGGGCACATCGGAAAATTGATGCAAATCACAGAAAGAATAACAAAAGTAGTAGTCTATTTGGGTATATTGCAAGAGCATACTCTTCCGTCAGCGGTGGAGCTAATGGGTTCGAGGTTTGTTTATCAGCAAGATAACGACCCCAAACACACAGCAAAGATTGTAAAAAGGTTTTTTGCCGACCAAACTGAAAGAGGATGCCTTACATTAATGACATGGCCACCCTAAATACGATAGAGCTGTCGTGGGACTGTTTGGATAGCGAAGTGCGTAAAATACTAGCAAGACAGATCTTTGGGGTAAGTTGCCAAATGCATGGAACTGTATCGATGAGGAATACCTCGACCGACTAGTTGAACGAATGCCACGTGTTTGTGAAGCCGTGATCGCAAGTAGGGGTGATTACTTTGACGAAAGTAAAATTTAAGTTAACTTATTATAATATTATTTATATTAATAATGTTAATTGCTTGAATTGTTTGTTAATTTAGTATTTTATAAATGAATTTGTCTTTAATATCATTGCGCAATTAAAATTGGACGGTAGTATATATATATATATATATATATATATATATATATATATATATATATAGCGAGAGAGAGACACACAGAGAGGGAGAGAGAGCATATAAATAAAGGAAACAATTTGGAGCAAAAAAAAAGAGATATTTGAAGTAAAATTGATATTAGATCGTTGAATTTATAAATTTTTAATTCTAATTAAAAAAATTATCAAAAAGTGTATAATATTTATATGCTTTCCGATAACTTCTAATAAGAATGAAACAGTTAGACATTATTCTAAAATTTGAAAATTCTCTTCCCAGAGCTTTCTTATTATAATCTCAGCTGTATGAAATAGTTACATTAGGTTTTTAATTAATTAGGTAATCAGCTATAGTATGACAACTGTTAAATAAATTCACAAAATTGCAAATATTATTTTCTCTGGTTGCTGAACGGAGAATTTTGTAATAATGAAAGCGAGTCGTGTTTTGCAAATCATTAAATGTATTTAAAATGTTTAAGATCTTCAAATGTTTCGAAACTGGACATCCCACTGTAAATACCACTAATAACTAAGTAAATTGCATTAGGACATTAGGAAACAATACTTACGCACACCTATTATATTCGTTTACTTATTTCAAAACGTTTTTTTTTCGGTCTTCTGATAACAATTCAAATTCTCACCTAGAATTTCTTTGTATAGTAAAGATTTTTCATTTTGTGAAAGCCAGTACAAAATCAACATTCGCTAATGTGAGACTTAATGAATCATAGATGCGTTTAAACACTTTACCCAATATCATTATCATTTATACAAAACAAAGCTGTAAAATTAAGAATAATTTAATAAACCTTAAACACATTTGAGTGAATTAATTCGAGGTTATATTTTGCAATGACTGAATGGCAGGAAAATTAAAGTTGACCTAATTAGATAATGATACCTAGAAGGTCGATAAATTATTAAAAAATATATCTATTGATGAATAAACCTACCTAATGATGCCTCTTGATCGTCATAGTTCGACATAATTTAGAGAAAAAAATAAAAAATAAAATTAATCGGAAATTTATTTTGGCTATGGAAGTTTCTTTGAGTAGATAGATTACTTTATTCTTATAATATTCAATAGTATTATATCGCAAATGCTAGTTTTTTCTTGCCCACCTTTCTTTATAGCAAAATATATAAAGATCATTCATGTCGTGGAATGCACTTTTAACAAAATAAACTTGTGAAATGATACTAGACGCTACTGTCTCTTTCAATGTGCAACTATAATACAATCTAGCCTTAAATACTGTCAATACTTCAACGATATGAAAAGAATAACTCATCGTATAAAACTAAAAGACATTCTTCGAAAGGCACAGAAAAAAGCTTTAAAATTATGTATAATTTATTCGAAGTGTTTGCGTGCTTCGTCCACATAAAGCCCCAAATAGCTAGGCTATAATGCATGTCTATAGATGTAGGTACTGTTTCTAACGATATTTTGTAAGAATACTTCGTTTCAAATATTTAAAATTTCTATAAGACACGTCTTCCAGAGCATTCCATAATCGATTGTGAAAAGCCTTTAGATCAGGGATATCAAACCGGCAATCGGAATCCTTAACAAAATCAAGGACTATTGTTTTCCAGTCATGTGTTGGCTTCTGTTAAAACATCCATTTTTTCTCCTTAACAAGGAGTTTCTCAGAGATTTTACGATAATTTCAATTACGATTTCTTGGTACATTTTGGCCAATGTTTTTCGCACCTATGAATAGGAGAACCACCTTTAAAGGGGACGTCTCACCAAACTATTACTGAGACCGGATGGTGGTATCACCTTTTACGGAATTACGAGTATGCATCCTATCATTCTGTTCCTAAAATTTTTGCTCTGCAATAAAAATGTTTCTCTCCAAGAAAAAGATCTTGCGATTCTCTTTTTTGCTGTGACAACTTAACAACTTTTTCGCTCTTTCGGTTCTTATGATCTTCAAGACTGGTGTTTGCTCCTTCTATAAGCCTTCATGCTCAAATCTTTTCTAATCATGTGAGAGATTGTTTTGTATGATATTAATTTTATATGGCAAAATAGTTTGTGTGACGTATATTCAGAGCGCGGACGATTGGTACGAGAGTGATCAATGACATCGCATGTGTCTTGAAAATAAACAATGGCACAATATAGGAAACGTTCGTCAATATTAAGGGGCGAAAAAAGAGTTAAAATTTGCACAATGCAATGACAATTATACGGTTATTGGAACTACTCCATAGTATAAACGGATTTCGTTTAACTGCTACAGAAGAACTACTAACACATTACATATAGATCCATGATGATACGTTTACACTGTTATGAAATTCTTCGTATAATTTTGCAGCATTGACAATATTTGTGAGTAGACTGTAATATAGTGTCTTAAACAATTTTTCTATCTTTAAAGCAGACTTTAAACCCGTTTTCATGAATACTGTTAAGAAGCTATTTCACAATATGTTGGATATCAGTTACACTAAAAAATATTCATCCTTTCCTTTTGAAAATAGCCAGAAACTATACGCTAGAAAATCTCTTACAATGAGGACACTGTGATGTTATTATGAATCATTCACTATTCGGGCCATAATTTGTTTTTCTTTCTTCAAAAATAATCCTGTAATCTCTTCAGCATCTCTAAATAGATATATTTGATTGATTCTTGGTCCTTGTTTAACAAATTCTAACTATTTCTTCGAATTCCAAGAAACACATTAACAAGATCTACAAATCGACGTTGCTGGTGTTCATCCGTGAACATCCAATCTACAAGCTTTGCAGAAATCCGTTAACAGTCAAGTCTTCAATTAAAATTAGCCTATGTCTTGTTTGATGCGTAAATCTTTAACAATAAATCTTACAATTAATAATTTGTGGGCCATATTCCATTTTGCGTACTGTAAATATTAAAGTTTATTATTCTTGTCTTTAGCTATTTCTTTTCGGAAGGGTCCATCACTTTTCATCCATTTTAGTATCGCCAATTAAACTTTTTCATAGCACTTTCAGCTTATGCCTATTGCAACAGGTGTAATGTTCTGGTTATGTATTTTCACACAAAATTGAATAATAATATGATTCTCTAAATTTTGATCATTGATGTTATGCTAAAGTGCACACACAAATATTACCATCCAAATATACCATCCATTGGTTGATGTATGTAAGTACATATACTAGCTGAGATATATTACCAGTCCATGACTGAACATAGCGTAGTCTCTTAATGAATGCATCTGATAAACAAACCACTAACCATAGAGACCGTGTTTCTACTGTACGTCATATATTATGTAATGTTAGATTCTCAGTTAAACCACGTTGTAGGTTGGTCAAAAGTTATGAAATCACTAGTACATTTCTTTGAATCTGTTGCAATATTAAGTAATATAATATAATTTATGTACGGTTGCGGTCAATAAAAAAAGTCTATCATAGATTTTTGTCTAATTTTAGTTGTTTGATTCTCACTTATGAGTACATCATATTATTTCATTAAATATCATCTGTCAGTGGAAAAGGGTGGAAGAATCGCAAAAATAGACGAGATGATAGGTCGGCAGTAAGGCACACTGCAATATTTTACAATGTAAGAACGAACTCAGTTTCAGAAATCCAGTCTCAGGACATTCAAGAAAGACATCTGCCGAACAGGATGCTGTTATGAATAATAATTTAAGAGCAAATCCACTTTCATCAGTAGTTGATGCTGTTCCTGCAATCCATTTTCCAGCATCATATCGTATAGGCCTTGGCAAAGTAGCACAGTCTGAATTAAAATTCCACGCAGAACCAAAGAAAATACTATTAAACAACAGTTACAAAGAATCAAAGAATGGAGTTTGATTTAGAACACATAGCTCATGGCCAACTATTTTGGAATCGTGTAATTTTTAGTGATGAAAAGATTTTCCAATGATCAAATAAGGTATTTATCGACCTTGGAATACACGGTTTGAAAAGAATCATGTCAATTTTATAAACAGAAGTGGTCGTTTTTCTGTAAATATATGAATATGAATATTGGCGCAAGGACCTGGAATTCTATGACATATTGGCGAAAAATTCAATAGTAAACAATATATCAGAATTTTATATGATTGTTTTGCAAATTCTGTTGAAATACCTTTTCCTAACAATGATGACTATCCAGTACATAACTCTTTTGTAGTGGCTTCGGGCCCGTACTATTAACGTTCTTAACTGGTGCGAAACGCAAATGTAAGGCCAAGGAATGTTGGAGAATTATTGGAAGTTATAAATAATGCTTGGGAAATAATAACTGCAATATAGTGTTCCTCATATATAGATTGATGTCCAGAAGATTAGGAGACATTATAGAGCATAATGGAGGGATTAATTAAAGAAAAAATAGATAAAGTTTACTTAAATTTGTAATTATTAAATTAATAATAATTAAACTGTAATAAGATTTAGTAATGAGATTTAGTAATGAGATTTAAAAAAATATAAGGTGATTTTAAAATGTATACTTTGATCCATGCTATCTGCTTCTGGGTTTCTGAAACTGAGTTTCAGTGCAGTAGTTCAGCCCTGAAAATGTCCCATACAAATGGGTACGAAACGTCGGCAGATATACCAGTGACGCGGTTCCAGCTCGGAAACCCAGAAGCAGATAGCATGGACCACGACCGCGGAAGTCTACGTACCAAGTATACTTTGAGTTTATTATTGAATCGTAACATATTATTGGGTATACCGGAAAATTTAAAAAAAGTTGTAGAGAAAAAATTAAGACAATTGTAGGGGTCAAGCAAAATGAAAATTTGGAAATGAAGAAAAAGTTTATATCTCAAAAAAATATTAAAAGTAAAGGAATATATAATGAATTGTGGAGTGTAAATAGTATAAATAATAATAAAATTGGAAAGTAATTTAAAAATATATGTCAAATTAATCTGGTACGTAGACTTCCGCAGTCGTGGTCCATACTACCTCCTTCTGGGCTTCCGGGTTGGAACCGCGTCACTGGTATAACTATCGACGTTTCGTACCCACTCGTATGAGACATCTTCAGGGCTCAACTACTGCTACTGTCCGTCGCACTGAAACTGGTGTAAGTCAATGGTGGAGGGGTTTATATATGGGTAATGGGCCATGGGTCAATAGAGTTATTTATGGTTGAGGTTGGGTTGTTTGGACATGCAGGATTCAAATTATTTGATAAAAGGATAATACTATATTTCTTAAAAGTAAAAGATTTCTAAATATTTAAAATTAATTACTACAAAAGGGCAATTAAGAAGTGAGGAATTAAAGAAGAATATTTATTCAACATAATCAAGAAGTGAAGTATTATAAGGATATTTATTCAAGTGAGGTAGGTGGTCTAACATTTAATGACAGAAAGATTTAAAATAGTTTACATATATTAAATGATATTAAAATTTGTTATTTTGTAGTTTTTAAAAGGTATTTAAGTATTTTTTTAAACTAAAGAAGTTACAATTTTATAATTAAGAGGGGGTAAGGGAATAAGTGTTTCTTTAAGAAAATAATACAAGCGATTTGTTTACTAAATTAGCCCGTGACGACTCTGAATATTTATTTCCTTCCTTCTTCAAACTTACAAGATGTAGTAGCTAATAATTAAATAACGATTTTTTTTACTTACAGTAGTTGATATAAAATGTTAACAAATAAAAATACAACAATCGCATGGATCAGCAAAAAACAAAAAAATTATTGTAAACCACATTGGTTGACGTTCATAAATGAAAGAAACTTGCGTGCTAGGCTTTATGCCAATTAAAGAATGTTAAAAGGAATCATTCTATTATTAATAACACCCTATCAACTACATATGTTTCATCGAATGCACGAATCGTCAGGTTGATTTGTGTTATTAATGAACGATTCCTTCAGAGATAAACGCTCTGAAGGAATATATATATATATATATATATATATATATATATATATATATATGTAGGTGTAATCTCAGGTTTTTTTTAGTTTCTCGGGAGCTTTTGCGCATAGTTCCAATGTCCTCTAAAGCACCATAGTCTGTCCAAGCTTTCGACAGGCTCGCTGCTTTCATCGAGTAGACAATTCCGCCTAAATCACATTTGGCAATGCGTTAATTTAGCAATAATAAATTTTGCGGGTGCAGAGTCTTGATTTATCACCTATCGAACATTTATAGCGAATTTTAAAAATGTCAAGGTTTAAACATTTTTCAAAAGAAATACTCGTATTATAAACAAAACTTTTGGATAATATCATATCTCCCTCTCTCGACCAATACATAAATGTATTGACCGAAAAAGCGAGAACGCTTCTATCTCACAAAGATCGGAGACTATGTTTAGAGTGTAAAATAGACAGAAACTTGCGTGCTAGGCTTTATGCCAATTAAAGAATGTTAAAAGGAATCATTCTATTATTAATAACACCCTATCAACTACATATGTTTCATCGAATGCACGAATCGTCAGGTTGATTTGTGTTATTAATGAACGATTCCTTCAGAGCGTTTATCATATCATTTCGATACAGAAAATAATGAATAATATCATATCTCCCTCTCTCGACCAATACATAAATGTATTAACCGACAAAGCGAGAACGCTTGTATCTCACAAAGATCGGAGACTATGTTTCCAGTGTGTAATAGACAGAAACTTGCGTGCTAGGCTTTATGCCAATTAAAGAATATTAAAAGGAATCATTCTATTATTAATAACACCCTATCAACTACATATGTTTCATCGAATGCACGAATCGTCAGGTTGATTTGTGTTATTAATGAACGATTCCTTCAGAGCGTTTATCATATCATTTCGATACAGAAAATAATGAATAACATCATATCTCCCTCTCTCGACCAATACATAAATGTATTGACCGACAAAGCGAGAACGCTTCTATCTCACAAAGATCGGAGACTATGTTTCCAGTGTGTAATAGACAGAAACTTGCGTGCTAGGCTTTATGCCAATTAAAGAATGTTAAAAGGAATCATTCTATTATTAATAACACCCTATCAACTACATATGTTTCATCGAATGCACGAATCGTCAGGTTGATTTGTGTTATTAATGAACGATTCCTTCAGAGATAAACGCTCTGAAGGAATCGTTCATTAATAACACAAATCAACCTGATGATTCGTGCATTCGATGAAACATATGTAGTTGATAGGGTGTTATTAATAATAGAATGATTCCTTTTTAACAGTCTTTAATTGGCATAAAGCCTAGCACGCAAGTTTCTTTCAGAGATAAACGCTCTGAAGGAATCGTTCATTAATAACACAAATCAACCTGACGATTCGTGCATTCGATGAAACATATGTAGTTGATAGGGTGTTATTAATAATAGAATGATTCCTTTTAACATTCTTTAAAACTTTTGGAATGTAGAAAACAGTATGTATATAAGTGATCAAAGCAAAAGGGATACAACAAAAAATTATTTTTTTTTTAAGAAAATACTATTAAAAGCAATTTTTCCAATTTCGACTTTTTTTTCTTTTACTAAGCCGGAAACTGGTAAATTGTGTGGATTTACAATACATATGAGAGAGGTTGTGCATATATGTATATGATATCTATTGGTCATTTTTAAAGTAGGTCAACGTTAGAGGTAAACGTGCTGTTAATCTTTGCTAGATTATGTAATAAAAGAGTCATATGGTACGAAACCTTGACAAACACTTGCTTGACATTCACTCATGAAAATGGTACCGCTTTAAAAATACAATATTATGATGTAACAACAATGAGGAATCGTATTTTGAAAGAATTTTTAAAGCTTCTTTGAAAGTATGTATGGTAAAATTGTTTTTATTCGTGCAGAAGATTCGATCGCTTAGAAAAAGTGCTTTTGGTCCATAAATTTCTTTAAAAAGCCATTACTTCCTTACAGCTTAATGTTTATGAGACATTTATAATAAATAATTTATTGATTGATTAATAAGTGTATTTACAATATGACGTGTATATATTTATAATCACTTAAAATAAACGTAAATTTACAAAATTGTTCGCTATATAAGAATAGGTGGAAAAACGCCTTTGAACTAGAATTATTTAAAAATTATTTAAAATCGCTGCCTATCATGTCTGTAATTATAAACTCTGCGAATTAATTAAAAGGTTTACATTAACGGCATTAACTATGCCCCCTAGGTACAATAAGTAAAATAAAAGAAAGTAAGTAATAAAAGAAAAAATATTTGCTACAGATCTTCGCTTTCTTGTGCCTACTTTTGAGTTAATTGTTACTGAATTTTTATTCAGTATCTAAATATCTTTATATTTTGTTAGGTGCCTTAAATGACAATTAATATTGGAAATTATATAAAATAAATACAAGGACCTGGCGTATAGCGATTGATTATAATTTATCAGAATGCACCGGCTAGCAAACTGAGATAAACAAGTGGCTTTACAAATAAACAACAAGATGCTATTCTCTATACGAATTGCAATTTTTAGGTCGATTTAGATTAAGAAGAAAGATGCATACATATAAACACCTATTTAATTTGAATAGCAGAGAAATCTCATAAAATATTTACGCGTTCAATGATGATCAGATTAACTTTAGGATCTTTCTTATAAATAATAGTAAAGAAAACACAACAAAATTAACATTATAATTACAAATATAATTTTTTACCTTATATTGCTTCTCTATTTATGTGTATAAGCACTTCTTCTTTCACTTAAACGCGCTCTTTAATAATATTAAACGCTGCTTATTTATCTACGCTTATAGGGATCAATATAAAGGCTTTTTCAAATTTCGCGGTTTTTTTAAAAGATAAATAAAACACATAATTTGCATTCACTTTCAAAAATTTTTATTGGTAATTGAAGTATCATTTACGGCATTTACATGCGAAAAATAATATCTGCCAAATGGCCTCCTCTTGCAGATACACAGACGTCCACTCTTTTGTTAAAATTTGCAATGACATTTTGACATAATTGAGGCTCTATCTCACTAATGACACGAATAATTTCATCTTTCAAAGCAGGAATTGATTGTGGATTGTTTTTATAAACCTGACTTTTCCCATAACTCGAAAGAAAATATCCTCTAGATCAATATTCATTAATTCAGGCCACAAAAATTCAGTTATCATCCGACGATATCAATCACCATTGATAGTTACAGCTTCACGAGCAGCATTTTCAAAGAAATAAGGTCCAATTACACCACCTGACCATGATGCATACCAAACAGAACCTCGTTTAGGATGCATAGATTTTTCATGAATAATTCGTGGATTTTCCTCACCCCAGATACGGCAATTTTGTTTATTAACATAGCCACCAATTTCAAAATGGGCCTCATCGGAAAACATTATTTTTTGAGAAAAATCAGCTGATTGTTCATTGATGAAATTCACAAATGAGCGACGTTTTAAATGATCTAATGGCTTCAGTTCCTTTGTTATTTGAACCTTATATGCCTTCAGAGCTAAATCCTTGTGTAAAATACGCCATGTTGTTGATCCACTAAGTTTAAGTTGTTGTGAACGTCGTCTAATGGATATTTCAGGATCTTCAACAACACTTTTACTAACCAAACCAATATTTTCTTGTGAACGACCACTACGACTGTATTTTTCACTTTTTTGATTTTCCACGAAACCGGTCTCTTGAAATTTTTTAATAATTCTACCAATAGTGCTTTCAGATGGACGATTATTTAAACTATAAAATTTAGGTAATTTTTTAAAACCTCTCTTCATAGAACGCTGATTTTCATAAAATAATTCAACAATTTGAACGCGTTGTACCATGTACGAAGCCATTTTTATAAATGTCATACATCACACTTTTTAAATGCCTACATACCCAGACAAATTTAGTGCGCACCATCTATATTTTATTTATTCTTAAAAAAAACCGCGCAATTTGAAACACTTTTTATTTACATTAATTAAGACATCCCCTTTGAGAGTTAGTGTAATACATTTACATTTGGAAAATACCAATTAAGCAGCATCTTTACTTAAATAAAATTAAATACATTGTAAAACACTTACTTCCTTAAGCAGTGTCTTCAGTAATCTTTGACCATAACAATTGTTTCGACACGCAATGGTTTCTTCAGATGTTTAACGTACATTGTTCAACTTTAAGGTATACTGTATGTAACAAAATTATGACCTAAACGATAAGTTACCGTTGTGTGAAAAGCATGCTCTTCGGGGCTATTAAACTTGGTTTCCATAAATTGTGCTGTATAAATTAAAAATTTAAACGAAAAATTAATGTAAAATTATCCCTTCCACGTCACTGATATATAAACTCCTATGTTTATTTGTTCTTCATGACAAGAAATCATTTAAAAAATGCACATTTTATTAGTATTTTTTTATTCGAGATAGCTGGGATGATACGATTACTCTTTGTATGTCCGCTACATATATCGTTTCGCGCTGATCTACCCTGTTGAACGCACGCGATGGGCAGCTTTACCTATAAGTAAATCTTAACAGCAAATGAAAAGCAAAATGCTATAGTTGTTTCAAATTAATTTATGCTCATACTTGTTTTTTTTTTCAGACAAAATAATGTTTTCAATTATTCCATTGTTGGCGATTACCTCAATATGTGTAAGTTCACCATTGCCAAATAAAGAAATTGTAGTTGAAAAAGGGGCGTCCGTCGTATCTGCAAAAACCAATTTTCTAGAAAATGTAAATAAACAATTACAGGTATGAAAAATTATGAGTCGCCTTCTATTTATATTTTGCTTTTTGTTATATTTAATTTTTATATTTGTATAATAGCCAGAGAATGCATAGAATGATGATGTCAAAAATTTGACTTTCTAAAAAGTTTTTCAAACTTTTCCCAAATCTAATTTACAAAGACGTTATTTATTTTAAGTCAAATGTAGAATTGGCAGCAATTGCTATAACTAATTTGAAACTAACTTATGTCGTTCTTTCATTATTGTTTCATGTTTGGAAATTTTTGCTTAAATTTTTATTGCATAGTTCTGTGTGCTTTTCTAGGCTTCACATAGTCACGTGTGCTATTTTGTTTTCTATACTTTGCTCATTTTTTATCTTATTTACAATATATTGTCTGGGGCGTGACTCTATCCATAATCAACGCCGATTATAGTCAACACAGAGTTTGTAACAATTATTAAGGAGAGGCCTTTGGTTTGATTTAGGATATAAAATAAAACAGCACTTTTAATAACAAACTTTTCTCGTTGAATTTGATGGAGCCTGTGGTTGATTGACTTGATGCTGATGATGACAACTTGGTTGTCGAAATACGTATACAGAATTTACAAATAGTTAATTGTGGAAAGGGGTTATATATCAACCTTATTGATCAAAACTTTTCTCGGTTTAACATAGGCAAATTTAGAGATAACATTAATCAAGTCAATGTCTATAAGTAAATCACTTTCAGTGTTCATTAAGGTGGGATCATTTAGACGATTTTGTCCCATCTTGTTCCTTAATTCATTTTGTATGAGCTTTAATGTAGAAAAAACGTTCGCCACTGGAGTTAGTAATTATCAAAGGTAAATAAATGAGTAATAGTATTTCTACATTTGGAAACACGATTCTAATGAATTTTCCATTATAAGTCTATAAAATTGCAGTTCCAGTTTTGCAGTCAAGAACAGCAGCCATACTTCTTAATATTTTCTACTGTTGTATATTATATCAGGCTCGAAGATAACATTAGAAAATTCCTCTGAAAGTTTTACGATGTTATCAACTTCCCACATATAAGGTATGCTGTAATGTATGCAGCTCTCACTTTTAGAAATAAATTAAAATTACTAATAATCTCTTAAAGATTTCGCTCAGCTGCTGGGCCTCCCCGACGCGCGCGACTCGTTGTATTTGCTATTCCTGCTACGTGGGTATTCCTGCTACGTGGCTATTCCGGCATTACCCATAATTGCACCAATTCAAGATTCTCATTGTACAGCTTTACAATAGTATTATACTATTGAACCATTTGTATGCGTTATCACACTTAGGGCATTCCTGTAGCATTCGGAACATTCGTTGTTTGGAGTTGTATGAATATGTTTCCTTTTTTAAATTTTGCATGAATGTTAGAATTTCTTTGAAACGTGCGACTTTTTAACGAAACTAAATAGATGTATTATCGAATTGCTTGCGCAATTGAGTATATTTCTGTCTACAATTATCTAGGAAACTCGATACCTAATTTGAATAATAAAATTGCATTTGTAAAAATTATGTTTAGTAGCCTGGTGTAAGAATACCTTTTATACTCACTATATAAATGTAGTTGACTTCATACATGAATTTATCGCAGCCATTTTATTGTAACGAAAATATAACATAACCTAGACTTATCCGTCCACTGAATACTGTATATAACTAAGAAAATAATATAACTAGTAGAGAGAGTAAACGAAACATATTTACGAAGTTTGTTTTAAAAATTTTGCGGATGATACAGAAAAAATCAATTATTTTAACCAATTTTTTTTGTTGTTTCTCTAAATATTCGTCTCTATTATCTATGCGCTTCTGCATTATTTTGGCCTTCTTTCACTAGTTTTTGCACTTTACCTTTAGAAGTTCCAGATCACTGATCAGGTTTCCTCGTCGGATATCGGATCTAGTTTCTATACGGATTTGATCTTCATGAGTTTATATATACGTGGGTTGTTTTAAAAATTTTGCAGGTGATACAGAAAAAATCAATTATTTTAACCAATTTTTTTATTATTGTTCAAAATATTCGCCCTTTATGATCTACGCTCTTCTGCATTCGGTGGAACCAGATCTCAAAACATTGAGCCTATTGTTCTCAGTCACCTCAGATACGAAGTTTTCGTAGGCTTCCACAGTCGCTTCTGGGGTATCAAGTTTCAATCCACGCATTTTGTCTTTTATATATGGGAATAAAAAGAAGTCAGAAGGTGCCAAGTCGAGACTATAAGGCAGATGAGTCATCGATTTCGTTCGTAATGCTGCTAAAAGCTCTGATGTTTGAGATGCGTTGTGTGATGGTGCATTGTCTTGATGCAAAATGATTCATCCTCTTGGCTGTTTCTCAGTCCCTTTTTGGAACACAGTTGTCAAACAAATAGTTGTATACCATTTAACATTGAATGTGCCACGATCTTTTGGCAAAATAGTAAAAAGATGACCGGTGTGTTCGAAAAAATTAACCACCATTTTCTTGCCAGAGCTTCACTTTCGTGGGTTTCTCCTCGTTTTTGAAGACCCATTGAGCCGACTGCTTAATCCAACTTTCGTCACCTGTAAAGATGACGTACATTGATTTTGCTTTTTTTGTACTAATCCATACGTGCTTTTTTAGCTTCCTTTAGATTGTGTAGTATCCATCGAGCGCAAAGTTTTCTGACGGCAAAATGATCATGCAGAATAGTTCTGATTTGAGTCATATCTATTCCCAGTGATGCCCGAATATCTCTGTGAGCGAAACACGTGCACATCGGAACTCGTTATACCATCGTTCGACAGTTGTAGAATAATGCTTCATCGTCAAACGATCGCTTGATTTTTTGCGTACACTCTTGTCGAGTGAAACCGTCATAGAAAATGGCTCGAAAACTTTCGCACGTTAATTTCATTTTTCATAAAAGTAATTTTATATAAAACATTACTAAATAGAGACAGTAGCTCATTCTAGCAATCTGTAAATGCTATTCAGACTAAAAAAAAACTCATAGAATACGACAAAAATATTACTAACAGCGGCACCTTACGGGAAGTAGCTGAATCGCAAAACTTTTTAAGCAACCTACGTATATTATACGTTATACTACATTAGCAATTAATATAACTTTTAAGTATAAACTTCACTCAACAATGACATTCTAAAAGGGTCAAAAATATTGAAAATAAATTATAATAACATTGAAATTGTATTTGTAATTTACATTCTAGAAGTTATATTTCAATGAAATGTCTAAATATGATGAATTACTATTTACTTGATAAAATAACCCTGGCTAATTTTTATTTATTTGCAGATAAGAAATTTACAGCTGTACGAAAACATTAAAAAAACACGGTTTCTTGCTTAACGAGTAGTTGGTGTACTATCTGCATATAGTACATTTTTGTAATGGGAAACTTCCAATATATCCATAGCAATTAAAAATAGCTACATAATTCTTTCTCGTTTCTTCAATATTATTTTTTGTATAAAATGATCAAAGATTTTTTTTTGTTTTCGATTTAACAGAAAGTGTGCACAACTTCGTTTTGTTAAATGAAACAATACATATTATATATATTTTCTACCTTTATTGAGGCAGAAAATCGAAATCATTTTGACCAATTGTTCTCATATGTGACGTTAATAACAATACATCTTTTTAACTATAAAAAAAATTTGTTCATAATAGACACTCCCTTCTATTTACCTGCCATAATAGTGTAGTTCCTGTGTAAATATATGACTTTGTAGTATTAAATTTTAGTTCTGGAATTTGTGACTATTTTTTTGTAAATAATATAGTTTAGACTCCGCACAAGTAATATTGGGTTGACAACTAAGTACTTTCGGTTTTGTAGTATAAAATAAAACACTTTTTTTAAATAAAGAATAGTTTTTAATCAATTATATATTTTCCAATTTGCTCAATGACCTTTTGCCATCTTTCTTTCAGCTGCATGATTCCGCGCTCATAAAATTTCTGGTCCTTATCAGCAAAAAACTGAACCAGGTGCGAGTGAAGGTCATCGTCATTTGTGAAAGTTTTACCATTCAAAGAATACTGTAAACTTCGAAATAAATGGTAATCAGATGGTGCTAGATCAGGGCTGTATGGGGATGTGGCATCACTTCCCAGCCAAGCTCCAATAGTTTCCCACGAGTTGCCAAAGATGTGTCAGGCCTTGCATTATCTTGCTGGAAAACTACACCTTTCCGATTTGACAATTCTGGCCGTTTTTCTCTGATTGCTTTATCCAGTTTTATTAATTGTTGACAGTAAACATCAGAATTGATCGTTTGGTTCCTTGGAAGCAGCTCAAAAAACACAATACCTTTGTAATCCCACCAAACTGACACCATGATCTTTTTTGGATGCAATTCAGCTTTCGATGTGGTTTGAGCTGGTTTATCGTGTTTGCTCCATGATCGTTTTCGAACTATGTTACTGTACAGGACCCATTTTTCATCACCAGTGATGATTCTTTTTAAGAATTTCGTCTAAGGTGCATATCGCAAAAGTTGATTCTTTGTGTTAAATGAATTTCTTTCAATTCGTGAGGTACCCAAATATCAAGCTTCTTAACTAGCCCACGACATTTTAAATGTTTTTCAATTGTTGTGTGCGATACATGTAGCCTCTCCGCAACCTCTCGAACAGTTGTATGACGATCCTCTTCAATTATGACTTTGATTTGGTCATCATCAACTTCAGTAGGCCGACCAGAACGTTGCTCATCTTTGAGGGAAAAATCTCCAGAACGGAATTTTTTATACCAATTCTGACACGTGCGCTCTGTTAAGCAATTAGCACCATAAACTTCACATATCTTTTCGTGAGCCGCAGCAGCTTTCTTTCCTTTACGGAAATAAAATAGTAAAATATGTCGAAAATGTTTGTTTCTGCACTCCATTTAAAATTAACCCATAACTAATAGCTTTAATAAAAATCACGCACCACTTGCTCCTGAAGTTACGTCAATGTGACTAGTATCACGCGACAAACGGTAAAGTACAGCACTAACATACGTTATACAAAAAGTAAAGCAACGCTCTCTATCAGTAAAAACCGAAAGTACTTAGTTGCCAACCCAATACAATACTTCAACGGCGTTAAATCCGGTGCCTAGTAGACTATCGTCGTATACAGTCCATGTCATCAATCCATATATTAGGAAAATTGTTATTTAAGTATTCTCTTGTTATTCTTGTATTAGAAACTAATGCTCCATCATATCGAAAAATTATTTGCCTCCGGATGTGCTATGGAATATCTTTGAGAAGCAATTAAATTCATTTTGCAAAAAAATAAGTACTTTGCGCGTTTTCATCGCAAAGATAGGGTCCCGTTAAATGAGATCCAAGTAGGACTCATCTTATATTTGTACCCTACTTTAATTAGTTATAACGCGTGTGAACATCATGAAGGTTATAATCAGACAAAAATGATAATTATATATATTCATACTGCCATTGCATATGTAATGAACGACTTACTTGCCCTTAGATCTTATTTAAAATAACTAGATCATCTTCATATGCAACGTGAAATCAGTAATTAACTTCAGGCGTCAGTCTTCGTCGGCAAGCAGCAAATTTTGATTTAAGGTTATTTTGTACATATGATATTTAGTTCATTTAGGGGTATGTTGAATTGATGAAGATGAAATACTACATATAATGAAGTGTACGAAAACTTTTGTGATAATCGATATTAAAATGGATGGTATTAGAGATTGTTAATGATTTTCAATATTCATAATTTTTTCCAGTTTGAAAGAGCCCTATCTTTTGAACATATCTTGTTTCATAGTAATATTACGATGGTCTAGAGATTATTTTTTTTCTATATAGTTATTTAATTTTTGTTGATATGATGATAAAATAGATTTCCTGTTACGGGTTTGTACAGCCTATCAACAACAAAATTAGCTCAGCTCTGGTTTTGCAAGAAGTTCAGGACGTCTACATATGATGTTTCTAGTGCTGAAAAAGTTTCAAAATGATTCGAGATTCAACAGTGTGGCGAATTTGAGTAGACAGTTTCGCTTGTATTTCTATAAAATTGAAAAGTACTTCGGACTTAAAGAATAAGATAAGCAGATTTGCGTCGCTTTCGCTTTGCGAACATTAGCAGAATAACGCTGAATGAGTAAACAAGAAATCTTTTGGATATATGAGACACATTTGGAACTAAATGGATGTGCGAATACACAACTGTTAGAAATCATATATTAAAATAGAAAATTTATATTGTCCAGAGACTCTTTAGGTTAATAGATTCATAATTTTCAGTTCTTCGTCTTCACTTTCAAATTTTATATTCTTTTTTCTTATAACTTTTCTTCAACTGCAAACACTCCGTTTTATCCAGGTCGATACCGCTACATTTTTGTCACTTTTCAGCTATCCTCTTTTTTTTTAACATATACCAGCCACATTGTTTTACTTTCACTTTACTTTACACTATTTTGCATTTTTCTTTCGAAGCTTTTCCTCCAAAACATCATTTTTTAATTTGCCTTTATACGAGTACTAAAGAAAATTTAATGCCTAATGTGTTAGTTGCTATAAAATAGCCATGCTTTCTTATTTTTAGATTCCAAATAATTATCCAGATTTTAAACAATATGGCCGTCAAGAAGCTGTACTCGAACAAGAGCACTGGTTAAGCAAAAAGGATTCTGGGTATGATAAAACTCAAGTTATTGCTGCTAGGTATTTAGGAATAAAGCCTTTAGTAGACACAATTCAAGAACATGAAAAATATGGTAATACTGGCGAACAACACAGAAAATTTGCGATAGTTTTAGTAAATGGTTTTGAGTCTCTTGGTAATGTAGTCAACACCATTATAAATGTAAGGCTAACTAATTCTTCGGAATTATTTTATTCTTTTGTGTATTTCAGCTGCCCTTTAAAGCAAAAAACAATATTGGACGTACGATAAATGCGGCCCTTGATGCTGTTGGGTCAAAATTAGTGGGAATATAAGAAGATCCGACGTAATTGTTTATTTTATGTACATATTTTGATTTTATTATTTATTCGTAGTTATTATTAGACGTAGAAAGTAAATAAATTTATTTAAATTAATTAATTTATTATTTATTTATTTATTTTTTCTTTCGTAATTTTTTTCACATTTTCAATGATAAAATTAGGTATGGTTTATAGACTTCCGCACAGTTTTTTTTTCGGTTTCTGTATTAGAACAGCGCCTTTGGAACTTCTACTTCAAATTCCGACGTTTCGTTCACTCTTACAAGGAATACCTCGGAGAAAGTAAAAATTTCCGTACAGAAACGCCAAAAGCAAGAGTAATTTTGATAATGTTCCAGGCAATTGAAGTAGCAGTGTCAAAAATACGATTCTACACCGGAAACCGAAAAGAAACGATGAAACGATGGAATTATATACGTTCAAACAAACACTTTTTTAATTACATTTGTAACTATTTCGTTACTATAAATCATTCATTGCTTAGGATTTTGCAGCAAATTCTGCAGAATCTAGAAGATAGAAGAAAGAACACTTCGCCCCGAATATTTAACAATGGTATTCATTCGTAATGCCAAGCGACATAAAAACAAAAGAGTATCGTGAAGCAAAGTTTTGTATTCTTTACTTATCGAAGAACCTAAAATATCCTTTACAATTTACAATTTATTTACAAAAATTACAGTTACTCATCTTGACTTCCGTGTTGGAACCGCATCTTCGGTAGTTCTGTTTCCGATGTTTCCTATATTCACACGAGAAATCCTCAGTGCTTAACTGCTGATATTCCTGTTTTTGTTGCACCGAAACAGGTATAAGTCGAATAGGTTTATGTAAAGGTGTCGTCTGTCACGGGTAAAATGGAGGGTTATGGTTACGGTGGAGTTGTTTGGAGATAATTGATTTCCAGGCATTGGGTTAGAGGTAGTTGTCACTACGAAATAAATTATTGAGGTGTTTTGAGATTTCTATTTATTCGCGAACTTTTCAGCCGTAGTAATGATTAGTTCGGAATAGGATTTTGGTGGAATTGAATTGGGCTACGCTTAACAAGTGCAGAACCAGGTGCCTGAAATATGGGAAACTGTTCTAAGTTATTTCGTAGAATATCCTCTTTAATATTCCACTTGTATTTAATTAAATTCTGTTTCATTTAGTTTCTACAAAGTAATTACAACCAACGTTCACCTTATCAATTTATTTGCTTCTGTTATATATCGATTACATTAAGCGTGTGAAGTATCATTTTAAAGTGATTCATTTTAATTGTATAGTTTTTTATGTTTACACAATTTCGATTTTTTGGCGTGCTTTTCCATTATCGTGATTGGGTAATTTCAGTTACGACGGTACTCACTCTTAGCTCCATCGATTTAGAAAGTCCCTTCTTTTAGAAATCACCCTCTCCTCTTTCACAACCCGCAATCGAGACAGTAATCTGTGCACGGTAGTGTAGTCTCGTTCATTTATTGTCAAGTATTCAACGTATTTTCCCTAGTCATATACAAGATCCTCTTCAAGGATACATACAGACACACACAAGTATATCTACCTATCGTTCAATCCAAAGTTCTTTTTTGAATTCTTGTATATTTTATTGCGATAGTTTTATTATTTGTGCTTTACGGCCTTGCAACGCATTTTTTTGTTTTATATATTGCTTTCGTAAATTATTCTTTAAATATATATTCATCGAACGTTCGGATTTATTTTTATTTAATAAATATATTTAATTAATAATATATATATATATATATATATATATATATATATATATAATAAATGTGTAAAATATAATAATAATAGTAAATACATTATTCAGGACAACCTTCCCGGAACTCCCGTCAAACTCATTTGCTTTCTTGCACATACGTAGCGTTATTCTATTCATAAAAGTGAAATAAATAAAACAACTGGTTTATTATAAGAGATTTATTTGAAACGAGTTAGTATTCTTGTGAATATTAAAAAAAATTAGACACAACAATAAATACATAATATGTATATAACAAAGTCGTATTAATAATTGCACATTTAGTGAAACTGTTTTACTTAAAATGATTTATTTTGCAATCACAAGTGTGGAATGTACATTATAATAAATATTACACACAGTTTGATATTATTTCTTGTTGAGACGAGATTGCAGACCATCAAAAGCTGCCAGAACAGCGGAACGTTTATCATATTATTGAAAATATTGCAAAACATAGAAGTCAACTATAAAAATTACCCATGCTTTCACATCTTCAAACACCTTGACGCCAATTACGGGAAATGTTGATAGGTCATGAGTTTTGGTATAAAGTAAATATGTAAAATATCTACGTATTACGTAAGGTTAAGAAGGATTATGTAAATTTTAATTCCATTTCAAACAAAAATCTTATGAAGCTGGATTCATACTCAAATTCTGCTGGACTAAAATAGAATTAAAATTTAATGGTGTACCTAAATTTTTTTTGAACATATCAACAATAGGTTACTGCTTATTTAAATTTTTACAACCTGAAATAATACGGTTAGTATCACAGATCTCATTACAGTTCTCGCGATGATATTTATAATTTTGTTTATTGACGTTTACGGAATCGAAGCCCATTCCTAAATAAGCATTTTATCAGTTAGATAATATTAATGCTAAATATATAGAAAGGAAAAACCGTAATTGTGAATCATTATAGGTAGATATTAGAATTTGGTCTTCATTTCAAAGGAACAACATTTACATTTTATATATTAATGCGCGTTTAGAGACATAAATTGACAATATTAGTCGATGGTAGTAGCTTTTCTAGAATTAGTTTCTAAAGGAACTCATTAATGTTGGTTTAGAAAAGCAAAAATTATATAATTTAAATCTGTATCGCTATAGTCGCAAGTGCAAGCAGTTGAAACAATGATTTTTCAACCTTTTTTATATATACTCGTAAATGAAGAAAATTAAAGAAAGAAAATTAATCTAGTTATATTTGATTCTTAAGTTGTAAAATCAATACACGAGCAATTTCGGAAATAATAAATAAAGAATATCGTAATGTTCATGGAGAAAGAACTGCTAATCTTTCTCCATGAACATTATGATATTCTTGATAATAGAAAAAAAATATAACATACAATAAAAATCTACTTAGTTGTAATTCACGTAACTACTTAGCTACTTTGCTAGCCTTAATATTTGTTTAAAATTAAAGAATGATGGAACGTCAAATATAAAATTAATGAAACGATCAAATGCTTGTGATAAAGCATAGCAAATTATTGCTGTATTTGGATGTAATGATAGCATGAACATGCATACATTGCGTCATAAATATTCCTGAATTATTTTTAAATTTCTTCGTATTTATTACAAAGTAATTCACAACAAATGTCAAAATATGATTTTGACGGATTCACCATAGAAAACAAATTTCGAAATTACACTAGGTGTTTTTTAGAGTTTACCAAAAGCATTTTTTGGTTAAATCTACAAAAGTAAAATATTTAATGTCTAATGAAAAATTACTGACTCAGATTACAAGTGATTACAAATAAAACATTTTTATAATAGTCCACTTTGTACACTAATACGAATACAACAAACATAACTTCGAGTTTTCTTCAGATCCGACATTCAGATCAGCCACAAGTGTTTATATATGCATATTCAACATGGTATAAAAAGTTATGAAGTAGATGTAGCCAGGCGTGATTTCTTCAGTGTAGATGAGGACTCGTACCATAGGAATTTTATCGGGATTAGTTCATGTCGTACGATTTATATGTATGAGAATATCTTTTATGTTTCACTGTACAGAAAAGCAACATGGATGAAATTAAACCATATAGCTGAAAAAGAAACAAATATATATTAAATCATTTCGACAGCATTTCAACGTGTGTATTTTAAATACTTTAAAATTTTGTTCCTATTAATGAGACAAAATACAAAATTAAATATTTATTTCTACAACAATGTTGTCATTTTCAATAATGGTATTAAACTGATAGTAATATCGTTGTCGAAATACACAGTGTAGGTAAAATAAGGGGTACAAGTTAAATGAATTAAATGCAAAGCCTTCGCATTTGACAAGAAATCGCAAATTTGTTTATAGATTGATTAGGAAAATATAATGAAAAGTGACTATTATACAATGTATATATATATATATATATATATATATATATATATATATATATATATATATACCAGGTATACCGGAAAGTCATTATCGGTTTTTTCATAAAGGAAAACTACATAATTTTCAAGAAAATGGAAAAATTTATCTATTCAAAGTATTGGCTATTTGATTCTACACATCTTGCCTCAGGCAATTTATGGACGCTATCCTAAAAAACTGTTTTCTTTTAAGCAAAACCATTCATCGAGCCATTTTCAAACTTTTTCGAAATTGACGAAGTGCTGCTCTGCAAGCGCGTCTCCCAATCATGCGAAAAGGTGGTAGTCAGACGTGGCAAGTTCTGGAGAGTACGGTGAGTGCGATATTATGTCCCATCCAAGTGCTTCTAACGCTTCTTGCCGGGTTTTGCTGTATGAGACAGCACATTATCGTGCTGTAAAATTACTTTACCGTGTCTTCGGGTCCATTCTAGACGTTTTTCTATCAATGCATGGTTCGAATTGATAATTTGTTGTCAGTAGCGATCAGTATTATCTGTTTCACCAGGTTTCAACAGTTCGTAATATATCACGCTACTCTGGTCCCACCAAACACAGAGCATTGTCTTGCGATCAAAACGATTTGGCCTTGGAATCAATGGGCCGGCTTCGCCAGGTGATAGCCATGGTTTTTTGCGCTTAAGGTTTTCGAAATAAATCCATTTTTCATCATCCATCACTATTCGATGCAGACTTCCGATCATACCTTTCAAGCAGCATTTCACAGACGATTTTTCCAGTTTTCATTTGCCTGTCATTCAATTGATGTGGCACCCATTCTCCCATCTTTTGGATTTTTCCCATTACTCGTAATCGGTCGCTAATGGTTTCTTGGGCCACATTTAACGCTTCTGCAAATTGTTTTTGAGTTTGGGTTGGGTCTTCATCCAATAACTCCTGCAGTTTCGCATCTTCAAACTTTTTCGGTTTACCAGAACATTCCGACACATCCAAATCGCCACTTTTGAACTGTCGCATCCACGCTTTACATGTTTTTATGGTTGGAGCATGCTTACTGTAAGCTTCTGCCAGCAAACGATGACTTTCAGGGGTTTTTTTCTTTTGATTAAATAAGAAAAGTAATGCGTCCCGCGAATGCACTTTTTCAGGCACTAAACTCGACATTTTCAAAGAGGAATAGACCTATGACGATGCTACTTTCGCAAAATATAACATGTATGGCTTTGAAGTTTGGTGTGTGCCTAGCAACATTTGTTAGGTATCAGTAATGACTTTCCGGTACACCTGATATATATATATATATATATATATATATGTATGTATATATATATATATATGTATATATACCGTGAATATATTTTATAATGCAACATGCACATACTCGTCCATACATTAGTTGCTAGAGTAACGTAATAATGAAATGACAGCAATGTATTTTAGCGTGTATTTTATTTTGCAACATAGGATGTGAAATACAGTAGTTGAACAAAATTTAAAAACTAATTTAACAAATTTTCAAAAATGTCACCATTGACGGCCAGACAGTATCCTAAGCGATTGTAGAATTCATTTATTGTATTTTGTATCTGCTCTGGAGTTATTTCTCTTGCAGCAACTCGTATTCTATTTTTTAATTGGTCAATATTGATTAGAGGTTCTCCATGAAAAACTTTATTTCTGATACATGACCAAAGAAAGAAATCGTTTGGAGACAGGTCTGGTGACCTTGCGGACCATTCTACTTCTCCTCCACGGCCTATCCAACGGTTTGGAAATCTTTGGTTGAAAAATGTTCTAACCATATGAGAATTATGTGCCGGCGCGCCATCATGCTGGTACCAAATCTCACCATCAATATTTAAAGCGTGGAGGGCTGGCATAACTCTGTACTCAAGCAATTCTAAATATTTTTCTCCTAGAAGAGTACCCTTAATAAAAAACGGTCCTACAATATGGTGTCCAATCAACCCAGTCCAAACATTGACTTTCTGTGGCCGCTGAGTCCTTGTGATATGATATCTATGCAAATTTTGTCTACTCCAGTAGCGGCAGTTCTGTGAATTTACTTCACCATTTACATAAAATGTTGCTTCATCTGTAAAGCAAATTCTGCGTAGTAAAGTATCATCATTATGAAGCTTATCCAACATGATTTCACAAAAGTTACTTCTTCTTTCTGCATCATTCGCAATTAGTTCCTGATGGTTTTGAAAATGATACGACTTAAAATGTTCTCGTTTTAGTAGTTTATGCACGGAAGATTTGCTTACATTTGTAGTTTGTGCTAAAGCTCTTGTGGAGAGCATATTATTATTTTCGATTGTTTGTAGAATTTCATCTCTTTTGGCGTCAGTAATAACATATCTTGGCCTATTCTTTTTTTTTATGATTAGGAACGATGCATCCATTATTTTTATACTTCTGTACTAACCTACTTATTGTAGTTGGACTCGGTCTTGGACGGTCAGGATATGTAATTTGAAACAAATCTGCTACTCTCCTCAAACTCATATTCGAGTTATACCAGTTCACTAATAACAGTTTTTCTTCTACACTATACATGCCTCAAAAATAGAGTAACTTATTTTGACATCCTATGTTGCAAAATAAAATACACGCTAAAATACATTGCTGTCATCTCATTATTACGTTACTCTAGCAACTAGTGTATGTATGTGCATGTTGCATTATAAAATATATTCACGGTATATATATATATATATATATATATATATATATATATATATATATATTACATGCGTAAATACACGCACACGTATCGTTGGATACCTACTTTATATTACTAATTCGTCTATATTTTATTCTACAGCTTTATTATATATTTTTATTATAGTCTTTGTGTTACTTAAATTCCTTTTTACATATTAAAGACAACTTTGTTGTTTTATTTTTGCTTTTTTTTCAACTTTTCATTTCTTGGACTTTTGATGCTCACCATAAATTAGTTATTAATTCTTGTTTTTTACCTTTATTTGTACGTACATAGCATTGTAGTTAATACTTAATAAATTCATGTATTTGATTAGTTAAAAAATGAATAAATTTTGAGTTCAATAAAAACGCTACAAACTTATGTCTCAACCTAAAATGTGAAATGATTTCCGTAATACCATACCTGCAGAAAGGCTAGAATTAATCCAATTATTCCGATTATATACAATCTCTCCATAAACCAATCGTATATTTTAGAATAACAGCCAAAGGAATACCAGTTATTTGAATTTTCTGTTTTTCCGCACTCATGGGAATGATTATGGCAGCAGGATTCTGGAACCCATTTGTTTTCCGGCCAAGCATCTATCATAAACCAGTCCTCGTAATTGTTAACACCACAGCAAGAGAACTGTTTTTAAATATAAATATACGATTAAAATATTTTATATAAAATAAACCTTAAATTAGATTTACCGTCATTTGTAAGTGTTCCCATATTGAAGAAAGACTATTAGAGTTCGTTGAACTGACGTTGTAGTGATGTCTTATGCCATCGATGAGCTCCTCCTTTAATACATGGCCTATTCTTTCTCGAAATACAAATGCCAATGATCCTATTGTGAATTCGCTTAGAATTACAATAACTACCAAGCTAAAATACTAAAAAGAGTTGATTATATGTTTCTAATATGTTTAGAAGCGTCAATATTACCGTGACAAGTAGGCAACGATTTTGGCACCATGAGCCACAACATCCGAAAAATGCCAAAATTATTATTACAACACCTAGGATAATGGTCAAGATGTCAGCACTAAGGAACGCATATTGGGGAAGTAAGTTCGTATAACCTTCGTAAGCTAGTTTCAGCCATATTCCAATACCGATGACACAACATCCACTAGTCTGGAAAAGAATATTTCTTAGTCACAAGAATAAAATGTGTAAGATGTATTAGTATAGGAAAGGAGTAATATGTATACGAATTGTTTTTATGAAGACGTCCATTTAAGTTAAAAGTGTATGTATTGTTGTGACCCGGAGGTTAGCGGCAGAGTACGCAATTGGTAAAAAGAGGAGGGACCCCCAAAAGAAGAATACGCCCAAACGCCTGCTGCTAAAGCTATAGACATGATACTTTTTAATTACAAGAGGACACTCTATGAACATAGGGTCCCACATGGTACTACAGTAACCGTCGATTATTATGAAGAAGTTTTGCGTTAGTTAATGAAGTATTATATTTCCGGAAAACGACCTGGGCTGATTGTAGTAGTGTAAATGCTTCACCACGGTAATGTTCATGCCTATATAACACAATTTTTATACAGTGAATGTGCATGTCAACCTCTATACAGTTCTGATACAGGTGCATGCGAGTTTTATCTATGAGCCCGACAGCATTGATTTTTCTTATTCACAATTATAGCTCTTTCCTAAATACCGCAGCCTTTTCCAAAAGATTCAAAATGTGCATGTTATTAGCTTGCACAGATAGATTTAAGGCATTCAGCTTGTCAAATATTTCGCACAAATACGCTAGTTTCAGCAAAAAGTCGAGTTCGGCAAAGTACCTGGAAGTGAAAGTGTGAATTTCTTGACGTAGTTCGAATGCGCGAGATTAGATGTTGCCACGTGAAAACCATCGTCAATTGCAGTAGTATAACAGGGTTATGTGTTTAGCCCACATGTTCATACACAGCTTTTTAAAAAATCTAGCTTTCAGTGGCATAGTTTTTATGTAGTTTACTACATCTACGAAACGTAATTCCAAATTCAATTGAGAGCTCATCGATTTTGATGCAGTGCTTTCCTATGAATGCATGCGATGCTTTGCTGTGAGTAAGCGCCTATAAACTTCCATAGCGACCAGACATTGATCGAGCTCTATCAGTATACATACCGATGTAATTTTACCAATCCAAATCATTTTAAGTTATAAATTTGTCAAGCATCTCGAATAAGTCTCAAAGCCTTTGTACTTTCAATAACGCTTTTGCAAAACAGAACCGCAACGACAACATTATCGTCCAGGAAGCATACGTAACAAATAAGGTGCGTGTCTTTGTTACTATCAGCAGTCTCATCAAGTTGCAAACTAAATTTCGTGGCTTTCATTTTCTCTAGTAATTGATCAATGATATCTCGAGATTTACGATGGATTCTTCGACTAATAGTCTTGTTGCAGAAAGCTACCTTCGAAATGAATTCCCGCCACTTCTCCCAGAATAATATTAAACATGTCAAAAGCGGCCGGTGGAATAAGCTCTTCTGTGGTGATGTAAAGTTTTCGCACTTCGCCACTTTGTATGCGATCTTAAAACATGATAGTAGTGTGTTGCTCGGTACTGAGGCTTGTTTAGTAAACACGCTATTTTGCTTTTGTAAAGCTTGTAACTTTCTACTAAAAAATTCGCGAGATTTTTTAACCACGTTAGAGTGATTGGTCTCGAGATGTCGCATTAGATTACTTGGAAGCATACACTCGGGCGATATAACTTTTAAATCGAGCACACACTGCAGTCTTTCTTCATTCTTTTATTTCGACTGAAGTAAAGCCCAAAATCAAATAATCATCGTATTTACGGTGTTTCCATTTCTTTGCTACTCCACTACTTGTCACTACGATCACTCTCACTTTAACAATCACCTTGCTTATTTAATAAAAATCTTTCCATTTCCATCTTAAAACAATTTGCTTTGCTTCTCGTTTTTAGTCTTTGGGTGTTATTTAGGAACTATACTGATTCACCAATGTGATGCCGTATTAATGCTAGTCACTCCACCCACTTTCTCGAAACTTCGATAATATCTGATAGTCTACTATATAAGTCTACTAGAAAGTTCTATAAATTTCACGAAAGTTCTATACTTCTCCGAAATATTCTATGTGCTTATATATATTATATAACTTTCTAGAAAGTTCTACAAGCTATGGGAATTATATAGTTTAGATATTCTAGAAAATTCTATTAGCTTCGAAGCCGTTTTGAAATTTTCATTTCAGAATATGCTAGACCGCTATGTCTACCCGCGTTTGCAGGAGTGCCTCGCCGCGCCTCTATTTACTCTTTACGCACACTTAGGAAATTCCTGCTCTAGACACTAAATCAACAACAAATTTCATTTATGCTGCAAAATTTTTCAATAATACTTACTGAAAAACCACGACGTTTTTGCTATACATTTTAGTGTTTTGCCATGGACCAAATAAACAACTTTGATTATGATTGTCTTCGCGATAATTTACGAACACCAGCTGCTCTCGCACCTGATGCTTTTTTACAACATATTTCCAACCCTATATTTTAATTACTTGACATTAAGCGATAGAATTACCTAATGCATATGTATATTAGTCATATTACGAGGGTAGCCGTTTATATTTCGGGAACGGCCCATTTCGAATGATACACAACTATTTGTTTGCCAAAAGTTTTTGAAGAAATAAGGAAAACAAACCGAAAACGACAGATCATTCTCCGTCATGACAGTGCGAGCTTTCACAACTCGGTTCAAACAATTTAACATTTTACCGGGCAAAACATTGAATTGATGATCCGCCGTACAGCCCTGTTCTAGCACCTTGTGATTTCTTTTGTTTCCACACGTGGAGAATAAACTTCGTGGTCAACGGTTTTCTACGCCGGAAGAGGCAGTTGAGGCATTAAAAACTCATATTTTGGAGATACCGCCTTCACAGTGGCAGTAATGCTTTTCAAATTGGTTTAAACGAATGCAAAAGTTCATTGATTTTTAAGGAGAATATTCTGAAAAGCAATGAAACTATTTTCGATAATAAAAATTTTTTTTTGTTTGCTATTCCCGAAACATTAACGGCTACCCTCGTGTCATGAATTTTCTGAAGCAATAAACCGCTTAGACTATTCTGATCTACTGTTTATTTATTTCGAGTAAACACAAACATCATTACAGGTAACGAAACAAAATAGATACTTAAAATTTTCAGTGCAGTAATATTAGAGTAATATCGATGGTAAGTCTGCAGAAACATTTTTTTGATTTACCGGCTAAAGCTAGAGAGACGATAATTCGTGAACTTTCCTAATATACTTATCGTTGGCAGTATTGTCGTTTCTATTAATCATTGTTTCTTATTGCCTATTATTATTCCAATTTTCACCAATGTAGTATAAAGTATAGCATAAACAAAGAAGAGAAAGTTCAGATAATTATATAGTGCTATCCGTAGTTCTATTTAAAAGGTAATTAATAGTTTTGCTTTCTGTTTTAAGAATAAACCTGTTTCTTTAATTAGAATCGTCAAGTATAGTACACAAGCTTGAATGAACGATATGTTGAAAACAGTGTTTGAAATTGTATCTTGGTAAATAAAGATATTCATCAAAGACTATTAGGCAAGGAAAAATAATATCCGGAATATTCTGTTTAAATTACAGTCGAACGTAGTGAATCATCACAAATACAACAAGAACTCGAAGAAACACTTAAGTATTTGAAAATAAACACGTTAAATGTATTTAGAGAATGTGTGAATGGAACTAACAGCTTTCTAGCAAATATTTCTTCTCGGTTAAATTATTTTTCCGGAAACGGCTTTTAAAATTATGTTAATTGTTAAGCAGAATATATATTTCTAAATTTTGTGCACCCTCAAAAATTAAACACGTTCAGATATTTTTAATATGATACACACAAGAGCAGCAAAATATTTAGGACTATCAAATAAAATAAAAAAGATTTCTCATATGTGATGTAAATTCATCTCTAAAAACAAATATGGATCAAACGTTTTAGAGAATTAATAATAAAGCAAACTAGTCGCACGCACAAATTTTAAAACATTTTGATAACAATCAGATACCTTATGTGAGAATTTAATTTTACAATACAGATGTTTTTTATTGCAGAACTTAATTTGTGTTGATTTACCACTAATACATATGTAATTGTGATATTTTCGTTTAATCTTTTGTGCGTCTATTGAAAGCGATTAATTAAAAATAACTTTTTGCGTTTTGCATTAAAAATTCTAAAACAAATCATGAAATCGAAAACCGAACATTTTCTTGCGATAATTTTCTAATAATTTCAAGCGTGAATTAAATTGATGGCAATGTTTCGAAGAATTTAAGGTGTTTAATAGTTGATAATGTTTATCAACTGTTTACTTTAAAACGTTGGATAATTAATGTCGTTTTGACCGCAAACCTTTGAAGAATTAGTTTCGGGAATGTTGTCCAAAAAGCTCGCAATTGCACACAACTTGTTAGAAGACGATCACATCATTATTGGCATGATTTAAGTACCCTTAAGTATTTTGTATCATTATGTTGAAGAAGTTAGCAGGTAGGGTGGTACAAGTCGTAAAATGACCAGTCAAGAAATGTCAAAGGCATTATGTTCAATGAACTCTAAACTTAGAATCGGTACAAGTGAACTTTAAACTTGTATGAGAGTGTATGCGCGCCTTAAATAAGTTCAATAGAGAGAAAGCATGGGTTTCAGGACATGAAGACTGTAGAGCTAACGAAAACAATGAATGTTTGTGTAAAAGTGGCTTCTATATGTACATACATAGCTTTTTTAGTGCATCGCAAAAACGATCATCAAAATAGTTATAAAGAAAGGGAGTTTCTTTAGGGAACAGTCACATAAATTTACTAACATCAACCTGTACATAGGCAGGCTGTCTTATAAGATAATACTGGGTATACTAACAGGGTATTTCAAACCAACAAATATATGAATTGTATGCGTTTGACAGAAGAAACTATATGCAGATTCTGTCGGCGAGATGAATACCTTGAAGCTAAATAATGCATTCTAACGACATATGATGACCACTATTAACGTGGAAAGGTCGCAATGGAAAGAGCTCTATAACCACCTCAAGTAAACTAATCTTAGACTGGGTGTTGGTATAAAAGCGATCAACATCATTTTACACGGTCATTTGGATGTACGGAAGCTGTAGTCCATAACTGAACATTAACTCAAAAAATTACAAAGCCACTCTAATAGGCTTTGCCCACGTATCCTCTTGTCTAACTGGTTATTTATTTGAGTCTTCTAAAAAGCCTCTAGCTGTAATTAGATCTTTTTGCGTCACTGCGTGATTTGCTTTCAATAGTGCCAATATTGTAATGTCTTCCTGTTGCTGTTGATACTGAGTGAGTGAGGTCGCTTTATCTTGACAATCAATCAAATATTCAGTAGTTGGAATCCTTGCTACTTGTTTATACAGGGTACATTATGATACTAATTTAAATACTGCAATTGTCTGTTTTCTTACAATGTTAACATTGTAAAATAGCTATATAAGAGGTAGACTTTTGTATTTTAATATGCGTATTATCGAATAGCTTTTATTTTGGGATACTAATTAGTTGTTTAAAATGGATTATATTCTGATATAATGAGTGGAGAGTTTCATGAAATCTATCAAGTCTTAAAAACAATGTCGAGCAGAAATAATTTATAAACGTCAAGTAGTGTGAACTTGTATAAGTATTTTAATCAAGTAGTATTAAAATTTAAAGGTTTTTGTAGTTTTGGTAATAGTTTCACTACTTCACGAAACTACAAAAATCTTTTAATTTTAATACCGCTTGATAAAAATACTAATAAAAGTTAACACTACTTGACGTTTGACCAGAATTTTACTCGAAATCTAGCGATCTTACCATATAGAGCAACCATATTCGTTTAAGCCATTCTTCTTTTTAATCAAAAATTTGTGGTTAGAAAAATGCCCAAGCATTATCCATAAACGAATATGGTTTCTGTATATGACGAGATCGCTGGAATTCGAATAAAGTTCTAGTCAAGACAATTTCATTGGGGTCGAGAACCCATTGAAGATAATTAGAAATCTGATAGATCTCTTGAGGCAAGTATACAGAAAACAAGAAAAATTGATTTAGGGTTTGGTGTTGACAAATCGTAAAACTAAGGTTTTGGTTAATGCAAGTTCAGATATTATTTTTGAAAATTTTAGATTTAGTGACGAACAAGCAGATGTCGTTGAGATTGATTTTCTAGTTTGTTACACCATAACAGGAATTTTGCCGAGAAAATTTGAAATCGTTAAAACAAGACTACAATTTTTTTTGAAAATTAACACTAGTAATTAAATCTGGATTTATTACTGGAACTCTTTAATCAATGTACCAGATGCACTAAGGGTTTCCGTCACCAGAAAAAGCGAAAATGAAATGTTCACCGGAAAAATTCATGGCAAAGGTTTTCTGGGGTTGTTGCTTTAAATACATTAATTACCTACGAAGTTTATAAAGAAATAAACCTGGCGAAAAGGCCTCAAAGTTTTGCAGAAGAAACTACACAATCGCACAACAATTGCAGGGTGCATAAAGCTCAAAAATCTAGACACGTTATAGGGAAATGCACTTTCGAAGAGTTGAGACATCCAACTTACAGTCCGAATATAACTCTTCTCGATTACTAACTCTTTCTTAAATTAGAAAAACAATTATATATGGAAGATATTGTTTTGATGATGACCTAAGAACTGCTATTAATTATTATTTTTAAGAGTTGTTGAAAGAATGTTTTGAAAGATTCTCATCATTGCAAAAACGTTGGAAATTGTCTTTTCATGTCTAGGTAGATTACATAGAAATTTTCCCTTATATGTACCACTTGTATAAATATAACTTTATTAGTGTGTTGTGTGACATCGTGCGTAACTGTATACAGTCTTTAAGAATTTGTTTTGAAATTAGCAGTTAAAAGTAAAACAAATAATTGAAGTTTCACTATATTTACAAAACAATTCTAATTGGGATTTCAAAAAAAACTTAGACCAACAAACAGAGTTGGAACGAATATGATATCTGTTATGTTATGTGTACTTTGAACTTAGTTTAAATTAATTTAGAAACAAACGATATTCCAATATTGAATGAAATACCACAGCATAGTGTTTAGTTTATTTATCTTTGTGTTAGGCAGGTTTCGCAAGACGTAATTTACGATGCTGCAGTTCTAATGAATGCTTTCTTATTGAACTAGATTTGGCGAATTAAGTTTATATTAAAAACATGAATGTTAGTAGTAATTGCTAATATATTTGTATGCACCCGATGGTTATTTGATTAACCTTCCCCACGTGTTCTTATTGTGCTTGTACATGGGATGCTGTATTAACTTGCAGTTTATTGTTATGAACTATGCATTCTCCTACGTATTACAATTATTTACAAATATATTTTAGCTCAAATTGTCAATTACTTTGTCAATTTCCACATCAATATATTTTTAAACGTCATGAACATTTAGAATAGTCCATAATATACCAATAGATTTCGAGGAATATGTTTGGAACAATTTTGGCAAAATTGATCGTTAGTGTCAGTATTGAAGTAAAGGATTATCGCTTACGTATGTTTCGATATACATGTTCAAGATATTCAAATTATACTTTTGTAAGGTCTCATGACTTACCCATAGTATGACATTCAGCCAGCAGAACAGATATCGTAGACAACTATATCCACTTCTCGACATGGACATGTTTGGAACAAATTACAATCTGGAAAAGAAAAACGAGGTCAACTTTTATATTTACTGTTTTTATGGTTGTGATAAATTTTACAGATGAATTGTATATTGGCATATTCTTTCCGTAGTACGATTTACGATTTAATTTTTCAAAAATATTTGCAGGCATAGACAAAAAAAGTGCATGAATAAGGGATGGACTTTTCCGATTAAAGTCGATGTGTTGTTAAACACTATTTACGAGAGCAATTCAAATTTGACCTGCATTTTATTTTTTTCTGAACATAATTGAAGAGATACTTCAAAGCGGTTTTATATTCATCGAAGTAGATATGCTTGCTAGCGCCATACATATCTGCAACTTGATTGTGTAAATATTGTCAGTTAACTATGTCGTGAAACGATGTGTGAAATTCTGTTGTACAACATGTAATTATTATTTCTTTTCAATGAAGGTGTAAAAGCGACTGATTTTCATCAGATACTTCATAAACAGTTTGGAGAAGAGCATTTCGTATTTCTCACTCAGAACAGACTTCGAATATTCCTTCCAGGATGGTCGTGAACGTATGTCGAACTAGCTGCATGCTGCTCATCCAACATCCGCTGTAAATCTTGGGAACATTCAAAAAGTTGACCAATTGATCCGGAGCAATAGGCAAATATCTATGAAGGGAATTGCCAGGATTGTATACATTAGTTCTGGTAGTGTTCACAGTATTACTACACTCAGGTTTGCAGAGGACTCCGACTTTGCTACGAGTATGAAGGCGAAACTTTTTGTCACATATCATAGCTGAAGTCGATTTTCTCGTGCTTCTTGGGAAGGTTAAGCTGCCATATGAATAAAAAGATGCAGCCTCTTAAGCAAGGGGTTTTTCTCCAACGCGATAACAGTTACCGACATGCAGCCCATCTGACGAACAATACATTGGCAAAATTGGGCTGGGTTGTACTACCTCACTCTCGCTCCCCTGTAGTCTGAACCTGGCCCCGAGTACCTACCATCGCATTGGGCCATTCAGATAGTTTTTGGGAGGTAAACGATTGGCCTCTAATGAGCAAGTGAAGGATACAGTGCAAAATTGGTTGCATCGTCAATCGAAAGAATTTTTGTCGACATTAATGCAGAAGCTACTGGCACGATGGAAAAAGTGTATTTCAAAGGGGATTGTTATTTAGGAAAATGATGTATGTATATATAATATCAATTTGTAGTTTGTATCGACCAGAAAATAAGAAAATGTAAGTCAAATTTGAATTATCCTCGTAAGAAAATTTCTCTAAACTAGTTCTAAAGTATACACTTGACAAACGTATAGAAACAATAAAATTAAGGTGGTATAATCAAGCTCAAAACAGATATAGGAAAATTATGTACACTTCCGCTCATGGAAGTATGGACACTTGATTAAATTCATAAAATTATGTTAATGCTAATAAATAGCGGTAGTATTATTATACCTTATTCTCAAGAAAGTTAATAATTAAAATAGGTATTGTATTTGTATATATTCTCCAAATAATATGACAGAAACACTTTTATCTAACAATAACTATAATTACCTGATATTGTATCTCAATACGATAATTCCAACTATATATAATCAGGATTAGTGGCACGGTCGTTAAGAAGGGACTAAAATCTAGAAATTTACCTGAAATGAGTCTATACTACCTCCTTGTGCCCATCAGTAAATCACTGAACGTGTTCGTGTGAAGTTGTCTACTTTGTAAGTGAATAGTGTAATTTCTGTTTAACAAATCCCACGGCGAAATCCGCTTGATAGTGGAACACGATCAGCGATACTTACTTTGCATCGTTAGGGATATTCAGTTCGTGGTATTGGCGAAAAATTAAAAATGACAAAATCGAGAATGAATTTCACAATTCATCAGTTTCAACAAACTGGCAGTCTGGAAGACCGTAATCGGCTGGGGAGATCGAGAGGTACTTCCAAAGCTGACGACGAAAGAATTAAATTGATTAGCAAAAGAATAGAAAATTAACGGCACCTGAAATAACAGCTAAATTTAATCAGGGCCGTGCTAAACAAATTTCTGTGAGTACAGTGAAACGACGATTAGTGGAAGCAAATTTACACGATCGCGTTGCCTCACGGAAATTATTATTACGACGTGGAAATAAACAGAAGCGACTTCAATGGGCAAGGTTACACCATAATTGGACAATCGATGAGTGGAAGAACATACTGTGGAGTGACGAATCGAAATTTGAAGTGTTCGGGGAAAAGAGAAGAATTTTCGTCAAACGATTGGCCCGAGAAAAATGTTCTCAGATTGCATAGTTCCAACGATGAAACATGGGGGTAGTTCTGTTGTAGTTCTGGGTCTGTTTTTCATTAGCCGGAATGGAGATTTGATAAAAATAGATGGTATTATGAGAAACGAGAATACCGAGAAATCTTGGAAAATCACCTGCGATTAATCGGTAATAATTTTGAATTTATGTATGATAATGACCCCAAACATACGTCGTTGTGTAAAAATTACCTTGAAGCGGAGGAAAATGAAAATATTTTGAAAGTAATGACATGGCCGCCTCAGAGTCCGGATCTTAACCCCATTGAATTATTATGGGATGAATAATAATAATAAGAAAATTAATGCAAACAATACCCCGAATAACAAAAGCTGTAATCACCGCGAACATTAGTTTCTTCAACGAAAGGAAAGTATAACTAATATAACATATAAGTATATTAGAAATAAGTTTAGTGAATTGTAATTTTAATTTTTATTGTATAAAGAATCAATAAATATTAATTTTTGTTCAATTTTGTTGATATATTTTATTTTTTTTTCTTGTTGCTTGATATAGTTGCTGTCCTTACTTCCGTGAGCGGTAGTGTATATGCAGTACACATATTTTTAATAGTAAATTCTAAAGTTTTTAAACTAGCTAGTTGTAGTTGTTATATTATTTCTTGGAGAAGAGAACACATTTAGAGGTATTAATTAGTTCCTTCTATAGCTAACATGAACAATCTCAAACTGATATTAGACGAGATTGGAATTGTTTTTGACTAACTAAAGAGTTTTCTATTTTATAAAAGAGTAACATTTGGAAATATATCTCATATTTACCAAATTTGTTTCATATTATAAAAGTTAAATCTTGTCACCAAAAAATATTCGCATTAAGTGCTAAGCTAAGTATATAGATTAAGTAAATTTCTTTAGAAACTTTTTCTTATTACATTGTAAATGATATTCTGATTTTACCTTTTTGGAAATTAAATGACTAAGTATGGATCCAATATTGGTTTGTATTTCTAGTTTATGTCTATGGCAGCAGCTTGAAATAATACATAAACATTAGCGGTCAGAGATCAGTAAAACAATGTGTCATATTCTTCAGTCTGTTGTCAGAACCTCATTTTTAATTATGGAAATGAAGACGGAAGGATCGTTATCGACTGATTATTACAGATAACAAAAGGAAATTAAAGTCGTAGTTGGAAACATTCGGGACATACATAAATTGATTTGATGAGAAGTAAACAATCGTAATGGTTCGAAAGTTAATGCAAATTATGTTTTTAGTCCGCGAATTATGCTATTCTTATACGGTAAATTCTATTTAAATCCTAATCACATACATACTCGATAACGTTTTACGAATAACAAGTGTAGGTGTGACCCAAGTAAAGATTATATCAGCACTCTTCAAGCAAAAGAAACGCTTTTAAATGAACATATAATTTGCTTCTAAAGTAAAAACATGTCAATATATATATTTGTATTTCAAAATACCTAGATGTTATATTTATTTATTTTATTATTTATTTCTGAACGAAAAGAAGTTATAAAATTATATATTTTTGAAACTCAACAGGTTTCTGAGGTATGTATCGCTAATTGTAGAGCTTTTCTAAGTTTTATTATGGCCTGCATTTAAGTTAGTGTTATTTCTATGGTTTGAAATCTTGTTTCTGTAGATAAGAAAACATCAAATCATACGAGGGTTAGCCGTTTATATTTCGGGAATAACAAACAAAAAAAAATTTTCATTATCGAAAATAGTTTTATTGCTTTTTCTCCTTGAAAGTCAATACACTTGAAAGCATTGTTGCCACTGTCAAGGCGGTATCTCCAAAATATGAGTTTTCAATGCCCCAACTGCCTCTTCCGATGTAGAAAACCGTTTACCACGAAGTTTATTCTTCACGTGTGGGAACAAAAAGGAATCACAGGGTGCTAGATTAGGGCTGTATGGCGGATAGCTCATCAATTCAATGTTTTGCCCGGTCAAATATTCAATTGCTTGAACCGACTTGTGAGTTCGCATTGTCATGGTGGAGAATGATCTGCTGTTTTCGGTTTGTTTCCTTTATTTCTTCAAAAACTTTTGGCAAACAAATAGTTGTGTACCATTCGGAATTGACCGTTCTACATCTCTTTAAAAGCACGGTTGCAATGTGACCGGTTTTTCTGAAAAAACAAGCGACCATTTGTTTTGATGTGCTTCGAGCGCGAACAACTTTTGTTGGTTTTGGCTCATCTTGAAATACCCACACAGTCGATTGCTGTTTACTATCGGGCTCATACGTATAGATCCAATATTTATCACTTGTGACGATTTTATAAATGTTCTTTGAAGCATCGCCATTGTATTATTTGTGCATTTCTTGGCATCAATCGACGGGAGTCCTTTTTTGAACGATTGTCAAATTATGTGGTACCCAACATGAACATAGCTTCTTAACTGCTAAATACTCATGCAGGATCTTATGCACGCTGGTGTTACTAATACCTAGAGATGCCGCGATCTCACGGTATGTCACATGACGGTCTTGCATTATCAATTCAGACACTGCACTAATGTTTTAACATTTGTGGGACGACCTTCACGAAATTCATCGTCCAAAGAACGCCGTCCAAGTTTCAATTCATTATATCAACGATATACTGTAGTTTTCTATGGTGCTTCATCACCTTATAAAGAATTCAGCTCGTCGATGCATTCTTGTTGAGATAATCCACGCCGAAAGTTATGAAAAATAATTTCACGAAAATGTTCGCGAGTTAATTTCATTTTTTCGCTGATGTAAAATTCTCAAGTTACTGTCAACAATAGAAATAGCGACCGGATAATAAAACTGTCAAGGTAAATATATTGTCAAATATGACAAACTTCACAATGTAATCATCAGATCCGAGGCAACACTAACAGTGTTGCCAGTTACCGAAATATAACCGGCTACCCTCGTACAAGAATCACAACATGGACTCTGAAAGTTAATTTTTCAATTTCATATGCAGTGGTTCAATAAAGTATTTAAACATTTATATACATAATCAAAAAAAGTATTAAAGTTAATTGTTTAAAACATACAGTGCTCCATATAACTAATTGTGTTGTATATAAAAATCGAGAATATTTCGAATAGCTAAAGTAGAAGAAACAACAAAGGATACGTCTGTAAAAAGATGAGCCTTTATACTAAATTTAAAAAATAGTTTTGAAGTTATAAATTATTACATATGTTTTTACCTTAGGATAATATAAATTACTTCTACAAAACTATTCCTAAGTCCAAATATTAACATAGTAAAGATAATTTCTTACGGTGTACACCTTTTATAGTGCATCGACAAGCTCCGACCTTAACAACGTCAATTGTCTAAATCCTGATTGTTGTGACGAACTGTACAATTACGAGTGTCTCCAGTTTTAGACGAGATGGATAGTCTTGAAATTAATGCCATCATTAAGTACTTGACGCAAACCTAGCACAAAACTGAGGAATGTAGCAGGGCACTGTTGAACATAAGGTGGCCATTTGATAGTTTGAAAAGCATAAAAGTCATATAATCGTACGAATAAAGTTTATCCCTATTTTAGTATTACAGGACTATATGAATATATGTAATGTGTAAGTATCTATCACTTACGCATACGTTTAACCGAAGTTCGATTCCGTTCAATCCCCGGGTTCCTCCTCGCACAATTACTTCAAAAGGGGTTTGGAGGCTGGCGCCAAATTTGAATGAATAGGATCGATAAGAGATTATACAATACATGTCCGCATCGGTAATATACGTTATCGATGGGCAATACGTATGGTAACATGGCAAACTATGGAGTCGAGACGCTATGGTTCTGTTCGGTTAAGTATATGTTGACATTTCAGATAAGTACATACGAGGGAGCGTTTTTATATTCGCGGAATGGGGGACAAGGGGTGGAAATAAAAAAACCAAATTATTTTTCTTTTTCAATATATTCACCTGCAAGACGGATACATTTTTCACATCTTTCAATTAATTTATTTATACCCTCATAAAAAAATGATTTCTCTTTATCTGCAAAATACGCCGAAACTGCCTCCTTGACTTCATCATCGGCAGTAAATTTTTTACCCCGCAGCTCTTTTTTCATTTTCGGAAACAGGTAATAATCACTCGGGGCCAGGTCTGGGCTGTAGGGTGGGTGATTCACAATTTCGAAGCCCACCTTATGCAGGGCAGCTAACGCAACGCAGCTCTTGTGGACGGGCGCGTTGTCGTGCAAAAGCAGAACATCTTTTGTCAATTTTCCCAGTCTTTTCTCTTTAATGGCTTCTTTTAGTCGCTCTAATATTGAAGCGTAATATTCTCCGGTTCTAGAAACACCTTTATCTTTATAATCAATCAACAATATTCCTTCCGAGTCCTAAAATACCGTTGCCATGAGTTTCCCAGCTGTTGTTTTTACGGCGGCGTGAGCATTCTCGGCACCCATCTTGCGCTGACCTTAGACATGCCGAGATGATCGTGTAGGATTTTAAAAATTGTTGTATCGGATACTCCAACCATTTCTGCGAGTTGTTTCTTCTTTAGTCGAGCATCTTCGAGTACAATTTGTTCAACTTTTTGGATAAGTGCTGGCGTGGTCACCTCAATGCTCCTGCCCGGCCTCGGGTCGTCTTCAAGGGATTCCCTTCCTTGTTTAAATAAACTATGCCACTTGTACACCATGGTTTTTCCTGGACAAGAGTCGCCGTAAACCAATGACATCTCATTCATTATGGTCACGACTGATTTTCCTTGCCTGGTAAGGAACTTTATAACGGCACGATATTCGATTTTTTCCATATTTCACTTTTCACTCCTGATTATGTTACTTGGTTGACGATAGCTCAAAGACTAGCTGTCTAATAACAATGAAACTTCGTATTTATACTAATTATGAGTCGCTGCACAGGCCACGCCCCCAATGCGCCTACTCACCCCTCTACAACCCGCCCATTCCGCGAATATAAAAACGCTCCCTCGTATATAATAGATGTATATAATACATAAGAAAATATACCAGATGTACCCGAAAGTCATTACCGGTTTTTCTAACAGATGTCACTAGGCTTAAGTATGCGATATTTTGATTTGACACATATGTCATTTTATTCTACTGATATCAAGCTTCAAAGCCATACATGTTATATTTTGCGAAAGTAACACTGTCATTGATTTATACCTCTTTGAAAATGTCGAGTCTCTTGCCTGAAAAGGTGCATTTGTGACAACGGTAGGTGTTAAAGATTACTTTTCTTATTTAGTCAAAAGAAAAAAGCCGCTGAAAGTCATCGTTTGCTGGTAGAAACTTACGGTGAGTATGCTCCAACCATAAAAACATATGAGGCGTGGTTTCGACAATTCACAAGTGGTGATTTCAATGTGCAAGACAAAGAACGTTCTGGTAGACCGAAAAAATTTGAAGATGCGGAATGCATGTCTGTGGCTCAAGAAACAATTAGTGACCAATTATGCAATAATCCAAAATATGGGAAAATGGGTGCCACATTAATTGAATGACAAGGAAATGGAAAATCGAAAAATCGTCTGTGAAATGCTGCTTTAAAGGTATGATCGGAAGCCATTTCTGCATCGAATAGTGAGAAAAAATTGATTTATTCCGAAAATCTTAAACGCAAAAATCATGGTTATCACCTGGCGAAGCTGACTCATCGACGCCAAGGACAAATCGTTTTCGTCGCTGTGTTTGGAGGGACCAGAGTGGCGTGGTGTATTACGAACTGTTGAAACCTGGTGAAACAGTCAGCAAATTATCAATTTAAACCATGCATTGACAGAAAAACGTCCAGAAACCGGTCAAGGAAGCGTTGAAAACACTTGGATGGGACACATTGCATCCGCCGTACTCTCCAGACCTTGCTCCATCTGACTATCACCTTTTCGCATTAATGGAACACGCGCGTGCAGAGCAGCACTTCGCCTATTTCGAAGAAGTTAGAAAATGGCTCGATGAATGGTTTTGCTCAAAGGACAAACTGTTTTTTTGAGCTGGCATCTATAAATTTCCTGAAAGATGGGCAAGATGTGTAGAATCAAATGACCAATACTTTGAATAAATAAATTTTACCGTTTTCTTGAAAATTATGTCATTTTTTTACGAAAAAAACGGTTATGACTTTCCGGTACACCCGATACATATATATATATGAAGTTGGCAAACTAAATATAAATTTCGCAAAAATACTTAGCTTTTAACACCTAACTTTGATTCGTGCATGTGGGGTGTTTGTATTGTATGCTTCTTCATAAACGATCATAGACAATATTGGCAATAAGAAACTTTATTACTTGAAATGCATAATAGATTTTGCATGTTATATTTTAGTAATAGTAGTCTTTATATACCCTATTTGTGTTTCTAAAATGAAATATCCTTCGTTTATAAGTTCTATACACACTGTATATATCATAGTTGATATACACGTCATTGAATCTCACACTCATCTTTTATTTCTAACTAAATAAGTAAGGAGAAATTGTTCCAATTCTGAGGTTCACATGTCAATCATTATGCAAGCAACTCTATGCAATTTATTATAGCTTGTGAACGACATAAATGTTTAAATTTATTTATATTTAAATTATTAAAATTAAAATACGTATAAAGTAGTACTTAATCAGTATGTGCATATGGCTGGAAAGTTTTATAAATGTATGTACATATGTATGTGTGTCATGATGTATTATGATTTATAACTGTATTGTATCATGGGCATTTAATTTTACTGAAATTCTTTGTTGTGAGTTTGGTTCCATTAACAGAAAAAAACCTATGTCCAGCTAACATTAAAGCTGATCGTTCCAATATTGGAAGAGTCTGATATTGTTTTAAAGTATGTACACTACCGGCCATAAATGGGGGATCACATACTATTGATAGAATCGCTCTGTCTTTATACCTGGGTTTCGTTAGGAACAATTGAAATAACAGATGTGAGTGCGTTTCTGGGAAGTTTACCAATAATATCCGGATCATTATGTAAATTATAAAATCATATTTGTTAGTGTAAAATATTATAATTTCCTTCAATCCTTTTTTGATCTGTATTCATTATTAATACTTCGGTTTCTAAGAAACAATTTATAGGAATTTGTGGTACTACTTGCAATGTTGCAATCTAAGAAAAATTTAGTATTCGTCTAGAATCTGTCTGAGTAAGTTGTAATACGAGTATTCGTGAACAAACATACAAAATTCCAAAAAGAAAGGAGTTGAGTGCAGAAATACGTAGTGCTATAATAACATTACACAAAGAAAAATTATCATGGCGGACAATAGCGCAAAAAATTAAAATTAACATATCATGCAGTGCAAGGTACAGTGAAGAGGTACATAACAACGGGTGCAATGCAACAAAAAAACGTGTCGGAAGACCAAGGATGACCACTAGACAAGAAGATTTGCGGCTGGAACTGTTATCTAAACAGAATAGTCGGTTAATAGCTCTATAGCTTCGCGCAGAATTAAATAAAAATCGTGAAAATCCGGTGGCGCTGACTACCGTAAAAAGACGTTTATTAAAGGCGGGACTAAAAGGACGATTTTCTGTTCATAAACCATTGCTAAAGAAACCTTTTTATTTCTCTAGTTTTTTGCCCAGCTTTATATATTTTATCCAACGATGTTGCGGTTGTTTAATTCTATCCATGCAGTTCGGTTTATCGAGGTCTTCAAAATAAATTATTGCTTCGTCGATAACCTCATTATTTGACGTAAATCTTTTTCGTAAGCCATTTCTTCATATTTGGAAACGAATAACAGTCTGATGGAGCTTAATTTTATGAGTAGGGGGTGTGGCAGAAGACTTCGAAGCTTTCAGCAATTTGTAATAATTGCAAAAGGGGATTTTTATATTAAAATTTTTTCACCAAATTAAAAAATTGAAAATAAGATTCTTTTCACCAGATGTGTGTTTCTTTTTTATTTTTACATTTAAATGGTTCAGTAGAGTTGCATAATATTGCCCAATTATTTCTTCTCTACAAACTTAATAAAGATTATATCACAAGCATCGCAGAAAACAGTCACATTTGCAACTGATAGAATGGTTTCTCTGATTGCAATCATTGTTTTGACTGTTTCTTATTTATAAGTTGGAAATATTACATTCAAGTTTCACCTGCTGTTATGAAACTTGGCAGATATTCATGTGAACAGTATTAAAATAAACCCAAATTATGCTGAAAATTTACAATTTTCTATTTATTACATTGTTGTAATTAAATCAGAAATTAATGTATAAATCAAATGTAATTTATTAAGCAGAAAAGTACGAATTTTAATAATAATGACAATGATAATAATAATAATTCATGTCCTCTTATCCCTCAACAGCTTAATGAGGTTTTAGCAGACTACGAGTTATTATTACATTAGCGTTCGTGGAGTGACTTAAGATGTTTGTCATTCAATTAAAAATTTGTTTCCATAATGACGTAATTAAAGAATCGAATCTCATAGTCCTTGGTAGCTCAATGGTAGAGCTTCCGCTCAGCAAGCGGACGTTTAGAATTCGATTCCTCACTGGATGCGCAGGATTTTTCATTTTTTCATTAATCTTTGCTTAAATTATAACGGATAATAAGCAGAAAATTACGAGTTTTTATTACTTCATGTGTGCATGGAATTCGCACAATTGTGTATCTACACGTGTGTGTATATGCAATTGCATACGCATTTAAAATCAAATTATGCTTATTCGTACACGCTTCTATTTAATTGTGAATTAAAGCGGTCGGTATTTGTGTTGTCGACAGTTTTCTCTTATGTAGATGTTCGTCTAAAATATTGTGCATTTGAGATCCCTACTGTCTTAATAATCTCATTTAACTTTGTCTTTTACTTTCCGTTACAGTACTATGAATTTTCTCAAGATTCTCTTCAACAGGTCGTTTAGATTGTAAACGTTGTTTGTGCTTGTAATAATTGATTTAGCAGAGGCATCACATTGTTTATTCATCTATGTTTAGATTTCTTATTTCGTTTTGCCTTTTTGCTTTTCAAAAACTATGTTTTTATCACTATACGAAATTCCCTTTTATCCATTTTTCACAAATCAAAATTGTTGACAGACTCAACTGACAGTCAGAAGCAAAATAAAAATAAAAAATTATTTGAACATTACATTATAGGCTTTCTCTCGACTTTGTACGAATTATCATTGTTACGCTCCGCATATATACAAATAATATTTCTTTATATCATGTTTTTAAAATTAGTTTATTTTAATTTAAAAATATTTTGATTTTTAAGTCATAAATTATTATTTATTTTGACCTTTTTGTGATACATACAAATGCAGGAATCTTTTGTATTCGTCGCGTAGTGTCAAGCTGTAATAAAACAAACCGTTGTTCTAAAAAGCCGAATGCCTAGAACCTTTTCTTGGAATAGTTTTGGTAATTTTCCATTGACTAACACATTTAATTTTAATTCCGCAAATTGATATCTAAATACAATAGAGATTCAAATATTAATCCATATATTTCTCACACAGAATGGACGTCTATTATTCTGCCTAGATATCTATCTGCTAGGTGCTTGTATTGAAATTAATATCACAATTTTAATTTATGAAAATATCTTTAGCGCGGAAATTTCTAGCGTGTCTATTCTCGTTTGCTGTTGGTTGATTTCAAACATGACCAGTATCCAACCCCCAGCTAAAGGATTGTTTATTAAAAAGCTCCCGCATGTAAGACACAGAGACTTCTTCTCCGACCATGACAAAGCCCACGCGCATGCCTTTGACGTGATCGTGAAGTTGTTTTCCCGCGCTTGTTGTGTCCACGTGTTTATTTTGCGACCGCAAAATTTACATAACATCCTGGCCCAGGATATACACACACAAACCGCAAGTATTTTACGTATCGTCCGATACATATTTTAATCTAACCTTTTTTATATTTTCTTAAACAGCTTCATATCTTTAGATTTACTTTTATTACAGCTTTGCCATTACGCTTATCTTGTTTTGTTTGTTGCTCTCGATCTTATTAATTGCCTTTATTTAATATACTCAACCTTAAAGAATTAATTTAACTTAGTGAATAAAATTTTAAGGGCAATCCTGTTGTTTTATTTCCACTAATAATCTTTCTTTCAGCTTGGCACACGTCCTGGACTTTTGATGCTCATTGTACATAATTACTAATTAGTAACTCCTTACATTTCTATTTTTTATTTACATTTATTACACCGCTTTAGCTAGCCGGACCCGTGCTCGTAATAAATTGACTAACCATCACTTGCAAATAAATATATTCTCTATTAAATAATATCTCTATTATTATTTAGTTTAGATTAATTAAGGGGACATTTAATTCCTTAGCACGTCACACATAACGTACAGCATTTATTAACAGCAATTCATTTATTAAAGAAGGAGGTAATATCATCAAAATAATATTCCTAATAAGTATATTTGCATATTTATTGACGTTAATATTACTTTTAAAATCTTTCGATATATATTTTAATCACTGAAGGTTGACATATAAGGCATTTCCACATTAAATTTCGTATTCTGTATACGTATTTTGACAACTAAGTCATCATCAGCAGATAATTAAACAGTGTCGCACCTACCCGTACGAAACAAATTCCGCACACAATCTGTACCGTCGAGAGCCAAAACGCACACTCCATCAAGATTACCTTTTAATATATAATCTACATACTTTCCTTTTCGAAACAATATTTACGATTTATTCATGAAAAGAGCACCACTTTATTTATTTTGGTTTACGTTTTGCAAACAAGTTCTATCTGTAATTTAGACCTATTGATTTTTGAAGTAAATCACAATAGTTTTTATATCGAAATAGATATTTAGTAACATATATTTAACGTAATACACTGCTATACATGTGACTGAATACATAATAGTAAAAAATATAACTAAAATTATTATTAAAGTTCTAAAAGTTAAAAGTCATTCAATGTCAAGAACACTAAGGTATCGAACAAGAATCTACGTATACTTGCTCTGTCGTTAGGAGAGAGAGAAGTAGGAACACATTCTAGTAAATCGAGATCGGAGTTTGCCTCTACGAATACGTTTCTCTAATAATTAATATAAATCTATAAGAAGAGGAAAAGCTTTGCTCAAAAATTCAATAGAAATGGTTTCGAAGACAATTTGTTATTGGAAGGGTACATTTATGTATATGTAAGTTTAATATAATTTAATATAATACAATTAAACAGTTTTAATACGAAGGTATAGAAGTAAAATATATAAAATAAACAGGGTAACTTTCAACTTACAACTGAAGAAAGCATGGGAAAGCTGGATAGGAATTCATACCTTGCACATACACTACCATTCACGCTAGAACGAACACTTTTCTAACAGCAATTTATTAGTAACGAAAACATTATTATATATTATTTTATATTCTAGTGTAATTTATGTATTTTAAATCATTCTTTTATTATTCATGCCTACTATTATATATGTTATGTTAATTACTAAATTAATATAATATATTAATTAAGATAATATATTGTGGACATTTAAATAAATACTTGTACACTGATAAAGACGTAAATAATAAAAAACTGATAAGTACTCACGATAAATAGACACAACTTATGGCAATACAACAACAATACAACAGAATTAACACTTTCCTTCACTCAAGGCTTGACCTATTCAAAGCCAAAAAAATGGAACCAGAAATCTCTCTTACTACCAATTGTAAGATTCTCATATTAGTAATAATTTAAAAAATAGTAAAACACTTGAAGCATAAAAATGAAAAAAAAAAATCCAAAGAATGTAAGAAATCAAATAATTATTTATCAAACATTCTTAGACATACACGCAAGTAGATATACCGCAAACAACAGAAATAATAAAAAAACAAGAAACACAGTCTGTCGCATAGAAAACGGAACTTTTTTAAAATAGTAATTCTTAGTTACGCCATCTAAGGAAGATCTTTCACCAATGTTATGTCAAAATATTATGATATTTGCATCATTAGAAGCAGAGAAATTGCGCATAAAGTACCAGTGTATATCAAATATCAAGTTCTGCTTTTGATGAAACAAGTGTACGGTGATGCAAGTTTATAACGTACGAATATGTATTAGTGGTATAAACTATTTAAAGACAGTCGCACGGACGTAAATGACGACGAACATCCTGGTGCAAAAAGAATCTCTGGTTACGAAAAGTAGCATAGACCTCGTGCGTGAATTTATCAGAAATGAGTCGAAATCCTCATTGTGAACGTGGAAATGGAATTAAATATTTCCGATTCATCGCATTTTGACACAGTATTTGCGACGGAGAAAGATTTGTGCAAGGTTTGTATCACACGAGCTAACTGAATTCACCATTGTACAGACTTGAATAAAGACTCGAAAAAGGACGAAAACTTCAGGTATTCTATTGTAACTGGAGAAGAGACGTGGTATTTTCAATATGATCCAGTGACCAAACGTCAAAGCTCTGAATGGAAGCATCCAAGCGAAGAAGGTTCGAAAAAAAGCCGTTTGAAAAAGTCAAAAGCGAAGACAATGTTGAATTGTTTTTATGCTTCGAAAGGCATAATGTACAAAGATTTTGTATCAACTAGACAAACAGTCAATGCTGTATATTATCTTGGTGTTATGAAGCGTCTTTTGGCGCGTATTCGTCGAATGCGTCTTCAATATCGTGAAAATGGTAGCTGGTGTTTGTTACATGATAATGCACCGTCTCATCGCTCGACGCTTGTCACTGATTTTCTAACTACAAATGGCATTTTAACCATCAACCGTTCACCGTATTCACCGGATATATTAACATATTCAATACTGTAAAATATAGATAACAAACAATTATTTTAATACATTTAATTCGAAAAGGAAAAGCCACAGAACATGTTTCTATTACCACAGATATCGTTCTTTCCAGGTATGTTTATCACTTCCTTAAAAATGAAAAACGGTTTTATGATTAATATTTCTGCTCTTCCACTCTTCATATTATATCTTTTATAACAAAAGAAGTTTAGTGTGTTTGATAATATTCCTCCATCATTTTCTATAGCTAGCTAGCTATTGATTTATATACGGACAATACATGTTAGAAGATTTTCTTGGACCAGAATGACTAATTAGTCATTAATTATTATGGATGATGAATCTTGTGATCTTGAAACTAAGTCAAGTGTGAGAATATATTAAGATGAAGAGTCAACGATAAATGTTCAGTAGTTCTGATTGATTAATGGACGAAAGTTTCTTCTAATTTTAAAACAATAAACTTTCTAAGCAGAAAATAAAAATTATGAAGAAATAGTACTCATCAATCTTTTAACTAGACCGTAAAACTGCTTACGATATAAGTGGTGATTTAGATTAATTTAGAAGTCGTAACTAGTCAACATTTTGGTGATAGTTCCTTTTATTATGATCCTTGTATTGAATTTGTAGAAACGGTCTTTATAGTCGTTAAAGAGAAAATGCTGTAATAAGACTAAATATTTTAATAGGACAATTTTGCTGGGCAGTATTTAAAAAAAATAAAAAGGTTAAACAAACGTTATTCATATATTTAAATGAATCGATCGATTAATGATATATTGTATTTAAAGAAATTTAAAAAAGACAAGTACAAGGAATCGTCTTTATATTCCTGAACCCTGAACTTTTAAATTTTCATACAGTTCTACTGTTTCTATTATTTTTTTTAATCATACATGCTTTAGTAATTCGAGGAACAGTGGAAAAAAATTTTGAATTTTGAAACTAGGTTGATAAGCGACGCTTACGCACTGATATAATGCAATACATAAGAATGTGATGTTTTTGTTCGATTGTCAAAATATCATTCCGTTTGTGCACAGAGCTGTGTTCAAATTTGCCAATTATAGTGAAAATGGAGTTAAATGAAGTTGGAACGAAGAATTTTGCTATTAACTGGAAAATAAAATGTACAATATTAATTTAAAGAATTAGGAATCTTATTTTATATTTATTTTTTCATTTTTGAATTTTGTTTTTGTGTCCATGCCGTAAAATTGAAGTTTATTTTAGTTTCTAAAAATAAAAAAGTTAAAAAGGTACAAAATATGGGCTCGCAAAATATCCCCACCGTAGTGTAAATGTTTGTTAAAAACACGATAATGTTTGAAAGTTAGTTGCCGATTATTGATGTTTGATGATAAATATTCCTACACAGATTTAATTTATGATCAATATATTTAAAGGTGTTTCAAATTTCGCAGTTTTTTTAAGAATAAATAAAACACATAATTTGCATTCACTTTTAAAAATTTTTTATTAGTAATTGAAGTATCAGTTATGATATTTACGAGGGAGCGTTTTTATATTCGCGGAATGGGGGACAAGGGGTGGAAATAAAAAAACCAAATTATTTTTCTTTTTCAATATATTCACCTGCAAGACGGATACATTTTTCACATCTTTCAATTAATTTATTTATACCCTCATAAAAAAATTATTTCTCTTTAACTGCAAAATACGCCGAAACTGCTTCCTTGACTTCATCATCGGCAGTAAATTTTTTACCCCGCAGCTCTTTTTTCATTTTCGGAAACAGGTAATAATCACTCGGGGCCAGGTCTGGGCTGTAGGGTGGGTGATTCACAATTTCGAAGCCCACCTTATGCAGGGCAGCTAACGCGACGCGGCTCTTGTGGACGGGCTCGTTGTCGTGCAAAAGCAGAACACCTTTTCTCAATTTTCCCCGCCTTTTCTCTTTAATGGCTTCTTTTAGTCGCTCTAATATTGAAGCGTAATATTCTCCGGTTATAGAAACACCTTTATCTTTATAATCAATCAACAATATTCCTTCCGAGTCCCAAAATACCGTTGCCATGAGTTTCCCAGCTGATTGTGACACTTTAAATTTCTTGGGAGGTGCTGTGCCCTTTTTATGCCACTGCATGGAGTCTTGTTTGGACTCAGGTTCATAATGATAAACCCAAGTTTCGTCTCCAGTAACAATTCCACTCAATACATCATCCTTGTCTTCATTACAGAGGTCCAAAAATGGACGCGAACACTCTACGCGCTGTTGTTTTTGCGGCGGCGTGAGCATTCTTGGCACCCATCTTGCGCTGACCTTAGACATGCCGAGATGATCGTGTAGGATTTTAAAAATTGTTGTATCGGATACTCCAACCATTTCTGCGAGTTGTTTCTTCTTTAGTCGAGCATCTTCGAGTACAATTTGTTCAACTTTTTGGATAAGTGTTGGCGTGGTCACCTCAATGCTCCTGCCCGGCCTCGGGTCGTCTTCAAAGGATTCCCTTCCCTGTTTAAATAAACTATGCCAATTGTACACCATGGTTTTTCCTGGACAAGAGTCGCCGTAAACCAATGACATCTCATTCATTATGGTCGCGACTGATTTTCCTTGCCTGGTAAGGAACTTTATAACGGCACGATATTCGATTTGTTCCATATTTCACTTTTCACTCCTGATTATGTTACTTGGTTGACGATAGCTCAAAGACTAACTGTCTAATAACAATGAAACTTCGTATTTATACTAATCATGAGTCGCTGCACAGGCCACGCCCCCAATGCGCCTACTCACCCCTTTACAACCCGCTCATTCCGCGAATATAAAAACGCTCCCTCGTATATGCGAAAAATAATATCTGCCAAATGACCTCCTCTTGTAGCTCCATAGACGTCCACTCTTTTGTTAAAATTTTTAATGACATTTTGACATAATTGAAGCTCTATCTCACCAATGACAAGCATAATTTCATCTTTCAAAGCAGGAATTGATTGTGGATTGTTTTTATAAACCTGACTTTTCACATAATGCCAAAGAAAATAGTCTAACGGTGTCAAATCACATGATCTTGGTAGCCGATTAACATCACCGTTTCTTGAGATTACACGTCCAGGAAATTTTTCTCTCAATAAATCAATTGATTCGTGTGCAAAGTGATGTGTAGCGCCATCTTGTTGAAACCACATATCCTCTAGATCAATATTCATTAATTCACGCCACAAAAATTCGGTTATCTTCCGCCGATATCGATCCCCATTGACAGTTCCAGCTTCACCAGCAACATTTTCAAGAAAGTATGGTCCAATTAAACCACCTGATCATAATGCACACCAAACAGTAACTTGTTTAGGATACATAGGTTTCTCATGAATAATTCGTGGATTTTCCTCACCCCAGATACGACAATTTTATTTATTAACATAGCCACCAAATTCACAATGTGTCTCATCAGAAAACATTATTTTTTGAGAAAAATCAGCTGGTTGTTCATTGATGAAATTGACAAATGAACGACATTTTAAATTATCCAAGGGCTTCAGTTCCTGTGTTATTTGAACCTTATATACCTTCAGAGCTAAATTGTTGTGTAAAATACGCTATATTGTTGATCCACTAAGTCCAAGTTGTTGTGAACGTCGTCTAATGGACATTTCAAGATCTTCAGCAACACTTTCACGAACCAAACCAATATTTTCTTGTGAACGACCACTACCACTCTATTTTTCACTTTTTTGATCTTCCACGGAACCGGTCTCTTGAAATTTTTTAATAATTCGACCAATAGTGCTTTCAGATTGACTTTTATGTAAACCATAAAATTCACGTAATTTTCTAAAAACTCTTTTCACAGAACGCTGATTTTCATAAAATACACTTATAATTGTTAGCTGCATCGGTGGAATAGTTCAAGAACTAATACTTTTATTATAATTATAATCAATTATAACTTATTAGTGCGCAATCTTCTTTTGTATAAGGAAGAAAGTGATCTCATTAAAACAAGAAAATAATATTAATTGAATATATAAAGTAGTGAGAGAACTGTACGTTTATTTCTCAGTCAGAAGTGAAAGCATTTATATCGCTCCAACAGTACATCTGTAGATCAAGCAAACAGCGATGTATGCATACAAACACGAGTAATTGCCACACAAAGCGTAGTTAACCAAAACGACTGCCGAGAAAGAATCTAGTCACATAGTCTGACTTTGTCGACAAATTGGGATTCCCAACAAGTTACATGCTCCTGGCGAGTGTTATTATCGAAACGATATATTGGGTCTGGGAAAAAGTTCGTGGCGTTTTTTCAGTAAAATTCAACTGGTCCCCGCATGGCGCGTGGACGAATTCATTTAAACCGAATATGCTCCATTATTATCGACAATGTTTCGCCATTTTTTTGGTAGATCCATGATCCCATCGGTGAAAAACTTCTGTGGTTTCTGATCGAAAAACTGAATCAAGTAGTTTTCACAGGCTTCTTTTGAAACCAACTTAATTCCATTGAGAGAGTTCTGCAGAGATCGAAACAGATGATAGTCAGAGAGTGCTATATCCGGACTGTAAGGTGGGTGCATCAAAACTTCCCAACCAAACTCTCTCAATTTTTGACGGGTCATCAAAGAAGTGTGTGGTCGGGCGTTGTCATGATGGAAGACAACATCTTTCCTATTAATCAATTCGGGCCGTTTTCTTTCAATCGCCTGGCGTAATCTCTCTAGTTGTGCACAGTAGAGTTGAGAATCAATCGTCTGACCAGTTGGAAGTAGCTCGTAGTGGACGATTTCCCTCCAGTCCCACCATACACACAGCATCACTTTTTTTGGCGTCAATGTTGGCTTAGCGAACGCTTGTGACGGCTCACCATCCTTTATCCACGATCTTTTACGCTTCCGATTATCGTACGCAATCCATTTTTCATCTCCGGTTATTAAACGTTTCAGAAACGGCTCGATTTCATTTCGTTTCAGCAACGCATCGCAGATGTTAATTCGGTCCATCATGTTTTTCACGCTCAACTCATGAGGAACCCATACGTCAAGCTTTTTTTTGTAACCAGCTTTGTGTAAATGGTTCAAAACAGTTTTGTGGTCAATGCCTAGCTCCATGCCAATATCGACACTGCTGATATGCTTATCTTGTTGGACTTTTTCAAGAATTTCATCAGATTTTTCAGTGATTGGACGACCGGAGCGTGACTCGTCTTTCACATTGAAATTTCCAGAACTAAAGCGAGCGAACCATTTCCGCGCAACAGATTTCGATAAAGTACCTTCACCGTACACAGCACAAATTTTATCACAAGCCTGCGCAGCGTTCTTCCCCTTATCATAATAATATTGCAGAATATAGCGAAATTTCTCATTATTCTTCTCCATTTTCAAGTGCGAATAACTTTCCAACCACTGCACCGATTACAATGTTTCTACGCTCAAACTAACGTTCGGAAGGTCATCTAAAAAACGAGCCCTCGGTGGTGTCGCTGTGACTTGTTGTTCTTTAGTTATCGGCAACCAATGCCATCTATCGGGAAAAACGCCACGAACTTTTTCCCAGACCCAATATTATATACCTATATTATACAAAATAGTCAGAGAAAACTGTGCGTCCTTGGATAGAAGTAAATGCATTTATATACTGACATCACTATGTATGTGGATGTTTCGTTTCGGAATTCCATAAACCAAATAGAGGAGAATTTTAAGTTAATACATTTTGTTATTTCAATATATTTATGTCTTTTTCGCATATGCACGTATGCGAACATACATATATGCTTAGGTAGTTGTTTCCTTTCTAAATTCTATAAATCAACCAGAAAAAAATATTAAATGAACTCTTCATGTGTGAAAAGAAAAGCATTCGTTCCTTCATCTTGAAATTCTCATAATTTAATTCAGTGAATATTTGTAATCTTGTGTTTTCCTTTTTTTTAACTAACTATTGGTTAATTCAGTTTATGAACAAATGATATTCGATAGTCTATTGAAAAAAATTTATTTTTCTCAGTGCAAGTAGGTCAGTCCTCATAATAATACTAAACTATCTCCCATACCACCATCGAATGCACGACTTTTCCAGGAGGATAAACTGGAGACTAGTAGAAGCATTTGCGGTTACAGTATATCAAATTCAAACTATGTTCCTGTCGATAGCTCAAAGATGCCTGTAAAGTTTAATTAAATGGAATTAAATTATCTTATTAGAAATTTCATTCTATCCAAAGAGAACGCAGAACGTCTTGTTAGGCTGCAAGAAAAGAATTTACTAGAACCAAGTGTTTGGGTCTTATACTATAGCACACGTATCTAATATTTCAAAAGTTTTTAAAGTAAACGGACAACTTTTTTGCTATGATCCAAATGGACTATGTAAAAAATTGACAGAGAAACGTAATTCATCCAGATGGCGGCTTTTTCTTAAATTATTCAAAAGAAGTTTGTAAGCAGTTTTTTGCATAAGAGTAACAGAAGAACATCAATTTCCATAGCTCATTTTTTGTAGTTAAAATAAACATATGATAATATTGGTATACGTTTAGAAGCACTTAATTACAAAGAACATCGATGAAATATTTGCGATGCAAAGGTAATCTGATTTTGATGGGTTTATGAGCAGATTTTATTAAATACTATTCTTTTCTCTGCCTATGGGACAGTCGTTATTACATCAAATGAAACTGGGAATAATGAACAATATATGAACTAAATATTTAAGCAAATATTTTGTTTGAATCAATTTTAATGTTTCTGAATTACAAAAACCTACACACAGCCGCATTGTTAGACTATTGTAATATCAGGTTAAACAGCTGGTTGTTTATTAATTATTCGGTATATACACTGTTGATTTCCTTTCGTTTAGTTTTCGTCATAATTTTTAGAAATAAAAGATCATTTCAGAACTCAGATTAGTTTCTTAAAGAAGCATAAAACTGGATCCTACTTCCGAACCAAGTACAATCACTATCGTTCCATTTCTTCATTCTTTCCGTTTGGGCAATTTATTGCTAGTATAGGAAAACAACATCGTTTATTGGTATAAGCAATTAAGAATCGACCATATAGAAATAGGGCTTAAAACTACAGTATAGAAGATATAGTGTGACAAAATACTTCTTTCGCCGTTTCGAAAAACTTTGATTAATGAAGAACTTTGTTATGGCCTTTCACAAAAGCACCATTTCGCAGGAGTTACGTATCTTGAGGAAAAATGTACCAAAATAAGTACAAAATTGAAAGAAGGAATGTAAATCTTGTTGGAGGCTGTGGTTAATTGAATTAATCAAAAAAGGTGAAAATTTCTTTTTCACAGTAATTGTCGTATTCTGTATATTTCTTTCGACAACTAAGTTGTCATCATCAGCAGAAGTTAGTCGTAGTGTTGAACCTGGTACCGCGGTAAAATTCACACAAAAAATCTACTACTGCTACTACTACTACTACTACTACTACTACTTTATACGAAGATCAAACACTGCTGATGACAAAGTAGTTGTTAAAATATGTCTAGAGAATACGAACATTAATGTGGTAAGACTCCTTTTCATCTTTTTTGATTAAAAGAGGGAATATTTGTGGAGCCTCAAATAAAAGAAATCTTATATGGTAACAATTTTGAAAAGTGCTTAGCTTAGTTGAATTGCAATCATAGTAGGCATTTAAGTGGTTATGTCACAACTTTCTTGGTAATAAATGATGAACGAGGTTAAGATTGTATAGAAAAATTGTTAAGTGCATATCACTGCCCTTCAAAATGCACGTTTTACAAATTCCGAATGTTTTTATCTTACTTTAAATGATGTTTAAAAATAGATATATTAATTTTAGCATTATTTTTATGTAAAATGAGTTACATACATACGTAACACGATATTTTTTTTCTGATTAAAAAAGAGTTTCAATTTGTAGATCAGTGTAATCGGGAGTAAAACTTAAGGAAGTATTCAATTGCAAGATTAAATACATATTTAATTTACAGACTTATTTTTTAAATATTTACATATAGAAGTCGTTAATTTGAGTAAAATTTTAGATGTTTTGCCTTCTATAAGACTAAATTTAAAAACATTTAAAAATATAGAAAAATAATATTCCTAATTAATAAAATGCTTTTAATTATATGCTATTAATTATATAGCTGCTTAGTTGGCTTACTGTATAGCAAACATTTAGAATTTACCGTATTTGTGGTATAACTTAAAATGTAAACTTTCTTAAAAGAGCTAATCTATTTTGTAACGTGTTTGTAGAATTTATTATAAGGAGAAGTCCAGTAAAGTTATTAACAGAACTATTCGGGTCGCCGTTATAAAATAAACAAAGACAATCGCAACACAAATAATTTTCTGGCGAAAAAATTTAAATAATGTGTGCCATCATTTAGTTATCAACCTAAATGTTATCAGAGTTATGGTCCAATTCAGTAGCTGAATGTAATATTTACCAGAGGACTTATCTGTACGAGTAATGTGAAAACAAATATGCGGTGTGTAATGACCCGGTCGTATATTTAGCACTTAATTAAATCTCTTTAGGTTGTACGTTGCATGGTCTATCGAATAAATCTCTTCCTAACAATGAACTTGACTTTTTAAAATGTCAAAATTAATGCCATGCACTACACAAATCAGTAGTTAAATTCCGTTTATTATTTATGAAAAGCACTGATTTTAAAATAAGATTTCTATCATGTATGAAAGTTTTGCGCGTTTGTGTAATTTAAGTACAAGTAAATAAATATTACATATAACAAACAGAGAATAAACCGATTCACGAATATACAATTGTAAGCATTCTTACCTGTTGAAATAACAGTATCAAACATATGTTTTAAATACTGGCTTTAAATAATTTCGAGATGTAATCTACCAACATTGCAGTACACATCTTCAAACAGACCTACTTAAAACACATGTTTTGTAACAAATAAGTCGCCAAGTCGTCGACAAACGGTTTACTGAAGGACAAATTCGCATTACTGGATATTTGAATCATCGTAGAACCCGGTTTGTATATCCCACCTAAATTTGATATGTTAAATTGAATATAGGCACGTTTAATGAGTAAACACCAGATGGCGGCATTATTTAGTTTATTTTGCTTGAGAGAATGATTTTATCCGCAACAGATTGTTATCCACTACCCACATAGTATTTTAATACAAAGTTTGTGTACTTTTACCCACAGCTAAATCTCCACAAAAATATTTGTAGATAAATAGGAGGTCACGAGAATAAATTTTTTCTCACAATACACTAAATATGATTTTACAAATTTAATAATAAAAACGAATTTACATAACGTACAATTAAGTATTACTTTGCTCAAGTAGCAGGTTGTAATAATATATACAACATTCATTATTTATAAAAAATTACTTAAACACAATATCAAAAAGGTAATAATATAGGTTTAACGTTTAATCTAATATGAGAATGATTCGATAACTACATGACTAATAAAGTAAACACAAGTTTTTTTGAACAAAAAGCATTTTACTTGTCAATATACCTAGTCTCCTGCACGCTTAATACACTTACGAGGATAGTTTGAGAAGTAGTGAGAATGACACATAGGTGGCGCTCTAATTAGTAAAACAAATGCACTGTAATTTAGGTTGCCTATTTATATGTTTACATTCCGATATTTAGATAAATCGGTTGATTAGTTTATTTTTCACAGCTGATTGAAAAAGAAGCAACGCGTCGTTTTGTTAAAATGGAAAAAGCAGAGTATCGTGCGGTGATTAAATACTTCGTAATTAAGGGTATGAAAGCTACCGAAATAAAAGATGAGTTATGGAAAACATTAGGTGAATCTGCTCCATCATCCGCCACAATAAGTAGATGAGTAAATGAATTTAAACGTGGTAGAACAGGCTGTGTTGATGAAGCGCGCTTTGGAGCATCTAAAATCGTGACTTCTAAGGAAATTATTAAAAAAATCCATAATATTATTACACAAGATCGACGACTCAAAGTGAGAGAGATAGCAGAAATGGTAAACATTTCAACAGAACGCGTACACCACATTTTAACGAAAGAATTGGGCCTTTCCAAGCTTTATAAGCGGAATCCAGTTGATTTTTGTAGGCGCTACGGTACACCCGAAACTAAACAACAATTGAAACAATGGTTAGAATGTGGTTTTGCACCTCCAAAGAAAGCGAAAACCACTTTATCGGCAAACAAGGTGATGGCATCAATTGTTTGGGATTCAAAGGGTATTTTGCTCATTGATTACCTTCAGAAAGGTGCCACAATAAACGGACAATATTATGCAGAACTTCTACAAAAATTAAATGTTGAGATTCGTGCTAAACGGCCAGGAATGGCAAAGAAAAAGATTCTGTTTCACCAAGACAACGCTCCCTCGCATACCAGCACAGTTATGATGTCCAAAATCCACGACTTGCATTTCTAATTAGTACCGCATGCGCCTTATTCGCCGGATCTAGCCCCATCCGACTTCCACCTTTTTCCAAAATTGAAAACGGCACTAGGTGAAAAGAAATTTTCGTCTAACGACGAGCTTATCATCTTCGTAAATGAGTATTTTGCAAGCCTTCCGGAATCGAATTTTAGAGATGGCATAAGGGCATTGGAGCACCGTTGGAATAAATGTATTGCTCTTTTAGGAGAATATATTGAAAAATAAAAATTATTTTGTATTTAAAAAATTCGTTTTTCTTTTCCATTCTCACTACTTGTCAAACTACCCTCGTATTTCAATGATACTCCAAATATTTTTATAGTAGTGCCTTCATTATGGGTCAATGAATTTAAGACCTCGAAATAACTATTTACAGCAGCGATTACTTTGCAATCGGACAAAAATCTCTTTCCGCCTCACTATTTTGTCAATTTTGGAAATAGATAATATGGCAAATGAAGCACTAACTCAAATTCCAATTCATGAATTTCAATCATAGCGATTACAGACTTATAGGTAGATGCATTTCTTTACCAAATGTGACCATTTCTCTTTTATTTGTCCTCTTAATTGTCGCATAATCTCCATTTAATGTTTCCCGTTTTCTAAATTGCATATGTAGATAATTCCAAAAGAATCCTGAAGCATAGTTGTCATAACCTCTAACAAGACTATTTTTGTCTTCTGTACGTTTAAAATCAGTTTTTAACTATTAAAAACGAGGGAACGGTCTCGAATAGTGTCCAAATCTAACTACATACTTTGATTTCGGTTGATATTAAATCATTCAAATGAGAGTTGCGACGTGTAGAAGGTAAAAAGAGGAAATGAAAAAATTAGAGTATAATGTGGCCAAAAGAGGGTTGGTACCTCTCCTGCAACTATCTGTAGTTGCGTTAGAGAATTCAACCCGACCTTGAGATACAGGAATGAATTCAAAACTAATAGAGATAGTATATGGTCGCCACGGTATTCTAGAATTAAAATTTTTAGAACACCGTCTAATACTGAAGATGGGTCACAGTTTGACCAAAACGAACTAGTATCAAATTCGTAGGTGGTAAAGGAGGATACAGGCGAAGATAACAATACATACACACAAAAGAAAGAAACCAAACATTCATAAACAAACGGCGAAATTGTGCGAAAATAAAAAAAAGGGTAATTACGATAGCAAGATACGAAATCAACTATAGGCAATACTTCGACTGTCCAGGTTAATTTTCTATATAGAACAAATATCACAACAAAGTGTTTCCAAATATACGTATATGGTTCACAGAGATTAGTTACAATAGTCGTTAATTAAAAGAAATTACATGGCTTACTCAAAATTTGCAACCTGTATAGAACTTAAAATAATCCTTACTAAAATGACAGATTATATAATATGGAACGTAGAAACAAAAAACTAACTATGTTACATTGAACTTCTACGTTAAAATTACTGAATGTCTTCGTTCACAATGAAGTTATTAATGTTGAAACAAGGAAAAACTAAGTACATTAAATTAAATTGTTACGTTAAAATTATTTATTATGTTTTCTATTGAATTATTACGAGTTGGTCTTGAAACCATAGAAAAACTAACTATGTTACATTGAATTATTAATTTAAAGTTACTTAAAAACTATGTTACACTTAATTGTTATTTTAAAATTACTCAAGGTTTTCTATTGAATTATTAATGAATCAAAATAGTTGCTGGACCAAAAAATATCGTACGTGCAAAAGTAAAAGTGATAAAAATAACGGTTTCAAAGTTTTTGCGAAACTCATCCAGTAAACAATATTTTCCCAAGCTAGATGGTTAATTAAATATAATGATATTTACTCTTAGCACTTGGGTTATGATGAACGAAAGAGCTTATGACGGTCTAACCTTTTGGACGGCGCTGTCGGAGGATGTTTCGACAATGACGTCCTTCTGAAGTTCCGTTACGACAAGAGTTCCTTCTTTCGGGAATTAATTTCTTCGAGTAACCCAAAAAACACTTTTCGTTGTCTCTATTTTCTTGCTCTCCTATGAATTCGACGGGAAAAGTGTGCAACAATTGATTGCTCTCACAGAGTAAAGAATGACATCCCTTTATTGTAGAATTCCACTTTAATTCTTCAACCAGAGAGAAGACTAATCCCAAAATTTCACAAGATAGTACCTGTAAATTAAAAATAATTCATATTGCAATCTTTTCATGATTCATGTCTATAAGCGTGTGTCGTGTGCACCGAGATCCTTCCACAACGTTCGGTGAAGGAAGAAAAGCAAAACAAAATTAAATATAAAAAGAAAATAAAACGCAGATATATAGAACTAAGACTTATATACGCGGTACAGTTATAAATATGGTCTTTTAGTGAAGGTGTTATGAGCACGTAATAAAATATTTGATCACTGTTTGCAGTTCAATGTTTTCCATTGTAACCAAAATCACCCGAGACGTTGACTTTGGTGCGCTATCAAACACAATTGACAAGTCACTCTGTAATATTATATTTAACCTAATAAAGGATAGACCTATAGAATGCCAAAGGATATTCTGCCGAATTCATGCCATCTCTGCGTTAGTTATTGATATTTATCAAACTGTTGTTGTATAATAAAATTGTATTCTGGAAATTTTATGACATTTCCTCAAACTACGAGGAGCATTACAATTAAATTTATACCCTACATTTCATGACAAATCTACAAAATCAGAATGTCGTAAGCTATTCCAAGTAGGCCTATATACTTTAACATGTATTTAGATAAACATTTTATGTCGTGGTGTTCAATGCTTTTGAATTATTATTATTATTTTAAAATTCCTTGTTTTTACCCCTGGTGTATTTACCGAAATTTAGAGCTGTGAATCACTTATGGAGGTAGGAATTACAGATGTTGTACATGATATAATCAGAAATAAAATTTTACTTGTCATAATTTTCACTTAGTAAACTACTAAACTAGACTAGATGGATGGATAAATAGAAAATAGGTAAACTGTTGACTAAATTAGCGTTAATGCTGTGTGTATTTATTATTACAAAACAGTTCGGAGTAATCCTGATGTATTTGGCAAATACCTCTAGTATGTACAACTCTTTTGCTGGCCCGCTGGAGTTACTTGATTATGAAATAAAGGCATACATAAGCGCCTGTAGTAATTAGAGGTAATTGATAACGTGTTAAAAATTTTAATGCACTTATTCAAGATGACCGTAAGGGACGTCGCTTCTACATTATGTACTGGTATTGTTGGTAGTCCAAATAGCATTATCAAAAATGAACAATAAGTATGTTGTTAAAAAGAATCATTCTATTATTAATAACACCCTATCTACTACATATGTTTCATGGATAGACCAATCATCAGGCAGATTCTGTGTTATTAATGAACGATTCCTTCATAGCGTTTATCATATCATTTCGACACAGAAAAAATAATGAATAATATCATATCTCCCTCTCTCAACCAATACATAAATGTATTAACCGACAAAGCGAGAAACGCTTCTATCTCACAAGATCGGTAAACTAGGTTTCCAGTGTGTAATAGACAGAAACTTGCGTACTCGGCTTTATGCCAATTAAAGAATGTTAAAAGGAATTATTCTATTATTAATAACACCCTATCTACTACATATGTTTCATGGATAGACCAATCATCAGGCAGATTCTGTGTTATTAATGAACGATTCCTTCATAGCGTTTATCATATCATTTCGATACAGAAAAAATAATGAATAATATCATATCTCCCCCTCTCAACCAATACATAAATGTATTGACCGACAAAGCGAGAAACGCTTCTATCTCACAAGATCGGTAAACTAGGTTTCCAGTGTGTAATAGACAGAAACTTGCGTACTCGGCTTTATGCCAATTAAAGAATGTTAAAAGGAATCATTCTATTATTAATAACACCCTATCTACTACATATGTTTCATGGATAGACCAATCATCAGGCAGATTCTGTGTTATTTATGAACGATTCCTTCACAGCGTTTATCATATCATTTCGATACAGAAAAAATAATGAATAATATCATATCTCCCTCTCTCAACCAATACATAAATGTATTGACCGACAAAGCGAGAAACGCTTCTATCTCAAAAGATCGGTAAACTAGGTTTCCAGTGTGTAATAGACAGTAACTTGCGTACTCGGCTTTATGCCAATTAAAGAATGTTAAAAGGAATTATTCTATTATTAATAACACCCTATCTACTACATATGTTTCATGGATAGACCAATCATCAGGCAGATTCTGTGTTATTAATGAACGATTCCTTCATAGCGTTTATCATATCATTTCGATACAGAAAAAATAATGAATAATATCATATCTCCCTCTCTCAACCAATACATAAATGTATTGACCGACAAAGCGAGAAACGCTTCTATCTCACAAGATCGGTAAACTAGGTTTCCAGTGTGTAATAGACAGAAACTTGCGTACTCGGCTTTATGCCAATTAGAGAATGTTAGAAGGAATCGTTCATTAATAACACAGAATTTGCCTGATGATTGGTCTATCCATGAAACATATGTAGTAGATAGGGTGTTATTAATAATAGAATGATTCCTTTTAACATTCTTTAATTGGCATAAAGCCGAGTACGCAAGTTTCTGTCTATTACACACTGGAAACCTAGTTTACCGATCTTGTGAGATAGAAGCGTTTCTCGCTTTGTCGGTCAATACATTTATGTATTGGTTGAGAGAGGGAGATATGATATTATTCATTAATAAGTATGTTCACATTAGATTTCAAAACTGTTAACGGATCAGCAAAAATAGACTTTCAGAAAGCACTCACTCCTTATTGGGAAAATATTGAAGAGATGAGGTGACTGCTTAGAGTCTATTATGATTTAAATAAACGAATTTATCCTTAACTAACTTAACGACGATACAATGACATCCTTTCTTTCAAAAACCGAAGAAAATGATGCTCAAAGCAACTTACCATTACATTCTTTTAAGATATGATGGACGATCAATATTTAGATTTATTAACAGAGTAATGGGCGATAAACTCAAAAGGTCCAGTAAAAACTGACATAAACAGTAAGCGTAGAGGAACTAAAAATATTCCTTATAGGATAACTGCAAATGAAAACGACTATTCTTCTTGATCCATCTTGTAATCTAAATTTCGCTTCCTTATATTTCCACGCAAAGTTTCACACTAATGGAGAAGTTGCAATTGCTCGAAAATGAGAGCATCTGTAGCCATCGGAATTTTTTTCGACGAAGACAGAAACTTCCTGAACGAAGGCGACCATGTACTCAAAAGGGGGGTGAGACTATATAGAAAAATGAGGACATGTAATTTTAGTTTAGCTTATTAGTTCTATTATTGAATGATAATTTAATTTTAAACTCTCTTTGCATTCCCTATTACAGTCAAACATTTTGCATTCTTTATTTCTTTTTTAAAAGCGCCCGCACCTTCTTTGATCGAAGTACGCATTCCCTATAAATTATTTCAGAAATATGGGAATTTTTGGGCGCTAGATCAGCCCCACAATTCAATATTTTATCAATAATCAATATTATTCAAGTGATTGTATATAGATTATTAATATTAAAACAATGCAGTATAATTTGCATCTTTCGAAAGCATTTGAGCACACACATCATAATGTACCGTTCAGAATTGACTATTCTATAATCGTCAGGGTCTATAGTTGCAATATCAACCGATATTAAAGAAATTACTGGCCATTTTCTTACTACGACCTTTCTGTGATTGAATTTTACTAAGGAAGTTTCATTTAAGATGACCAGAACGGCTGGCTCCCTTCTTTTTTCAATATCTTATGAATAGACAAAATTTTTCTATTGAATCGTTATGAAGTAGAGAGAGAATTTACGAACAAAGCGTGTGAAAATGGCTTTGCATCAATCTACTACTAAAATATGCCCATTGAATTTAATTGTTATACGTGTTCAAGAATTCTTACGAAAAAAGGTTTCCCCCATTTTATGAATTTTATTCCATACTTTACGACCTCACTGTATATTAATGTGTGATTGACCAAAGAGTCGATACGTATTTACAACCAATAACGTGATGAAACTAATTTACATAATGAAAAAAATAAAATTGGATAGAAATCACGGTAACTTTTTATGTTAAATTATGTAAATGAGTATCACGAGTTTGTAGCTGGGAAAATTTGTGAGGTTTCTAGTAATTTCTTTGAACCATGTTTTATAAGTTTACAATGTACATTAATAATTGATGTATAGTTAAAATTTTATGAACAGAAATTATAAATGAATAAGTCTTTTACAATATATACGTGACATTTTAAGGTTTAAAATTGTAAAGAAAATGTAAATGTATTATAAGAAAGTACACACATAGACTTTCGAAATGAATAATATAAACTATGTAAGTTGTTAAAATCTATTGGAAGTTTATATGAGCCTTTTATATAACAAATATCAGATATATTAATTTTAGGCGGGAGCTAACATGCCACTCGTTTAAAAACTTGTCTTCAATAAAATTCTTTGTTGTTAACGTTATATATACATATACACACCTCTCAATGGAAGTTCGGGCACTTACTAAGATTTTCTAAAATCACAAAATATAACCTTGTGCACCCGTTATTTCATCATAATATTAATATGTAATGCTGTACGATGAATGTAAAATATAATATGAATTCAGATACTTCGGATAAATACATTTCTAGGAAGAAGGTTTACTGAGAAATTTCTATTGTTCGTTTTATTGTATTATTCAGGAATACCAAAATACATGCACCTATAGTTGTTTACAACGAGGGAAGACTGAAATGTACTCTAAGTACAGTTCAGTTGTTGTTCGTCACTTACAGGCTACATTAGTCGATTATTTTCGACATGATTGTCCGTGTTGTGAGAGTTAAATACTTTTTTTAATATTATGTAATCGCCGAAAGGGAAACTAATAAGTATAAAAAACTGATTCGCTATAATCGCGCTTCGGTAAGAAGGTTATTCAGAATGTGCAATTGCTGAATATAGAATGTCAGAAAAATTAATGGTGCACTATACACTCCAGCGATATTGCTGCTGAAGATTTATGAATTCAACTACTTGGCAAACGAAATCAACGACTAAAGGTGTCCGAAATTATGACAGAAATTCGGTCAATAAAACGCCGTCCAACAGCCGATCTTTATGGACACGTCGCATTAAGAAAACCATTGTTGCGACGAGAATATCGTCAAAAACGATTACGATACGCGCAAAACTACCGCAACTGGACACAAATTGAGCTAAGATGCTTTAGAGACACGCGTCCAAATTTAAGGTATTCTAGCAAAGAGGTAGGATCTTTGTCCAAAAAGCTAAGCACGGAAGTGGTTTAATTATAATGTGGGAATGTTTCTGTATAGGAGGAACGGATGAATTGGTAAAGACAGACGGCATTATGCGTAAGTAGGACAACGGAACAATTCTCGAACATAACGCTATTTGCACTGGACTGTGATAACGACCCGAAGCAACCGCTAAAGTTGGCAATAATTATTTGAACTCTCAAGCAGAAGCTAATAGGGTATAAGTTTTGCCGTGGCCCTTCAGGGCTCAGATCTGAATTCCTTGGAGTTGCTATAGGACGAAGTCGATGGTAAAATAAGACTCATCTTTGGTGATTTCTAAATTCCGAATTGAATAATGTTTCTATAGTCATGCTTAGAAAATTAACTGATAAAATGCCGCGTATTGTGCAAGCTGTATTAAAAGTAAAAGGATATTTCGTTGAGAAAAAAGTGTAATCATTTACAACGAAATAAGAACTATTTCGGAGAATATTTTGCTACTTTGCTACGTCGATGTTTGTCAATAGAAGTAGAATCAGTACATTTTATTTTGTGTTATTTTTTTCCATTTTCTATATACTTTCAAAATTTTATTGAGTGTCCAAACGAATTTTGTATCTAAAGAAAAGTACAAAATTCGTTTGGTCGGCTTTCTAAATTTTTTATTGAAATAAATATAGTTATAAAAATTTGCATATATTGTATTATGTAATGAAATGTATATATATATATTCATGTATATAGATATTCGAGCTTCGCCTTCTTAAAGTGTGGCAATAAGTACATACATTTAACATTCCATCGCTAAAACAATTAGTAATATTTGCGTTTTAAGGTAAAGTATTTGTGGTGCTTTATTTTAATCTAGTGAATTGTTACCTTAAATTAAAGCAGTTTGAAATTAATCAAAAATTAATTACTACGGCAGATGACAGGTCGAAAAATTAATAGATTATTTGAAGTATGTATATTTCAGAAAAAGAAAGGAAAAGAAGCAAAGAAGAAGAGAAGAAGAAACTAGGTAGATTAATAAAGAAATATATAAAATGTTCTTCAAGTAAACATTAAAAAGGTGATATAATAGATTCTTAATTTAAGAAAACTTATAGGCAAAGAAAATATAATTAAATTTGTACCAGATGACGCTTAAAGTACTAATTATTTCAAATTATTTGAGGAGAGCGAAGTATACAAAAATTAAGAAATTATCGATTTTAGTGATCCAACTGACTGCCCAGATATTGTATGTTATCTATTAAATTAAATATAATTATCGTTAAAGCAGATACTATGCAAGCAAGAAGAAATAGTTTTTTATATACCGAACTTGGAAAACTAGACTTCTAAAAAACTGTTGCATAATAAAAAAAAAATAGTTTAGTCAAAGAAATTAAATACTGCATTTTGTTTTTGTTGAAAAATAATTAATTCACTAATCTAAGGTTTGTAAGGTCGTATAAATATAATTTTTGTAATTATTTGTAGACAATTTCTTGTAAAAAAATAAACAAGCAGAGTTTAGTACCATTTTCTAACATATTACAAGACATAATTGTAAGTGAAAATGTTGCACCCTGTTAATCAGCGTTGCTTATTTGTCTTAAAATAGTAAAATTCTTTAATCACTTTTATCTTTCGGATCTTAAAACTCGATGTGTTCAAATCAAAATCAAAGGAAGAGATTTGGACCGTTGAAAACTGATTTACAATTAAACACAAATGGATGAATGGTGTATACGATACAAATCATTTTAATAGCCTCTCGTCTACGCTTGGAATCAGTTTTACATATTTACTTTTTCAAAAACATTATATAGTATACATGCTACATGCTTAGAAAGTGCAACATATTTCTGACATTTTATTTATATCTATATTATAGGTGTACCGGAAAGTTCTGTCCGTTCCGGCTACAACAAGTATGAACATACAGACCGAGCAAATGAATTAAAACGAAGATTGTTCATGTTAGTATTAAGTGAGACGCGATCGTGCACCCATGGCTACTGATAAAGTTCATTTACGCCACTTTATTTTGTAGGAATTTCAACAAGGAAGAAATGCCACAGAAGCGTGTAAAAATTTATTAAAAGTGTTTGGTGAAGGTACAGTTTCTGATAGAACATGCAGAAGATAGTTCGAAAAATTTTATCACGACCTTTCTGATAGGCCACGCTCTGGGCGCAACGATACTGTCAAAGTCATATTAGAGGAAAATCCTTTTTTGATAACATCAGAGATTGCGGAAAGGCTTGATTCAGATCAATAAACCATTTCGGACCATATCCGGACTCTAGGGTTGGTGTGGAAATATTCAAGATGGATGCCACATGAGTTAAGTGAGAAGAATTTAAATGATCGAATTATCATATGCACATCTCTGCTTGGACGGAACAAAATCGAATCCTTCTTGAAAAGAATGATAACTGTGAATGAAAAGTGGATTACGTACGAAAACATCGTAAGGAAAAGGGCATATCGTGAATCCAGAAAATCTGCCCCCTTCACCTCTAAACCGTTGAGTGTTGAGTCTGAGTAAGAGAATTTTGTGTATATGGTGGAACATTCGAAGATCAATACATTATGAGCTGTTGAAATCGAAAAGAAAAGCTAAATTCGGGAAGGTACTGTCAGCAATTGGATAATTTAAAAACAGCACTCCAGAAAAAGAGGCTGACAATGTTCAATAGGAAGGACATCATACTGCTTCATCAAAAATTCCAGGCCATATACTGCTTTGGGGACACCATACCCCCCGAATTTAGCACCCTCCGATTATCACGTGTTTCTGCTCTTACAAAATTTCTTCCAAAGCGAAAAATTCAAAAACGAAGAAGATATCAGACCAGCACTGGTTCAGTTTTTCACCTTAAGGGATAAGGCATTTTTAAAAAATGAGATATACAAATTGCCATCACTTTGGCAAGAAGTTATAAATAATGATGGAAATTACATTATTCAATAAAGTTTATTCAAGGTATGGAAAATTTATTATTTAGTTTTATTCTAAAAACGGATAGAACTTTCCCATAGATCTGATATATATATACTACTGTGGGCAAAAAATAGTAAGACTTTGTATTTTAAATTCTTAATTTATTCTTCCAAATCTATTTCATCCCTCTCAAAGTAATCCCCCTGGCCCCAATACACTTGTGCCAACGTTTCTTCCAATTCTCGAAACAGTTGTTAAAGTCAATTTCAGGAATAGCCTTCAATGCGCGTAGCGATTCACGTTTAATGTCTTCAATTGACTCAAAACGGTTTCCCCGGAGCGGTCGTTTGAGTTTGCTGAATAGCCAGAAGTCACACGGAACTAAATCAGGCGAATAGAAATTTGATTCCGTACATAAAATTTAATGGAACTTCTTTGTTGAATAATTTCACTCATTGTAAAAATCGCCGAATGCACTTTTTATACTTCAGAAAGACAAGCGTATACTAAACATTAATGATTATTTTGATGTGACATTTGGCTCAGATGCCAGTGACAGTCATACCAACCTAGAAAAAAAATATTTCGACGAATGGGTTGTCGCGCCAAATTTAAATTAAAAAGTCTTACTATTTTTTGCCCACAGTGGTATATATATTGGGTCTGGGAAAAAGTTCGTGGCGTTTTTCCCGATAGATGGCATTGGTTGCCGATAACTAAAGAACAACAAGTCACAGCGACACCACCGACGGCTCGTTTTTTAGATGACCTTCCGAACGTTAGTTTGAGCGTAGAAACATTGTAATCGGTGTAGTGGTTGGAAAGTTATTCGCACTTGAAAATGGAGAAGAATAATGAGAAATTTCGCTATATTCTGCAATATTATTATGATAAGGGGAAGAACGCTGCGCAGGCTTGTGATAAAATTTGTGCTGTGTACGGTGAAGGTACTTTATCGAAATCTGTTGCGCGGAAATGGTTCGCTCGCTTTCGTTCTGGAAATTTCAATGTGAAAGATGAGTCACGCTCCGGTCGTCCAATCACTGAAAAATCTGATGAAATTCTTGAAAAAGTCCAACAAGATAAGCATATCAGCAGTGTCGATATTGGCATGGAGCTAGGCATTGACCACAAAACTGTTTTGAACCATTTACACAAAGCTGGTTACAAAAAAAAGCTTGACGTATGGGTTCCTCATGAGTTGAGCGTGAAAAACATGATGGACCGAATTAACATCTGCGATGCGCTGCTGAAACGGAATGAAATCGAGCCGTTTCTGAAACGTTTAATAACCGGAGATGAAAAATGGATTACGTACGATAATCGGAAGCGTAAAAGATCGTGGATAAAGGATGGTGAGCCGTCACAAGCGTTCGCTAAGCCAACATTGACGCCAAAAAAAGTGATGCTATGTGTATGGTGGGACTGGAGGGGAATCGTCCACTACGAGCTACTTCCAACTGGTCAGACGATTGATTCTCAACTCTACTGTGCACAACTAGAGAGATTACGCCAGGCGATTGAAAGAAAACGGCCCGAATTGATTAATAGGAAAGGTGTTGTCTTCCATCATGACAACGCCCGACCACACACTTCTTTGATGACCCGTCAAAAATTGAGAGAGTTTGGTTGGGAAGTTTTGATGCACCCACCTTACAGTCCGGATATAGCATCCTCTGACTATCATCTGTTTCGATCTCTGCAGAACTCTCTCAATGGAATTAAGTTGGTTTCAAAAGAAGCCTGTGAAAACTACTTGATTCAGTTTTTCGACCAGAAACCACAGAAGTTTTTCACCGATGGGATCATGGATCTACCAAAAAAATGGCGAAACATTGTCGATAATAATGGAGCATATTCGGTTTAAATGAATTCGTCCACGCGCCATGCGGGGACCAATTGAATTTTACTGAAAAAACGCCACGAACTTTTTCCCAGACCCAATATATATTATAAAATAAATTTCAATTTTTAACATTCACTAATTTTCAGTTTTTTGGTGGTGCAACCTAATAACCATTGTATAAACTTTCAATGATTTTCGTTTTAGTTTGAAACCCAGAAGGTGTTTCTATCGATAAACACTGACAAAAATTAAAGTACTGGCTCAGAGAGGGCACGTATTGATTTTAAAATAATATTTTTAACTTGTAAAAGAAATTTTTATACTATTTTGAAAACATATTATCCAAATTAATTATTTGAATTCTAAACTAATACCTACAATTTATTCTAAAATTATGTTAGTTTTTTTAATATTTACAAGCAATTTTTTTTAATTTCCTTGCTGTGCCATCTCATAAATACTTTCAAAACTTCAGTAAGTCTGTATTATAGTTCCAAACCGAAAACATCGAAAGAGATATAGACATTGCCTCAGAGATGGCGCCGTAGACAATTTACAATTTATATTTTTTCAAAATTTACACATTATATTAGGTTTTATGAATATGTTCTACAAATTATTATTCTTGATTTTGTTATACTTATTATCGAATCATAAGAATAACTTCTTTTAGGTATTTCTTTACATTTTATATTATTTTATATGTATATGTGAAAATAAAATCAAATTCCTATTATATAGTGAATCTTTAAAAAAATTTTTTGCAATATTCGTTTTTAGGAATTGTGTGAAAGAATTTTTTAATCAGAAATGTTGGAAAATAATATAAAAGTTTGGTACGATAAAATTTCATGGCACCGATTACGACAGTGGTTCTTCTTCATGAAAATCCACCTTTCTCCAACAAATTCCCAAAACTGAGAGTAGCACCCGATTTTTGTTTGATCGCACTCTGGTATCTAAGAAGGTGCTAGATATTGCTACAGAATTTTTTTGCTAAATACTTCGGGGGCGAATCAATTTCTTTTTTGTTAAATACAGCGACAAAAAATTTCTTTTGTTAAATATTTTTACATGGAATCATTAAATACTGCAGAGAAAACAAATTTTGCTAAATACTGCAGCTAACAAAGAAACACTGCATAGAGAACAAATTTTGTATGCTAAATATAGTACTATAGCGAAGAGAATTTTTTTTGTTAAATGCTGCACTAGAGAGGAAATTTTTATTTGTTAAATACGGTAATGAGGAGTAATTCTTTTTCTCTGCAAAGAAAATTCTTTCTGGTACAGTATTTAGCAAGAAATTGTTTTCTGCCACTGTATTTAGCTAGAAAAATTCTTTAACAAAAGAAAATTTATTCTCCATTACAGTATCTAGCAAAATAAAAGAATTACCTTCTGCTGCAGTATCTAGTACATAGCAAAAACAGAAAATTTCTCTTCGCTGCAATATTTAGCAAAATAATATAAATATCTCTGCTGCAATAATTAATAAAATGTATTACTATCTGCTGCAGTACTTAGCAGAAGGAAATTATCTCTATTACAGTATATAGCAAAAAGGAAAAATTTCTTTCCACTGCAGGAAAGCGAATAAATATAAATTCTCTTTGCTGCAATAATTAGAAAAATAAATTACTATCCATTGCAATACTTGGCAAAAAAATTCTCTTTGCTGTGATATTTAGCATCCGATTCAGTATTTAATAAATAAAAATTACTTTCCGCTCCAGCGAACTTAACAAAAAAATTTCTCTACTGCAGTATTTGTTAAAAAATAATTCCTCTCCATTGTAGTATTTAACAACAAACATTTTCTTGCAGCTGCAATATTTAGTAAAAAATAAAAATTAATTCGAGTGCTTACTGTCGGCAATTGGACAGTTTGAATGAATCCATTATCCATAAACGACAAAAATCGTAAAGGAGTGAGTGGTATTTAATCACAGTAGTGCGAGACCACGCACAAGTTTGATCACTTGTCAAGAATGATTGGATTTTGGTGCTACATCTACCATACCTGCCGAGCCTTGCATTTCCGAATTTGCCATTTGTTTGATTGTCTTCAAAATTCCTTGCCGAGTGTAACATTAGTCCCAGATTAGGCTGTCAATCAGCAGCTTTTAAAGTTTTTCCACGGTTGAGAGTCCTTTTATGAATAAGATATTTCGGAACTCGCCGAAAGGTTATTGAAAAAATTAGACACTATGTAACCGATTAATTTTTTTTTGTATAAACGTAAATGACCTACGAAAAACAGAAAAAAATACATCATGTCTTTTTTGACAAGCCCGTAGTTAAAAAAAACCATATTGTACATATGTATTTTTCTGTAAACAATATTCAACAGTTGGCGCTGAGTTCTATTAATTTAAAACAAAATTTTAAAACATTTTTGACAGAGTGGTATACAATAAAAGTACATACACTGATTTACGCTGCTTTTTATAATATTTAAACAAGCATGTCTATTATTATATCCTTTATTTATAGCTTCTGTATATCACTTCTTTATGTATAATATATTTATAAAACAAAATAAAAAAACTGAATGTTCTTGATTCTATAATCATAAAATATAAACAGTTCACATGCATTATATGAATACATGATTTCTATATGCAGTTATACCTCGCTTAACAGTAACTCTTTGATCTAAAATAGTTTTGCAAAACGGTATCATCGGTTCAAGAAGTTCATTTCATTTCTCATTCCGCTTTATCGTTTCCGTCTTATAATAAGCAAAAGAGCGAAATTTAGAAGTCTCTTTATATTGTTAGTATAAATATACATTTTCAATTATTATAAAAATTTTTCTTTCATCTGGAAGTTAATAATTAAGACATCCCTATACAATTATATTTTATAAAAAATCATATGATTTTTATATATTATATAAAAATCATATTTTTTAAAATTATTGTTAATCTGATCCTTTAATAATGTCGGTTCACTTTCTTTCAACTGGAAGTTAATAATTAAGACATTGTTACACATAAATTTTATATAATTATATTTTATAAAAACAATATTTTTTAAAATTATTGTTGATCTGATCTTTTAATATAGTTTTGCAAAATAATTTCTCATTCCGCTATATCGTTTCTTTCTTATAATAAATTCTGTCAGAGGAACGAAATAAAGAGACTTCTAACTCTTTATATTGTTATTAGTATGAATATACATTTTCAATTATTATAAAAAATTTTCTTTCAACTGGAAATTAATAATTAAGACATAAATTTTATATAATTATATTTTATAAAGATGATATTTTTTAAGATTATTGTTAATGTGATCTTTTAATATAGTTTTACAAAATACCATAATCGGTTAAAGAAGTTCATTTCATATTATCGTTTCTGTCCTATGATAAATTCTGTCACAGGAACGAAATATAGAAGTCTCTTTATCTTGTTGTTAGAATGAATATACATTTTTAATTATTATAAAAAAATTTCTTTCAATTGATGGTCAACAATTAAGACATCACTACAAACAAATTGTATATAGTTATATTTTATAAAGATAATATTTCTTAAAATTATAAGATGTTGATTTTGATTTTTATATTAAGCAATTAATCGGTGAACGTAATTATTACAAATATGAGCATTATAAGCGAGGTATAATTGCATTTTATATATAAAATAAAAGATTTCTAAATACTACCCTTAATACACCTCTTATTAAATATTTATTAAATATGTTCTTATAGATCAAAATCAGTCTTGTTTTCGCAGTTTCTCACTCGAGTGCTTCATGGATTCTATCCAACAAACAAGGTCTTCAGGTGGTGTCGGTGCTTCGGGTACTTCATCTTTCAGTAGCTTTTCAAGAACTTCCTTAGTCTTAAGTTTAATAAGCTTTTGTTGACTTAAAACTACAGCACATACAAATCCATCCTTCAACGTTATAAATTCATGTTCCAGGTAGAAAGAGTTTTCGTCCCAATAAATCAACTAAATAATAAAAAAAATAGATTATTAATTTATTAAATCTATAATTAAATATATTTAAATTATACAAATGGTACTAGGAAAGTTTTGCAATATGACGCAACAATGAATCGTAAGAAACTGCTTGTTGCTGCATGTTGAGACATGTTCATATATGCATAATAGCCGCCGCACCATGTCGATGGGCTGAGTTATTCATTAGCAGTGAGAGTGTAAAATGCTTGCGATGGCGTCGTGGTCACGAAATGAGATAAGGGCAGCTTTGCGTTATAATTTCGTGCGTGGTTTAAACATAGACCAGTGCTTCCAAGAAATGATTCCTGCACTAGGCGATGTTTGTCTACATCGCACGATATTCAGGTGGTATAGAGAATTCCAAAGGGGAAATTTAACTGTGAAGGATGCTGAGAGACCGGGAAGGCCACGGACGTCAGTTATGGAAGAAAACGTTACTATTGTGAGGAAAATGCTTGGCGAGGACAGGCAAGTGACCTAAATGCACCAACAATTCGTTCGATTCTGCATGATCATTTGCACGTGAAGAAACTTTGTTCACGACGTGTGACTTGGCGCCGGGAGATCCTAAAAAAGTTTAATAAAGGACAATCTCGGTATGTGAACAACATCGTGACAGGTGACGAGACTTGGCTGTACTAGTACGATGTGCCGACCAAAGCTCAAAACAAAATTTGGGTCTTTGATAATGAGGACACACCCGTAGTTGTCAGAAAATCTCTATCTGTAAAGAAGAAAATGATAGCTGTATTTTCCAAATCGAGTGGAATTGTGGAACGCGTCGTTTTGGACACACAGAAAACAGTTACAGCTAAGTGGTATACTGTACAGTGCTTGCCTAAAGTCATTGGATCCATGAAGAACCTGCGGCCAAAGTCAAGAATGGACACCTGGTTCCTCCATCACGATAATGCTCCAGTTCACCGCGCCAAAGCCTGCACCGAGTATTTGACTGCGACAGGATTGAAACTTTTCGAACACCCTCCCTACAGTCCAGATTTTTCTCAATGCGACTTTGGACTGTTCGCGCATGTGAAAATGAAACTAAAAGGGAGGCGGTTTTCTAGCGATGAGGTCCTTCTGCGGGCTTTGGACAACGAGTGTGCCTTACTCCCTAGTAAAACTTGGCAGAACTGGTTTAAAGATTGGTTTCGGAGGATGGAGAGGTGTACTGAGTGTAGAGGAAATTACTTTGAAAAAATTAAATAAGCAAAGCTGTATTGCAAAATTTTCCTAGTACTCTTTGTACGTGAATTTGCAAAATTTTCTTCTTTAATTGTATGAAGCTTATACTAATTTTAGAATATTTTTTTTGGCTATTACTCTAGTAATTGTCCACATGTTTTTACTATATATTTTTCTAAAATCTTTGACATGTTAAATACTGCAATAGGATGGAAAGTGAAACTACGACTTTTTTACGTCTTTTTATAATAAAAACGCATTGAACACTGATAATTGAAAAAATATAAAAACACCTTTTTTATTACAAATAAAATACATGTATGAATGTTTATGCGATTTGTTTCATACACTTCTTATTATTTTTATTTGTCGTAATACTTAAATTAATAATCTAAAGAATTGATGATGTCTTCAATGCGAGATATGAAAGGTATTAAATATCTCTAGCATCCTAATAAACATGCATTCTATAATATTGAACAAAAACTTTTGAATTTTATTATCCTTTTTTTAATAAATGATACTTTATTATACAAACACTACACCTTAAATCAAGTTTTGTTAAATAAACTTTGATTGTGATGTAAATTATAAAGATTATTTCATAGTTTACAGTACGTATTAGTCATAATTTGCTATATACGAGTACGTACATAATATTTGATTATAGATTAGCCAAATAAATAGGTGGTTAAAAACATAACACGACGGTGCCGATGCCCATCCACTTCGCACCTTGCTTAGTAGCGATAGCTGTAAGGCTATGTGCGACATTGACGAGAAAAATATTCCTCAAAATGTTCAAAACAATCCAATAATAAAAGAGCAACTGCAATCTGCAGCAAAAGTACCATTCGGTGAGTGCTGCATATAACGGCATATATCCTCGACAACCGACGAAGAAAGCAATATTAAGTGCCGAAAATGCAATGCTTTGGTTACATTTATCTTAAGACAATTTAATACGAAATTGGGACAGTTATTTTTACAGATGAAAAAACATTTTCTACATCGCAAGATTCAAAAAAAACTTTGTGGCGCCGCCATAACACTCGCTTCGAACCGATGCTTATTCAACACACAAGAAGAAGTGGAAGAATCAACGGGGCTAGATGAGTTCCGGGAACCAGGAGAATTAATTCGTGTCCGGAGAAGACTTTAAGCCGGTGAATATTTATTTTTTAGAAGTCGTATTATCGCCCACAGTCAGGGCAATATATCCTATAGTCAGGGCAATATATTATATAACAAACGGCCGATAGTTACTGTGTTTCAGAATGGTTCCAAACGCAGCCCAATATCCAACTGCTATATTAACCAGGCCCTTTACCAGACCTTAATTTCATTGAAAATTCTGGGCCGCCATTATGCATGATTGGAACAGCATTAACAATAATAACATACGCATAGAAGATGAATTAAATAGAAGCAATATGCGAGTATGGGAAGTGTTTTGTGGTACAAATACATGCGAAAACTTGGTAAATTCGGTAAGCCGTCGATTAGGATGTTGTATTAGCAATAATGGCTATTATACCAAATGTTATCTGCCTTTCGTGTTAGCATTGCATGGCCCTGCAGCAGTTGGAATCTGACCCTAATTTTCGTAAAAAATCATCTTCAGCGATGAGGCCCATTTTTGGACGAATGAGTACGTTAACAAACAAAACTGTCAAATTTAAGACGATACCAATTCACATGAGATGCAAGAGCGTCCAATGCATTCCGAAAAAGTCACTGTTTGGTGTGGATTTTGGGATGGCGGCGTCATCGGTCCATATTTTTTGAGAACGACGTTGGCCAGGCCATCACCGTCAACGGCGAGCGCTATAGGTCGATGATTACCAACTTTTTTTGGCCTGAATTGGATGGTATGGACACCAGCGACATGTGGTTTTAACAGGACGGCGCTACGTGCCATATTTCTTTTTTAAGTGATATGGGAACTGGAAAACTAGCAGCAAAATCGTACATCGAAAATTCTATTGAATATAAATTAAGAATATCTGCAAAAGTAACAGGTGTAAAACAACACTACTGATGGGCTGTTGAAGCTACTAGAAGTAAAGTAGAACAGAATATTGTTAGTAGAAAGATGTCTGATTCAAATAAATCATCTAATAGCTTATTTGAAAATTGTTCAAATATTACAGATAACGTATATAAAAATTGCGTTATTTTTTTTTCATTTTTCGATTCTAATGAGAAAAAATTGTACTTTCCTTAATTCAAACGAGTATTGAGAAGTTAAGCAATTGCCTATCGAATTTTACAAAAAATTTGTGCTTGTGAGTTCGTTATATTGCACAAGTAGTAAACTGATATACGTATGTATATGCTATTACATTACTTACCTTCGTGGTTATTTTGTATGTAGATAAAAATGGTACAGTTCTTCTATGTCGTATGGAACTCGCACTCTGTACAATATCACCTCCCAAATTTTTTACGACAGTATGAGCTCCGCTACGTACATAAAATAAAATTCGAGCAAAATCCATTTCACGTAAAAATCTTGCATTGTTCATATGTTTTAACACGAAGTCCAGATCATTTAACGTACAGATACCTGAAAATAATAAATATGTGATTTTTTTGCGAAGTAAGTATTGAAAAATTAAAGATTTTGCAATGAGCTCGGCGAGATTTATACAGGGTCCGCTAAAAAGTATGATATAGTTAATATCTGAATTTAAAACAAATTGCAAAGCTATAGCTTTTAATTTAACATTGTTTTAAGTAGGAGGCTTTGCAGTTTTTTGAGAAAACATCAAATGTTAACACTGACAGTTGTGAAAATGGAAACCTGGTCGCTTCCACAAAGTATTTTTTTGATTTAAAAATTTATTGTAGTTAAATTATTTATTTAAGAAATTTTAATGTTTGCCATGACATCTACGCGTTCTACTATTTCACAGTGAGTTAGAATATTTCAAAATAGTTAAAAAAACTGTATGAATACAAATATAAACGGTGTGTGTGTGTGTGTGTGATGAAAAAAAATTAGCGATTTTTTAATCATTCCGTGATGTTTCGGAAAGTATTATTAATTTTTCTCCCATCAGACAATAGTCGATATTGTTACCAGTGTTAATGCACGTAACCCAAAAATTTAAGGGCATTAACAACTAAAAACTTAATCTAGAAAACACTACTTAGTATTTACAAAAGTCAAGGATATTATCAAGTATGTATAAAAGACAGATACATTAAAAAAATTTGCCTATAGTCAAATCATAATTTAAAATTGTTTCTATGTCACCAGTTGTACGAACAATGAAAATTTTTTTTTCATTGTTCTTAGAACCGGTCAACACAAGGTCGACAGAGAAATTGTAATTCAGATTTGGAACATTTTAACGCACACTAAGTACAGGTCAGGTTTTGAACAGTAATGATCTACATTCGAGCCGCTATGGCTTTCTTAATTCGAGTTTCGATGTTATTGTGACAAGATGAGCGTACAACAAGTTGGCTCTTGGGTTCATAATTTATAATGCATCATGCATGTGAACATGAGAGTCAGTCTGAGTCCTACATTTTGTCATCGAATTGGTGAATGTTCTTTGATGAACCCATTCAAGCTTGAGTTTTATAAAACAACTAAGTATCATTACTTAATTTGACAATTACTGTCGGTAAGGGCGAAACTGCATTAAATTTATCAGAATAGGCTGCGAATACAAAGCTTTGAATCTAATCAATCAAGATAACAAACAAAATCAAACTCAATTTTGCCACAATTGAACGTTGCCTAACGTTCAATTAGTTGTTTTTATCATGACTACGTAGATTTTATTTTTAATTCCTCTCATATGACGTCTAAGGTCGTTCTTTATTAAAACAGATTAAATAAGCGTAATAATATAATAAAAATATTTTTATGTTTATTCTCATGAAATTAAATTAGAAAAACCGACAATCGATTATTTGCCATAAAATTATTCATTGCCAAAGTGGTAAAGTGACATATAGTTTTCATTTATTGTTTTTATATTTTAAAATAAAATGAAGGTGATTTTTATGGAGCCTGTGGTTGATTAACGATACGTATTTCGACAACTTAGTTCTCGAAATATGTATACAGAATACGAAATTTAATATGGAAAGGGGTAATATATCAACTTTCAGTGATTAAAATAAAATGAATTTAAAATTGACAATAAACAAGAACTCTAAATAGATCATCAGTACGTTCTCGAAATTTATATTGAGACAAGCAAAAATAGATAGCGTAGAATTAATTCCAAAAAATATTTTTAAAACATGTACATTTTAAAGAATAAACGCCATGAGTTGAACACTGACCTGGGGCCTAAGCATAACTCATATCTCTTTGGCCTCTTGAATGACAGACAAGGGTGAGCGCAATAAACCGCATGTAGGTATTTGTGTTTCCTTTCCCCTCTTTTCCTTTTTTCTGTAGTCTTTTATCTTAGTTTAAGACGAGAACACAATCTTTTTTAAAAATGATGTGAAACGTAATAATAGTATGCGTTTTTGCTTTCAGCGGTACGGTTCATGTGCGGAATTTGTTTTCGTACAGGTATTTTGCCGTAGTTTAATTATCTGCTGATGATGACAACTTAGTTGTCGAAATACGTATACAGAATACGAAGTTTAACGTGGAAAGGGGTTATATATCAACCTTCAGTAATTCAAATAAAATGAATTTAAAAATGACAATAAACAAGAACTCTAAATAGATCATCAGTACGTTCTCAAAATTTTTGTTGAGACGAGCCAAAATAGATAGCGTAGAATTAATTCCAAAACGAGCATTTATTCAATATTTTACAGAAATGTTTTATTTGTTTTTGATTAAAGTTTTATTTTTCAATCAGACTAGAGAGACAAATCTTTGAATGAACATGTATTTAAATTAAATACATATATCCAAAAACTTCGGTATTATTGTAGATCATGATAATATTTAAAAGTTAAAGTCTAGTCATTTTATAAAAAATCATTTTGGCATTTCATTTTTGTATTAAAGTGTCATAGAAACAGTTACCCATGCAGTTGCAATTATTTCAAAATAGAGTGGTTACGTATGTACATACGAGTACTTATATGGGTAAAAATAAATTTATAGCAAGCGAAACATTTTAAGTTAAACTATGTAACATTCGTAAATCCAATTGAATTTATTATTTATTAATAAGGTTATTATATCTAAATGGAAAAATTTAACCTCATTGTTTGCAATTCAATGTGTGTCGAAAGTAATGAGTTATTGTTCCTATGCCCACATGAATTACCATAATTAGGTGTCGAACTTATTCGGTTTAAATCAAACTCAAACATATTCTTAATTTACTTATTCCAAAATTTTTCTTAAAATTAACTTTAGCTCATAAGAATGTGACATTTGCTTATTACGTTATTACGTGTTCAAAAATGTATGGCAAAACCAATTGTAATAAAAATAATGGCTTTCCCAATAAGCGTATCAGAACTTTAAAATCAGACACAATGATAAGACATAAAAGTAATAATTCTGTAATCTTTATTTTATTATGAAGAATAATCAATGGTATTATGATTTAGAAATAATGAAGTTTAAATACAATCCTCGATTTTGTCTGGTTGAATGAATTTTCAACACCCAATTTTTGATTACTTTTTCTTTCATTCGTATGGTGTGGTATATTTTGAGTGTTTCCTTTAAAATCGGGGGTTGTTACGAAATTATTTTTATAAACTATTGATTTCTATAATCCCATAGAAAAAAGTTCAAGTGTGTGACATTTTATTGGCGTGATGTATGATAAATTTTGTAAAAAGAAAATAACATTTATATCAACATTTATCAGTTCAAGCTATATATCGTTATACCGCTCACTATTAACACTAAAGCGATTTTTGTCATCATTTTCAAATAAGGACCGATTAATTTTTTTTTATAAACCGCACCAGACAGTTACCTTCTGGGGATAAAAACAAATTTTGTAAATCACTTTAAAAGTATCGTCGGTCCAGATTCTATAGTTACGATCAGTCACAAAAATTTTCACACATCCCGTGAATGTTGAAATGTGAACATGGTATGGTAAAACATATGTACAGAGTCTTTCATTAAGCGCTTCATATCTTTAAATTTAAATAAAACAAAGCGTGTGTGAGATATCATCGAAATTGTTTGTTCGTTTGAAAGGCCTATCGATGCCATTATGTACGGAATATAATATCGTGCAAATGTCCGCCGCGGCTTTGCTGGGTGGCGCGCATCGGAAATGTCCAATTTTCTATGACTCTGACGTATAAATCAGGCTGCATTTGACCGATGGCATGGGTTATATTGGCTTTGAGGGCCGCTATGGTTTATAGCTTATTTGCATAGACCTGCGATTTAAGAAAAACCCACAAGAAAAAGTCTAACGGGGTCACAACATCGCTCGTGCAGAATGTTCAATGTGGCATGAGCTATCTGGCACGTAGCGCCGCCCTGTTGGAAAAACATGTCGTTGGTGCCCATATTATCCACTTCAGCCAAAAAAAGTTGGTAATCATCGACCTATAGCGCTCGCCGTTGACGGTGATGGCCTGGCCAACGTCGTTCTCAAAGAAATATGGACCGATGACGTCGCCAGCCCAAAATCCACACCAAACGGTGACTATTTCGGGATGCATTGGACGCTTTTTGATCTCATGTGGATTTGTGTCGTCCCAAATACGACAATTTGTTGACGTACCCATTCATCCACAAATGGGCCTTATCGCTGAAGATGATTTTTTGATGAAAATTAGGGTCAGTTTCCAACTTCGCCAGGGCCCATTCAGCGAACACACGTCGTTGTCTATGATCGTTTACCTTCAGCTCCTGGGTCAGTTAAATTTTGTGTGGGTGCAGGTCCAAGTCACGACGCAAAATTCGCCAAGTTATGGTCTGCTAAAGGCCGAGTTCTTGCGAGGGGCGCGAAATCGACTGCCTCGGATTCTCGTGAACAGTCTCACGGACAGCGGCGATGTTTTCAGCGGATCTTGCGTTTCGTCAACGTACGAGTGTTGGCTCATTCTTTACTGAACCAATAAAATCGAATTTATCCTCCACACTTCGAATAGTCCTCTCGGTAGGACAATTATGGCGACCGTCAAATGGGCGAAGAGAACACCCGTTTTGATATAACAATTTTATCATTTGCACGTGTTATATCCGTCCATAGTGATTTGGCAAAACCGACTAAATAAATGACAGCCAATTCGATAGATGTAGCTTCGATAATATGGCCGCTATGAACTGTCAACGTTTGGAAGACCCGTTAAATAGTAACCATTGCGTGTCAACCGCGTTCCTACTGAACGGTTTGTTTTCTTTGGGATCGATTCTAAGTATCGTTTTAAACTTTTTTTTAAAAGTTATTTTCCGTTTCATTAAAAATTGAAGAAATTATAATTAACATAAAACAAGCAGATGTAGCTTCAACAATATGGCCGCTATCAGCTGTCAAAGTTCGAAAGTCCCTATTGAAAGAAATGTTACTTCCCTTTAACAAAGTTAAAAAATACAAAAGTTTTCGTACACTTCATTTTTGTAAGATATTATTATTGTAAGCCATAAATTTTTAAGGAATTAGGTAAATTCTTTTCATGTCAGCATTTGCTGCTTTTACAAAGATGAATAAAAGTAAACACATGTCTAGTAATATGCGCGACTCAAATGTGTACTCTTCCAAATTACAATTTGTATTATTAGTAGATGCATTTCTGCGTAGACTATTTTTTTCTTCTTGCTATTTTTCTTTGGAAAAATTCTTTTATTTTTTACACGCGCGTCGAAAATATGAAAGATTTTCATTTTTCTTACAATCAGCGACATTTTTAAATTACAACTTGGCTATGGACAAACATCTTTAACTTGTTTTATATCTGTTTTTTTATACATAATTGTAATGTTTCCAGTTATACATACTAACTGGTATGCTCTACATGGGTCAAGTTTTTAATTACTAATGCAATCAATTTTTATATTGTTTGTATTAATACTTGCTATGGCATTAGCCGATGTAAATAGAGAAAAACACTTATTTAATTTTTTTGGTCTAAACTACGAGATTTTGTAAGAAAGATAAATTGATACTTCCCGAAATGTCACGAACTGATTTAAAATCGCTTGCTTTCTTTTTTTAATAAACCGATATTCTCATTAAATGTAAACAAATAAAGCAGACTATATATAAACTTTAGGTTATTATCAGGATATAGGAGGCTAAGAAATTATATGTAATATGTTAATCATGTATCCTGTACATTTATTCATGAGAGTACGCTGAAAACGCGAAATATTAGGTTTATAAGTGCGATAGAAAATTGTTTACGATGAAGGAATTAGCATTAATAATGATAGTATGTCATTCTTTGAAAGTTGGTACAAATATTTCGTGCTTTTGGGATAAAATAAGTAATAAACATATAACACTTAATTTTTGTATTTTCTACGACCTCATAAAAATATTCTTAAGTCGGTTATAACAACAAATTAATTAATATACAATTTTTCTTCGCTTCCAACTTTGTAATAGGAACTATTATTGTTATACATTAATTTTATATGAATAATATTATGTAATAACGTCAAAGGAATTTTGAATTTGTGATTTATACTAGAATGGTCCCAGAAGTAGCCGAACCAACAAAGAAAACGCAAAAATTCTGGAAAGAAATATATTTATTTTTCAACATAATCTCCTTTCAGCTCTATACACTTTTCCCAGCGATGTTCAGCAAGTTCGATACCCTTTTTATAATAAGAAATGTCTTGCTCCTCAAAATAGCCATTAACTGCCGACATCACTTCTTCGTCGTTGGAAAATCTTTGGCCACTGAGCCATTTGCACAAGTTTGGAATGGCGAATAGGGTGCATGAGGTAACAATTCAGACTTTAATTCATTAATTTTGGCCATTGTAATAACGGATTTGTGAGCTGGTGCATTGTCTTGATAAAACAACACTTTCTTCTTAGCCAAATGGGGTCGTTTTTGCTAGATTTCTTCGCTTAAACTTTGCAATAAGTTCCCATATTACTCGCCCTTGATAGTTTTTCCTTTTTCAAGATTGTCAATGAAAATTATTTGACGCGCGTCTCAAAAAAAACCGATGCCATGACCCTACCTGCAGATGAAACGGTCTTCGCCTTCTTTGGAGCCAGTTCTCCCTTTTGAGTCCATTTTTTTGATTGTTCTCTTGTCTCGGGTGTGAAGTGATGTATCCATGTTTCATCCATGGTTATGAAACGGTGCAAAAATTCTGCTTTGTTGCTGTGAAACTTCGCTAAACACTCAATTGAAACATCTTCCCGACACTGTTTTTGCTCGAGTGTGAGCAAATGCGGCACCCATCTTTCTCATGCCCAAATTTTCGAATAATATGCCATGCACCACATTTTTGAAATGCCTACCATGTCTGCTAGCTCGCGCACTTTCAGACTACGATCATCCAGTACCGCTTTGTGGATTTTCTTCACAATTTCTAGAGTCGTCACCTCATTTGGTCGACCACTGCGATGCTTGTCTTGACAGCTCGTACGGCCTCATTTAAACGCTGGTACCCAATATTTCGCTGTTGTAAGCTAAGGAGCAGATTCGCCCGAGTAGAATCCAGTTCAGCTTTTATATCGGTTGGGCTGAGACCTTTCAAATAAAAGTATTGTACCACGTAACGATGACCAATTTTCTCCATTTTTACAAATTCACTGAAAACGTTCACTATCGATGGCTGCCAAATAAATACAAAACAACGTGGCGTCTTCAAACTTGAAACATATGCTTTGTAGATTGTGTACTTTCTAATACAGTGATATTTTTCAAACAATTACCGCCATCTCTAGGTTAGGCCGGATACTTATGGCACCACCCTCGTATATTAATTTTATACTATATCTATGTTAAGACAATATTTCAGAATCTAATATATTTTTTAAAATTTCATATTCGAACGAAAATTCTAAACTGTTATAAAAACACTGGTATAATGTAATTTTTGTTATAGACCTTTATAATAATATGCGATGTTGGAACACTAATCAATTTCTTTAAGAAAATTAATTTATTACGAGGGATGTTCCGAAAACCTTCAAAATTAGGTAATGAAATTAGAGAAAAACAAAAATGTTTGCGTCAATTGACAGCCTATTCTTGTGACAGTTTCTAGTTGTAAATTTGTTTAGTGAATTTAAAGCATGTAGGGATAATAATTTTTTAATAATGTTTTTTAACAAGTAGTATCAAATCCAGCGATATATTTTAGGAGCTTAGATTTTTTTTACAATTTTAAACAAAGTTTATCATATAATAACCAGAAATCAAAATTTAGTGTCAGCTGTTAATAACAATAGCTTTTCTTTAGTTACTGGTTTCGTGGGAAACATACATTAGAAAATAAACCAATATCTGTATGCCATGCAGTAGCTTTCAGAGCTAAAAACAGTGGTAACAAAAAGATAGTTAACGGAAATCAAAATATCACCTATAAAGAGATTCATGAAAAATTATGTATTCGATCGTTTGTAATTTAAAAAAGCGAAAGGAAATATTTTAGACAATATCGTAACCAAAAAATAATGTTAATACTGCATAACAATAGATAGTATATCCTTCTTAATTTCAAATTTATAAGTTGTTAGTATTAACAATTTAAATAGATATTTAACTTGAAATCCCACTTATGATACAAATTCATAATTAAAATATTAAAGCAAATGCTTACACAATCTCTAGCTATATAAGTATGTACTTATAAATCGCATTCATTGTGTAGAACATCTGTTATCATTGTATGGTCGCATTGTATCGAATAACATATATACATAAGTAGGCATTTAGTATGTTGCGGAATGATTAGGAAATAATGAGATATCGATTTCAAATGAACCTTTATAAATAATGTATATACATATTCATATAACTAACAGAATTCTTCGATTGTAAACTTACTATAATGACATCAATTTGCTTAGAGGTGAATCAACAGTTAATCTTAAATTAAGATTTTAATTGTTTTTCAGAATTTTATTGGAAGGTGAATAAACCTATCTAAGAGAGGTCTCCGTTTGCTGGGACCGTTTTAAGATAATTATTTTAATTATTAAATGTGCTTATCTAACAATATTCTTTAAAAAAGACGTGAATATGATAAGTCAATTTTTGTGTCTTAAAAAAAGTAAATGCTAACATATTTAATTAGTTATAATCACAATTTTATTCGGAATTCTAATGTAAAATATATGATTGGTAGATAAAGGCTGTACACAAAAAAATAATATCACTTAGACTACATAATACTGTATAAATATCTATATAAATACAAATGTAAGTAGCGACAGAGTTGGTACTGCAAACCTTAGGTCAGTGACGCGTGCTTCGAAGAAGTACGAGGGTTTAGCAGGTAATAAATGTAAATAAACATTTAATAAGAGTTTTCAGTATGCAGATGTTCAAACTGAATAACTTTACTCATATAACTGTGTTCGGAGTGAGGCGTTAATGTTCTTATATGCAGAGAACGACCGTTCGACATCTAATGAAACACTCGCTAAATTAAAATAAACTTTGTTATTACTTAACGAATCTGTAGACCTATTATCAAACAAAAATGTGATTTTTGCATTAACAAACTATTTATTTTAGTAATAAGTATGTGTAGATATGTATGTATCCATTGTTATTTATTATATATATATATATATACATATATATTGCTAAAATATATAGTGTATCGATAAAAGATTTAGATTTTACCATAGTTAAGCAAATTGTTGGTGATGTCTTGGGTCTACATATCTATTAAGTATTAATAAAGATTATTTAATTATGCACGTATCTCATCATTAAATGTCGAACTGTTGTTCTCTATATACAGTAATATCAATTCCTCACGGCGAACTCAGTTTCTTGAAGAATCTGTTGAAACATACCTGATGCTGCAAATACATATTTAAAAGATCTTCCACTATATGCATCTTTATACTGAAAATGCTGCGTAAAGTGTTTATTTATACATAAAGAGGGTTTTCTTTGGAGGCGAAGAATTTTAAATTAGCAATACCGTTTTTTTGTGACAGCCGATTTGACAGTTTTCGGTTGTTTTGGAGTTAGTTTGCTTTGGCAATTCATCATGAATAGACTCACGCCGGAGCAACGTTTACAAATTGTTCAATTTTATTTTGAAACACATGGTTCAATTTTACAACTCATCGGGCATTACATGCATTTGATGGTGCTCATAATTGTCAATCAGATTAATTAATTCAAGAAACTATTGATAGTTTTCGCAATAGGTTTACTCTAAACGATAATACGCATCCCGTAAGACGTCGTAGTGTGCACACAAGTGAATCATTGATCCACATATCTCCAAAAATGATGGTCAGAACGTTACAGTCAACGGCGAGCGATACAGAGACATGACTAAGTTTCTCGTGCCTCAATTACAAGGCATTAATGTTACAGACATGTGGTTTCAACCGGACGGCATCACATGCTACACAGTGCGCGATACAATTAATTTACTGAAAGAAACATATGACGAACAATTCATTTCACGAAATTGAGCTGCTAACAGGTCGCCTCGTTCGTGCGATTTGATATTTTTTAGATATTTTTTCTGGGGATATGTAAAGTCGCATGTCTACGCTGATCAACCTGAAACGATCAAGCACTCAGAAGCCAACATTCGACACGTTATTGCCGAAATAGTCTGATTTACTGCGAAGAATGTGTGAAAATCGGGCCTCCAAATTACGCCATGCACGCGCCTGCCGCGACGGCCACATGCCCGAAATCATATTCAAACATTAATATGGCATAAAATTATATTTTAAATAAAGCCAATTTCATGGGCTTTAAAAACATTTTTCTGTGTTTATTTCAATGTAAAATTCTCCGCTTCCAAAAAAAAACACCCATTTTACCTGCTAAACCACTGCACTTCTTCAAAGCATGCGCCGCTTATCGAACGCTCGTAGTACTAACTCTACTTAGTTATATAACAATCTGCGTTTTTCAAGGTTTTTAAACAGCGGTCCAATAAATTTATTTGTACTGATACTGCGACCCAAATATATATTTTTGCGATCTAACAAAATGTTAATAATAATACAATGGTGCAGTTCACGTCCGTACTAATGTATGTAGGTACAAGTATTATGTTAATTAAAACCGACTATTTCAAAAACTAAAATCGCTGAAAATTTTTCACATTTATTTTTCTATTTATTTTTTATATTTATTTTTTTATACAGTTTTCCTTTCATTACACGATCTATAAAAATTTCAGCACAATCCAATATTGTATTGTGCCTAAATGACGTAGATGACAGATATAAAGGTTTCGCAAAAAAAATATTGCAATGGAATAGGAAATGAGCTTTACTATTCTTGGTATATAATGTAAGACACAAATATTATAATTTTTGCTTATAAACTTCACTGTTGAGAACAAAAAGTATGAAATATTAATTAAGGTCATCACTGCAGGTTAAATTCAATTGAAATGGTGAAACAATGCAATATTTAAATTAGAAGATATTTCGCAGCTGAAATTTGAGAACTTATATAGAACACAAAAAAAACTAAACGCTTTCACAAACTAGACCATGTTAAATACTTCTTTTTTTGTAGATGAATAAGAAATAAGGAGGGTCGATGAAATACAAGACGATGTGGGACAATTGATCCTTATGTTGGGCGGAAATACAAGTCCAACTTCGGAGAGTAAATCAGAAACTGAATATGATCTATTAAATCTATGTATTATTTAAAATATGTGACAAATCAAAGTGCATATGTAAGATAGCCATCGTGTTTTCTAATTTTAATAGTAAAGCAAATAATTTTAACGAATTTAATAAAGATTCATTAGTCAATAGCATACCTTAACAAGAGTTGAGGTACATATGTAATGTATGTGCCTCTTCCGGCGTAGAAAACCGTTGACCTCGAAGTTTATTCTTCACGTGTGGGAACAAAAAGAAATCACAGGGTGCTAGATTAGGACTGTACGGCGGATGGCTCATCAATTCAATGTTTTGCCCAGTCAAATATTCAATTGTTTGAACCGACCTGTGACAGCTCGCATTGTCGTGGTGGGGAATGATCTGTCGTTTTCGGTTTGTTTTCTTTATTTCTTTAAAAACTTTTGCAAACAAATAGTTGTGTATCATTCGTAATTGTCCGTTCTACAACTCTCTAAAGGCACGTGACCGATTTTTCTGAAAAAACAGGCGATCATTTGTTTTGATGTGCTTCGAACGCGAACTACTTTTGTTGGTTTTGGTTCATCTTGGAATACCCACACATTCGACTGCTGTTTATATATAATATAAATGTTCTTTGAAGCACCGCCATTGTATTTTTTGTGCATTTCTTGGCACCAATCGACGCGAGTCCTTTTTTGAGCAGTTGTCAAACAAACATAGTTTCTTAACGGCTAAATGTTCATGCAGGATCTTATGCACGCTGGTGTTACTAATATCTAGATATGCCTCGATCTCACGGTATGTCACATGACGGTCTCGCATTATCAATTCAGACACTGCATTAATGTTTTCCAACACAACATTTGCGATCTTCACGAAATTCATCGTCCAAAGAACGCCGTCCAAGTTTGAATTCACTATACCAATGTTATACTGTAGTTTTCGATGGTGCTTCATCTCTATGTGAAGAATTCAGCTCCTCGATGCATTCTTGTTGAGATAATCCACGCCGAAAGTTATGAAAAATAATTGCACGAAAATGTTTGCGAGTTAATTCCATTTTTTTCGCTGACATAAAATTTTCAAGTTACTGTCGACAATAGAAATGACCAGATAATAAAACTGTCAAGGTAAATATATTGTCAAAAATGACAAATTTCACGATGCAATCATCAAGTCGAAGGCAACACTAACAGTGTTACCAGTTCCCAAAAAATAAACGGCTACTCTCGTGTATACATCTTGTAGAAATTAAACAATACAACCTATTACAGTTAATTATTAAAAATGACTTGTTTTCGGATTAAGATCATATCTAAACGTTAGAAATGAAAATTCCCCAAAAATAAAGATCTGGCATTTATGTATTTATTTCCCAGGAGCCCGTGTACTTCATTTTCATATTGAAACATTCTACAGCAACAATGAACAAGACGAGTAAGAATATAAGGTGATGATCTAAGTAACGTAAAAGAAATTTAGTGTAAACGTTTTTTACGCAAGAACTATAGTTTTTCTGTTTAAATTATTAATATGTGGCAACAAGAAAATGACGAATGAAAATATTAAACATTATATGCTTTATATATACATATGTTCCAGACGATGTAGAAAGCAACGGATGTTATAAAGAGCATTTGTATTGTGTTCAGTAAAAATGCTGGTAACCAAAGAAAATGCAAATATTGGCTTAAAAAATTGAATGAATGTTTTACTAGATGAAAAAAAAAGTCTTCGTAATTTTCAAGTTCTTATGGTTAAAAATATTCAGACAATATAACAACCGCTACATCATTAAAAGGTTCGCAAGAAACTGTTTTCAACCAGTTGCAATCATTTAGGTTTACAGATTTGGAATTCCAAATGAATTAACTAAATACACAAACTCCTGAGACTAAAGAATTGCCATTTGCAATTGTCTCTTCTAATGCCAAAATTGCTACCAGTTTTTCAATCAGTTGTGACTAGAGTTAAATAATGGTAGGTAAAAAAGAAACCTGCAATCATCCTAAAGGTAGATTTGTCCCCGAAAGAAGTAATACTGCATATGGTAGAACTTTAAAAAGATAATTCATTTCGAGTTATTGCTAATCAATCAAATCTTCACAAGTTACGTTTATTGTCGACAGTAGGATAGAATCAATTATGTTTTAAGATAAAAAAATCTATGCTGCTAAATCGTGTAATTCAACATGATAATAGGACCAATTGAAATAGGAAGCTGTTTCTATGCTTCGAACTCTTTCGACATCATTTCATTCGACTATCATTTGTTTCGTTCCTTACATAACTATCTTATTAGAAAAACATTTGATAATGAAGAATGCTTGAAAAACATTGGACAAAAATCGTAAATAATGGCAATTATATATGCAACTAGACTTTGTTCATTTCCTAAACATTATTTCATTCCATTTTTCTCTTATGTATAAAGACTCAATTCATTCAATATCTTTACAGATCGTAATATTTTTTCTTTACTAGTACATCAGTTTGTGTTGTACTATCTCAGACACTAAATTTATATTATTTATTTACCAGATCTATTGAACTACATATATTAAAAATTGTTACCGGAAATAAATAATTTCATATTTAAAGAGTATTTTTTCTATTGACCATAAAGTATCAACTTGATTTCCCTTGCTAAAAATTAATGACTCGGTAAAGAAAAAAATACCAACTGTGTATATGTCAAACAAGTTATATAGACTCAAAAGGGTTAGTTATATAGTAGCGTATTCTTATTCGTAAATATTATTTCCTTTCATGCTAGTGTAATAAAAAAACATGTCATTATTTTGAGGTGGCCATGTAATATCCTATTAATTGAAAAATACTAGTGCAGCTGCAGATACCTAAAGCATCCAAGGCGTTTATGCTAGAGATGTTTTCAATGAGAGAGAATGTCGTGGTTAATTTTTGAACTTTATAATAATTTGATAACCACTATACCCATTGGGAGCTCCTGAAGAGAATATGTAGAAGAACTACCCGGCAAATTAAATTCTAAAGAATCTACAGTACGCCGTCATTTACAGGAGTTGGGAAAGATGTGTTGATGCAGAGAGTGGCACCAACACGAATTTATCGAAAATAATCTTGAGCAGCATCTCAGCATACATACGTATATGATCTGCATTCGTGGGAACTTCAAATATAGTTTTTGATAGAAATTGTATGGCAGCTGAAAAGTAAATGTTGCATATTACATGAAAAAGGCGTTCTGGGAGACGAAAAATAGATGTTGCAAAAAAGGCGCTGAAGTAGTTCATATGAATTAGATAAGTCGCAGAATCATATTTGAACACAAAAGAAATACGTTAAATGTTTGATGGGATTATATGGATATAATACGCTAGGAATTGTTAAAGGCTAACGAAACTTGTGCATGAACACAGTGTACAGTTGGATTAGACGATCCACCACCTTGAAGACAGAATGATCGCAGGTCAATAAGAATATTATTCTGTACCAAAATAATGCTGAAAGCCCGCGTTATATTGGTGCAAAACAACATTTCATCGATTGATTAATGATCGTTTTATTTTCAAGCAGACAAGAGAAATCATTGCTACAATTGAAAAGTTAAGTTGGAATCTATTTCTTCATCTTCCGTATTTACTTAACATATCTTTCTCGGATTTTCGCCTGGTCTGTAATTTGTAGAATCATCATGAGGAGAAGAACTCGAAACTTTCAATGACGACAAAAATGTTTTATTTATTCTAGGAATCGAAACTTAGAATTATGTTGAAAAACGTTGAATTTAAAATCTTACAGAGCTTATTTTCACATTCGAACTAATGAGACAGAATTCAGACATTGCCTTGAATAAATAATTTTTAAATATAAGACAAGATTAATTACACATGCTAACCATGAAAAAACTTTTTTTTATAAATCTTTGTTTTTTGATGTGCTGAATCCGAAAATGAACTTTAAAATACCACAGGACGTAAAGTTTCCTCACATGTTTACTTTACGTTATTTATGCATTGTAAGCGTATAATAATACCTTGTTTTTAAGTTTTTAGGCAACCAGAAAGACCCTAATTACGAAAATATAGTTCAAAACATGTTGAAAACATTTCGAGAACTTGGATGTAACATGAGTGTGAAAGTGCATTTTTTACACTCACATTTAAATTTTTTCCCTGACAGTCTTCGAGCTGTAGGTGAGGAACAAATGAAGCGTTTCCACCAAGATATAAAGGAGCTATAGAAACGGTATCAGGGTCGTTCGAATGTCAACATGATTGGAGATTACTATTGGACCCTTCTATGAGCAACACCAGAAGCATCACATAAAAAGAAAAGCTACACTCGAACTTTTACCGTGAAGCGGTTGAGGAAATATTTTAGATTAATAACTAAAAAACTTTTCATATTCAAACTTGCACTACCATTGTAATTATAAAATATTAAATTTTTTAAATAATACTCTGATAATAAATTATGTACCTTTAAATCTTAACTATATATTTTAATACTATCATACCCAACAAAAGACAAAGATTGCGAAAAATTAGTATGAGGTAGAAAAAAAACTGATTGAAAATTTGGATTCAGCATACCAAAATACATAAGAAACAGACTGAACTTTGAAAAAAGTTTTTAAAAAATATTTATTGGTTGGCCCGTGTTATTACTAGATTTATAGTATTGTAATGTACAATAATGATTGGTATTCGAATTGATTAACATGTGGAGGGGAACATATTAATGAATATACAAATTTAAATAAAATTTTATAAAAAAATGACCAGAAAACAATTAGTCGGCGAGAAATTTATTATACACACTTGAAAACGTTATTTTTCAAACGTGAACCTATATCAAATTTACTTTTTAATCTTACTTATTGCGTAAGAAACTTTATTTCATCTATTTACTTATATAATTTCTATAGAACACTTAATTTACATATTTACTGAAAATTTGATGGCAAACCATTACGGCTGAATTGAAATACACAATGATTTTCATACTTTACCGTAAATTGAAGAAGTTCGTAAGAGACCAATTGGATTTGGAACATACTTTTCCCAATATATGATAAAAAACCATCGGAGTACATAATGCACATCGGCAATGAAAAACGAAAGAACTAAAATTGCTAGCACGATAATGGCAATAACGTATATAGCTTCAAAGTATAATTCGAATTTTATCATTTTGCTGAAAATTACTTGACCACCGTGTAATGTTAACTGTCGAGATGCGCTGCATCTTTTAAACGTAGGTGACTTATTACTTATTACTAACGTAAGAATTGTGTATACGACAATGTAGGTGGGGTACGTTGGGGTACCACAATGGAATCAGTCTTATTGATTCGTTATAATGTAATATAAAGATCAAATATATGTATATACTACTTTCGCAATTATTATTTGCGAAGATAAATATAATAATTATTAACAATTTGTTATATATATATATATATGTGTGTGTGTGTGTATGTATATATATTTATATATACATACCATTTTGAATTAAAATATAGATATTTAAGAACCACTACTTACATTTACACAATTATAAAAATATACAAATAAATTTAAACATTCAAAAATATAATATCCAAAGTTTAGAATATGATTTATTTCATATAATGTGTTAGAGATTTTTATATAATTAATAATTAAAAAAGTATCGTAACCGTGTCTATATTAAAATGAAATGAACTCTTTATTACTTAAAAAATCGATAAGTATTAGAAAAAATAGTATATAGCAACGGTAAATTATATTATAAGCAACTTACCGTAAGAAGTACTAATATCAGAGAGCATCCTAATTGGATCTATAAATGACGATCCACATAGTTGAAAGAAATAAATTTGAATTATATATAACACATCACAACAAAATAGTAAAATAAATGTAAGTAATAAAATTATTATGGCGACGACCATTAAACTATCCAAATCCAGATCCAATTTCAACATTTTTATGTTTTTCATACACTATGTAGTAACAACGAATGCAATATCTCTACATTGTTATTTGTTTGTGGGTGTAGGGCTTACAATATATGTGTGATAAAATTTGGTGGGGATAGAAAAAAAGTAGGTATTTAATGCGACTGATGATTTTCTTAAAGTAAGTCAACTTGTAAGGGCTAATTTAAAATAAAAAGTGTTAAAGTTTATAATTTATATTTCGGGAATAGCAAACAAACGAAAATTTTTTATTATCGAAAATAGTTTTATTGCTTTTCAAAATATTCTCCTTGAAAATCAATGCACTTTTGCATTCGTTTAAATCAATCCGAAAAGCATTGCTGCCATTGTGAAGGCGGTATCTCCAAAATATGAGTTTTGAGTGCTTCAACTGCCTCTTCCGGCGTAGAAAACTGTTGACCACGAAATTTATTCTTCACGTGTGGGAACAAAAAGAAATCACAGGGTGCTAGATCAGGGCTGTATGGCTCATCAATTCAATGTTTGGCCCAGTCAAATATTCAATTGTTTGAACCGACCTGTGAGAGCTCGCATTGTCATGGTGGAGAATGGCCTGTCGTTTTCGGTTTGTTTTCTTTATTTCTTCAAAACCTTTTGGCAAACAAATAGTTGTGCGACCATTTGTTTTAATGTGCTTTGAGCGCGAACAACTTTTGTTAGTTTTGGTTCATCTTGGAATACCCACACAGTCGACTGCTATTTACTATCTGGCTCATCGTATAGATCCAAAATTCATACTGAGGCCAAAGAAAGAGTAAAGTATTACCAACTGTCAAACATTTTTATCTAATGCAGTTCGCAAGTACATCCTAAACGGAACGAATCTTTAATAGAGTCTCTTACTTGCTTACATTTTTTGCATCATTCAAACACCACCGAATAGCTATACTCAGTATATAAAGTATTCATTCCCATATACATATATTTCCGTTGATTGATGGTCTTCGGGAGTCAAAACTTGAATAATAGCACATAGATTGACTTTAGACGAACTTTCTATCATCAGCGCCATTTTATAGTTTAGAGTTTTACGCATGTTTCTACTGAACAATTCTAATGTAAATTTTCAAAAGTATAGAATTCTTCATTGTAGACACAAACAATAGGACTATATACTTATCTGAATGCTTGAATTAATAGAAAAGTTTGTATATTTTATCATATCTAATACTTTAGGAAGTGAATACAACATAAATGTCAAAATAGTTAAAGTAATATTAAATATTCTTGATTGTTGGCAAGAACACTAGGGAAATACATTTCCATCTAAGTATAGAATTGATTGAAAAGGTTTATATTTTTAATAAATCTAACCTTTTAGGACCGAAACACATAATAAATATTAAACGAATTAAAAAAACGATTTAAAAAGAACTATGTATGTGTGCAATTTTGACTGTAGTCAAAAACATGATTGAACTATTTTTTCATCTAAATATCTACATTACTTGAAGAGGTTAATGTATTTTTAACAAACCTAATAGTAATAGTTTAGGCTTAAAATATATCATGCACATTTTATTTGCATGAATTTCAATTACATTATTAAATATACTTTTATAACCTTTATTTCAGCTTAATCACTTAAGGTTGAAATATAACCCCTTTTCATATAAATTTTTGTATTCTGTATAGGCATTTCGACAAATACAGACCGTGCGTTTTAGCTTTCGATGGTACATATCGTGTACGGAATTCGCTTCGTACGGGGTTTTACCGTGCAAGTACGATATTGTTTAATTATCTGCTGATGATGATAACTTAGTTGTCGACAGACTTATACAGAATACGAAAATTAATATGTTAATCAACCACAGTCTCAGCTACTAATTTCCTCATAATCTGTAATAAAGATAGCTTTCAACGTTTAATTATAGTTTGATTCATTAATAATGTCTAGAAACATGAAAATTGCGCAATGAATACCATTTACACTAGCTCGACTGTACAGTGTACGCATAATTAGATGAGAACTATGGTAGATATGTATTATGTATTGTATACCGTCGTCTTCAAAATATGAATTGAAAGGCTATTTCTATTGCTTGTGGAATTTAGGTATTCCGATGTTTCGGCAGTTAATATTCCTACACTGCTGTCTTCAGGGTAGTCCTAATAATCCCTTACCAAACCCATTACTGTAATTCTGTAATTCGTTTGGCTGTATGTACGTTCCCTAATTTATTGCTTCCAAAATGTCATGCGCGAAATTTGAACCTTGTTTCAACATTCCGAACTTTTGGCTCCAACACCTTTAATCACCAAACTATCAGATGTCCCTTCAATATCTTACAAAAAATACATCTACAACTACATGAAGTCTTTCTTTTTACTAATTGTATATTAAATTTGATATTGCCATGTTTGATACTGCCTTGAATATAAAAATGTATTTTTATGAGAAAGAGGGATACTATAAATAATTGAATTATTATTTATAGACATCTCTTCCTCTTCGCAAATCCCAACATTATACAATAACTTAGCCTTTATTTAAGTTAAGAGTATATGCAAATATACGGGCAAAAATTAATTAGCAAATAAAAGTAATTTTATTTACGAAGTCTACCTTGTTCATTATCTCCGACACAGGTTTACCATTTTCCCATAAAATTTTTATTTTAGATTTAACTTCTACGCTGCAGTCAGATTCATGTGGGAGTGGTATCATTATTACAATAGTTTAAAAAATTACTTGTGCAAGAAACTATTTTCATAATCTGCTTAATTTCATGAAAAAAGAGAACTAAATTTTTATATTCAAGACAGAAAAAGGTCTGCAATAAATAAAACCAAACTTTATTCTTCAACTAAAATATAAAATTTAATATATAATTCGTAGAAAAAAAAGACATCCATATAGTTGCAAACACATTTTTTGTAAAACTGTGAGGAAAAAATTGATCAATTTAAAGACTGAAAATCAATCGTACGTGGACAAATCAAGCAATTGTGCTCTTTGTTTATATTTATTGCGTAGTAATTTGTTTTTTCTTTTTTATAAAAATAAAAGAGATTATTGATAAACACATTTTTACATGAAATATATCAATTGCTATCTGTATTACCGAAGCTGATTTCAAAAGTATTCGTAATCTATATAAATCAATATGCTTTTTTGGCTCAAAATATTAATTAAAATGTTGGTTATTCTTTAAAATTAAATTTAGGAACATCAAAATAATACATAAAGCAAAAAAGTTTCGTTTCATTAACTACCAGCAACACGTCACGACTTCACTGGATACATTTTCAGTCAAATTTAATTTTAATATTAACATGTCATGACAACAAAAAATTGACTTAAATAGTAAATATAAGTAACACCTAATAATAATTGTGCGACTTACACTACCGCTCATAAGTATTTGGTCACCCTTGTTTCATTACAGTTTCTATAGAAAAGTTGTAATTATAAAATTTATTTCTGTAGTAAGAAATAGTTTCATAGTAAACATTAAAATCTACAAAAGCTTATTCAAAAATAATTATGTGATTACCCTATTATTCACAATGAATGATAATACCCTAACAAAACTTCAGGTAGAATAATTGCACTTAAGGGATTAAATCTCTCAATTCTTGGAAATTTTCGATTGTTTTGATTTTTATTTTAAGGTAGGGTATTATTGCAAACTATTAAGTATTTATACTTGGATATTTTGGCAAAATTGCAGTTAGTTTTTGTGAGGTGCTCATAGTGATAACATCGTGTGTTTCGACGAAGTTCAATCGGTTAGAAATGCCTAAACGGAAAGAATTGAGTATAGAAACACGATCGTTTATAATCGCATACCATAAAACTGGCGAAAGCAATCGCGAAATTGCCACAGAACTTAAATTAAATCAGTCCACCGTGGGTTATATCATCAAAAAACACCGCGAATGTGGAAGTGTGTTGAGCAGAACTGGAAAAGACAGACGAAGGGCAACAACCTCAGCAGAAGATCTTGCAATGGTGATAACAAGCAATAAAAATAGACGAAAAATAGCCCCAGAAATCACAGCAGAAATGAATGCTGTTCGTCGAAAACCCATAAGTGTTTCCACAGATAAATGGCGATTTAAAAAGACTGTCTTCATGGACGAATTGCAATGCGGAAGCTGCTTCTGCGCAAGCAAGGCAAGCAAAATTGGACCATAGAAGACGAATAAAGTAGTGTGGGCCGATGAATACAAATTCGAGATTTTCGGCTCACAAAGACGTGTTTTCGTGATGAGGTCTGTGGGTGAGCGTGCCCGGGAAGAATGCATAGCCCTTACTGTTAAGCATGATGGTGGCTCAGTCATGATATGGGCTTGCTTTTCTGGATCAAATATGGGCGATCTCATAAAAGTCGAGGATATACTAAAAAAAGAACAGTATAAGTGCATATTAGAGGTAAACGCTAACCCCTCTGGAATTAAAATTTCGGGACAGAATTTTATCTTCCAACAAGATAATAACCCGAAACACACTTCCAAACTATGCCGGGAATATTTGCAGTAATTGGAGAACGAGAAAACCATAAAAGTTATGGCGTGGCCTCCCCAGAGACACGAATTAAATCCCATCGAGTTACTGTGGAAAGAACTTGACCGAGAGGTGAGAAAATCGGCCCCCACATCTGCGTTAATAAATAGAACCTGTAAGTGGCATGGGGTAATATAAAACCTGAGACATTACGAAAATTAATCGAAAGAATGCCTCGATGTGTGCTGCAGTGATTAAAAATAAAGGAGAGCATATAGACGAGTCTAAAATTTAGATAAATATATTGGGTCTGGGAAAAAGTTCGTGGCGTTTTTTCAGTAAAATTCAACTGGTCCCCGCATGGCGCGTGGACGAATTCATTTAAACCGAATATGCTCCATTATTATCGACAATGTTTCGCCATTTTTTTGGTAGATCCATGATCCCATCGGTGAAAAACTTCTGTGGTTTCTGGTCGAAAAACTGAATCAAGTAGTTTTCACAGGCTTCTTTTGAAACCAACTTAATTCCATTGAGAGAGTTCTGCAGAGATCGAAACAGATGATAGTCAGAGGGTGCTATATCCGGACTGTAAGGTGGGTGCATCAAAACTTCCCAACCAAACTCTCTCAATTTTTGACGGGTCATCAAAAAAGTGTGTGGTCGGGCGTTGTCATGATGGAAGACAACACCTTTCCTATTAATCAATTCGGGCCGTTTTCTTTCAATCGCCTGGCGTAATCTCTCTAGTTGTGCACAGTAGAGTTGAGAATCAATCGTCTGACCAGTTGGAAGTAGCTCGTAGTGGACGATTCCCCTCCAGTCCCACCATACACACAGCATCACTTTTTTTGGCGTCAATGTTGGCTTAGCGAACGCTTGTGACGGCTCACCATCCTTTATCCACGATCTTTTACGCTTCCGATTATCGTACGTAATCCATTTTTCATCTCCGGTTATTAAACGTTTCAGAAACGGCTCGATTTCATTCCGTTTCAGCAGCGCATCGCAGATGTTAATTCGGTCCATCATGTTTTTCACGCTCAACTCATGAGGAACCCATACGTCAAGCTTTTTTTTGTAACCAGCTTTGTGTAAATGGTTCAAAACAGTTTTGTGGTCAATGCCTAGCTCCATGCCAATATCGACACTGCTGATATGCTTATCTTGTTGGACTTTTTCAAGAATTTCATCAGATTTTTCAGTGATTGGACTTCAACATTGAAATTTCCAGAACGAAAGCGAGCGAACCATTTCCGCGCAACAGATTTCGATAAAGTACCTTCACCGTACACAGCACAAATTTTATCACAAGCCTGCGCAGCGTTCTTCCCCTTATCATAATAATATTGCAGAATATAGCGAAATTTCTCATTATTCTTCTCCATTTTCAAGTGCGAATAACTTTCCAACCACTGCACCGATTACAATGTTTCTACGCTCAAACTAACGTTCGGAAGGTCATCTAAAAAACGAGCCGTCGGTGGTGTCGCTGTGACTTGTTGTTCTTTAGTTATCGGCAACCAATGCCATCTATCGGGAAAAACGCCACGAACTTTTTCCCAGACCCAATATTATACAACAATTTATTTTAGATGTAAAAGTATATATTTTTCATATATGTAAATAATAAAAAGATATTAGTATTTCGATTTTCATTTTTGTTACAATTTGCTAGTTAAATGCGAGTGACCAAATACTTATGAGCGATAGTGTATATTGGTTTCTATTGCACTAAGAACAGCATAATGTAACACTATAAACATGCGCCGACGTAAAATACAGTCAATCGCAAAAGTGTTCGTACAATCAGTTGCAAAATTAATGACTCCCTACACCTGTTAATTATGTAACCAACAATTATGTTCTGAAGTAAGAAACAATTTACACATACGCATATAGTCTTCATAACTACGAGTGAAACAACTCGTGTATTATAGGTTGAATAGAGACGGTAATACACATAAATATGTGTATCACCCATTTCTTGAATTTACCTAGCCCGGGATATGTATATACATCCCAAGGAACAATTTTTAAATTTCGCGGAAGTTTTGAGTTGGTAGTAGTAAAAATAAAGGTTAGCTATGATTTCAATTCATTCAAGAAATTAGGAAATAACATGTTTTTAATGCGTACGGTTTTCGTTTTAATTTTGATTTTGAAATATACACCTTAATTATTAATATTCATGCTGTAATAAAATAAAATATAATTTTAAATGTAGTTATTTTTTCCTTGGGCAACTTAAAACACCCGCGAAATTTAAAAATTGTTCCTTGGGATGTATTTGTCTATTCTAGATAATTTTCAGTTTCTAAATTGTAAATAGTACATTACACTGATGTTTACAACGTGAACAATTTAATTTTTTAAATATTTTTTTGTTATTTACTATCTTCGGTTATAGTTGAAACGCTTCGATTTGAGCATAATCGATTTGTTTTTATTGTGTACATAATTGTTTTTGTATAATCCTTTATTAGTTAGTGTTAATTAAAAGTTTGGAAATTTACTTATAACATAATAAATTTGTATCAATATGGTAAGATTACTCGGCCGAATCGATTCAACTTTGAAGACGCGATAAAAATCATACGTTTGCGAGAATCGAGAAAAATCTCGAACGCAATTAATTTATCGGTAAATACTTTGCTTTTGTTAATTTTGGTTTCATTAGCTTGACAAATTGCTATAAATTAAAACAGTTATATAAAATATAACAATACGTGAATGGAAAACCAAATTGTAATTGATGAATATATGAATTTGCATAATTTTCTTCGTTAATTGTATAAAGCTTATATTAGTTTTAGAATATTTGTTTATCTATTACTCAAATAATTATCCACACATTCTTATTTTAAGTGGAACTACAAACTACGACACACAAGTTTTTTTTATAATAAAAACGCATTAAACTATGATTATTACAAAAATATAAAACAATCTCCTTTATTACAAATAAAATACATGTATGAACATTTATACGGTTTGTTTCATACACTTTTTATTATTTTTATTTGTCGTAATACTTAAATTAATAATCTAAAGAACTGATGATGTTTTCCATCCACGTCAGAATATGACAGGCAGAAATATTTTTAGTATCCTAATAAACATACATTCTATAATATTGAATGAAACGTTTGAATTCTCTTTTAATAATTCTGAATTCTTTATTAATAAATGATAATTCTTTATGCAAACACTACACCTTAAATCAAGTTTTATTGAACAAAATTTTATTGTAATGTAAATTATAAAGATTATTTTATAGTTTACAGTCGGTATTAGTTATAATTTGCTACACATAGTATTCGATTATAAATTAGCCAAATAAAAAGATAGTTAAGAAGAGAACGCGACGGTGCCGATGCCCATTCTCTTCACACCTTGTCTAGTAGTGGTTGACGTAAGGTTTTGAGCGGCGTTGACGAGGCAAGTATTCGTCAAAATGTCTAAAATAATCCTTTTATATCATCTACCATAATAAAAGAGGAACTGCAATATTTGACGAGTGCTGCATACAAACCGCATACATTTTTGAGAACCGGCGAAGAAATTAATACTAAGTGCTGAAACGTTTAAGTTACATTTCTCTCAAGAAAATCTAATGCAAAATTTTAAGACAGTTATTTTTACCGATGAATAAACATCTTCTACATCGTAAGGTTCGAAAAGAACTTTGTGGCCCCTACCTCGAACTGACGCATATTCAACATACAAAAAGTGGAAGAATTATAAGTTATGCATACGAACAAGGTGTCAGACACCTAGTTCGAGTTCAATTCCAGCCATTGGATTTTTTTATTTTTGATTTGTGTCTTGTTTCCGAAAGTTATAGTACAACAAAACGATTAATACGAAAGTAGAGAAAAAAATTAAAATCGATGTAATGATGCAAAAGTTGCTGATTTCATGATTAACTTCATTTTATTCTACGACGCTGGAAATTTTTTATACATATATTGTTTTTCCTAATGTATCTGGTGGGGCAATAAGTATCATCCTATTGGAAAGTGCTGCCATTTTAGCAAATGGCGTCGTATGTCAGTTTGGTTTTGATATTTGCGAAATATAGACGTGCGAAATTTATAGTGAATAACAATGAATCGATATACGCCTCAAGAACGCACGATAATTGTGACAATTTTTGCGGGAAATAATTCGCAATGTGAATTTCAGTGAAAATATCCCAATCGTGCAGAATTTTCGGTTCTGGGGGACGGAAAATCCAAGCATAATTCATGAAACACCATTACACCCTTTCAAAGTTACCAAAGAACCGACACTAACGCTTTTACGGTGAACGGCGACTTAGCTATGCTGACTGAATTGCTCTTACCGGAAGTTGAGGATCTGCATTTGAGGGGCATGTGGTTCCAACATGATGCGATCACTTGTCATACTGCACACGACACAATGCGTATTTTGAAAGATGCCTACCCAGTGCGTGTAATCTCGCGTTTCGGTGATTTGGTTTGGCCAGCTAGATCTTCCGATTTGACTGCCCCGGACTTGCTCCTCGGGGGAAGTTTGAAGTCGTTGGTGCACGCGAGGAAGCCGCGCACATTGGAAGAGTTAATGAACAACATTCGAGCCAAAATTTACAACGTGACATCACATCCAAAATGTAATCAAAAGAGACTAAATTTGCATGAACGCCGACAGCAGCCATTTGTGGGACATAATTTTCCACAAGTAATTGAAACAAAAATTATAAGTGCGAATGAACATAATCGGTTAAAAACTAAATGAGTTTTCACTTTAAGCTGGTTATAACGAAAGAAAATCAGATGATGCCTTTCGCCCCACCCGCAAAAGAAAACATTATTAATGGGAGTTATAATAAAAATAAGTAATTTTTGGAAAGAAGAGGACATATTCTGTGGAAGCTGAAATGGCGAATTATGAAAATCGGGAGAATATATATAATTTTTTTTTTCAAAAAAAGAAACTTGTTTTCCTACAATAATAATAGACACACGCAATAGTTATATATAAATAAGTTTTATTCGATGCACGCGATGCAAGCAAGCTCTTTATTATATACATATGTTTCTATGATAAGCATAATCCTAAACACTGGAGCAGAATAGAAGTACAATATCCTTTATAGGTCTCTATTTCCTACATAGCTTTATGTTCATTGTGATTTCTTCGATTTTTAATCAAATGGGAAACAATTTTAATTAAAAAGAATAAAAAAATGTTGATTATATTACTAACAGGCATGGGGGTTATTAATTTTATATCTGACTGTACACCCCGTGAATGCTGACCATCATTAAATGTGACCATCTGGTCATGGTAAAGCATATTTACTTCCATTTAACAACGGTAAAAAACTCTAAAAATAGACCAGATGAAATGAGCCCGATCAGAGAACTGTTACAGCTGCAATGAGTTATAATGCATGAGAAAGTGCACTGAGGATAGCCGCACAAATGGAACTTGATAGTGGAAAGAAGTTACATTAAGGGAACATAAAGAGAATTGGAAGAGAAACCAGATATAATGGAATAGTACAACGTAAAAAACCTTTCATTAGCCACGTTAATACCGACCATATATGCTCTATGCTTTATAATAGGTAGCGACGCTTAATGAAAGGTCTTTTACGTGATACCTTCCGCTATAATCAGCTTTTCCCGAGATTCTTTTTATGTTTTCTTAATGTACTTTCTTTCCAATGTCAAATTATATCTGTACAGGTATTGCACTTATAAGTTCAGGATATTTTGAAAATTTGTTTCTATCTGCATTAAGGGTTTTTTTTATTTGTGTAGTGTTGTTAACATCTGTCTTGTGTTTACTTTTACAGCTCATCTTTGTAAAAGCATCGAATGCTTATTTTCTACAAATACGTGACGCTATGAGGAGAATTTATCGAATTTGTCCTAAATTTATGACTTATAATCGATATAAATGTCTTATAAAAATGAAGTGTAAACTTTTGTCATTCAGTGTTAGAATATTTAGCAAATTCTTTTGTAGTTGTAAATAATAACAGTTTTCACATTGTTACTAGAGGTTTTTAGAGTTTTTAGTGTTGTTGAATGCAAGTAAATGTTCTTTATCATAGCCGGATGTTCATGTTTGATGATACTCAAGAGCTATGAGGTGTACGAACACTTACGTGACTGCCTATAGCGAATGTAACTTGTTGAAATACGTGTGCAACTTCAAATTTTAAAAATATTGATTTCATTCTTGAGCGCATGCTTTCTGAGTTATTTACATATGTAACGTGTACAATTTGTTATATGTACTGTGCATACATTTATAAATAATAAATCAAGTAGCTTTTAGCAAATGTGTAGTACCATTGTTTGTCTATATTATATATTTTTTTAAACTAGGTAAATACCGGGACAAATTTTAGGCTTTCGCAAACCTTTTTATAAGCAGAAATGAAGCTCGTAAAATTTCATACTACAATATTTGACTTACCTTTCAATACTTGGTGATGGTATGCAACACATTATACACATTAGTCTGTATGTGCATACCTATATGATACGCATATTGAACTGCAACTATGGAGCGTTTTTTCAAGTAATAAAAAAAATACTGTTAATAAATATTAGAAGAAATTTTATAAAGAAAAGTTTCTTGAAAAAGCAAATTTCTTGTAACGTCGAAGAAAAAGTGTTAACTTTCGTATACCAAACTCTATAAATGTACTTCTACACTATAATTATATTTCTTTGAATTTTAAAATACAAAATTGAATGATTATAATAACAATTATTTGTTATCCGTTAAACATAAATGTATAAAATCCTAGCAAAGACAGCAAAGCTAATAAACTCTGGAGAAATATAACATTCAGAATATAATCTATTTTTAGCGTATACCATATAATAATGATTTGCCTATTATGCATTGTGCGTTTGCTTATAAATACATACATATGTATATTAACATAACAGTATATTATTGAATTTATCTAACATCCTCACTCTTATGTATGTAATTCACTACGTATTAATATGTAATGAAATTTATTAATAAAAGGTATTTAGGATCAGTTTTTCAATCGAAATTAAAAAGCGTAGTCTTAAATTTAGAAAATTTTAAAACAATAAGAAATTTAAATCAATTTACACTAAAATATTCATCAGCTCACCATAATGCCCCTCCACCAAGTTATTGGATTTTTATAAAATCCGTGTTTTGATTTATGTCATAAATCATTGATTTTATTATTTTCTTTTGCATTTTATAAAAGAAAAACTACTGATCTTTGACTCGTATACAAAAAAATGATTTAATACTAGGTGATTTTAATTACTTATAGGTTTAAATTTAAAATAAATCTTGTAATCAATTTATGTAGACTTTTAGCTTCATTTTTTACGTACATATTATTTTTATTACAATTTAAAAACTGTAAGAAAATAAATTGTAAGGAAGAGTATATTTAATCATCTTACCGTATACCGTGCAAGAGTCTTTAAGGAATTTCATTTTCTTTCCAAAATACATCCCGTATATAGCGCTACCAATAACGCGAACAAAATAATGGACATCTACGCAAATAAATATAAGAGCTACAGCTGATAAAGCGGAAAGAGCGCAGATATTTAAGCAGCTTAAATCTAATTCGATTTTAATCATTTTGATTGAATACACAATTTCTATATCGAACTATTATTAGCAGTTGTAGTACTAGTACTGACTACAGTTTTATGTGTTTGGAATATGAACTTTACCTCTAATTTAAAAGTGTAAACCAGTATTGGAAGTGGGGGCAAAAGTAAAGTCTTGACCAAGAATAACCTACATTCATGAACGGTACTTGCTGTGAGTTTTTGAGATACGTGTTGTTGCAGGAAATGTTTAAGTTAGTATTTTACAATGTCAATACAATAGAGACATTTTTGCTATACGTATTTGTTACTAATAGGAACAAATGTAATTATAAGAAAATGCAAAAATTAGTTTGTCATTGTATTTGATTCTTTTAATTTTATATACGCGCTGCGAGAAATGGTACTGACAAATATTTCAGATATTTTTAACTAAATTTATTATTTGGACGAACGCTAATGGATGAATTTTAATTATATTTAATTATAAAACCGGCCAATATTTAAAACTCGAAAAAAAAGCCGAACGATAAAATTAATATTTTATGATAGAATTCTACACTGATTGCCATTTTCTTCGAATATTTTCTAATCATGTTACCATATAGTTCAGTTCATTAGTATAAATGTTTACCAAAAAGAGATAAAATAAAATTCAATAACAGCATAAAGCATTAGTTTCTGCTTCTACGTTTTATTTATTTCTATCCAACCTTTTAGATATAGAATAAATATTTCAAAGTGTAACTGTTAAAATTTATTATAGGCCGGTTTGGTAAACCTCGCCTTTTGGCGAATCGAACAATATTAGTGACCACTGGTATTCCAGACTTATCAAAATTTTAAAAATCTAGTTTGATAACAGATAGTCCTAAAAAATTTATGAAAATAAATTGATATTTATTTGCTGTGAGTTGTGGTAGTGCGCAAAAATAAATTGAAGTTACGAGGGTAGGCGTCAATGGACTTTTGCATTCGTTTAAACCAATCCGCAAAGCATTGCTGCCACTGTGAAGGCGGTATCTCCAAAATATGAGTTTTGAATGCCTCAACTGCCTCTTCCGGCGTGCAAAACCGTTGACCACGAATTTTATTCTTCACGTGTGGGAACAAAAAAAAAATCACAGGGTGCTAGATCAGGGCTCATCGATTCAATGTTTTGTCCGGTCAAATATTCAATTGTTTGAATCGACCTGTTAGAGCTCGCATTGTCATGGTGGAGATTGATCTGTTGTTTTCGGTTTGTTTTCCTTATTTCTTCAAAAACTTTTGCCAAACAAATAGTCGTGTATCATTCGGAATTGACCGTTCTACAACTCTCTAAAGGCACGATTGCAACGTGACCGGTTTTCCGAAAAAACAGGCGACCATTTGTTTTGATGTGCTTCGAGCGCCAACAACTTTTGTTGGTTTTGGCTCATCTTGGAATACCCACACAGTCGACTGCTGTTTACTATTGCGCTCATACGTATAGATCCAAGATTCATCACCCGCGACGACTTTATAAATGTTCTTTGAAGTACCGCCATTGTATTTTTTGTGCATTTCTTGGCACCAATCGACGCGAGTCCTTTTTTGAGAGGTTGTCAAATTATGTGGTACCCAACGTGAGCATAGCTTCTTAACTGCTAAATGCTCATGCAAGATCTTATGCACGCTGGTGTTACTAATACCTAGAGATGCCTCGATCTCACGGTATGTCATATGACGGTCTTGCATTATGAATTCAGACACTGCATTAATGTTTTCCGACACAACAACATTTGTAGGATGACCTTCACGAAATTCGTCGTCCAAAGAACGCCGTCCAATTTTCAATTTACTATATCAACCATATACTGTAGTTTTTTATGGTGCTTCATCACCATGTAAAGGAATTCAGCTCGTCGATGCATTCTTGTTGAGATAATCCACGCCAAAAGTTATGAAAAATAATTGCACGAAAATGTTCGCGAGTTAATTCCATTTTTTCACTGACATAAAATTTTCAAATTACTGTCGACAATAGAAATAGCGACCGGATGATAAAGCTGTCAAGGTAAATATATTGTCAAAAATAACAAACTTCACGATGTAATCATCGGATCGGAGGCAACAGCAACAGTGTTCTCGAAATATAAACGGCAACCCTCGTATTTTGTAAAATTACATGGTAATATAAACGATAACTAAAATATAAATATAAGAACGCCTAAGGTATACTGGATTCTTGACAAAAAAGTAATGTTCCTGTTGGAATATTATCTATTAGTTAGTCCCTGTTTCAACTCGTTTGCGAATATCATGCTCCGCACTTTTATTTAATTGCTCCAAACTGTTTTTTCTTCGTTTCGTAGTTGTTTCGTTTCCTGATTCATTGATACACATATGCAATCAATGCTATTGTTGGTCTTAAGTCATAGTCAAACCACCAAGAAGTGCAATTTAATACTATATTATTGAGTGTGTTTAGTGCCATGTACAATTCCCAAGAGAATTAAAATGGACATGACCTACATCAATGAACATTTTGAATTTTCGTTATAAAAATTTACTTACTTTTTATTCCTTTTATTAAAGTACAAAAATAAAATGATATTTAAGTCTAACTAGATCAAATATTGTATTTTATTTTTATACTTATAAGAAATAATAACTTATGTACATGTGGGTAATAAATAAAAAAAACTGTTTTTTGTATTATTTTACTTTTTTTAATTTTTTGTAAACATTAAAGTGCATTACATTAAAATTCATCTAAACCAGGTAGCTCTTTTCCTTGTGGAATTCTATTATTAATTTTGTTGTAATGGAAAAATAGAAATAACCAAATGTAACTAAAATAAGCGGTTTTCATTGAGATAGCTAATTTACCGGCAACAGTTTCTGTATACTCTGCCATCTTTTATCCCCGTATAGATATAAAGCACTATCCCACTACTTCCCATTTAATATTATAGTTTTAGTTTTAATGTATCAAAAAATTTCTACAATTATAGTTTGTTAAGCGCTTGCGTACATATAGTTCCGTTTATTGAATAGATGGAATGTTTACTGAATAGATAGAATGTTCACCGAACAGATGAAATGTTTTAAACTATAATAGTAATTATTAATTTCATTACCTTTGTTTCTAAATTGATTTGGACTAATTATTACTTTTTTCTTAAATGGTGCTCTTTCATAGAAAATAACCCGAACTTAAATTGTTTGTAACTTACTTTTCTTTATTCTTAGCAACCAATTCAAGAGCTGGCTTTTATATCATGCGCTAATCATTAATTGATCATGTATTTTTTGTACTCTATCTTTTCGGTGAATAAAATATAATTTCAACCGTGATAGATTTCAAGTTCTGAAAAAGACAAAATAAATAAAAATTAAAAGCGGAGACGAATTAATTTCATTTATTTCGATTCACTTTGGAAAATCTTACTAAAATAGGTAGTAAAAAAAACTTAATCTAGAAATTCCTAGTTGGATTTTATTAGGATTATTTACAATTTGTAAAATAAAAGACATAACAGAACCATCTGGTAACGTTAAAGTAAACTATTGAATTTGGTTGAAGTTGTATTGTTGATTTGCGAGCTTATTTGTTTAATTTTTGTTGTGGCTGGACTGATTGTTTGAGTGAATTTTAGTAATCTTTAACCTTACTTTTATGATGGACTAATTTAAAAGTTTGATTTAAATTTGAGTTTAATAATTTTTGTAAATTTAAGAGATAGTATAGCATAAAAAGTATTTAAGAATTGCTTAAATGGAAAATAGACGGGGCAATGAACTAAATGGTATTTACACTTAAAATACAATAAAAAAGCATTTGCATACTTGAAATTTCAATGGCAGAACATCTATAAATGCAGAATCAGTCTCTAATAATGAAATATACATTTTTATTTATATATTTCAGTACATTGCAAATTATAAGACTGAAAATGTAAAGTAACATAGAATTTTGTATGATAATTTGTTGTATATAAAAATTGAACAAAAGGATTGAAATTCATTGTCTTAATTATTTTGCATTTGATTTTAATACATGCTTGATAAATTTATGTTATTAAATTGAAGTAACTTTAGGAAAGTAAATTTAAATAGTATTAACTAAAATTTTCAACTCTGAATATTTAAATATATGTAGATATTTATTTTTGCATTTATGTATGTTTAATACATGCATGCCTACTTTAATAATGTATATATTAATCTCAATTATTTTTCAGAATTTGATAACTGTAAAAGAATTAGAAAGGAGGTCTGTCCCCATCAAGAGAAATGTTACAGACGAAATCCACACCATTTTAAGGAATACGATCATCCACATTGTATGCTTCCAATAAAATGATATTCTTTTTTAATTCTGAAATATTATTTTAGTAACTAATTTTATGGAGCAAGGAGATGATTTTATATTGCCAATTGGATTTCCACAAGAACATCAAGTGGTTGTTGAACAACTAAATATCTTGAAGTCAATAACACGTCCTCATAGTTCTAATTTAAAAAATGAAATGCAAGCAAATCAGAATCCAGTTCCCTCACAGACATTGTCTAAAAAAGCTCCATCTAAAAATATAGAAAAATCTACAAGTTTTAAGCCTGGGACAAGTACTAGTTCATCTAATTCTACAGATACAATGCTGTCAAAATTAGAAAAATCTGCACCTTACAATGTTTTCTTTACTAAAGTTCCAAAGGCTATTGAAACTATGACACAAGAAAATGCCATAACATTTACAGGTATATCTCACAATATAGACTTTATACTTAATAATTATTTCATTATTGTATTTAATTCTCAGATTTATTATGTCCAAGCTTGGGAGAATTAAAATGTTCTTTACAATTAAATTTTATGATTGATGTTATGTGGTTGATGGAACAATATCAAGCCCGAGGAGTTAGGTAAGTAGTAATCCACATTTTTTACTACTCAATTAATTTGTATATATAAAATATTACCTATATTATTTACTATTTTTTTAATGCCAATTATATTGACAGTGGGACAAGCAGAATAATAATAAATAATTTTGCATGAGCAATATGTATTGAAGTAGCTAATTTTTAATAAATGTGAATAGAAATATTATTCATTTTATGTTTCTGGTATCCTATAATCTGCTTTTATTTATTCATATATTTTTGCATAATTAATTTATACTATTACTTTTATATGGAGTTCATTGGTTATCACTGGTCCTTTTACACATTTTTTTCATGTATAGAGAAATTTTGTTTCTATTAACTATGATTTTAATGTAGACGACGCTCTAGGCAGAAGTGGGGCACAAGAATAGAGAGTGTCTTGTCTTTAAAATTGTCTGAAATTTTAAACTAATAAATTTCAATGTCAGTTTTATTAAGATGGGATTTTACTTGTACTTTTGAAGATATTTTTTTCTTTAAACGGAATTCCTATATTATTCATTTTTTTTATTTTACTTTAGGCTTAGTAAAAATTAAACGTTTTTATGAATAGTTTTACATAAAAAGAAGAGATAAACCATGGAGAGCTACTTATGTTTTTTTGCTAATGTTTATTTCACCTGATTTGATGGAATTTCATTTCTCCCTTTTGGCCGAAGGAAGATTGTATTTCTCTTGTATCAGGTTTTTCAATAAGGACATAACAATTTTGTATTTAAATAAAACACAGAATAATATAATTGAGATATTGGGCTGAAATTTATTTCAGGTTAACTATGGAATTCGTCCTCGTTCATATGAACACCGCGAGCACGTTAGCAGCGATAGATTCTTTGGAGCCAATTCTACCACTCTTTTACACATATCGACCGGAACGTTGGCAATTTCGCGTTCGATATTGTCCCTGAGCTCCTCTAATGTTGTTGGCTTGTTGACATAAACTAACAACCTTAACATTACTCTATAAAAAGAAATCCAACGACATTAAATCGCATGAGCGAGTCTCTTGAAGTACACGTGGGTTTGTTGCTGTCCAATAACGCATATTTTGCTTATTGACAAAGCCATTAAGCCAAAAATGAGCTTTATCGCTGAAAATGATTTTTCGATGAAATTCAGGATTTTCTTTCACAATGTGGTTTGAGAGATTCTCAATTATTGTGAACGGCGTAGAATCGACTGATTTGGCTCATTTTGAACTGAAGCACTTACGGCTACGATATTTTCGGTACTTAGACCGCTGTGTTGTCTCACTGGTACAGGAACATCCAATAGTGAATATTTTTTAAGCGTTCTTAAAGTTGCGACCACCGACTCAGAATTGCGATAGTAATTTTTAATAATTTTCAGACGAAAATCGTGATCTTCACCATGATAAAAATGTTAACCTTGACTGACATTCTGACGTTGACAAATCAGGAAAACGTTCATATTAATAGGCAAAATTATTATGTCCCTCTTGGAAAACCTGTTATATTAAAACAGCACTGGTAAACTTACACTAAATTTGTTTTATTAATATTCAATAGATACATACACCTTGAGTACTACACTGCCTTACAACTTGAATGATGTATGTATGAAGAGGTGAACTTCGTTTTTTATATTTACCTTCACATAGAATAAACCAAAGAGCATTTTATAATTACTTATAATTAAGGCACTCAAAACGGTTTTCCGAGTTATGACAGACAAGTCATTTCTGATACGATGCAAGTACCTAGGTAATCGATGGGATCTCAGTGTGACAAAACCATTAAATATAAAAACATAAGGGATTGCAATATAAAATTTATAATACATAATCTTAGCTTGTCGTAATAAAATGTAGGTCTGAAATTGACGATAAAAAGATTTTGGAAATAATTATACATTTTAGGGAAATTCTTAGATCAACTAAACTATGCGAAATATCCAAAAGACCTATGACGTTAACTAATAAATGAATTGTTTTCTAAAAATAAAGTAGTATAAAATATACATTGATATAAACTATTTTCTGATAAAAAAAGAAGTTATAATGTTAAAGTATAAACATTATCCTGAACAGTTAATATACAACTTGTGTGTGCGAATGCAACTTAAGACATCATGCCCGTATTCTACTGATTTCTCTCTGTTGAATAAGTTAAACCACACCACTCTTTTCCTAGAATAGAATTTCTCAGGATATTTGCAGTATGAAACTCTGATTACTTAAACTGATTACTTAGAACTAAAGTTTTATCAATTTCTTGAAAGTAACAGTAATGTTACTTACATATGAGATAGACTTGTAATAAAAAACTGTTGGGGAAATTCCTTATTTTATACTAACAGTATGTATTGTATCTGGACAAAATAGTGGCAGTACTCATCAGATCGTTGTCTTATGTGATTTAAAAGAAGTGATTTCATTTTATACTTTAGTCTACATTCATTAGTATTTAATAGAGATTAAGTCTAGTTATTTTAAATAAACAGAATGGGCCGAAAGAAACATTGTATAGATGAGACGAGACAGTTAATTTTAAAATTAAGAAAGGAAGTGCTTACGGATTTATTCAAGAACTCTTAAATTGCTCGGTGTAAATGATTAGAAACGCACTACGAAATCGAGAAACGAGAGGCTCTCAGCCGCAAAAAGAAAACGACAGTTTGCCAAAATAAATTGATAATACGGCATGCATAACAGCCACTACATTAAAACAACAGTTAAATTGAAATGTTTCTGCTAGAACAATCCGGAGGCAACTGAAGGAGAATATTTTGGTAGCTAGGTGTAGGTAGAAATATCTTCCTTCTAATACGCCTAGTCAGGTTTAGTTCAGTTATCTATTGTATGTGACGCAAGCAGCAATTTTTGTTGAAATGAGTGCAGCATATGCAAAACATTTCAAAGCAGTGTTTTTATATGAGCACCGTACAACAGCTTATATAAGTCAGAAAACTTCATCAAATGATGGGCAAGGCGTAATCAACAAACCCAAAATGTGGATGATCTCAAGGGCACGGGGAAAGCTGCACGACAACAACGTGTTAAAATAAGAAAATTATTATTTTATTTAAGAGAAAACGTAATTAACATTTTCTTAAGGATAATCCGAGGTAGCCAAGAACATATTATTATACAGTGGACTATAAAAGGCCCTGTGAAGATTTCCGATGGAGTTTTGAAACCTTGTGCAAAGTAAATTGCATTATGTTCTTTGTGTATTTTTAATTTCGAATTCTCAGTTTCACTTATTGTAAAGGACTAATTCATTTAAGATGTATTCCTTATTAAATTAAATATCTTTCCATTTAAAAAAATGTTAAAGTTGTGAAATCTACTTACATTGCTAAGATATTATGAAATGTATAGGGAATATGAAGAGTAAAAAACTAAGAAAACAATAATAGCTTTTATTTATAGAGAAAATGCCATAAATTTTAATAATCGAATCTAAACCTATTGCACTGGCAATATTTAAATGTACCTCAAAGCTATAAGTATTTTCATATACTCTTAGACTAAAAATGCTAGTTAATTTTTAGAACTAAACTTGTTAATGTGTTTTATTTCTCATTAAAAGGACTTTTAATTTTTTAATTTTTCAGCAAAATGCCTTTAACTGTCTTATACGGCTATGAATTTCCCGATATGGAAAAGTATATGGCAAAGTTTCTACCTAATGTTACTTATCATCTGGTAAAGATGAGAGACCCTTTTGGTACGCACCATACGTAAGTTTTATAATAATGAAAGTGTTAGGGCATGTATACTCATGCGTAATTTCAGAAAAGTTGGATTGTATGCATACATGGATGGTTCCCTTAGAATAGTTGTTTCCACAGCTAACTTATATTACGAAGACTGGAATCTTTATAATCAAGGGTACTTCATGTCATCTATTTAGTTAGTACGAGCACATATTTAAAATACTTTATAGGCTATGGGTTAGTCCAATTTGCAAACCTTTGAGCGACGGTTCTTCTGATCGTGACGGTGACAGTATTACAAAATTTAAATCAACATTAATTAAGTACCTACAATCTTATAACCTTCCTTGCTTAAACGAATGGATAAGTCTGGTGAAGAAAGTTGATTTCAGCCACATTAAGTACGGCATTGCAAAATGATATACATGTGCTTGATATCTTTTTTTTAGAGTCTTTTTAGTTACATCAACACCAGGTAAACATTATCCAGGTAGTGATGGCTCTCATGTTCATAGAGTTACTGATATCTTGTCTAAGCATTGTGCTCTTCCTAGCAAAACGACCCCGCAAAGTGAAGGTCCTCTAGCTTGGGGAATTAACGCTCAAGCGTCAACTATTGGCTCTCTTGGTAAAACGCCTGCAGAATGGCTGCGGGGTGTTATGTTGCGGACATTAGCAACTCATAAGCAAGGACAACCCACAGCTAATTCGCACGCAACTCTTAATGTTATTTATCCAACAGTTGATAATGTAATGACAAGTTATTTTGGAGCAGAAGGAGGAGGTTGCTTACCCTATGCCAAGAATATACACGAAAAACAAACATGGCTGAAAAATTATTTACAGTTAGTATAAGTATAGATCTTTTATTTGAATTTACACCTTAATAACTACATTACAATATCATTTTCAGTAGGAAGTTATAGAAGCGTTTCGGTTCGATAACCTGTAATTATTGCGTTTCATAGGAACATCAAGCATCTTATAATTTAACTATATTAAAAAGTATTCCATTAATACCGCATTTTAAACTTCCTACGAAAGAAAACAGAATGACTTTTCGAACGCGCATATAGAATCTTGAAATGTACTATGGCTATTGGCGCACTCCGCAATCTCAACTTATATTGTAAAGTACGAAATTTATGTACAAATTTATTAATGTTTGTCACAAAAGGACATGTTGTATAGGAAGACACCCCAATAAATGTTTGAAAACACCCAATGCGGGTCGCCAATTTCGAACGCCCACTTGTCTACTCCACGTTTCGCCTAAAAATTATCCATTTTAATTATTAGTCTATTATTTCACTCTATCTATTAAACCCATGAGATCATAATTAGGTTTAATATATTTAATTTCTTGTTTTTAGCGTTGTTTAACATAATTTTCTATGGCTTCCATCATTAAATTTTGACATTGACATTTATACTACTATACTACAATTCTGTAGGAATCTTATCCAATCTAATTTCGATAAAGTTCTTGGAAATGTCATCTATGAGCGGATATACAACAGTATTATGTTATTTTTATTTGTGAACTAGCATGAATGTTATCTATTCCAAACGAAGATAAGTTTAATTGGATTCACTAGATTCAACTACATCTATTATAATGGCTACATATTGAGCACGTTTATTTCAACAGGTGTCCCACAGGGACGAAAACTTAGATCATTATTGTTTAATATTTTTACGCCAGTTTCGTTTTCACATCAAAGTCATTACCTTCGCCGCTTCGCAGTAGTTCAAATAAAATAATATAAGTAATGCTACCTAAGAAAGTAATAATAATTTATTGTGGCATGACGAAACTATATATATATATATATATATATATATATATATATATATATATATATATATATATATATATATATATATATATATATATATATACATATATATATATATATATATATATATATATATATATATATATATATATATATATATATATATATATATCTTTATATCATTCCTGATCCTTCCAAAACATCGTACAATTCTGATCCACACAGAAAACGTATAAATACAAAGAAGGTGGTCAAATGTACATGATAAGAATTATATTTTAAAACATATGGTGAGTTATATACACGAAAATTATTAATACCGTTGGAGGTGTATATCACAATATTTTGCACAAGAACAATACGTTTCTGCACCAATACATCATCCATACGTCCCTGAGCCAAAATATACGTTTTCATATAAATTTATTTACAAACCTGAACCAGCACAGTGTTGCCAAGTTTACTTACAACTGTCGTAGTATGGATCATCATTATATAATATTACGAATTAAATTAGTATTTTCGTATATTGTTTTAATCATCAGAAAATCTAAATTACTGATGAAGTCAATAGATATCTCATCAGGTAAATGAATGAAAGTACATGTTATTGAAAATTTTAATGTATAAGAAAATAAAGATTTTTTTACAAACTCAACAAAGTAACTACATATAATTACTATTCAAAAACAGTGAAAACTAAACTAATACTTTAGTTTAGATGTGTACATATTATATACTATTGCTTTAATTGAAGTCCACTTTTTACCTCCAAATAATTCTGGGTAAAGATTTATAAATTCCTCCACATTATGTTTCTTAGGAGACTTCTTTTCTTTTATATGATGCAAAAAATATTCTGCTATTATTTTTTTTTGTGCGTCTGTCCATCTTTGTCGTTTCTCTAATATAGTTTGCCTAGGTTTCAATTTATTAATTCTTGTAGGTTTTTGTATTGGCGTATTAGTGGTCTTAACAGCCTCTTCACGGTCTTCTTGGTTAGCTGCGGAGGAACCTATTCTTTCCATTAAATTTTCGTTGTCGTAAATAGGATTTAAGTCAATATTAATCTCATCTAATGTTTTCCCTTTGTATTTTTCAACTCCGCCTTCCATCAAAAGTAAGAGCTTAGAGACCTTTGCTGTCTGATATATTTTATCAGACATTCGATAAACATTGCAATGAGTTTTAAGTGTGTGGCCCATAAATTTACTTAACTGTTCCATATCATTATTTGAAAATTGAAGGAGTTGTGTAATTGTTGCCAAATGTTTCCTGAGCCTTGTAGCTGTTATACTGCCAGGTCTTTCTAGTTTACATTTACGGACAAAATTATGAAGAACCTTGGTTCCATCAATAAAACCTTTACCACTTGTATGGAAAACAAAATCATTATCGGATACAAAATTATTTCGTATTTCTATAAGAAAATCAAAATGATTTTTCATTTCAGGTGACAGCAGGACTGGCACACCCCTTCCGCGTTTCCCTCTAATAATGAAGCGGCTAAATGTTCCAAGTAATATTTTTTCCGTCTCTGTTAAACAATTTTCAAATTCATTGGATTGGTCATTTTCTAGATTGACAGACTTAAATGTTTGAACTTTTAACTGAGCGACTTCTGCTGGTCGTCTTCGATTGAGAAGAATAATCTGAGTATACAGCGCCTCTTTTAGAGTATTATAAGAGTGTGTGTTAGTTGTATCAGCTTTCAAATTTCAGAATGCCTCTTCGGATGTATTTTGTAAAAACAAATTAAGTTTTTTCAGGTCAGTTGTAAGAGGTAACAGTTCGTCTTTGTTCCATTTACTTTGATTTAAGTTAGTTCCTGCCTGTGGCGAAATTTCATCTGCCCATCGGGATTCTAAGAGAGTTTTTAATAACTTTAGATCTTTCCTCTGATCATTTGTATTTTCTATTTGCAAAAAGTCAATGTCTGCTAAGTCGCAGCACTTTTTCATAAGAGTCCCAAAATTCATGGCCAACGTTGGCGATTCGTAAATTTCAGTTTCTGGATTATATTGCGCCATTTTACTAACTCCTGAAACAATTAACTGAAAATGACGTGGACGAAGAATATCTACTAATTGGTTAATTTCACTGTCTTCATTTCTCGCAAACTGCAAAAGTTTCGCCAATCCTCTCATATTTTGTCTTACTAAATCGAGGTTTCCCTTACTACGTCGCCCTTTTATGTAAGAATATGCGTACTTACATATTAATTGATCTTTTTTAGCAATAAGTCCTATATCATCGGCACGCATTCTAGGGAATATTTCAGATTTAAGTAGCTTATCATGTTTATACATAGAATGTAAAAGTAACGTAGTTTGCCCATCACTTTGGGAAGTTTGCCTTTTATTTGTAATTTCTCGATCGTAATTAGACGGACATTTCTTAGTATGTCGAAAGAGACTCTGCTTCTTATAGAAACCTAAACAATATTTACATGGAAGGAAATTATTTGGGGATGTAAACTTTTGATTTTTTTCTCTTAACGGGTCTCAATTTTGTTTCTGCCCTATTTTTCAAAAAAATTTCCCTGTTTTCTTAAAATCGCTAGTGCTTGCCGTCTTTCTATTGAATTTTTTTTTAAAGAAAGAATTTTCTGTACATCGAATTCTTGTTCATGCCATTTAATTATATGTCGCGCAAAATGAGAAACGTCTTTCTCACAAAATACACAAAAGTTTCTACGGTCGGTATAATTTCTTCTTAAGGCTGTCTCTACCAATTCCTGAAAAACCAAGGATACTGAGTCACTTATTCGTGCCTTCCATATTAACGGAATTTTTCGAAGTCATATTAATTGTTATAAAGTATCAGATACAAATAAATTACTAAGAGGGGTGTAAAAAATCATTCTAATTTATATTGTGTTAAACATTTTTAAATTCTATGAAAGTTAACATATTTTCATTGTATCAATCAATTACATTGATGTATGCAGATAAAAGCAATGGCATACATCAATTCGACTCGATTTAGTCATCGGAAAACTATATCTATCATTGATTATATTAACAAAGCGAAATAAGTTTTCTTCCCTTCATATATAATTTGCTACTGCTGAATTTTTTGAGCTAAATTGATTAACTATAAATAAATGCATCGTTTATTTATATGGAAGGTTCAACTCAAAAAAAGAGTTTTAAATGATAACGATTATTCAGAAAATTTTAGAATATTATAATAATTATACGGTGTTCTAAGTTTAAATTTGTTCAAAAATACAATAATTCCATTATAGAGATATAAGGGGAAAAATAAATGATATTTAGTTCAATTTCTAATTCGGAATATTGTTTATTTTCCATTGAGTCCATAATCATATTTTGAGTATGTACCTCAGCAGACTTCTTGAAAGATAAGAATATTATTAGTTTTATCAGAAAAGGTTTAGAAGTTTTACCATATTTTGATAAATTAATACATACTAATACTTACAGAACATTTATTCTTAAAAATGTTTACAAATAACTTCGTCAGCAGTATCAGCATCTTCTGGTTAAGCAAGGGTAAATCTCAAGATGCCCATATATTTAGTCTTTTATTTCTACTGACAATGATTGTCAAAATATGTTACTTGCAAACATTTTTAAGAATAAATGTTTTAAATATGTTGCTACATAAATTTTACCAAATACGGCAAAAATTCCTAACATATATTTTTGTATGGGTTTGACTATTCTGATACTTTTCGTCAGTATGTCATTATCCAATGAGATAAACATACCTCTGAATTTCGACTGTAGGTTCCAAGATATGTTGGGAACAATGGGTATTTCCGAATTCTTTGAACATAGTTCATCGTTATGTGCATCTGAAGAGAACTAAAGAGAAAAAACAATGGAATATACAATACAATATTTAAAATACAGTATGATTGAATTAAAGTCTTCTTTAGTTCTTCGATCGGCAATATTCATTTCCATCTTTTCAGATATTTTATATTTCTCAACAATATTTTTGTCTAATGTTATAGTACATTTAGATGTATCTATCTACAGTGGTGATGCAACATAATCTACATACTCATCGTTTTTTGTCTCCAATAACAGTGATGTTTGTGCTAATTCGATTTGTTTGTGTAGGACTTCCCCATTTTCTAAGTGCGTATTTTTACAATCAACGTGATAATTTGTATTTATGGACGGACATTCTATTTCTTCCTCTAAAGTGAAGTCGTTCTGATATATTGATGGATTTACATTTAAATACTTTAATTCAACACCCGAAAGCCAATCTTCAATTTGCTCTACTTTATTAAGTGATACATCTTCTTTCGATAAGTTTTTTAAGTCCAAATACGCTGTTTCTTAATAAATGAGAGAAGAGTAATGTATAATCGTAAGAACATTGATGGAAGAGAAGATATGCTACGTGCCCATAATACATTAATTAAATTTACTTTTATATTGCCTTTACTTTATAGAGTCATTCACTTTGATAACATTAATCTCGGTCTTAAATTTTCTTTTGTTGTTACTAATATTTTTAATTGTCTCCTAATTAATTTTCCGGTTGTATTAGTTATTTCTAATATGTAGAAGCTGCATTTGATCAGACTCCTATCAGACGTATCGCGTATGCAATACCAATCTCACGTTCGCATTTCGCAGAAGTAGCACGAGATTAATAAATTATCAAAATTAATGACTCTATAAAGAAAATGATAAAGTAAAGCTAAATACAGTTACTATTATATTTATTTTGCTAAACTTAGATTATTTTTAAAATTTATTTTTCGCCCGTTCAAAAGAACAATATTCGTAAAATATTTTGTTTAAAATTTATATTTATTATTATAGTTATGCTTTATAATTAATACAGCAGAGCCCGGATATAAAAAACACGCAAAAGTAAAAATGTGTAATTTTACGCATGTAACAAGTACTTAGTCTTCCACAAATAATTTTAAATATTAACCGAAGAAATATTAGTAGCTGATAGTTGTAAATTAAAATAACAACTAGGAAGTATTTTCTATAAATTTTATTGTATACTTAATTTATGAACCATTACACTGTAAAAAGATTCTATAAAAACTGGTGTCCGCTCTAAAAGAGTTTACATACTATTTCTAATACTAAATATTAAAAACTACAATATTTTATAATAAACACCTGTTTTTCGAGAACCCTTCTTTGACTTTCGCGCGTTCGTTCTATCAGTTAAACTGTATGTAGAAATTTTAGTTTATGAAATATAACCAGTCGTTTAATCAACTATTATTGAATTTATGATATTATTTATTTATTTATGATATTATTTATATTAATATACAATAGTTACTGTTAACAACTACTATTTTTGATCAAATCCAAACAATAATAGGTTATTTTTTTGTTAAGCTTAATTAATTTAACAAAGATATACTTTGGAAATACGCAATTTTTACATAATAATACGTATAATTGACATTTTATTAACAATTTTTTTTAAAAAATTTTTGACGAAAAGATTAATAGAAAATATTTTGTTTAATTTTAAATTGTCCATAAGTGATTTTTTAATACTACGATCCTCTTAATATTGTACATGCAGTATTAGTTTAAAACTGTAGAAGTAATAGAAACTGTAAGATACATTTCTTTTCAATAATCTCTACTAGAATAAAGCTTTAAAATATATTGTTAATAAAATGCGTCTACAATTTATTGCATTCAGAATTCGAAAAGCGGGAAATTTAATATATAACCTATAATTTCACGCATATTTACTAAAATGTGTACCTAAATAATGAGAAATAATAATAAAAAGCTTTTTTCTTACCTTTCTGAATACACATTTTCACCATGTTTTTACTTCTTTGTGACATTCTTACTTTTTCAAATTATACCGTTAAAAACATAAGCCGGGAACATATACCTTACAACAAATCTTACATTATTGCCAAACTGACTGGCTTAGATTTGTAATAAACTTGGCATATACAAATATATACGGACAATTGTTGCGAGCGCCTCAAGCGACAAATCGATGAAGTTAAATATTGGTGAATGATACAATTTTGAACCTCTACATTACAGTTAATTTCAAGTTACCTAGAGGGTGTTGACAAAATTTAATCACAGTTTATGGGTTGGTATAAGGTATACGACATCTTGATATTAGGTAGGCGCGAACACAGTGCTATTTGACCATATTAATAAGCAAAAACAAACCTGAGCCAATATACTGGCTCGGGTTTGTCACTGTGGATCAGGTTTGTTCTTAAGTTTTACTATGGTTGGCTCATGATTGTATGGTTATATATATATATATATATATATATATATATATATATATATATATATATATATATATATATATATATATATATATATATATATATATATATATATATATATATATATATATATATATATATATATATATATATATATATATATATATATATATATATATATATATATATATATATATATATATATATATATATATATATATATATATATATATATATATATATATATATATATATATATATATATATATATATATATATATATATATATATATATATATATATATATATATATATATATATATATATATATATATATATATATATATATATATATATATATATATATATATATATATATATATATATATATATATATATATATATATATATATATATATATATATATATATATATATATATATATATATATATATATATATATATATATATATATATATATATATATATATATATATATATATATATATATATATATATATATATATATATATATATATATATATATATATATATATATATATATATATATATATATATATAATATATATATGTATATATATATATATATATATATATATATATATATATATATATATATATATATATATATATATATATATATATATATATATATATATATATATATATATATATATATATATATATATATATATATATATGTATATATATATATATATATATATATATATATATATATATATATATATATATATATATATATATATATATATATATATATACATATATATATATATATATATATATATATATATATATATATATATATATATATATATATATATATATATATATATATATATATATTTTCCCGTGGGCTAGATTCTTAGTTAGTATGCAGCACACCCACCAGTGTAATATAATAAAACAGATGAAGTGTAGAATTATAAGTTAGTACCCAGCGGATCTTTATATAAAGCGAATGTATAATTATTATGTATGACGGGGGAAGGGTAAACGAGACCATTGGTCGACGCAGTGCGAAAGTTTATTGATGAATTTGCTGACTTATATTATAATGGTGCTGAGATATACTGTAAAGTTTGCGATAAACCGTTGTGCTGGGACAAACGCGACTGTAAAAATCATATGAAATGTGTACAAACCAATGTAAGAAAAATAACGTGGTACCAAAAACGCAATTTATGTTTGATTTACTGTTCTTGATAATCGCCTGTGATTTGAGACTTCATTTACTCGATAAGCAATCATTTCATGACTTCTGGAATAAATACAACTGGAAGCTACCAACCCGCAGAGCGTTACAGATATATATATATATATATATATATAAACTGCGTAACGGCATCGAAAACATGATCATAGCTGTAGTAAAAGATATAGCTGTGGTTGTGTTGACGACAAATCGAAAAAAACATCTATTTTGAATATTATAGCGCGTGTTCTAGATCCTGTTAAAGCGAAATTTCCCATGGTATTACATACATAGCAAAAGATTAGAAGAGTTCACTAACCAAGCAATTATGAAGGTAGTGCTGGATATGTTAAAAAAAATTCAGCTTTCAACTGACCAACTGTTTATGTTTGTGTGTGATTGTGCAGCGACAACGTATGGTATAGGCCGTTCCCTTAGAGACAAGTATGAGGGATTTTTATATGTGACATGTAAAGTTCATGCTTTATACCTTGTAGCACAAAGTATTTGACAATGTTATCCAGAGGTGGACGCATTCATTTCAAATACCAAAAGCGTGTTTTCGAAATCTCCCAAACGAATTCGCGAATTCCATAGACGGTGCCCCGATATTCATGAGTAACCAAAGCCAATTCGTTGGAGAATATTTTTACAAGCAGCTTCCTATTATTGCGAGAATTTCCAACAAATGTAATCTGCGGTTCTATGATTCAAACCTAACGAAGCCGTAGCAATTAAGGAAAGTTAGAAAAGATCTGAAAATACTTCCGTTGAAAGCGATTTAAAATAAATTTACGACATTTATAAAGGTTTATTTGACTCAATAGAAAATTTTCAAAACACTGGGTTATTGCTAATGGAGTAAATGAAAATTGTGGATGGTGTACACTCACTGCCATATGCTACAAGTGATAAAATATATGTTGTAGAAAAGTTCAAGAGTATTGTAGACAAAGATTTCGATTTTACCACATTAAGACAAATTTGTGGTAGCGCGTGTATAGATCCGTTATCTGTTTGTAAAGGTTATTTTAGTCCGTAGATTTCGAGCGGTTATTTTTTTAAATATAAGAACATCTTTTCAGGGCGGCGTACGTTGCCCTCCGAGACAAATGTGGAAGCTTACGTTATCCAGCAGACATTTTGTCAATCTTATCTATTTTGCACTACGCAACAACAGCTGTGAATAATGTAAGTGTGTTATTTATAAAACAAAGTATAAGTGATATAAATAGCGTATGCTTGTTACGATCCTGATCCGCGGGAAAAATATCCCAATTCTAGTTTTCAGCACTCGTCCCAGTATTCGCGACACTCTAATTTTTACTATGATTTGATTACTTTCATCAATCACTCTCTACTGGCCTATACTGATTTAAAAATTTATACACAGGAAACCCCAAGATATGAACCTTCTTCAAATGAATCTAAATGCGATTAGTAATTGTTTATTGTATAAACTCAAACTAAATATTGACAAATACTGTTTTGTATCTATCACTAGGAAAAAACAAAAATAATTTAAGTTACAATTTGAATAAAATTAATTAAAATCAAGAGTAAAACACATACAAAAGATTTCGTAAGGTTTACTTACTGTTGCTATTCCTGCATTTCGAATTTGTAAGAATTTCACAAACTCTTTTTATGCTTCAATTCTTTGTAATGTGGAATGAATATGGTGTTGTAATATGATTCTTTAAGATTAATGGATTTGATCCTGTTTATGGCTTAGATTATGCTCTATTATTAGAAGGACATAGGTTTAATTCATTGACTAAGAAAAGACACATTATCAGTGGCAATTTGTTTATCTAATGTATATTTTTATATTGCTTATTTTGCAATTTCTATTGGGCAATTTAAATGAATATTATTATTGTTATACACAGTCTGTCTCAGAGAAAACCGAACTTTTTTAAAATAAAAACAAAAGTTTACTATTTTGGTAAGATTCATTTATTTTATTCAAAGTAGTCGCCTTCGGCTTCAAGACAACGTTTAGTGCGGTCAATTAACAATTCGAATGAATTTTTAAGTTCATCTTTAGAGATGTTCTTCAAGATCGCTGTCGACGCCTTTTTAACGGTCTCGACGTCGCCATAACATTGTCCTTTCATTGGCAAATGTAGTTTGGAGAATAGATAGAAATCACAGGGACCAAATCCGTTGAAAACGGTGAATGCTCGAGGTTAAAATGCCATTTGTAGTTACAAAATCAGTGATAAGCGTCGAGCGATGAGATGGTGCATTATTATATAACAAACGCCAGCTACCATTTTCACGATATCGAGGGCGCACACGATGAATACGCGCCAAAAGACGCTTCATAACACCAAGATAAAATACAGCATTGACTCTGACTAGTTACTACAAACTCTTTGTGCACTATGCCTTTCGAATCATAAAAACAAATCAAATATCTTCACTTTTGACTTCTCCAAATGGCTTTTTTTCGGTCTTTCTTTGCTTGGATGCTTCCATTCAGAGCTTTGACGCTTGGTCTCTGGATCATATTGAAAACACCACGTCTGGTCGCCAGTTACAATACCTGAAGTTTTCGTTCTTTTTTGAGTCTTTAATAAAGTCCTTACAATGTTGAATTCGGAGAAATTTTTGATAATCAGTGAGCTTGTGTGGTGCAAACCTTGCACAAATCTTTCTCAGTCCCAAATGCTGTATCAAAATGCGATGAATTGAATTTCCGGAAATATCCATTTCCACGTATCGCAATGAGGATTTCGGCTCATTTCTGATAAATTTACGCACAAATTTGAAGAGACTTTCTGTAACCACAGATTTTTTTGCACCTGGATGTTCGTCGTCATTTATGTCAATATCGTTTTCAAATCGTTTATACTACTCACATACACTCGTATATGATAAATACGCATCACCATACACTTGTTTCATCAAATTAAATATTTCAGTAAACGATTTACTTAGTTTAAAACAGAACTTGATATTTGCTAATACATTCTTCGACCAATGCCAAATACACAGTTAGTTTATGCGCAATTTCTCTGCTTCTAATGATGTAAATGTCATGATATCTCGACATAACATTTGTGAAAGATCTACCTTACCAACGCATATTTTATTTTAATAGATGGAGCCACTAAGAATTACCATTTTTAAAAAGTTCCGTTTTCTCTGCAACAGACTGTATATACAATAAGGAGCGAACAATATATTTGATTGATATTTTTTGTTTACAGTCAATGGAAAGCTGATTCAACACATAGGACCAGGGTTATGCCACATATTAAATCATACTGCAGAGTTTCACCATGTTTATCAAAGTTAGCCTGGTTTTTATTAACGAGTGCCAATATATCTAAGTCGGCCTGGGGTGGAAATATTCAGAAAGATAATGCAGTGTATGTGAGGTCATACGAAGCTGGTGTCATGTTTATGCCACTGCTTTTTGAAGAAGATTATTTTATTATTGATAAAGAAAAATTACCTGAGAACAGAATTTGTTTTCCTTTTATATATGATTTACCTATTACATCTTATTCTTCGGGAGATTATCCTTGGTGTAATTGATATTGCAAATGATCTTTTAAATGTACGTACATATTTTGTGTTTATAATAAATATTTTCTTTTATTACAAATTGTATTGTTTCTTAGCATTTCTTGCATTTTGTTCCACGGCAGTGCTGCCGTTTTAGTAAATTTGTACAAAATTTAGTACACTTTTGGTATTGTAGTACATAAGTATATTTTAGGAGTAATTTATATTAATTTAGTAAGTTCTTATGATTTTCAACATAATAAAAAGATACACAATAGTTTTTATTTCATTAAAGAAACCTATGAAGGAAATCTGCAAAATCCACAATTTTCACCACCTACCGGTTAGGAGTATGTGTAGACGAATTTATATACACATTTATAATTCGTTCTGATAATTTGAAATGAGTAACGTCACTAAGAATATGTGCTTTTTGAAGATTAAAATTGTTATAATATTGCCAAGTTGATATAATGCGTACTACAACTTGATACAAAGCAACACTTACTAATACTTAGTTCTAATTTAAATGTGTTGCCCCATTTTGAGATCGTTTTTAAATTACCTTGTAGAAGAGAAATGCTGTTAGAGTTGGTTATTTCAGTATATATCTTTAAATCATCTGCATAGACTAAAACTGAACAGGTGAGAGTGGACAAAGGTCGTTAATGATGAAGAGGAAAACAAGTGGTTCCAGGCCGAAGCTCTGAGGCATGCTGACATTGCACTGCATACATAAGAGTAAAAACCATTATATGTTGCAACAAATTCGAATTTTTGAATAAGAATGTAAGAAATTCAAAGCGGATAGCGCAAAGCGAGAGGAACTAACTATAAATAAGAAGGCCTTTTGGTTAATAGTCTCAAATTAGTGTAAATACAATCTACTTGATCACGCCTATCCAGAACCTCACTTAAGATTTGAGAAATGTTACACATATTTGTTAAAGTGGGGCGTCCATGAATAAAGTCACGCTAGTCTTGAGTTAAAAACTAACTAACATTTCCATAAATTCTATGGTATGGAACCAGTTCAAAGATCTTTGTGAAATTAGAAAGGGTTGAAATAGGACAATAATTCGACAGTAGTGTTTTATCACCCTTATTATGAACAGGAACAATAACAGCACGCTTCCATAAATATGGGGAAGTTGCGTTTTTTTTGGAGAGAGTAATAATCGTTAGCAAAGAAGAGGTTAATACAAATCTACAATTGCGCACTAGAAAGCTGGACATCTGCCATCGCTAGCAGTACGCTTACTTAGTAAGTTTAGACACGGGTTTAATCAATCTTTAGAAATCAAAGGTATGGTGAAAGATGGGCAATATGTAAAAGATTCAGAATAGTTTGAGTTATCATTTTGCAAGTGTACCTTAGAAAATGTGCGAGCAAAGGCATTAACTATATTTAAAGATTCAATAAATATAAGGTCGTTATCAAAAACAGTATCAGAAATTCTAGTGAACTTATCGTTTATCATTAATAAACTTCCACAAATCCCTAGGGCTTAATTTAATATTTATATATAGTCAAATAGTCAAATCGCTAATCAGAAATACTACAAAGAAGTTCTAATCAAGGTGAGGGAAAGAGTAAGGAAGAAAAGACCGGATTTGTGGAAGAACGACCTGCGGATTCTGCACCAGGACAACACACCAGCTCACAATGCCCTGTGTCGCAGTTTTTAGCGGATAAGTGCATTGCTGTGCTTGATCATCCTCCGTATTCGCCAGATCTCGCATCATGTGACTTCTACCTGTACCCAAGAGTGAAAAGTGCATTAAAGGGAACACATTTTCAGTCTGTTGAACACGTAAAAGCAAACACGGCCGAGTTGTTGAAAAGGCTGACAACTGATGAACTTACAGCATTGTTTTGAACAATGTAAAATACGTATACAGCGGTGTATAGATAGAGTATGTTGAAGGGAATAAAAGTTAAATATAAGTTTATTTGCAATAAATAACATAAAGCACACTAGTCGCGTTATTTAATTGTCACACCTCGTATACGTGCTATATGTTTGAGAGGTTTAATATATGGTTAGCGACCATAAGCTCTTGTACTCGTTTAGAAATAGAATATTCTTTACACTTTAGGCGAAAACATTCCTTACTTTTGAAATTGAGCTTGATATATCTTGTAACCCATGCAGGGTAATGAGATTTGGAATTCGTCTTTTGAGGAACATGTTTATTTAAAATAGAGTATGTATAATACCACGTAGAAATTTGTTAAAGTGACAATGAGGCATAATCAACTTTATGAAAGTCATAAAGAAAACTAGAAGAAGGAACACAGGTGACTCTGTATTCAACACTAAAAGAAAGAGCTGGATAATAAGGATATTCGGGTACTATGGGCAAATACGAATGTTGAACTTCAATATTACAAACACGATTCGAAAAGAAGAGATACGACCGCCTGTCATTTATATTTTTTTCTTCGCTATATTGTGTCAATGCTAATACATTTACAACGTGTCTAATTATTTAGATTTTGTGACTTTGTGGGCTGTGTACATCATACAGATTTGGTAAGTTAAAATCACCAAGTAGAATGACACTCTGATTTAATAAAAAGGTTTCTAATATATACTAAAATATTTCGAAATAATTGCAAAAAATAGGAGATATATAAAGAACTGCAATCATAAGAGAAAATGCCTTGAAATTACATTTACATATAACTAAATTCACAAACGACTAAGTCAATGATAGAAGAATGTCCACAATATCAATTGAATGGCAACTAAAACTCCGCCACAGCACATTTTCTATTGCAACGAATTATTTGATATTACTCAGCAAATAGTTTATTAAAGTATACAGTAAAAATCGTTTAATCAAGTCTTCGTTAAGAGAATAATTTTATAATGTAAATCATATACGTTAGTACAGAAAATGCGTATTTTAGAATTTAAACCATATAATTTGATGCGGATTATTTATTGGAACAATTTTTGTTTTCGGAGAAAACTATTTGTGAATTCCATTTTTATATCGAATTTTAATATTGCGTTATCCTTTTTGAATACGCTCACTTAACTGTAATTGTAAAGTTTTATAAACCAATATTTGTGCAGGAGTTCTATTAGGGTCAATATACCTATATACCAGACGACTGGCCAGGAGTGTGGAGTATGGTGTTCCTGAATTTTTTGAATTTGTACAATGTTGTCTGAATATCGGCGGTAAGGAGACAGACTCTTATTCGTTGTAATAGAACATTTTCCGAAGGATTGAATTTTCTTAATCGAATAGGGTTAATGATGTGATTGGCAAACTCAAACTTAGACAATATGTTCATCACCGTAGATGCATCCTGTTCGATCTGCTCCTGTTTGGTTTTCCTTTTTCGAGGATGCCATAGATAATAATATTGGTAGACCGTTAATTCTTCTCCATTTCACATATAGTTTTTTTCGTATTTAACATAGAAGACGATGAAGTAGAGCTAACTTTCTTTCAAATTTCGGACCTCCTCCCTCAAGTCATTTAGTAATTTCGTGATCTGATGGACACCTTGTTCACAGTCCACGCAAATGTATTTAATTCCGCGTTTGTAGTTAGGTCTCAGCTCAAGATATTTAAATTTCGCTGACGTTAATTCTGAACCGTTGATATGTATGGGTCTACCACACCCATCTCATCTTATGAACTTATTATTTTCATTTACAACATTGCATTTTAAACAAACCATATTTGAAATAATATAAGAAATTTAAATAAAATAACTGTATTGATTTGGTACGTAGACTTCCGCGGTCGTCGTCCATGCTATCTGCTTCTGGGTTTCCGGGCTGGAACCGCGTCACTAGTTTCAGTGCAGTAGTTCAGCCCTGAAGATGTCCCATACAAATGGGTACGAAACGTCGGCAGGTATGCTAGTGACGCGGTTCCAGCCCGGAAACCCAGAAGCAGATAACTGTATTGAGTTTGTATTAATAACAAGGGAAAGATAAAGGACACTTTTCACGCCAACTGTGTCTACAGTTGGTGACTAACAGACAAACAAGAGAGCCACGGAAAGGAAAAGAAATTAAAACAATGGGAAATATATTAATACACAAAGTCAAATAATGTATTGTAAATAGTAAGTATTTATGGAAGTAAACACTCAAGGTTGTGCATAAATACTACAAAAATTAACAAGAAATAAATGTTGTTACATGTTCATTTTACCTCTTAGGTTCATTTTGACTTTTATAGTATATTTTTCCTGTAAAGTAGTGTCTTGTTCGTATTTTATGTATATCGCTGTATGTCGTAATGTCATAACCTTTTGTGAAAATAATCAATTAAATGTTTATATCATTAATAGTTTCAATCGAACATCATAAACTCGTAATTTGAATCTTATTTAATTTGTTTTATTACGCAGAAGTTTCTAGAATTATTACATGTAACAACGTTCTGGTATTTTAAAAAACATTTTATTGGAGGATTGAATTAGTTGCAGCCGAAAGAAAGATATTTTTTCCAACAATGGTTGGATTAGGGTTCGACTAGTTCAACAATGTCTTGAATTACAGTATAGTTTTTTGGAGAATTATGTCAACGTAGGTTCGTATACATGTGGAAGTGGCCACCATCTTGTTTTATATGATCTTTTCTGCACCAGTTTAATCATCTAGAAATCGAGAATTTTAGCTGTGGGTTGTAACTCACTCACTAATTACCACTTTATTTAGTTAGTCTATCCATCATTGTCCCTGCATTTCTGGACAACGAAGCGCATACTTCCTTCCACACTCATCGAGGGATATACGCTAATCTCTAAATCACTTCATTAGAACATCTAGTATTGCTGGGTAACATCGCTGTGAAATCAATTGAGTGTCTATGTAGGGTAGTTGTTCTATCATGAGATTATCGAGGAGGAGATCAAACGACTAATTAGTCGCGTAAATTTTAGCAATTATTAAGTAACCGGCTAGTACCTTTAAATTGTAGAACTACTTAAGGTTTTGGGACCTTTTTTTGGCATTCCGTTTCAAGTTAAATTTGACATCGAGATTACTTAGTATTTGCACAACGGTATCCTACTAATTCTTTAAATCTTGAATTGAACTATCGGTCTTGAACTGATAAGGTTATAATCATATTAATATTGGCAGTTATGTTATTTATTTGTCATTACAAGTCTGTGAACCAATTATGTAGTTAGCGTAACTGCCTGTTGAAATATATTATTTTAACATACTCATGATATATCCATGTACTTGTGTGTACCGTATTTAGGTGAACATGCATGAAAGTTGACATACATATTTATTTATCTGCTGATTAGTGATTAATAAATCTATAGATTGTGAGAATAATCATCTGAGCTTTCTTTTATTACTGTCTTGTGTACTTTTGTTCTTATTTTGTAACCTTTCGTGGCCCTGAATGTTTTTAAAGAGTACGTATTAAGTATCCTTCACGTGCTTCAGTATTGGCAATTTAATCTCCTAGGGGATCACTGCTGTAGCGCTCCTTTGAGATCTTTTTATAGAAACCCCCACTATCTGAGTTACGCTGGCTAGTTTTATCCCTAAGATATATGTATGTATTTGGTAAGTATTACGGGCTTTTGGAAATACTATCTACACTTGAGTGTAGAGAAGGGCGTAACAACAAACATAAAAAACAGAAAAAGGGTAAGTTGAAAACTTACTTGAATTATCGCATACAATAAGTACTATAATAAAGATACTACGTCAATACCTATAAAGAAACACTAGACATGATGAATAACTTTTACTATCCTGTAACTCTAGTTATAACAGAAACTTTTTAAAATTATCTTCAAGAAATCAATTGGTACATACAGTCTATAGTCTAAGCCAGGTATGGGCAACATGTTGACATGTTGCGGGCCAAACTTTAATGTGCAAATACGTTCGCGGGCCGTGTTTAAAAGTAGTGCACTTTAAAGAAGTGTTTTAAAGTGGTGTCAATATTTTTACCAATAGATATCAGACATGAAATAATACGACAATGTCTCTCGGGCCGGATCAAATCTTACAGCGGGCCGGTTGTTGCTCACATATGTTCTAAACGAATACAAAGTAGGTTATTAGAAATCGAAGATTTAGCTTTAGAAATATCTGAACGTGATGCAAATCAGTTGCATAGGAAATACGATAATAATATTAATGTAATTAATTTAAAAGAAAGACATTCTGTTGCAGCTGCTACTAGTTCTGTTTTTAATAGCAGGTGTTTTTTTAAGAGATTGAGAACTTTAAATGATAATACAAGACAAGAATATTGTTGGAATGAAATTTCAATCTGGTAGATAATTTCACGGCATTTATTTTTTAAATATAATTTCAAGCATATGTCCGCCGCGGCTACGAGTTACATGGTCCATTCGATCAGTCCAATTTTTTACTACTTTTTCCAATAAATCTGGCCGTATGGCGTCAATGGTGGCTTGAATATTGGCTTCCAATACTTCAATAGTTGCTGGTTTGTCGGCATAAACCAATGACAACATAGCCCCATAAAAAGTAATCCAGGAGCGTTAAATCGAACGAACGAGGGGACCCGTGAACAGAACCACTTCTGGAAATAAAGTTGTCACCAAATTGATTTTGCGATAAATCGATTGTTAAGCGCGCTGTATGGCAAGTTGCGCCGTCTTGTTGGAACCAAATGTCATCGATGTTTAGCTGATTCATTTTTGGAAACAAAAATTCAGTCAGCATGGCTCGATAGCGATCGCCATTCACCGTAACGGCAGTTCCTTCCTCATTTCGAAAGAAATAAGGACCGATGATGTCGCCAGCGTGTAAACCGCGCCAAACAGTCAATTTTAATGGATGTAATGGTGATTCGTTAACGGCTTGAGGATTGTCTACGCTCCAAATACGACAATTTTGCTTATTGACGTAGCTATTTATCCAGAAATGAGCTTCATCACTAAATACAATTCTTCGGCCGGTTTCAAATGAGCCCATTCGGCAAAAAGTGCGACGCAAACGATGGTTGTTTGTCTTCAATTCTTGCGCGAGCTGTATTTTATAGGCCAAGATCCTTTTGTAAATTTTTCCACGTAGTCGAAGGACAAAGGCTAACAAGTTGAGAACGACGACGAATCGACATTTCGGCGTCTTCTTCAATACTTCGCGCTATAGCCGCAATATTCTCTTCGGTACGCACATTTCTTTGTCTTGTTGATGGTTTTGAATCGAGGAGAGTAAAATTAGGGCGAAAACGATCAATAACTGTACGAATTGCTTGCTCACTAGGTCGATTATGTTGACTGTAAAATAGACGAAGTGCTCTATGAAACAGAAATGTCAATACAGTTTGACATTATCAGCTGTCAAACCATAGTTATCGATATCGATAGTTCTCATGCAGCTTAAAAAACACCCATTGTAAAAGGTTCAAATAATTTAGTTGTATTTTTCTGGAAATGTTTCAAAATTTGAACAAGCTAAGAAATTTTGCCTCAGGATAATATTAGAAAAATGGAATTCTGTGAAACTATGAATGAGATGGCTAATCGATATGAATATTTTATAGTAAATATTTTATTCTCAGATGAGTCCTCTTTTCCAATTTATGGTAATCACAATTCTTCAGTTGTTCGGTATTGGTCCAAGGAAAATAAACATCTTCATTTCAATGGAATCCAGTATTCTCAAAAACTTAATGAGGTCTGAGGTTACGTACAAGGAAAGCTGCACTAATTGGAAAGAGCAAACAATTTAGTACAGTTGCAAGAACAAATTTTGAGAGTTTTCGAAACGATTACTCCTAGAATGCTCGAAAATGTTAGTTGATCATTTTTGATAGGTTAAGGTGCACCAATTGGAAAGAGCAAACAATTTAGTACAGTTGCAAGAATAAACTTTGAGAATTTTCGAAACGATCACTTCTAGAATGCTCGAAAATGTTAGGCGAATATTTTTTTTTAGGTTAGATTACTGTTTGTCTAAGAAGGGTGGCATTTTGACCTATTTATAAGGTAAATTTATGTAACCTTGGTACATCTCATCATTACAAGAAGTGGACATGGAGATGCAACGAAGAAATGAGCTAATACCAGATCCTCTATTGGCTCATCGTATAATGAGTCAGACGACCTTTAGTATTTAATTAACATCATATCATTAATTTTGCCTTTCTAAATAATGATTTTATTCTGCATATAAATTTATTCTAACATTTAGTACTGTAGCGGAATCTTGATTAGTTAGTAGTCTTTTTGTATTAAAAATGTTGTATCTGTCTTGATTGTTATTTTAAAAAACCAACAAGTGACGAAGAAGTAATTTAATTAGTGTCATATATTTATAGAATTAATACTGTTGCAATTCTTTGTGTAATCCCCGATCGTCTTTTGCCGATTATGTACATACATATAACTGTTATACTACATTCAATAAAGTGTAGTCTGAGTAAGATCTGTTCAATCGGTACGTATACTACCGGTCATAAATGAGGGATTACTGTAGGTAAAAAAAAACGGTACACTTTTGGTAAAACAATTACCAACGATTACAAATGTAATTACTATAAAAATAAACTATATACCCTTATAAAACAAAATAATATCATTAGTTCTATGAAGAAAAATTGGCACAAAATATCCATCTTTACACTTAATACCTTTTTTACAAATTTTGAGTAGTCTCGATACAAGCTTTTGAAGAGTTTTAAATGGAATATTGTTCTAAGCATTCGTAAGGTGTTCCCACAGTTGTTACGGCGATTTCGGACAGTGTTCTCTCACTTTTTGGTCTAGCACATCCCACAGTAACTCGATACGATTCATATCGAGCGATTCTGCAGGCCAAACCATATTTACAAGAAGTCCTTCTTCTTCTTTTTGTTTCCCATAGTGCTACAAAGTTTAGCACTATGTTCGGGATCATTATCGTGTTGGAAATAAAACCTTCTTCTATCAATTTAATTCCGAAAGGAATTGCGTGTTCCTTTAATATTTTCAAATATCCTTCTTTTCTTAAAATTTCATCAATCCTATGCAAATCTCTATCACCATTAAAAGAAAATGTTCACCAAACGATAATTGAACCTCCCTGTGTTTAACTGTTGGCACAACACATTCTGGTCTCGTCCTTTCGCCAACTCGTCTGCGAACAAAAACGCGCCGATTACTTCCAAACACTTGGAACTTGGAATCGTCCGTCCACTGAACCCACTTCCACATTTCCACATCCCAGTGTTGGTGCTCCTTGGCCTATTGTAATCGTTTTCTACGATTTTGTGATCGTAGCAATGGTTTACGAACAGAAAATCGTCCTTTTAGTCCCGCCTTTAATAAACACCTTTTTGCGGTAGTCAGCGACACCGGATTTTCACGATTTATATTTCATTCTGCGCGAAGCTATAGAGCTGTTAACCGTCTATTCCGTTTAGTTAACAATTCCAGCCGCAAATCTTCTTGTCTAGTAGTCATCCTTGGTCTACCGACACGTTTTCTTGGTTGCATTGCACCCGTTGTTATGTACCAATGTTAATTTTAATTTTTGCGCTATTGTCCGCAGTGACAATTTTTTTAATGTTATTATAGCACTACTAATTTCTGCACTCAATTCCTTTCTTTTTGGCATTGTGTATGTTTGTTTACGAATATTCGTATTTCAACTTACTCGGACAGATTCTAGACGAATATTAAATTTTTCTTAGAACCATTATATTCTTGTAATATAAATAAATATTTTCAGAATAAGTATTAATACTGAATACCGGTCATAAAAGGACTAAAGGAAGTTATAATATTTTACACTAACAAATATGATTATATAATTTACATAATGATCCGGATATTATTGGTAAACTTATCAGAAACGCACTCACATCTGCTATTTCAATTGTCCCTACCGAAACTCATGTATAAAGACAGGGAGATGCTATCGATAGTATGTGATCCTTCATTTATGACCTGTACTGTATGTAAACCATTGTGTTTATATATCAATTTACGTAGATTATACAAAAAAAAACTTTAATTCAATATAAAAATAATTTGACTTTGTTCCTTATTGATATTTACTCATGTACGTTTATCAATTTAGTTCAAGGCGAATAAATAGATAATATATGTTTGTGTATATATACAAACATACATATATATATATATATATATATATATATATATATATATATATATATATGTTTGTATATATATCATTAAATAAAAACATGACAATGTTACGTTTCCGACACATATGTATACACACGTGCGTTGCTGTTGATACAGTCTTTGTAATACAATTAAATATAATAAGCTTAATACCTTTAACAAATTTTAACGTCAGAATAATTTGCACTTTGCATGTCATTGATTCTACCACGTACGTAAGATATATAAGCAACACACATTCACTTTTTTATACACACATCCATTTAACGACTCATGTTATGTCAAAAATAATTGCCTTGGAATTTAACCTGCAGATATTTTTCGCAATGAAAATATTTGCAAAAAAATAATTATTTAGATACGAATGAAAAACAAATATCATGAACCTCAACTACAGACGAGAAATAAAAACAATTAGAATATAATAGTGAAGTTCGGTAAAGTATTTATTCTTTATAATTTAGTTTTAGGCTTCTTTTGGAATTTTGTAAAATGGGTCAAGCAAACATGATTTCGGTTTCAAGATTAATTTGCTCCATTATTATTTTTTTTTATAAAATTTAGTCAATTTAGCTTATTTGTTAATGTACATTTTCAATATCCACCAACACCTACATAAGTACATAGAGTTAGTATCATTTATAATATCCACTAATACATCTAATGTAACGTTTAGTGTGCGAGGGGTTTCGTCGCTGATATATATGTATGTAATGCAATGCGCGTCTTCGTTTGGAGGTGTTCACTGGTCGCAGTTAAGTAGGTCAAAAAACGACCGTTACCTGACACAGTAAATAAATTTCTAAATTTCTGGATTTGATGTACAATGAGGCAAAAGTGAAATGCTTAGTTTGCGATAGGCCGTTCATGTGTTGGACGAAATATGAAAACACGTGGATAGTGGGCAGCACGAAAAGAAACTGGCGTACGATCAAATTAGTAATTTCTATTTGATTTATGTTCAACTCTCATGGCGTGCAATCTACCCTTTTGTTTTACTCATTCTGGAATAAATATGCAAACTGTGAATTATCTAGTTCGAAAGTGTTACGAAATTTTGTATCATTTGGTTTTGAACAAAGTGAAAATAGAATTAAATCGGATTTGGCAAATAAAAACTCTGGTTATGTGTGGACGAAATGACAGATTGTAAAAAGATTCTATTGCTAATTTGAGTTGAGTTACGTTGGGGTTTTCTTGAAGCAACTAGACCTAGCATACGAACAACATTCAAATAAACAAAACAATCGATTACAGCTTATAAACTAGGATTAATTAAATTTAACTAAAACTATATTAGTGGAAAGAAATTGGAAACCTTTAATACATTTGAAACATTTAGAACAAATTACAAGAATTGAAATATACTACAATATGTATGCGAAAAAAATAGTGTAACCTTCAAAAACATTTGCAGCAATAAATAGTAAGATTTGTATTATTATTGCTTAACCACTTTTGTGTTAAAAATTGTATCTAATAACTCTTAAAAAGATTTAGGCTCAATTTGTGTCTAAAAACGAAAGCCTGTTTTCGAAAATTTACTGAAATAATGATGTAAATCTTGACTTCTTATTTATGTTTTTAGAATAAAATAAATAACATTAAATATGTTCATGGAATATCCTATGAGTTTAGAATATTATAAGCAGCAAGGGGTCATCGTCGACCTATTCCAACCTATTCCGACCTCCAATTCATATATGTATATATCTTTAATCAAAATTACTGAATTCGGTATAATTCAAACAAAAGAATCAATTTAAAATTTTAATCTAAATGAAATGAAATTATTAATTATTATTTACTAATTAATTAAGTAGCTTGATTGAAGCATAAAAGTCACGAAGTGTAAGTGTGATTGAATCTACTAAACAAATTCTTACAAGAACAAATATTTACAATTTTTAGTAGATGTTATTGTAACTGCTTTGAAGCGCAGGCATATTCTTTTCTGATCTACCATGTTTCTGCTCTATATACGAGTATAGTTTGACAAGTAGTGAGAATGGAAAAGAACAACGAATTTTTTAAATACAAAATAATTTTTATTTTTCAATATATTCTCCTAAAGAGCAATACATTTATTCCAACGGTGTTCCAATGCCCTTATGCCATCTCTAAAATGCGATTCCGGAAGGCTTACAAAATACTCATTTACGAAGATGATAAGCTCGTCGTTAGACGAAAATTTCTTTCCACCTAGTGCCATTTTAAATTTTGGAAAAAGGTGGAAGTCGGAAGGGTCTAGATCCGGCGAATTAGGCGCATGCGGTAGTAATTGGAAATGCAACTCGTGGATTTTGGATATCGCAACTGTGCTGGTATGCGAGGGAGCGTTGTCTTGGTGAAATGGAATCTTTTTCTTTGCCATTCCTGGTCGTTTAGCACGAATCTCAACATTTAATTTTTGTAGAAGTTCTGCATAATATTGTCCGTTTATTGTGGCACTTTTCTGAAGGTAATCAATGAGCAAAATGCCCTTTGAATCCCAAAAAATTGATGCCATCACCTTGTTTGCCGATAAAGTGGTTTTAGCTTTCTTTGGAGGTGCAGAACCACGTTCTAACCATTGTTTTGACTGTTGTTTAGTTTCGGGTGTACTGTAGTGTATCTAAGTTTCATTGCAAGTAACAAGTCGCCTACAAAAATCAACCGCATTCCGCTTATAAAGGTCCAAACACTAATTGGAAATGCGCAAACGAGTGAACTTTTGATCAGTCGTAAGCAATCGCGGCACCCATCTTACCGAAAGCTTGGAAAGGCCCAATTCTTTCGTTAAAATGTGGTGTACGCGTTCTGTTAAAATGTTTACCATGTCTGCTATCCCTCTCACTTTGAGTCATCGATCTTGCGTAATAATATTATGGATTTTTATAATCATTTCCTTAAAGTCACGATTTTAGGTGCTCCAGAGCGCGCTTCATCAACACAGCTTGTTCCACCACGTTTAAATTCATTTACCCATCTACTTATTATGGCGGATGATGGAGCAGATTCACCTAATGTTTCCCGTAACTCATCTTTTATTTCGGTAGCTTTCATACCCTTAATTACGAAGTATTTAATCACCGCACGATACTCTGCTTTTTCCATTTTAACAAAACGACGTGTTGCTTCTTTTTCAATCAGCTGTCAAAAATGAACTAATCAACCGATTTATCTAAATATCGGAATGTAAACATATAAATAGGCAACCTAAATTAGAGTGCATTTGTTTTACCAATTAGAGCGCCACCTATGTGTCATTCTCACTACTTGTTAAACTATCCTCGTATACCACGCCGTATGTAATGGGTCTTCTTGCATGCAAAGCAGAGTTAAAAAGTTAAGTGTCATCAACACTTTATATACACATTATTGCGAGCAAATACATAGCAGTGGCAATTAAATAAACTAAAATTATGTCGAACCAAATTATTAATTAGCAGATAGGTAGATAATCTTACAAAAAGTAAAATGATAATACAAAATGTTGGAGATACAATTTAATAAAAATATTTTTCAAAAAAACGTGTAAATAAATAGTTCAAAATAATAGCAGTTTCATATAAATTTTGTATAATTGACAAAAAAGACTATAAATCTGGAACTTATAACATAATTTATTTTTTGTTATTATATAATACAATATTTTGTAGAAAACAGCATTCACATGGTGCGAGATTTGGCGAATATGGAGGATGATCAAGCACAACAATGCACTTATCTGCTAAAAGCTGCTTCACAGATGGAATATTGCAAGCACAAACTTTTGTCATATTGAATTCATCATACAAAATATGCTTTACTGTTTCTTTGTTAATATTTACCATATCGGCAATCATCCGAATGCTCAGACATCGGTCTTTCCGCACAATTTCATTAATTTTCTGAACGCTCCCTTCAGTTCTTGCAGTCACAGGTCGACCAGGACTTTCATTACCTTCGATCTCTTCCCGACCAACAAAACTGTTTGTGCCATTCAAAAACTTGCGCACGCGACAACATTATCATCAAACATCTTCTTAAATATTTGTAAACATTTCGTTAGCGATTTTATTAATTTGACAAGAAATTTCAGGTTAATTCGCTGCTCGATGTTTATATTAACCATTATCACGGCATTACTACGTAATAGTGCCCTCTACAGTTAAAGTTCGAAAGAAAACTAAAGCAGATAGAGAGACGAAACTACGGGTTGTTGCTTGGGAAGTATCAAGGTCAATGACATTTAAATTATAGCCTCGCCCGGTGCGGCTGCGCGATGGAATTTATTTAATTGCCATACCTTGTACGTCGGAGACGGCCAGATTGCTGGAAACATCCGAACCAGCTTCACACGCCTCCCATGCAAGGTGTCTAAATAACCACGCTTTAATTATTATTAGCAAAATCGAGACAGTCGAAATTCGCAAAGATACAAATCCAACGGGAAACCTGCACATTCCCACTTAATTACTCCTTATACAGAGAGAGCCAAAAGTCATGCATTATATTAAGTACTAAATTATACCGTTACAATATGTAATTATATACAAGTAAAGTAAATAAAAATGAATGCGAAGCTATTTATAATGTTAGCAAATGTGCAGAAACTATTAGCATATGCACTGGCTTCAACTGTAGATTGTTAGAGAGTACTATTATTTTTTAACGTGCATCTCCAGTGGAATGATATTTCAAAGGCGAGGTTATACTTAAACAACGCAAGATGCTCCATGCGGGAAAATTATTGCTAAATTGTCGAATATAATAAAAATAGAGCAATCTTTCTATTACTATTAAGAACACTGTTATTTATTTTATCGTAGCTGTATATGATGTACATATATTTGTGAATTTTTAATATATGCAAATGAGTGCGCTTAGGGTGCTGTTATATAACAAAATTTCGTATATATGTATGTATTGTTGATAAAGTTAGTGATGATTGACTATTATATTTTTTATACACCTTACCTTGACTAAAACGAGAGTCAATATTAATGATGTACGTCAGTAAGAAACCGCATTCAAGAGAGTAATTAATTGATATGTCAGAAAAGTATGATTTAAAATTATACGATGATCATCTACATAGTCTAGTCATAAATACTGTCAATACTTTAGTTTACGTATAAAAAAAGAAACGTCTATCGGACAAAACTAATACATAGATTACAATAGTACAGAAAACAAGCTTTCAAGTAATGTATAATTTGCGTGAAGGATTTTCCTTCTACGTCCATAGAGTTGCAAATACCGGGCATTTCGTCTATAGGGTTACGTACTGTCATGTCTTCGACAACGTTCCATAATTGAATCGAAAGGGTTTAGATCAGAGCTACCAGACGGATAAAATCGGAAGTTTTATAAATTTAGTAACGTTGTTGTCAAATGGGTGTCGAATTCTCTTCAAACGCTTATCCCCTCCCCCGCAATGAAGTTTATCCGAGACTTCACCACAGTTCTCAACACAGTTTAACCGATGTTTTCGACCCAATCTTACAAAAATGAATAGGAGAAAGATATTCATAGGCGATGGCCCACCAAACCAGGTTAGATGACTATGCCGAACCAGTGTCACAATTTAAAGTAAAGCTTTTCTCGTTTCCTTAACAACTTCTTCGTTCTTTCGATTCTTATAGTCTTAAATGTTAATGTTAAAAGGCGGTACTTGCTCCTTCTATAATAATAACAATAATAATAGATATTTATTATCCAACAGTAGTACCTGTACTTACAGGATAATATTAGGTGCGGAACTATGTTCTCGCTGTTTTTCAAGAGATGGCTCCAGTAGTAAGTGCTGGTAGATAGTGACATAACCAAAACGTCATGAACCAAGCTTAGATATATGGTAAACAAACCGCTTTGACACATCAGTGATTTTATTTTTGGGTCATATACTTTGGGTTGTGTGAAAATGTCTGATTTTGTGCCAAATAATCGTCATTTGCGGGAAGTGATGCTTTTCTTCTTTCATTCGAAGAAAACGATGGCTGAAGCACATCGAGAACTCCAAAAAGTTTACGGAGATGCTGCTCTAAGTGAAACAACGTGCCGTGATTGGTTCCGTCGCTTCGAAGACGGTGATTTCGATGTTGACGACCGTCCGCGCGAAGGAAGACCAAAAACCTTCGAAGACAGTGAATTGGAGGCATTGCTCGATGAGGATCCGTGTCAAACGCAAAACGAGCTTGTTTTAGCATTAGGAGTTACCCGCCAAGCCATTTCTCAGCGATTGCATGCGTTTGGAATGATTCAGAAACAAGGAACTTAGGTTCCTTATGATTTGAAGCCAAGAGACATTGAGCGTCGTTTTTTCGCCTGTGAACAACTGCTCCAGCGGCAAAAAAGGGAGGGTTTTCTTCATCGCATCGTTACGGATGATGAAAAATGGATTCATTACAGCAACCCAAAGAGAACAAAATCATGGGGACTGTCCGGTCATGCTCCTACGTCGTCGGTTCGGCCGAATATTCACGCTGCGAAGGTTTTGCTGTGTATTTAGTGGGACCAGGGCGGTGTTATTTATTATGAGCTGTTGAAACTGAACGAAACCGTCACTGGGGAACGGTATCGAACTCAATTGATGCGATTGAGCCGAGCACTGCGCGAAAAGTGGCCACAATACGAGCAGAGGCACGAAAAAGTGATTCTACAGCATGACAACGCTCGGCCTCACGTTGCCAAACCCGTTAAAACCTACTTAGAAACGCTCAAATGGTAGGTGCTACCCCACCCGCCATATTCCCCAGATATTGCGCCGTCCGATTATTACTTGTTCCGTTCGATGGCACATGGTCTGGCTAATCAGCAGTTCCGCTCATATGAAGACATCTCAAAATGGCTTGATTCGTGGATAGCCTCAAGAGACGAACAGTTCTACCGTCACGGTATTCGAGCTCTGCCAGAAAGATGGGAAAAAGTTGTCGCTAGCGTTGGCAATATTTTGAATGATTCATTTGTAAACATTTTTTCACAATAAAGTTGCATTTTCATCAAAAAAACAGCGAGAACTTAGTTGCGCACCTATAGTTCCATAGCGAATTTTACAATGGGGAAAGTTCTATATTTAGTGCGCAGCGTAAAATTAATTAAAATTAATCCTAAAATGAAACGAAAAACTAATATATAGTCCTGAATGTGGCTCTGTGTAAGATATGTGTAAATTACCTTGAACAATTGAACAATTGGACCCCAACATAAACACCATAAATTCTTAAAATTGAAAGAAATGCGTGTGCGTGAATATGTAGATTAAATGATTTAACGGTTTCAAATTGAATATAAATGCTTTTAAAAAAAGCCCAATTAAAAGGTGAGGTAAATTGATTATGTTAACGAATAAGTTAAACTAATTATGCTGTCGATTAATAACAGAATATTCCAATTTAAAACAAAATAAAAGAAAGTGGTGAATACCTAAATTTTATCAAATTAAAAGAGTAAACAAATTTTAAAGTTTATCTAATGTAGGGAAAAAAAGAAAGTAATAGGCAAGATTTTATTATTTAAATTAAGAAATAGGTTGCACCATTTATTAAGAGTGAAATATGTGAAACTTGTGAAATTAATATTATCTAATTATTTACATTATTACTTAATATGCTCTTTAATATATAGTATATAACAGTATACCGGCACAATTACGTAACACAATTTAAATATTAATACTACAATAGAACAGGTACACAGTTAAATAAAATTGAAATATGTATTGAGATACCTGTTTGGCTATCGCCTTATGACGTAATGCCGACTTGGACTTTATAACATATTTATGGTATACAACCAATGGGTCTTTCAATAAAAGGTTTCATTTTGATGTGTAAAAGAAACGAGTATTTTTATGCGAAATCATCGGATATTTATTTAATTGTAAAGAGGAGGGTATGCCATTAATAAGGGAAAACAATATCAGCCAAATGGCCGCCACCGCTACGCTTGCATGACCATATTTTTTTCATGAAATTTTTCATCATCAATTCGTACATTTGCGTCTGTATGTCCTCGATAACTTCACGAATTCCATCTTTGAGGTCTTGAATCGATTGTGGGCTATTGGCATAGACCATATCTTTCACGTAGCCCAAAAGAAAGAAGTCTAAAGATGTTAAATCACAAGATCTCGGTGGCCAATTGTGATAGCCTCTTCGAGAAATCACACGGTCAGGAAACTTTTCACGCAAAAGAGCGATGGTATCGTTACTTGCGTGGTACGTAGCGCTGTCTTGTTGAAATTAAGCGTTGTCCACATCAATATCTTCGAATTCCGGTCATACAAAATCATTTATCATCGTTCGATAGCGCAATCCATTCAGGTCTTCCAGCATCATTTTCGAAAAAGTAAGGTCCAGTGACCCCGCCAGACCAAAAACTTCACCAAACAGTCACACGTTGAGGATGGAGAGGCTTTTCAAAAATAATTCTTGGGTTTTCCGAGCCCCAAATGCGACAATTCTGTTTGTTAACGTAGCCTTCGAGATGGAAATGGGCCTCATTACTCAAGATGGTTTTTCGATGAAATTCCGGATCAGTTTGATGCATTTAAAGAACCCAATCAGCAAAGATACGACGTTGTTGATGGTCGGCAGGCATGAGTTCATGTGTTAACTTAACTTTAAAAGCCTTAAGAGTTAAGTCTTTATGCAAAATACGATGTAATGTCGTTTGCGGAATGCCCAATTCCAAAGATCGACGAGAAATGGATAAACCTGGGTTTTCCTCAAAGCTATGGGCTACAACATCAATATATTGTCAGTTATTCTTGAGTGACGTGCACGAGTTCGATTTTTCTCATCACTAACTTGTCCCAATAGCTCAAACTTTTCCATCAGTTTCAAAATTGCTGGTCGAGAAAGTGCTTCACGACGTCCCAAAAATTCTTAGTTTTACGAACTGTGACCGCGAAATCATTTTTGTAGTGAATTTTAATAATTTTAATGCATTGTTGAAGCGTATATCATTCCATTTTTATTAATGGCGTAGTTTTTTGCTTGTGATCGGTCAAGTAGTCACAGGTAGAGTCATGACAACTGTTAAAATGACGGGCTATTTAAAATGAAATGTCTTATTGGAACATCTTTTATAATAGTTATAATAATTACAAAAGCATAAAATGGCGTTGTTTTAGTAGTCGCCATTATGTTATTCAGTTCATGCGTTGAACAACGTTCTGGAAAAGGGATTCTCCTAATTTTCTCGCGGGCTGTTACCTTCTATTCCACGTTACGGCCCCCTCCTCGCAACTCCTCTCCAGTACTAGCAAACTTTTGTGAATAGACGAACGAACGAACACGTATCCGTATCTGTTCCGTTTTTATACAGTGATTATCCATAATAACATCGATAGCAGTTTATTTAATTAAATATAATGAATCTAGTTCAAAAAATAAAATAACGTGCTTATTAATTCGCTATAAATAATTAAAATAAATGTGTGGCTGCAGTTTTGACCAACTTGGCATTAAAAATTTTTTATTACAAAATGTAAGATATTTACAATTTTCTGACAAATGTGGGAAATTGAACATTTTAGCTATGACATATTTAAAACTTCTTGTAAACCTGACATTATCTGCTTAATAACTGTACTAATTTGATTTGCAGATTGGTTTATTTTTGACTTTCGCAATGGGATCTCGCTTAATATTGGAAATAGTGACTAGATATAAATTTGGGAAAGTTGCTTAATTTTGTGCTTGTTATGGACCTGAAGAGAAAATGAGTCTACAAGAAATAGAGTTCGTGATTTTTCTTTTAAACCAAAATAGTAATTTTCTTCTTTTACTTTCACTACCTTCATTTGATCTCGCAGAGGTAAATTAAATACACATTCTTAGAATCGTCACTCCGTTTCTTTCAGGACATTATCGACTTTCTTATTTCGTTATGAGTGCCTATTTGGTTCTAATTCCATTAGAATGAAATATTTAGCTGATTTCATCCATGTATAATATTAATCACTGAAGGTTGATATACGAGGTCTGATCAAAAAATAACCGTTATTTTCAAATTTCGTGAGTTACGTATGTTCGATTTTCGCATTTTGTTCTGTTATGTTGGTACACATGTCTGTTATATATGTTGGCAATATCAGCCATTTTGGATTGTCAGTTTGTTTTTGACAGATAAAAAGGTTAGTCGTGTTTTGGTGTGCTCTTCGATTTTTTACTATTCGAAAAAAAGGATCAAAGGATATGTATTAAATTTTGCGTTAAAAACGGAATAAAGTGCTCCAAGGCACTTGAAATGTTGACTGTGGCATTCGGCGAGTCCACTTTGTCTCAAAAAAGTGTTTATAAGTGGTACAAGCGCTTTACAGAAGGCCGAGAAAATGCACGCCAAGTTCGATCAAATGTGAAGGTTTTACTCACTATTTTCTTCGATTATAATGGCGTGGTGCATCATGAGTTCTTGCCAACAGGTCGTACGGTTAATAAGGAATACTACAAGGAAGTTATGCAACGTTTGCGTGAAGCAATACGGCTCAAACGATCGGAATTGTGGAAAAAACAATCACCATGATAACGCACCAGCTCACACGTCGATGCTTGTGCGTGAGTTTTTGGCCAAAAACAAAACCGTTATCATGCCTCAACCACCGTATTCACCGGACTTGGCCTCCGCTAACTTTTTCCTCTTCCCAAAACTGAAGACACCGATGAAAGGAAAGCGTTTTGCTACGATTGAGGAGATAAAAGAAAAATCGAAACAGGAGCTGTTGGCGATACCAAAAAGTGCGTTTCAGAAGTGTTTCGAGGATTGGAAAAAACGCTGGCATAAGTGTATTATATCTGAAGGGGATTACTTTGAAGGGGACAAGATAGTTATTGATGAATAAATAAATACTTTTTGAAAAAATTGAAAATAACGGTGATTTTTTGATCAGACCTCGTATAATCCCTTTCCACATTAATTTTCGTGTTCCGTATACGTATTTCGATAGCTAAGTTGTTATCATCTGCAAATAACTAAACAGCGTCGCACCTGGAAAGCTACGGCAAGAATACCTGTACGAAAACACATTCCGCACACGATCTGTACCGTTGAAAGCCAAAACGCACACTGGGGCTTTAGTGATTAAGCTAATCAACCACAGGCTTTATCAAAATTACGAAAGTTTTTGAAGCCAGGAGTTAATTTTGGAAGAATTAAGTTTAGATACGAAAATTTATAATCAAAGTAGTCCAGGAATTTCAAACAAAAAAGGTATGTTACAGTGCTTCGGCACTGCAGGTTCTTAATTGGTTGATGGTGGCAAAAAAAACTACTAGACTGGAGGTAATGATGTAGTGTTTATTACAAATACTAAACATAAACAGTACATATAAATTTATTCGTTGATCTAATGACTAAAACAAATTCCACAAAGAAAAAAAAAAGGAAAAGAATATGTTAAATATTTGATTTATCTTTACAACAAAATTAATAATAGAATTCTACAAGGAAAAGAGCTACCTGGTTCAGATGAATTTCAATTTATAAAAAATTTGAAAAAGTAGAATAATACAAAAAGCTGTTAGTTTATTTATTACCCAGATGTACATAAGTTAATTACTTCGTATGCTAATTCCACCCCAAACCATCAATCTTCTAGTAGGTGTAGTCTCACGTTCTACAGAAAAATACAAAAAAATGCATTTCGCCACTATGTCAGTTTCGTGTACGATCATAAAGAGTCCACAAACACAAACGAGAATTGTTTAGACAAGCGATATTGCTCCACTCTTCATCCCGATTTACCCGTACATTACACCATTTTAATTTAAGGAAACGATGCTGACCAGTGAGGATAGTAGTCGTGTTGGAAAATAGAAAATTAACGAATAAATACGGCGATGTATGGAATGTATTATTATTTTGTGACATATCTGTAAATATTGGGTCTGGGAAAAAGTTCGTGGCGTTTTTCCCGATAGATGGCATTGGTTGCCGATAACTAAAGAACAACAAGTTACAGCGACACCACCGAGGGCTCGTTTTTTAGATGACCTTCCGAACGTTAGATTGAGCGTAGAAACATTGTAATCGGTGCAGTGGTTGGAAAGTTATTCGCACTTGAAAATGGAGAAGAATAATGAGAAATTTCGCTATATTCTGCAATATTATTATGATAAGGGGAAGAACGCTGCGCAGGCTTGTGATAAAATTTGTGCTATGTACGGTGAAGGTACTTTATCGAAATCTGTTGCGCGGAAATGGTTCGCTCGCTTTCGTTCTGGAAATTTCAATGTGAAAGATGAGTCACGCTCCGGTCGTCCAATCACTGAAAAATCTGATGAAATTCTTGAAAAAGTCAAACAAGATAAGCATATCAGCAGTGTCGATATTGGCATGGAGCTAGGCATTGACCACAAAACTGTTTTGAACCATTTACACAAAGCTGGTTACAAAAAAAAGCTTGACGTATGGGTTCCTCATGGGTTGAGCGTGAAAAACATGATGGACCGAATTAACATCTGCGATGCGCTGCTGAAACGGAATGAAATCGAGCCGTTTCTGAAACGTTTAATAACCGGAGATGAAAAATGGATTACGTACCATAATCGGAAGCGTAAAAGATCGTGAATAAAGGATGGTGAGCCGTCACAAGCGTTCGCTAAGCCAACATTGACGCCAAAAAAAGTGATGCTGTGTGTATGGTGGGACTGGAGGGGAATCGTCCACTACGAGCTACTTCCAACTGGTCAGACGATTGATTCTCAACTCTACTGTGCACAACTAGAGAGATTACGCCAGGCGATTGAAAGAAAACGGCCCGAATTGATTAATAGGAAAGGTGTTGTCTTCCATCATGACAACGCCCGACCACACACTTCTTTGATGACCCGTCAAAAATTGAGAGAGTTTGGTTGGGAAGTTTTGATGCACCCACCTTACAGTCCGGATATAGCACCCTCTGACTATCATCTGTTTCGATCTCTGCAGAACTCTCTCAATGGAATTAAGTTGGTTTCAAAAGAAGCCTGTGAAAACTACTTGATTCAGTTTTTCGACCAGAAACCACAGAAGTTTTTCACCGATGGGATCATGGATCTACCAAAAAAATGGCGAAACATTGTCGATAATAATGGAGCATATTCGGTTTAAATGAATTCGTCCACGCGCCATGCGGGGACCAGTTGAATTTTACTGAAAAAACGCCACGAACTTTTTCCCAGACCCAATATTCCTCACAGACCTTGAGTACTGCCCTGATGCCTGAGAGTAGGCAATTTTAATCTTCTATCTTTCCGTTGGGTGGTCCTTTTAAGTCGTCTAGAGCCTTCTTTACTATGTTGTCTACCTTCTTGGGATCTATCTCTCCAACAACGAATAAGCAGCAATATTTTTTCAATGTATCTAATGATTAAGCTAAATGCAATTACCTCCTCATGTAGAGAAACGATACGACCCCTTCTTAAATCGTTTAGCTGGCGGTAATTTGGTTATCTCTGAATTATTGGCACTTTAATGCACTAATTTACAATTATAGACTGTTTCAATCGAATAACCAAACTAAACTGATTCAAAATGAAGAAAGTAAAAACGAATTTATTCGTTAAAAGTCTGCACACAAAGGTTTATTGCTTTCTTGCTACTCCTTTTTAACATCGATTATTTTCAACATACTAAAAATTTATAAATAATATGTATAAAAATATATACTTTTATAGGGTAATCCTTTTACTAGATAATTCGATTTTTTGTCGCATAGTATGTAATAATTTCAAGGAAGTTACAAGATATTTTAAGTTTGAAATACAAATTCATTCATTTAAATGACTTACGAGTAATGCAATTTAATGGCTCGTTAAAATTTAATTTAGAGTCAATAATTGCATTTAAGTTTTTATTCTCTTTATTAATGTTAACAAATTGTCGTCGATCTTATATTGAAGGGCCAATTTATTTAGACTTCCAGAACACACACTCTAACAGCATTTATTTAGTTAAAAAGTAATTTACACTCGTTAGCATTCGCCGTTAATTATTTATTAAGTATTAATTAAATTGTAAAGTACAGTCGTGAATAATATGTGTTAGTCGGAAACAACGTTTCCACAAACGAGGATAGTTTGACAAGTAGTGAGAATGACACATAGGTGACGCTCTAATTGGTAAAACAAATGCACTGTAATTTACATTGACTATTTATATGTTTACATTCCGATATTTAGATAAATCTATTGATCAGTTTATTTTTGACAGCTGGTTGAAAAAGAAGCAACACGGCGTTTTGTTAAAATGGAAAAAGCAGAGTATCGTGCGGTGATTAAATACTTCGTAATTAAGGGTATGAAAGCTACCGAAATAAAAGATGAGTCACGGGAAACATTAGGTAAATCTGCTCCATCATCCGCCACAATAAGTAGATGAGTAAATGAATTTAAACGTGGTAGAACAAGCTGTGTTGATGACGCGCGCTCTGGAGCACCCAAAATCGTGACTTCTAAGGAAATGATTACAAAAATCCATAATATTATTACGCAAGATCGACAACTCAAAGTGAGAGAGATAGCAGACATGGTAAACATTTCAACAGAACGCGTACACCACATTTTAACGAAAGAATTGGACCTTCCAAGCTTTCGGCAAGATGGGTGCCGCGATTGCTTACGACTGATCAAAAGTTCACTCGTTTGCGCATTTCCAATGAGTGTTTGGACCTTTATAAGCGGAATCTGGTTGATTTTTGTAGACAATTTGTTACTTGCGATGAAACTTGGATACACTACAGTACACCCGAAACTAAACAACAGTCGAAACAATGGTTAGAACGTGGTTCTGCACCTCCAAAGAAAGCGAAAACCACTTTATCGGCAAACAAGGTGATGGCACCAATTTTTTGGGATTCAAAGGGCATTTTGCTCATTGATTACCTTTAGAAAGGTGCCATATTAAGCGGACAATATTATGCAGAACTTCTTCAAAAATTAAGTGTTGAGATTCGTGCTAAACGGCCAGGAATGGAAAAGAAAAAGATTCCGTTTCACCAATACAACGCTCCCTCGCATACCAGCACAGTTGAGATGTCCAAAATCCACGAGTTGCATTTCCAATTAGTACCGCATGCGCCTTATTCGCCGGATCTAGCCCCTTCCGACTTTTCCAAAATTAAAAACGGCACTAGGTGGAAAGAAGTTTTCGTCTAACCACGAGCTTATCATCTTCGTAAATGAGTATTTTTCAAGCCTTAAGGAATTTCATTTTAGAGATAGCATAAGGGCATTGGAGCACCGTTGGAATATATCTATTGCTCTTTTAGGAGAATATATTGAAAAATAAAAATTATTTTGTATTTAAAAAATTCGTTTTTCTTTTCCATTCTCACTACTTGTCAAACTACCCTCGTATAACGGGAATTTGGAGTTTCGGTAGCATTTACATATCTATGTCATTAGTAAATTAAATATAAAAGTTGACAAGCAAAAGTAGGAATCCTGCGTCACTATATTATGTGAAGGTGATTTCATTTAAAACCGTGTGCAGAGGCTGCCTGAATTCTTTTTGAAATATGTGAAATAATACACCTAAATAAACCATTTTAGGCACTAACTTCAGCAAAGTTTTCGAGATAAAACAGCATGGCATAATCTATCAGACACTTTACTGATGTTAGTGTGAATGCAACAACTAGAAAACATGTTGAAAATCTATGTGCTCAACTAGGTTTGTACGTATAGAGACGGCTCTTATGAAACTATGCTACTGAGAAATACATTTGGATCGTAAACAGTTAACTCGAAAATTTTTAGAAAATTTAATAGTATGACGTAAGACGATGATTATAAATAAAGGTAAAATCAGGAATGTTTTCCGGAAAATCATTACCGTTTTTTTCGTAAAAAATTACATATTTTTCAAGAAAATGGAAAAATTTATTTCTCAGAAGCATTGGTCATTTGATTCTATACATTTTGCCCATCTTTCAGGCAATTTATGGAAGCCATCCCAAAAAAAATTTTTTTCTTTGAGCAAAACTAGTCGTTGAACCATTTTTTAACTTCTTCAAAATTGACGAAGTGCTGCTCTGCAAGTGCGTATTCCATTGATGCGAAACGGTGAGAGTCGGACGAGGCAAGGTCTGAAGAATACGGCGGGTGCGATATTATGTCCCATCCAAGTGCTTTCAATACTTTCTTGACAGGTTTTGCTGTATGGGACGGCACGTTATCGTACTGTAATATCATTTTACCGTGTCTACGGGCCCATTCTGGACATACTTCTATCAATGCATGGTTCAAATTGATAATTTATTGTTGGTAGCGATCAGTATTAACTGTTTCATCAGGTTTCAACAGCATCACATAGCATTATCTTGCGACTAAATGATTTTTGCGCTTAGGGTTTTCGAAATAAATCCGTTTTTTTATCACCCATCGCTATTCGATGCAGAGATATCTTCCGATCATACCTTTCAAGCAGCATTTCACAGACGATTTTTCGATTTTCCATTTGCTTGTCATTCAATTGATGTGGCACCCATTTTCCCATCTTTTGGATTTTTCCCATTGCTCGTAATTGGTCGCTAATTGTTTCTTGGGCCACATTTAACGCCTCTGTCAATTGTTTTTAAGTTTGGGTTGAATCTTCACCCAATAACTCCTGCAGTTTCGCATCTTCAAACTTTTCCGGTCTACCAGAACGTGCTTTGCCTTGCACATCGAAATCACCACTTATGAATTATCGAAGCCACGCCTCACATGTTTTTATCGTTAGAGCATGCTAACCTTATGTTTCTACTAGCAAACGATGACTTTCAGCGGCTTGTTTCTTTTGATTAAATAAAAAAAGTAATGCGTGCGGCGAATGCACTTTTTCAGACACGGAGCTCGATATTTTCAGAGGTATAAATCTATCACAGTGTTACTTTCGCAAAATAAATACAAGATGTATGGCTTTGAAGCTTGTCAGTAGAATAAACCACCGATGAGTCCACATTCTTTGTGGGCTTATCTCACCCTTTCGATATCGTATCGTGCGTACACTTGTCTTGAACAGTATCGAAAAAGTACGATAAAGTCACAATGAATGATTCTTTTAATATTATTAAGTATATTAAATACTTCATTGTTGGTCAATTTTGTTTCACCTACATAAAGAATTATGTACGAAAAATGCGGATTATTGTTTGTTTCTTCCAAAAACTATCGATCAATTAACAGTCATCTTTTTTAATTTTGAGTATAAAATGTATTGTAAATGTTGTATTTAAATGGGCTGTATTTATTCTGTTTTAAAGTTAAACGAGCCATAGCAACTGTAATTGTCATTTACAAAAACATAAGTTTGTGGTATATCTTGAAAATCAAGTATGTTCTACCTTCAATGGTTACGAAGATATGTAAGATTGAATTGATTTTTTTTTAATATTTTAAAACTAAAACAAACTGAAAATCTGAAAATGCTGTCCAATAATTTTCGAATATCTGACCAACTTGCTAATTTAACCGATCCTACAGTTTGCATCTGAAATACAAGATTTTTTATGAAGTAATGGTAGAAAAATCATGATTTAAGTTATTGTAAACTTATTGGGTAGGAAATCAGTTAATTATGAAGACATCGAACTTAGTATAGTAGTTGAAAATTGTCGTCAAAGGTTTTAGTAAGGTAACATACATTCAATAGTACAGTGGTGAAGATATATATATTCTTATGTATCAACTTTTACAACACCTCTAAGAACTTCACAAATATTTGATTTCCTTTATGATTGTAGCGCAGCCTCCTAGATAATTTTACTAGCCCAACCTCAAAATCGCATCTCATAAATCCAAATAAATTTTAGCATTTGTTATATGGTAAATCGTATTTCTTTTATGTCTACATATGTAAATAACAAAAACTATATTACTATCTTAAGGAAACTTTAATGCAGAGCAGTTGGTAAGATGATAAGTGTTGAAATATTTTATTTAGTAAAATAGAAATCTACAACAAATGTGCAACGATATATATGAGGCATATGCTTCAAGTTTGAAGACGCCACGTTGTTTAGTATTTGTTTGGTAGCCATCGACAGAGAAAGTTTTCGGTGAATTTGTAAAAATGGAGCAAATTGGTCATTGTTACGTGATACAATACTTTTATTTGAAAGATCTCAGCCCAACCGATATAAAAGTCCGCTCCTTCGTTTGCAACAGTGAAATACTGGGTAGCAGAATTTAAACGAGGCCGTACGAGCTGCCAAGAAGAGCATCGCAGTGGTCGAACAAATAAGGTGACGACTCCAAAAATGGTGACGAAAATCCACAAAGCGGTGCTGAATAATCGTCGTCCGAAAGTGCGCGAGCTAGCAGACATAGTAGGCATTTCAAAAAGTGTGGTACATCGTATATTATCTGAAAATTTGGACATGAGAAAGCTGTGTGCAAGATGAGTGCCGCGATTGCTCACACAAAAACAGAGTCGTGAAAATGTTTCAATTGAGTGTTTAGCGAAGTTTCACAGCAAAAAAGCACAATTTTTGCGCCGTTCTATAACCATGGATGAAACATCGATCCATCACTTCACACTCGAGACAAAAGAACAATCAAAACAATGGACTCAAAAGGGAGAATCGGCTCCAAAGAAGGCGAAGATCGTTTCATCTACAGGCAAGGTCATGGCATCGGTTTTTTGGGATGCGCGTGGAATAATTTTCATTGACTATCCTGAAAAAGGAAAAACTATGAACGGCGAGTATTATGCGAACTTATTGCAACGTTTTAGCGAAGAAATCAAGCAAAAAAGGCCGCATTTGGCTAAGAAGAATGTGTTGTTTCATCAAGACAATGCAGCGGCTCACAAAGCCGTTATTTCAATGGCCAAAATTAATGAATTATAGTTTGAATTGCTACCTTATGCACCCTATTCGCCAGATTTAGCCCCCTCGCATTATTTTCTGTTCCCAAACTTGAAAAAATGGCTCAGTGGTCAAAGATTTTCCAACAATGAAGAAGTGATGTCGGCAGGTAATGGCTATTTTAAGGAGCAAGACAGTTCTTATTATAAAAAGGTTATCGAACTTATTGAACATCGCTGGAAAACGTGTATAGAGCTGAAAGGAGATTATGTTGTAAAATAAAAATTTTCAATTTCCAAAATTTTTGTGTTTTCTTTGTTGGGTCGGGTACTTCTGGGACCACCCTCGTATATAATATATTATATAATAAGTTTTAGCTATAATTTAGTTATCTACACCCAAGTTTTTATATTATTATATTATAACTAGCTGCTGTTGAAAGAGAATCGCAAAACATATAAAAATAAACTTATTAAAATTGAATTTTCTTCACACATTCCGAATTTTCCAAGGCCGCCAATTCAAGTTTCTCGATTATTTATTGCAGTCGTCATTTCAGAATTTACTAAATTTATATCTTACATTTGTTATCTCTACTTATTCCATATTTGAATATTTTTTTATTTTACTTTCTGAGTTTTGTCTACCTTACATCATGTGACCGAAATCGTCTTTCTACTCGATTTATTATTGGCTTTAAACTATACTATTTTCAATCTCTATCTAATTCTCTTGCTTATAGTAGTAATTGATAAAGAATGCTAAAAAATATAGTAAATTCAAATGGAGCATTAATATCCGACTTACGAGATATTTGTTGACTGGCATGAATAAGCATGAAAAAAACAAATCTGTAAAATGCAAATTATTTCTAATCAGTATTAATTACATTTAATATTATTGCACGATTTAGTGTTATTTCTAGCACAAAAAAAGAACAAAGTCCATATTTACAAATGTTCATAAGTATATATATAAACACCCTGATATGGAAGTCTATGTTATTTTTACGCGCAGGAACTGAATTAGTAAAACTGTTGATAAGAAACACATCATTTTAATAAACAATGAAAGAATAACATACTTATGAGTAATTTTCCTTCTTTATCTATGTAATATCTTTATATTGACTAGATTTGTTTCATTTGTTTTTTAAAAGTATTTGGAAAATACACAGTCTATCTTAGAGAAAAAGGAACTTTTTTAAAATAAAAACAAAAGCTTACTATTTTGGGAAAATTCATTTATTTTAGTCAAAGTAGTCACCTTCGGCTTCAATACAATGTCTTGCACGGTCAATAACATTATCCTTTCATCGGCAAATGTAGTTTGCGGTGTATGGTTGATGGTTAACATGCCATTTGTAGTTAGAAAATCAGTGATAAGCGTCGAGCGATGTGATGGTGCATTATCATGTAACTAACGCCAGCTACCATTTTTGCGATATTGAGGGCGCACACGGCGAATACGTGCCAAAAGACTAACTAACATAACATAAATGACTAATTAACATAACACCAAGATAATATACAGCATTGACTGTTTGACTAGTTGATACAAACTCTTTGCACACTATGCCTTTCGAATAATAAAAACAAATCAATATTATCTTCACTTTTGACTTCTCTAAACGGCTTTTTTTCGGTCTTTCATTCAGAGCTTTGACGCTTAGTCTCTGGATCATATTGAAAACACCACGTCTTATCGAGAGTTACAATAGAATACCTGAAGTTTTCGTCCTTTTTTGAGTGTGGTACAAACCTTGCACGAATCTTTCTCAGTCCCAAACGCTGCGTCAAAATACGATGAATTGAATCTTTGGAAATATTTAATTCCATTTCCACGTATCAGAATGAGGATTACATTTCGTATTGTTTCTGATAAATTCACGCACAAGTTCGATGTTCCTTTCCGTAATCGCAGTTTTTTTGCATCGGGATGTTCGTGGTCATTTATGTCCGTACGATGGTTTTTAAGTAGTTTATACCACTCATATACATTTGTACATGATAAACACGCAACACCATATACTTTTTTCATCAAATTAAACGTTCCAGTAAGCGATTTACGCAGTTTAAAACAGAATTCGATATTTGCTCTTTGTTTAAAGTACATTTTTCGACCAATGCCAAATATATATTCTTACTTTATGTGCAATTTCTCTGCTTCTAATGATGCAAATATCACGATATTTTGACGTAACATTGGTGAAAGATCTACCTTACTAACGCATATTTTTTTTAATAGATGGCGCTACTAAGAGTTACTATTTTGAAAAAGTTTGGTCCTCTGCGACAGACTGTGCAGAACCTGGCACTCTTATGCGATGACGCCCCAATTAAAAATTTCTCCTTTCTTGCATGCAACAGGCAGTAAAATATCCTCTATTATAATTTAGAGTCCAATTACAGTAGAAGGGTCTGGACCACTTTATGTAGCAGATGGTAGTATGAGGAAGGAACAGTATACGGAACATGCGGTGTTAATCTGTTGTCGTATTTGGACGAAATTGGATTTTGTTTGTCAACTTTTGAACTTATATAAGATGGAGCGCCAAGCTATACTGAGCAACCGATTATAAATTTTCTTTGTAATAAATTCATCTGACTTGAATCCTATTGAAAACATGGCGTTTATTAAAAAAAGTAGTTTATACAAGAAAATATTGAGGAAGCGTGGAAAAGATCTCCTGAAACGAAATAATGTCTTAAATTTTGCATATAAGTAGAATATGTCAAAGCGAACTAATGCAATTAGAATAGCAAAATATGGTCACCCTAAGTATTAACAGATATATATTCATTTTGTACAATATTATATAACCAATAAAGGAATTTCTCATATTACAACTACCGTCAGTCGTCATATTTACTTCTTTTTACCAATGTTAAAAAACTCTAAAAACTTCCAATGACGATTTAGAAATTATTATTAGTTACAACTAGAAAAGAATTTGTTAAATATTCTAACGTTGAATATCACAAAAGTTTACGTGCACGTTATTTTTTCTATAAGATAATTTTCAATTGTAAGCTATAAAGTTATAACAAATTTGGTAAGTCCTCTTCATAGTATCACGTATTTGTGAAAAATAACTGTTTTATACTTTTACATGGACGAGTCGTAAAAGTAAACACATGTCTGATAATTTGCGCGAGTTAGTAGTACTACATATGTTAAAGAAGAAACCCAGGCTAAGTAATCAAATTTATCGAAGAAGCGTATTCTGCAGTGCAGATTGGAAAAAATGTTCACAATGTCCTGAACTACTGAAATTGTAGATGGAATTGGATACTGAAAATAAAGTACAGCGTGTTTCAAAAAGAATATACGTATTACAAAGTATTATTTTAACCAAACTATCGATCGCTGCGCCCCGACTCGGCTATTGGAGAAACGAATACATAATCTAGTTTATTTAATAGCCTCTAGATGTGAGTTGTCTTCTGTTTTTCTTGGTAACCGTTATATGTTTAAAATGGCTACTTCGCAGCAGCAATCATTTTGTGTTCTCGAGTATGCGAAGTGCAATTCCGTGATTGCAGTGCAAAAACGTTTCAGGGTGAGCTACCAAATTGATCCTCCGAATGGCTGGAACATTCGCAGATGGTATCGACAGTTTGTAGATACAGAATGTGTATGTAAAGGAAAGAGTGCTGGCCGCCCTCGTGTTTTTGAAGAAAATGTTGCACGAATTCAAACTGCTTTCCAACGTAATCTTTCAAAAGTAACTCGCCGTGATAGTTGGGAGTTACAAGTGCCTACGAAAACAACGTGTTTTGAGACGCCGGTTGGTTATGAAGTCGTACAAGTTACAGTTGTTAAAAGCTCTGCGTCTTGATGACAAACGGAAACGTGTGGCATTTTGTAACGAGATTCATGATGCTATTGACAATGATAACACTTTCGTACAACGCATCGTGTTCAGTGATGAAGCGACTTTCCATGGTAGTAATCTGGTAAACAAACACAATGTTCGAATTTGGGGTCTACAGCACCCACATGCAGCCATTGAACATGTACGAGATTCGCCTAAAATCAATGTGTTTTGTGCGATATTCCGATCATCTGTTTACGGTCCATTCTTCTTTGATGGAAACACGGTTAACGGTCAGCAGTATCTCGCTATGTTACAAAACTGGTTGTTTGCAAGGCTGCACGAAGACAACTTCATTTTTCAACAAATCGGGGCACCCCCTCACTGGAGTCGCCAAGTGCGTGAATATCTAAATGAAACTCTACCGAACCGTTGGATTGGTCGTCAAGGAGCTAGCGACTTAGCATGTTACATGTAGGCTCCACGATCACCGGATTTGACACCCTGTGATTTCTTCCTGTGGGGTTTCGTTAAAGACAACGTTTATGTACCACGATTCCCACAGAACCTGGAAGAGTTGAAGAACCGGATCCGTACTGCCATAACATCAGTGATGAAGGACATGCTTGCCCGAGTATGGGAGGCATTTGATTATCGATGCGGTATTGTTCGTGTCGCTGATGGAGGACATATTGAACATCTGCAATCTGAACTTGAGAGGTTCGTAAATATGTGTGCAAAGTTTCATATTCGTGTGTCTTAAAGTTTAATAAATATATGCATTCGAAATATGTACATTCTTTTTGAAACACCCTGTACTTTAAGAAAACATAACGAGAAGTTGAAGAAAAGAGGGATATAACGCAAGAGTACATAATCATTTTCTTGAAATTCCCTTTATGTTTTCTTAAAGTACTTTCTTTCCAGTATCAGATTTCATCTGTACGGCTATCCTAAGTGCATTTATCCATGAATTTTTGGACGAAATTTTGAATCTTTGGACTCTAACTTCTCGTTTTAATTTCAACAGTTCAGAATATTTTGATTATTTTCTTTCAATTTGCAAAACTCGCTTTATCGATAAATTTGGCTATTCGATGTAAGGATTATTTTTTTGAGTAGTGTTGTTAACTCGTTTCTTTTGCAACTCATCTTTATAAAAGCATCATATGCTTATTTTTCACAAATACGTGATACTATGAAGATGATTTATCGAATTCGTTCTAAATTTATAAGTTAAAATAGAGATATATCTAAAAATGAAGTGTGTGGAAACTTTTGTGACATTCAATGCTAGAATATTTATCGAATTCTTTTGTAGTAGTAAATAATAGTTTTGATATTGTTATTAGAGATTTTAACGTTGTTAAATGAAATGTTCACATTTCATGATACTTGACGTTCACGGAGTGTACGAACACTTTTGGGAGTTATTGTATACTTCTTAGTAACCTTCCATTTTCTACGACTGGGAAGACATTAAAACGGAAAACTAAATTTTTAAGATTCTAATTTTATGGCTAGGTAATGTATTGGGTTGGCAACTAAGTACTTTCGGTTTTTACTGATAGAGAGCGTTGCTTTATTTTTTGTATAACGTATGTTAGTGCTGTACTTTACTGTTTGTCGCGTGATACTAGTCACATTGACGTAACTTCAGAAGCAAGTAGTGCGTGAGTTTTATTAAAGCTATTAGTTGTGGGTTAATTTTAAATGGAGTGCAGAAACGAACATTTTCGACATATTTTACTATTTTATTTCCGTAAAGGAAAGAAAGCTCCTGCGGCTCACAAAAAATATTTGAAGTTTATGGTGCTAATTGCTTAACAGAGCGCATGTGTCAGACTTGGTATAAAAAATTCCGTTCTGGAGATTTTTCCTTCAAAGATGAGCAACGTTCTGGTCGGCCTACTGAAGTTGATGATGACCAAATCAAAGTCATAATTGAAGAGGATCGTCATATAACTGTTCGAGAGGTTGCGGGGGGGCTACATGTATCGCACACAACAATTGAAAAACATTTAAAATGTCTTGGGCTAGTTAAGAAGCTTGATATTTGGGTACCTCACGAATTGAAAGAAATTCATTTTACACAAAGAATCAACTTTTGCGATATGCACCTTAGACGAAATGAAACCGACCCTTTCTTTAAAAAAATCATCACTGGTGATGAAAAATGGGTCCTGTACAGTAACATAGTTCGAAAACGATCATGGAGCAAACACGATAAACCAGCTCAAACCACATCGAAAGCTGAATTGCATCCAAAAAAGATCATGCTGTCAGTTTGGTGGGATTACAAAGGTGTTGTGTTTTTTGAGCTGCTTCCAAGGAACCAAACGATCAATTCTGATGCTTACTGTCAACAATTAATAAAACTGGATGAAGCAATCAAAGAAAAATGACCAGAATTGTCAAATCGGAAAGGTGTAGTTTTCCACCAAGATAATGCAAGGCCTCACACATCTTTGGCAACTCGTGGGAAACTATTGGAGCTTGGCTGGGAAGTGATGCCACGTCCCCCCATACAGCCCTGATCTAGCACCATCTGATTACGATTTATTTCGAAGTTTGCAGAATTCTTTGAATGATAAAACTTTCACAAATGACGATGACCTTCACTCGCACCTGGTTCAGTTTTTTGCTGATAAGGACCAGAAATTTTATGAGCGCGGAGTCATGCAGCTGAAAGAAAGATGGCAAAAGGTGATTGAGCAAAATGGAAAATATATAATTGATTAAAAACTATTCTTTGTTTAAAAAAAAGTGTTTCATTTTATACTACAAAACCGAAATTACTTAGTTGCCAACCCAATATGTAACCATGGTGTAACCATTTATATTTTGCAATTATTTGGAAATGATTCTATAATACTATTTCTGCAGAAAATGAGAAAATTGTATACATATTGAAAAATATTCATCATAAAAAAATTATAAGTAAAAAGTGTAAAAGGTGTACAATTATTCCTGTTGAATTGAATTTACATGTTGTAAAGTAGTAAAGTGGTTATTAATTAACGTAATTATATATCATTACATTTACTCTCTTAAAAGTAAAATAAAAAATGTCATAGTAATAATTTAGATAACTTGCATTAACTGTCGCGGCTAAATAGCGTAATTGTGAAAAATAAATTGTGAAAACAAAAACATGTACATTGTACTGTAGTACAACGCGCAATTTTCTTTGCGTCAATAACTTCGAAGAAGTGCTAAAAATGACAATAATACAATCAAAACCGTTTCAAACATGATTATATCGATATGTAAATAAAAATGTTTTAAATATTTATCTAAAGTTAGAATTTTCTACTTACGTAATTAGTACCTACTATGTGAAATAATTCCGTATTTATCGCTTTTAAGATAATTTACAGAATAGCATTATGTCGTATATGTATATCTAAAATGTATTTGGTACCAAACAGATATTAAGAAAGCATTCTTTTCATTTATTATCACTGTACTATTTACTCGTCTCTTAGGAAAGTTTTCGTACAGTTCAATAATATTGAAAATCATAAAATATGAACATCCCTATAACGGGTTTTTCATTAAGCGCTTCCTATCTTTAAAATTAAATAAAGCAAAGTGTGTGTGAGATATCCAATTTTCTATGACTCTGGCGCATAAATCAGGATGAATTTGACCGATGGCATGGGGTATGTTGGCATTGAGGGCCGTTGTAGTTTGTAACTTATTCGCATAGACCTGCGACTTAAGAAAACCTTACAAGAAAAAGCCTAATGGGGTCAAATTGTACGATCTCGGTGGCCAGTTCACATCACCTCCACGTGAGATGCCCATGCCCTCAAATCGCCACATGTCGATGGTGTCCCTATCATCTAATTCAGGCTAAAAGAAGTTGGTGATCATCGACCAATAGCGCTCGCTGTTGACGGTGACTGACTAACGTCCTTCTGGACCGATGACGGCGCCAACCCAAAATCCACACCAAATAGTGACTTTTTCGATATGCATTGGACGCTCTTGGATCTCATGTGGATAGGTATCGTCGCAAATTTGACAATTTTGTTTGTTGACGTACCCATTCATCCAGAAATAGACCTCATCGCTGAAGATGATTTTTTGATGAAAATTAGGGTCAGTTTCCAACTGCTCAAGGGCCGATGCAGCGAACACACGTCGTTGTCTATGGTCGTTTATCTTCAGCTCCTGAGTCAGTTGAATTTTGTACGGGTGCAGGCCCAAGTCATGACGCAAAATTCGCCAAGTTGTGGTCAGCGAAAAGCCGAGTTCTTGTGAGAGACGCGAAATCGACTGCCTCGGATTCTCTTGCACACTTTTACGGAGAGCGGCGATGTTTTTGGCAGAAATTGCGTTTCGTCGTCGTACTGGTGTTGGTTCATTGTTTACTGAACCAGTGGATACAAATTTATCCACCACGCTGCGAATAGTCCTCTTAGTAGGATGAAGCGCGCGGAATGTTGTTCGAACAGAACACCCATTTTAATAAAACAATTTTATCATTTGCACGTGTAGTTGAACGCTGTATCCGTCCATGTTGATTTGACAAAACAGACTGAATAAATGATGACAGTCAATTCGACAGATATAGCTTTAATAATATGACCGCTATCAAGTGTCAAAGTTCGGAGGTCTCTATTCCGTCCCGTTACAATAATGTGTAGATGATTGGAACAGAATGTTTGTAGACTCCATTACAATTATTAAAACATTCGTATTACAGAATTTGCAATGTTATCCGTAAATGTTATCTATAATTAAACGTGAGGCTTATTTATAGTTATACATTATATGTATAGTTATAAATAAGCCTCACGTTGGATTCCAAATATTATATATTTTGATATTAATTTTGATATTTGTATGTGTTAATATGTGTTTTGATTTGACTGTGATAAAATAAAATATAATTTATAAATATATAATTAAAATGAATTGATATTTACTTTTGTCTTATATATATACGTATTCTTAGGATTTTGAGTCGTTCATCGCTTTGATGAGATATAGATTAATAATAAAGATATAAAAAATCGAATTATTTACCGACTTCAGCATTTAATAAATCCAATTTAGAGAGAATTAAAAATAAATTTTATATATGTTCCATTTTATCTACAAATCTTACGTATAGTGTCTTTAATATGATATATTGAAACTTTATTAATTGACTAAATAAAAGATTAAGAATTAAGTTAATAGATTGAATTTCTTTGTACTTTACTAACTGTTATGTTAATTTTACTAAACTTGTTCATATAAAAGATTTCAAATTTTACATTAACTGTTTATTGTAAATCAAAATAAATAAAAACTTTCTATTATTTAACAATTAAGACAATTCTTACTATTTACTATTAGGTGCGCAACTAAGTTCTCGCTGTTTTTCAAGAGATGGCTCCAGTAGTAAGCGCTGGTCGACTGTGACATAAACAAAACGCCATGAACCAAGCTTAGACATATTGTAAACAAACCGCTTTGACACATTAGTGATTTTGCTTTTGCGTCATATATTTTTGGTTGTGCGAAAATGTCTGATTTTGTGCCAAATAATCGTCATTTGCGGGAAGTGTTGCTTTTCTTCTTTCATTCGAAGAAAACGACGGCTGAAGCGCATCGAGAACTCCAAAACGTTTACGGAGATGCTGCTCTAAGTGAAACAACGTGCCGTGATTGGTTTTGTCGCTTCAAGACGGTGAATTCGATGTTGACGACCGTTCGCGCGAAGGAAGACCAAAAACCTTCGAAGACGCTGCATTGGAGGCATTGCTCGATGAGGATCCTTGTCAAACGCAAAAAGAGCTTGGGAGAACTTGGGTTCCTTATGATTTGAAGCCAAGAGACGTTGAGCGTCGTTTTTTTCGCCTGTGAACAACTGTTCCAGCGGCAAAAAAGGAAGGGTTTTCTTCACCGCATCGTTACGGATGATGAAAAATGGATTCATTACAGCAACCCAAAGAGAACAAAATCATGGGGACTGCCCAGTCATGCTTCTACGTCGTCAGTTCGGTCGAATATTCACGCTGCGAAGGTTTTGTTGTGTATTTGATGGGACCAGGGCGGTGTTATTTATTATGACCTGTTGAAACCGAACGAAACCATCACTGGGGAACGCTATCGAACTCAGTTGAGGCGATTGAGCCGAGCACTGCGCGAAAAGCGGCCACAATACGAGCAGAGGCACGAAAAAGTGATTCTACAGCATGACAACGCTCGGCCTCACGTTGCCAAAACCGTTAAAACCTACTTAGAAACGCTCAAGTGGGAGGTCCTACCCCACCCGACATATTACCCAGATATTGCGCCGTCCGATTATTACTTGTTCCGTTCGATGGCACATGGTCTGGCTAATCAGCAGTTCCGCTCATAGGAAGACATCTCAAAATGGCTTGATTCGTGGATAGCCTCAAGAGACGAACAGTTCTACCGTCACGGTATTCGAGCTCTGCCAGAAAGATGGGAAAAAGTTGTCGCTAGCGTTGGCAATATTTTGAATGATTCATTTGTAAACATATTTTCACAATAAAGTTGCATTTTCATCAAAAAAACAGCGAGAACTTAGTTGCGCACCTAATACTAAACTTTAAATTAAAAACGCTTATAATTGTACAACTCAACAATTAAATATCTTTTTAGTGATTTAAATATTCAAATTTATTTTTTCTAATTTTTAACTTTGGTCAATTTTATATTAATTTATTTAATTAATTTTCGATACCTTATTTCCAAATTTTAAAAAAATGTTTAGCATTTTACATTCAAAGAACGTATTTCTCAATCCTCCTGGTCCTCTTGCTTCCTAGATCGTTTTTCTCAGCTTCAAGTTCTGTATCTTCTATATTTTTAGCTTCAGCACCAAATCGTACACGCGTTTTAACTATTTTAATATTTATTTACAGTCTTGATAACATATTTTTCAGTTTTTATATTGTTGTATTTATTGCTATTTATGTATTATAATTCTCTTTAAAATAGTTTAATTCCTTTAAATAACTTTAATATCACTTATTTATATCGTTCTGCTGGAATAGAAAATATAGTTATTACTTCACTTTTAAATATCGTCGCAAATACTTATGTATTTTTTCAAAAAACCGTTCACTTTTAAAGTATCTCGATTGATCATAATTTCCTATTTCTTTTATTCCCGTAAAATATATACCGGTGTTATTATAACCTAATTTTTTTCCCATTATAAATCCAACTTTTCTTATTGTTATCTATAACAGTAATATTAATTTGAAATCTTTGCATTATCAATTTCGTCATTATTTCCTATGTTACACATAATGTTATCTATTACAATCTTACCCTTTTCATTACTCTATTTTAATTGTATGTTTTTATCCATATAAACCCATTATAAATGTTCTGTATCTTAATTTTCTTTAATAAAGGAACTTGTATTAAACTTTAAATATTCCTTTCCATTAAATTTATAGATTTTAATTATTCTTACTGTGATTATTTTAAAATTTATAATATTATCTAAAATCTTTTGACATTTTCTTCCGATCCGTACTTCTATCCAATGTTAATTTAACTTGTATTAATTGAAATTTATATTCTTTTAGGTTTAATGTATACTATGAACAATTTAACAAGAATTATCAACAGTCTCAAATAATATAAAGTTTTTATTTATTTTTATATTATATCGACACAAAGAAATATGTTTTTACATTTGTTAAAAGTCTATGTATCCTTTGTTATATTATCACAAGTGTTCAGAATTAAATAGAATAATACTTGATATATTTATTTAACATATATAAAACTCTAGTACTACAGAGTGTTCTTAAATTTCGTCACTTATAATTTTGCATACTTTATATGCCAGTTACAATTCTTCTCATAAAAAGTCTTGTTATTATAATATTAAAATAACATTATAAAGGGTTTTCCAATAAGGACTTGACAACTTTTTTTCAAAATAAAATGCAGACCATTTGAGATATTTCAAAAACTTTATTATCGGGTTGAAGTACAATCAAAACATTTATGAATGGAACTCGACTTCGTTCATATGGCCACCGCGGGCACGTTTGCAGCGGTCGATTCGTTGGACCCAATTTTCGATAACTCGGCCACACAATTCGACCGAAACGGCTGCTATTTTGCGTTCAATGTTGGTTCTGAGCTCTTCCAACGTTGTCGGCTTGTTGGCATAGACCAATAACTTGACATAGCCCCAAAGAAAAAAGTCTAGAGGCGTTAAATCGCATGAACGAGGCGGCCAATCGACTGGTCCATTTCTTGAGATAACACGCTCATCAAACTTATTCTTCAATAAATCGATTGTAACGTGTGCTGTGTGGCTTGTGGCACCGTCCTGCTGAAACCACATGTTGTCCAAGTCCATATCTTCCAATTCGGGCCAAAAATAATCGGTAACCGTGGCGCGATAACGATTACCATTCACAGTAACGTGACGATCATTATCGTCGACGAAAAAATATGGTCCTATGACGCCGCCGGCATGCAAACCGCACCAAATAGTTATGGACGAAGTGGTGTTTCATGAAGCACATGTGGATTTTCACCCGACCAATAACGCATATTTTGCTTATTGACTAACCCATTGAGCCAAAAATGAGCTTCATCACTGAAAATGATTTTGCGATGAAATTCATCATCTTGGCGCATCTTTTACAGAGCCCAATCGGAGATCCAAGATCCTTACGCAAAATTCGCCATAAAGTGGTCTGGGCGATGCCCAACTCTTGAGAACGCCGTGGAATTGACTGATTTGGATCATTTGCTACGGACGTTTCAACGGCAGCGATATTTTCGACACTTCGACCAACCCGTTGTCTCACTGGCACGGCAACATCACACAACGAATATGTGGACTCAAATTTTTGCACTAAACTTGTTACTGCCAGTCTACTAGGGCGAGAGTTACGACCGAAAATCGGAGTTAACGCTCTTAAAGTAGCGGTCACCGACTCCGAAATTCTGTAGTAAATTTTTATAATTTGCAGACGTTCGTTCATGTACTTTACCATGATGAAAATGTTAAGTTTACTGAATAAATTGACAGTGACAGTTCGATGATTAGTGAAAGTGTGCGTTCACAAATTGAATTAAAAGTTGTCAAGTCCCTATTGGAAAATCCTTGCAAAAACCATGTATATACTGTTTCTCGTATTCCAGGAGATTTTGCTTACGCATAATTTTTCGCTTTCATGGACCTTTTATTGTCCGCAAAATATACTGTAGGATTTCAACATTTTTCTTTTTTACATCGCCAATTGTTGATTTGCCAATATTGAAACATTTACTCATTGAACTGTATTGCAACGTTCAACTAAATTGGATAATTGTATACTTTTCATTCAAGGGGAGAGTACCATGTTCTCTCTTTGGTGCCATTTTTAATACTAGAAAACGCGATGGTCTAAAAACAGCTGGCGGAAGTTCCATCGATTATTAAATACAAGCTGACACTAATGCTACTGAAACTATTGCAATGGTATTGTCTTCTTCTCATGAATAACACAATGAAGAATGAAGATATCGCCAACTAGGCTAGTACATTACTAGTAAAAAGATAGAAATCTACTTCTCCATTATCAAATGAGAAAAACAGATTCTAAATGCATGAAAACGCTCTCCAACACTGTGACGAATATATTGTTTATGCACTTGCCCGCTTGTTTGCGGGCAACTGCATGTAGATCTGGACTGTGCTTAAATTTATGTGAGATTGTGTGACTTAGTAGTACCAAGAGAGTAACAGTAGTCTGTGTCCAAGTAGACAAACGCTACAGGACTAACTAAGAAGTGAACGAACTAGTGCGATGTCGATGCCTTTCATAGAACGGGTGTCATGGTAAAGGGACAGATCCCGGGAGAGGTGGAAAAAATTCCCAGATTAAAGACAGGGAAAACAGTTCCTTAGGGAACGATGGCCTAAATTTACAAAGCGCCCACTGAGTAGGGACAAAAAGTATGTCAGGATGATGATAGGTTTAGCAGAGCACTGTAAGTCCAACAAACATATGAACAATATGAACTTGACACAAGAAACCATGTGTAGATCCTGCCAAATAGAAGTTAAAACAGCGATATACCTACTATGGTAATCCGTAAGCATTGCAAGAACACGGTCTCTGCAATTGGGGATTGAATATTTTAAAGCGGAAATATCTGTAACAAAAAAGGCGCTCTCAAAGCTGCTAAGTTTTGTTATAAATAAAAGGCTGGAGAAAATACTCTAGACTAAAATGGCATAATAGAACTAAAAAGATCGCAGTACAATAAACTAACACCATTAATCAAATAAAGTTAATATAACCCCTTTCCATCATAATTTTCGTATTCTATATAGGTATTTCGATAACTAAGTTGTCATTCTCAGCGGATAATTGGTAATAATATTTAATCCATGTGTCTTTGGCTCTCGAGGGTGTTATTTTAGTAAGGATTTCGTGTCTCTGTGCGGATTTGGCCGTGGTTTTAGGTGCGACACTCTCATTAATTATCTGCGATGATGACAACTTAGTTGTCGAAATACGTAAAGAGAATAAGAAAATTATTGTCTAAAGAGGTCGTATTAACCTTATTGGATTAGTCTAATCTATCACAGTTTCCATCCAAATTTACCCCTAACTAAATCCAGGTGTTTATATTTTCAGCAATATTATCACTAGTGTTACGAAAGAATTTATTAAGTTTTTCTGCAGCTAGCTTAACATTTACACTACCTTTCTTAATTTTAAATTATTATTATTTATGAATTTTTACATAATTTGTACTTACTTTATGGATTATTCAATATGTACTTGCAAATCTGTTCGCAATATCTGTTTGTTACTTGAATGCTTTTTTTTGCCTTTTATACAGTTTGTAATATTTTTAGTTTTTAATTACTTTAAATATTGTTTTCAAACTATTTAGTATATTTTTTAATTCGTTTATTATTTTCTTGACATCTAAGTAATTGCACCATTTCTTTTTTTTTAGTTTTTAGTAGTAATACTGCTTCCAAATCCAAAAAAGAATACTGAAAAACACAAAATTATATATTCTGGATGTTAGGATATATGGCATTCTTTTCTAGGTTAGATCAGTATAAGTATCCATAGTTTTCCTATTCTAAAAACAAGTAACATACTAAGGTCTCTGTGAAGTCTAATATCAGACGAGCCCTGTACAGCTATTTTAGAAAGAAAGAATATTTGCTAAGATCCCGTTTTATATTCTGCAAATATTAAAATACACACGTTTCAAATAAATAATGAATATCTTTCATACGCCGTCTCTTGCAGGGAAGAGTTCAATGACCCGTTTTTACCGTTTAAAGTTGACCAAAACACAGTTTACTAGGCATTAAAGAAATATTTACCATCAAATTGAAAGTAGTCAACGTGGATTAATTTGTAAAGTAGGTTAAGAATCCGTTAATTACGAGAGATTGTTATACTACAGATTTTTTTTTTAATATATGACAAAATGAGATTATGATATTTTATATAATTTTGATAATATAATGTTATAGTGTCGATATACATTTTTATTATTAAAGAAAAGGTTGTATTCTGACTAAGTCGATTTGTTTTTGTATTTTCTAAAATGAACAGCAGGCAATAAAAATTATTTGGTGTTGTGATAACAAGTAATAAACAGGGTTTTCTCTCAAGGTTATCGACTGTCCAGATTGGCTGGATTCAGCATAATAACTTTACACTTTCTTCTGTCTGCGGCTAATCTCTTCATTTGTCCGTTTCGTGTTTTACGTTCTTATATTCCAAGTTCTTATTACACTTAAGATTGTGCTTTCTTTGGTTGTCGTCCCTCGGAAATTCGAATGGAGAACTGTTTTACTTTCGGAACCTTTCGCTTTTGAAAACGCAATTCTATCCGTGTTGACTTCTAGGAATACTTTTAGATTTCTACAGTGGTTTTTTGTTACCTTCCGTGCCATCATCGTATGTACATGAATAAATAATTAACTTATACAAATTTTAGTTCAAACATTTCTCAAGAGAACTTAGAGACATATTGTGTTGATTCGGCTTTTACTTGATGAAAATTCATAAATACAGAAAGTGTTTCAAGTGTTTATTTTTAATTGATGTACTTAAAAAATGTAGTAATTTAATATATTATAAAATTGACATAAACAACTCTCTCTTATTAAACCTGTTTAGAGAATAAAATGTTTCATAGTCCAGCAGAACGTGTTTTCCCGACACTTCTAACTTAGTGTTATTTCTGGTTTACTACTGTACTGTAAAAAAGAAAAGGTATCTTTCTCTTAGAGTTTCTACACTTTACAATTAGCCAACTTTAGACATCTGAAGGTGTCACTATGTGGACAAATACTTGTTATGTACATTAATTAAAAATAAAATTAGGGAAAATTTTAAAACTCTCTGTATTTATTAATTTAGGTACACTTAATGTTAAGAATACTATAATATTTAGACGTCATAGGTAAAGTTGAAAATTAAAATAAATTCCTGTTTGTTGCAAATTAAAAATGTAAATTAGATATATTTCTAAAGGTTATAGCTATCAGATTTCATATGGCTAACGGCAAAAGCGCCGAATCGATATTCATCGATGGTTTTGCCTTATAAAGAGTGTTTCAAATTGCGCGTTTTTTTTATGAATAAATAAAATATAGATGGCACACTGAATTTGTCTCGGTATATGGGCATTTAAAAAGTGTGATGTATGACATTTATAAAAACGGCTTCATACACGGTACAACAACGCGTTCAAATTGTTGAATTATTTTATGAAAATCAGCGTTCTGTGAAAAGAAAGAAAATTACGTAAATTTTATGGTTTACATAATCGTCCATCTGAAAGCACTATAGGTCGAATTATTCAAAAATTTCAAAACGCCGGTTCCGTGGAAGATCAAAAAAGAGAAAAATACAGTCGTAGTGGTCGTTCATAAGAAAATATTGGTTTGGTTTGCGAAAGTGTTGCAGAAGATCCTGAAATGTCCATTAGGCAACGTTCGAAACAACTTGGACTTGGTGGATCAACAACATGGCGTATTTTACAAGGATTTAGCTCTGAAGGCATATAAGGTTCAAATAACACAGGAACTGAAGCCATTAGATCATTTAAAATGTCGTTCATTTGTTAATTTCATCAATGAACAACCAGCTGATTTTGCTCAAAAAATTATAATTTCCGATGAAGCACAATTTGAGCTTGGTGGCTATGTTAATTGACGTATCTGGGGTGAGGAAAATCAACGAATTATTCATGAGAAACCTATTCATCCTAAACGAGTTACTGTTTGGTGTGCATTATGATCAGGTGGTGTAACTGGACCTTACTTCTTTGAAAGTGCTAGTGATGAAGCTGTAACTGTCAATGGTGATCGATTTCGTCGGATGATTTTGTGGCCTGAATTAATGAATATTGATCTAGAGGATATGTAGTTCCAACAGGGTGTCGCTACACCTCACTTTGCACACGAATCAATTGATTTATTGAGAAAAATTTCCTGGACGTGTAATCTCAAGAAACGGTGATGTTAATTGGCCACCAAGATCATGCAACACCGTTAGACTATTTTCTTTGGGGTTATGTGAAAAGTCAGATTTATAAAAGTAATCCACAATCAATTCCTGTTTCGAAAGATAAAATTATTCGTGTCATTGGTGAGATAGAGCCTCAATTATGTCAAAATGTCATTGAAAATTTTAACAAAAAGTGGAAGTCTGTGGAGATGCAAGAGGAGGCTATTTGGCAGATATTAGTTTTCTCATATAAATGTCATAACTGATACTTCAATTATCAATAAAAAGTTTCTAAAAGTGAATGCAAATTATGTGTTTTATTTATTCTTTAAAAAAACCGCGAAATTTGAAACACCCTTTACTTTATCACAATTTATTCATTATATTATGTTCAGCTCTCGACTGTTATTACCGGTGATTCTATAAATATTAATATTAGGGATCTAATTGAGAAGCAGTTGGAAACCGAAGAATAAAAGTACACTGAGAAAAATGGAATTTTTTAATTCAGCTAACTATTGAATGACATATTTCCATAAGTTGAATTAATATTTAAAAACGTAAAATTATTTTATTTGCGTGAAAAAACTATAAATATTTACTGAACTAAATTATGATTAGATCGGTCACATTTGTCGGCACGTCAGGTTCGTAATAAGTAGGTACTGAATATTTACGGTGACCGCCGATGCATGACTATTTGCATTAGTTTCTTTTGATTCTGGGTGTAAGGTAGTTGATTTTCTTGGCGTTGTGTTCTTTTACTTTTTATGAACATATAATTATATCGAAAGTCTGCAAGAGTAGAAAATGTTAATTGGTTGACAATAAAAAAGCATATCGGTGAATTTTCTGATTTTTGTTATATATTTAATAATAAATAAAAAAAGGAACATGCCACTGATAGATCAATTTATGTTCGATTTACTGTTCATGCTTCTTGCTTGTGATTTGTTACTTCGCCTACTATTACTGGATAAAGTATTGTTTTGACACTTCTGGAATAAATACATTCCAACCAGAAGCTAGCATCTTCAAAGCTGAAGTAAAAGATAAATAGTTGTGGGTATGTATTCACGAAACGACAGGTCGAAAAAATTCTTCGTACATGCTATAGTACCTGTACTCCTCTTAAAGTGACATTACTGATCTTATTAGCTACCAAAAATTAGAAAAATGCAATAACAAAGTTGGTTACGTTACAAAAATTTAAACTTTCGACTAATTAGTTGTTGCAGTTTATGAGCGATAGTACCGCGATAATGCGTTCTGTAGGTTGTTCTTTTAAAGAAGACTGCGACTTACTTGCGACGTGTAAAATTCATGATTTATACCAGGTGTACCGGAAAGTTATTATCGGTCTTTTCGTAAAAATAACTACATAATTTTCAAGAAAATCGAAAAATCTATTTATTCAAAGTATTGACCATTTGATTCTACACATCTTGTCCATCTTTCAGGCAATTTATGGATGCCATTCCAAAAAAAAGCTGTTTGTCCTTCGATCAAAACCATTCAACGAGCCATTTTCTAACTTCTTCGAAATTAGCGAAGTGCTGCTCTGCAAACGGGCGTCCCATGGTGATAGTCGGACAGGTCAAGTTCTGGAGAGTATGGCAGGTGCATTATTATGTCTCATCCAAGTGCCTTCAGCGCCTTCTTGACCATAAGCAGCATTTCACAGACGATTTTTCGATTTTCCGTTTGTCCGTCATTCACTTGATGTGGCACCCATTTCTTCATCTTTTGAATTTTCCTTAGTGCTCGTAATCGGTCTCTAATCGTTTCTTGGTCCACATCTAATGTTTCTGCCAATTGTTTTTGAGTTTGAGTTGGGTCTTCATCTAATAACTCCTGCAGTTTCGCATATTCAAACTTTTTCGGTCTACGGGAATGTTCTTTGTCTTGCACATCGAAATCACCATTTTTAAATTGTCGAAAGCACGCTTCACATGTTCTAATGTTAGGAGCATGCTCACCTTAAGTTTCTACCAGCAAACGATGACCTTCTGCGGCTTTTTTCTTTTGATCAAATAAGAAAAGGAATTCGTGCTGCAAATGCACTTTTTCAGGCCCGAAACTCGACATTTTCTAAGAAGTATAAATCTATGACAGTGTTACTTTCGCGAAATATAACACGGCTTTGAAACTTGATGAGTGTAGAATAAAATGACATATGCGTCGAATCATAACATCGCATATCTAAGCCTGGCGACATTTGTTAGAAAAACCAGTAATGACTTTCCGGTACACCTGTTACGTTTGTGGCACAAAATATTCGAAAATAATTTCCAGAGGTGGGTGCATTAATAGCAAATACTAAAAAAGTGCTTCACAGGTAATACCTCGACTATCTCAAATTACCGGTGAATTCTTACACGTTCTGGAATATGGTGGAGGGCGTCCTTTCTTTAAGAAGTTTTTAAATATTGCAGTAGATCAAATTGTTATCAATAAGATTTTCGTGTTTGTCGCGGAAAATATTTGCTCGAGTTTCTTTTTCTAAGAGATTCCATTGCTACAACCGCGACCCAAGCAATTCTGCTTATGAATTTGATAGATTTAAATTCTGTATCAAGTCATTTACTTTTCAAATGACGCTTTTTGGGGGTTTTCGAGCTAACACTATTGTGTACATAACTATGTTTTCTTTACTTACCCTGGTGAATCCTGCTGTTTTATTAACGCAAAAATAGCAATCTTTAAGATGGTTCTTTTGTTTCTTTCAGCGCATAGAAATAGTTAAATGTAAAGTCGGCGTCCAGATCACTAAAATATCTGCGGCGTGTAATATATATTACATGTGGAACTCGCGGTTTGTCTTGATATTTGACAATCATATCGAAATAAAGTTTATAGATTCGACAAATACTTGGACTTGACTTTTCATTCTTATTTAATGGAGTAAATTTATCGCGCATATAAGAATTATTTGGGTTACTTGCATGATTTTGTCTATAAATAACTACATAAGAAAAAATATTAATACAATTTCGATACTTTTCCTTTATTAAAGACTTACTGGACTCACCTTCATGTCTCTATGCTGCGCCATTGCAGTTAAAGTCGCATCTTTTGTAAGTGTAGCAACCTACAATAATGCAAACTTGTTGCTCCTTGAGTGAACGAGTCACATACTATTTAATTGTGTCAATTACTCATTTAGAATTAAAACATTATTGGCTAGTGTACTTAATGAAACAGAAACAGACTTTTCAAATAGACAAGGCAGATAATATGATTATTTAAAGACAAAGGTTATTCTCAAACAATAGCTTTCTACGAATTCTAAAAAACCTAATCCGACTAACTTTTAGTTTCACCATTATTATATACAGCCAGTGCACCATTGATGGTTTCAATCCCATGTCTTCTCAAACATGCATGACTACCATGATAATAGTCTCTATCTTCAACAATAATCTGTCAATATGTTGATTCCAGGCAAGTCTCGAGTCCAAAGTTACCCAGAGATACTTTACCTCCCCGAAATTGTCAATTCCGATCTCTCTACTTTCCTTCAGCATGTGAAGGGAACTATGGCCGTTTTATGTGGACTAATTTTCAAGCCTTAATTCTTCAACCATGGTCTTGCCAAATTCAGGACCTGTTGCATTTCATTCCTAACTGTACTGTTGAATGTTTCCTATGGTAACTTAGTTATCTACATATACCAGGGCATAATGCCCTTCATTCTTAAGAAACATAATCGGTTCTTCTATGACAAGGTTCTATAAAAAGATGAATAATGTTCCCCTCCGAGGACAACTTCGCAACCCGGAACGAAACAGTATCTCCCCACAAGTAAGGTCTGTATTATTCGATTTTTTAACATGACATTTATCCATCTTAAACAAATTCGATTGACTCCCCTTGAAATTCATGAAATAGAATATATTTTTATTTTAAATGGATATTTACGCTTAATTTATGAACAATATTTTTCTTTTAAACGTGTGATACGTAAATTTTAATTTGATTTTCTATTAATCTTAATGTTTTGTTTACAAATTAGTAGTTTTATTTATATAAATGTTCGTGATGTCGGTTGTTAACCCGAAAAATTTAAACAAATGGAAGTTCTTAGATAAGTTAAAAATATTGTACTGCCGAAAGTATTATATATAACTTATTGACATAGGTCACATAAATATATTTAAATAAATTTACCTTTTTCATATTAACATTTTTAAAATTCTCAATGGAAATATGATTAATCAATGCAAGAGAAATTAAAAACGAAATAAATAAATTTGAGTATTTTTATATACGTACGTGGAATGTCTTTCAAGTTTTGCATAATGGTACATAAAGGACGCCACTAATCAAATGTCAGTACTAAAAATTAACCTCCAACTTTAGTTAAACTAAATTCAAAGTTTCAGTGCGATACGTGTAGTGTTGCAGTTATAACGAACTGTTAAAGTAGACAAGTTAGTTGAAAAATGGAATTAAACCGAGAACATTTAGCGGAATAATTTTTTATAATTTTCGAAGAAAATTATCTCAACAAGGATGCCTCGCCGAGTTGGTATCTGTTTTCGGCAAACCACACCAGTCAACAATTTCTCGTTGGCATGGAGAGTTCAAACGTGGATGGATTAATCTTAGCGACGATCCAAGAACAGGTTCACCAAAAATGGCAGTCGCTCAGGAAAACTCCAGTATTGCGCGCAAGATCAACAACGAAGATCGACATGGACATATGGCCAGATTGAAGCATTATTGGAAATTTCAAAAACCTCAATTCAAAAACTTTTGCATAAAGAATTGTGTGTAAAAAAATTGTTTTCCCTTGGATACCTCATCTGTCGACCGATAAACAGAAAGTCTAGATCGCTTCAACGCCGAAAACTCTAAAAATGTGTACAACGTTGTCAGTGGTGATGAATCCTGGATTTACTCATACGAACTAGAAAATAGTCGCCAGTCGTCTATTTGGGTGTTCCGCTTTAACACCGGAAACTCTAAAAACGTGTACAACGTTGTCAGTAGTGATAAATCTTGGATTTACTCATACGAGCCAGAAAATAAACCACAGTCGTATGTTTGGGTGTTCCATGGTTGAGAAAAGCTGATAAAAGTCATCCGTTCACGAACTGTCTCCAAAGAGATGGTCACGATATTTGTCTCGAAAGTAGGTCATGTAGCAACAATTTCTCTACAAGATCAAAGAACTGTTACTGCCGTTTGGCATACAACCATTTGATTGCCGCAAGTCATCGCTGAGCTTCGAAAAACCAACACCGAACGACGAATCATCCTCCACCAAGGCAATGCAGGTTCGCATACAGCACGTAAGACAATTGAATTTTAACGCAACAAAACGTCGAATTATTGGACCATCCTCTGTACGGTCTGGACCAAAGTCTCAATGATTTCTTTACCTTTCCGAAAATCAAGAACAGACTGCGTAGTCAAAAGTTCCAGTTGTTAGAAAGAGCAGTCGATACCTTCAAAAACGCAATTTTAATTGTACCAACAAACGAGTGGAACAACCGCTTCCAGAGTTGGTTCGAGCGTATGCAAAAGTGCATTAATCCATGTGGAGAATACTTCGAAAAACAATCAAGTGTTTAAAAGCTACTTACTGCTTTATTCCAGTTTTATATGCAAAACTTAAAAGACAACCCACGTATACATAAGTTTTTACAAATGTCTAAAAATATTTTACACGGCTTTTGTTATACAAAAAATAAGTGGATTTGCACTGCAAAACGCAACTTGTTTGGTCAGTATTGTGTAATCGTACAAACATATTACACTAAGCCCGTATTTTTATAAATCTCAAATTTGCATATCTGTAATTTTGATATCTATATGAACCCGATGAGTCAAGTTTGTACTTTAACCAATAGTTCGTTTAAATCTACTCAGTATAATGTTCATCGTAGTCCATGTATGTATATAAAATAAATAACACAACTTTCGCGGTCATTTCTACGAAGCTGTTCGCTCTCATTCTTCATTAGTTTTGATGCTATTACGATAAATAGTTAATAAAATAGCGCTAGACAATGGAAGTGGTTTTGCATGAAGTAAGTCACGAATCGAATAATTATAACAGTGTTAACAAAGTGAAAAGTAATGCCACAGATAATGAGAGTGAAAATGTATATACGTCTGTACACAAAGACACGGAAAAAGCAAAGTTTTGTCAAGATGCGACACCAAGTAAGGACACGTTTGATGGACTATTAGGTGCAGAAGCCGTTAACATAGTTTTCGAAGATATTACGTTTATGGCTCCAATGGGATTTAGAAAAGGTAACTTTAATGCGCAGGTAGGAAAGTATGTAATGTAATATAATCTTTACTTTGCTCTATTTAATGTTAATTACAATAAATTATGTAGTTAGTACTACGAATATTGAGACTAAAAAAATAAACTTTTATAGTTGTCATATATTCTTCTTGATTTCTTCTGTTTTTATTCATTAAAATTGTTATATATTTGATATTTATTGTTATTAGTAATTAAGTTTTTATTTATATGAATATAGTTGACCACTATTACTTCCTTTTTTGAAATTAAACATTAATGAAAATTTTGCATATTTGTAATAGGTGATATTTGTGTCATTTTTTTAAAGAAAACATTAATTACTTAATATTTTTGGTGTGCATAAATATAAATAAAAAATTTTTCTGGGACGCTATTTTGTTAACTTCCTATTTATTAATTTTCTTTCATGTATAGTAGGCAGACTAGTAACAATTCAAATCTATACTGGGCAAATATTCTATATTACTCGATAATATTTATTGATTAACAAGTTATCAATATCAAGTGGTACTAGCATCGAATAACTTGTGCAATGATTCTATTATAAAAATAAATTTAATTTAGGAGATATTTTAGAATTTCGAACAAAGTGCAGGGCGTTCATTAAAAATTATTTTTCATCGTTAAATAAAATAAACTGATTGTGTAATATATAAATAGTAATATTATCTGAATTATTTATAATTTTTCTTTTATTTATTATTATCTAAAATCCAATAAAATCTGGCAAACATATTAAGTAAAATATGTAATAAATAATGATAGAAATTACTATTTTTTTCTCTAGAACATTTGGTATTATATATAACTGTTCAAAGTATTTATTTATTTGAATCTAAATAGAAAACATTAAAGTTAGTGTTGAACAATGCTAATATTACAAAATTACAACTATTAAACACTAAAAATACATCTTCTGTAGCAAAAACTTAGTTTTTTTAAATAAATTGAATATTGCGGCTAGATATACATACTCGTATATTTTAACAACAGGTTTTTTGTTCCAAAAATAACCGACTTTAAAGAAGACACACATCACTTTATTTATTAAAAATTTATTCCTTAACAGAAATACGACTCTCAGGTTTAAGAAGTGCATAAAATGATATTTTTATGTCGCTGATAGCAATGTTATCAACATTGCTTATCGCTGAATAATAAAAGTCTGCAATTGATTGAAGCGGTTTCCTGTAGGGCAGTTTAGAATCGCTTGAAGCCAAATTGGGGCAATACGGAGGCTGTGAGACAAAAAAAATGAATTTTTGGTCCTAAAACTCGGTGACAATTGACGAACGGTAACTACCTTCATTATTATAAAGGGTGTTTCAAATTTCGCGGTTTTTTTAAAGAATTAATAAAACACATAATTTGCATTCACTTTCAAAAACCTTTTATTGGCAATTGAAGTATCAGTTATGACATTTATATGCGGCCCCCTCTTGCAGCTCCACAGACGTCCACTCTTTCGTTAAAATTTACAATGACATTTTGACATAATTGAGGCTCTATCTCACCAATGACACGAATAACTTCATCTTTCAAAGCAGGAATTGATTGTGGATTGTTTTTACAAACCTGACTTTTCACATAATGCCAAAGAAAGTAGTCTAACGGTGTCAAATCACATGATCTTGGTGGCCAATTAACATCACCGTTTCTTGAGATTACACGTCCAGGAAATTTTTCTCTCAATAAATCAATTGATTCGTGTGCAAAGTGAGGTGTAGCGCCATCCTGCTGAAACCACATATCCTCCAGATCAATATTCATTAATTCAGGTCACAAAAATTCGGTTATCATCCGAGGACATTGATCACCATTGACAGTTACAGCTTCACCAGCATTATTTTCAAAGAAGTGAGGTCCAATTATACCATCTGACCATATTCAACACCAAACAGTAACTCGTTTAGGATGCATAGGTTTCTCATAAATAATTCGTGGATTTTCCTCACCCCAGATACGGCAATTTTGTTTATTAAATAGCCACAAAGTTCAAAATGTGCCTCATTGGAAAACATTATTTTTTGAGAAAAATCAGCTGATTGTTCATTCATGAAATTGACAAAATATCGACATTTTAAATGATCTAATGGCTTCAGTTCCTGTGTTATTTGAACCTTATATGCCTTCAGAGCTAAATTCTTGTGTAAAATACGCCATGTTGTTGATCTACTAAGTCCAAGTTATTGTGAACGTCGTCTAATGGACATTTCAGCATCTTCAGCAACACTTTCACGAACCAAATCAATATTTTCTTGTGAACGACCACTACGACTATATCTTTCACTTTTTTGATCTTCCACGGACCGGTCTCTTGAAATTTTTTAATAGTTCGACCAATAGTGCTTTCAGAAGGACTTTTATGTAAACCATAAAATTCACGTAATTTTCTAAAAACTCTTTTCACAGACCGCTGATTTTCATAAAATACATTTATAATTTTTAGCTGCATCGGTGGAATAGTAACTTTCATGTTATTGGTAATATGTTCTCATAAAATCTAAAATATTTATACTTCAATAGAAAGAAAAATACAAATAACAATATTGATATTGATTGCAAAATTTATTAGAACAGTTTTAAAGTGCACACAAATTTATTTCGAAACTTATTTTTTGAAATTTTTCTCAGTTTGATTGGTATTTCTAATACATGTCGTAATAAAATGGATAGCTTATTTATGTTGTTCTCAAAAGGCTAATATTTTTATTATACGTGCGATAAATTACATCGACTGTTACTTGGAAAACAAATATTTATCAATATTGTGATCCGTATAGGAAAAAAAAAATCTGATAAAATTGTTTTCGATTTTAAATAGCTTCACATAAAATACACAGAAAACAATAGAAAATTTAAAAAATTCCTGATTTTGTATATGCTTGTGGATCACTTTGCTTTTCTAAGTAATTAATTATTAGCTGAGGTAAATATTTTAAAATATTTGTGTTATATTTTACTAAAAAAATTTGTATCCTAACTCGTAGTAATGACGTAAATGAAGTAGTTTTCCCAGTAAACTCATCTCTAATTTACATAGCCGGTTCAAAAAGAAACAGATCAATTTTTTTAAGAAAATGCCGTCACTTGTTGTCTTTATTAATTATTATTATGCAACAATTGTTCGACATTAACGTGACATTGGTTTAGATTGAACAAGGTATACTCAATATCTTCGTTATATTATACAGGCTGTTTAAAAATTGAAAATAAATTCTAGAACCTTTAAAATTGTGGACTTCGTTCTTTTTTCATATGGAATACTTTTATATTTTTATGCCGTTTGCAATAGTTTTAAGTTTTCTTTCAGTTGCATGTAACATTTCGTATATCCAAAGTTAATACCTTTTGAGTTACAGGTCATTTGATATAAAATAGGCAAAGTAAAATAATGTGATCGAGATCAATGAGTTATTTCTATCTGTAGTATTACACTAAAATTTTTAAATATTTATCACATCTCGTTAACTCTAAGAAGTATACCTAGAATATTTGAAGAAAGTAGTGGCTGTGTTTGTGGTAACAAATAAAACAAAAGCATGTAATCAATTGTTAAATTCAGCATCTCAAGTTTCGTATCATAGTCTATCCGCGTTTTTATTTAAAAATTGTATTAATTTTGATCGTTATTTCTCAATATTTGTTGGTTCTTACTTTTTGTGACTTTTTCAATTAACAACATGAATTATTTAAAAGAAGAACTTATAGATATAGCTTTTGTCCCTGGTGAGAGAAGTCAAAATTGTTTATTGACAAGTAGAATTTAAAACCACATTGCGTGTAAAAACCAGCATTAACGATGGGAATGAAAGAAGAGTTTAGGAAACAGTAGCAAAAAATCCCAATATGCATTAATTTGAATATTAGTGCGAGGTCAATAGGAAGGATATTAAAAAATAACAAATTTCGTTCTTAAAAAGTTGAATTGATCACTGAAGCTTAATATATAACCCCTTTCCACATTAATTTTCGTATTCCGTGTATGTATTTCGACAACTAAATCATCAGCACATAATTAAACAGCTAAATAATTATAAAGCCAAAACGTACTAGTGTACGTTTTGGCTTTCGACGATACAGATCGTGTACCGAATTTGTTTCGTGCGGATGTTTGCTCTAGTTTTCCAGGTGCGACACTATTTAATTATCTGCAGATGATGACAACTTAGTTGTCGAAATACGTACACAAAATACGAAAATTAATGTGGAAAGGGGTTATATATCAACCTTAAGTGATTAAATTAATCAAGCACAGGCTCCATCAAAATTACCTTAAAGTGCAATTGCTTTAGGAGCTGATGCATTGGATTACAGAAAACGGACATAATTTTGTAGGGAATTAATGGAGAAAATGGATTAAAACCCAGAACTTTTAAATAATGTACTATGGACGGACGAAGTTATAATGCAGATACGAAACCTATTATCATTTCTGAAGCTCGTCGATAAAATAGATGCTCATCTAACCGTTGGGGAGGTATCATTAGTAATACTGTAGTTAGCCCATATTTTTAGGAGGAAAATTTAAACCGCGTAAGATTTAGACACTTTCTGTCTAATAAGTTAGGAGGCCTGTTAGAAGATGTGCCATTACTGATCAGACGATGTATGTATGTATGTATGTGGTTCCAACACTACGGAGTTCCTAGCTATAGTCATTTATCAATAAAAGATTTACTAATAGAAATGAACGGCAATAGATGCGTTGGTAAGGGTGGACCTATTGCCTAGATAGCTAGATCACCTAATTTAACCCTTTTGAACATTTTGTGTGGCAACATATCAAGAATATAGTTTACCAACAAACAAACAATTGTTCTAGCCTTTCGACAAATTAATCTCGAAATACTTTTAAGGGTAAAATTATTTTTACAACAACGTTTAGAAATATATTTAAATAACGAAGATGATTTTGAACAACTCCTTTAAGGCATTTGTATTTAGATATCTATTCTTTTTAGAATTTATTTTTATTAAAAGATTTCTATGTTTTATTAATAAAATGGCATGTTTTTCGAATAAATGTCTTTTCACTTTCTTATTGGAAAATAATTCTTTCTGCTACTAAATATACCAGAGTTGTCCAAGTCGCGGTATATTTTATTTTGCGGTTTACTACTATCTAATGTTTACCACAGTGTAGGTTCATTTATATTATATTAAATTACCTGTAGCTCAGAAAGTATTAACTTTGGATATAGGGAATGTTACATGCGATCGACAGAGAGCGTAAAACTACATTAAATAGTATAAAATTATACAGGTCATTCTATTTGAAAAAAAACAAATTTCGCCCTTTTAAACATGCCATAATTCATTTTCAATTTTGAAACACGCTGTATAACAGAACGCAGATACTTAGTACAGGTCGTTTAACGTGAAGCGATGTTACAATTATGCTAAAGAATAGTTGTAAAATGATAATTAATAAGCACTATATTAATTTTCAAAGAGAACTAAGTAAATGAAATATTTTTCTCAAAATTGGAATATCTCGAAAACTGCTTAATTTCAGCATGGAGTTTGTCTTATTACTTATTATGTAACGATGAAATGATAAAGTTATATAACGTATAGACACAGCTAAACATCCTGTATTATGTAAAATAATTTTACGGTCTGGAATACTTTATCAGAAACAACTTTTATTTATACCATTTTTTGAGTGAGTGAATAGGAATAATGGACTGACTACATGTGACTGCCTCACCCTGTATATAGAATCTTTGTATTTCGTCTTTGTAATTAGTATATCTTAATTGGAATCCAATACATATTAAACAATTTAAAAATGCAGTATATCCTTCTGTTGGGTTCACTCACTGAGAATTTTTATTATTTAAATTACAATTTTATGGAACGGACATAGTTACGGATACTGAGGATGTTTTTTTATAGTATTATCACTAGAGCACGGAATTATATGCATTAAAAACCCTGAAAATATGCGCATATATATGCACAATATTTTATTAAATTATGCAACAATTTAGTTAAATATGCACTGATTGTATTTTTAAAAAAATTGACGCACAAAAACACAATAGAATTACAAAATTTATTTAAACAAGTTGTTTGTATTACAAAGGATAAATTAATAAATTAATGTAAAATACAAACCTACAAACTATAAAATATTATATTTTATTTTTTATAATATTGTAAATATTGACAATCATATATTTCTCTAAATTTTCCACAAGAAACGATTCTCTTCGATAAGATAACAAATTTTTATTTATAGAAAAACTGTATTTTTTGTTAATACGTCTTGCATCTTCGGTTTTATATAATCACCAATTTTACCTTTAACTTGGTTGACCTTACTTTTGAAATCTGTAATTAATTTCACAGAATCTGTAAGTTCCACGCCCTACCTCTCTAATGTAGTTAACATTTCCATAAAGCTAAAATTCGCTTTGATAAATGCCAGTTGTTGATTTAATGTAGGAATATTTAAAATGTTTTTACAGTCTAACACATTAACACTGCAATATCATTTAAATAATTTGCATAAAAAAATGCGGCCTCTAGCCACGTACCCCACCTCGTAATTATTGGCTGAGGTGGCAAAGGTGTATTAGGTAAATTGTCTTTGTACATTTGTATTCGCAGGGGTGCTTTTACAAATATTTTCTTGACCGTATTGATTAAACAATTTATATCTGGATATTGGTTACGAATTTCTTCTGCTATTCTATTCACGCCATGAGCTAAGCATGTGACATGTATCGTTTTTGAATAAAATACTTTTAGATTTTGTGCAGATTTGGTCATGTATGTAGCAGCGTCTGACAACATCAATAAAACCTTTTCAATAGGGACAGCATTGGGTAAATAGAAACTTGTTAATACTTCGTTTATAAACTGTGACATAGTTACATTGTTGGATTTCTCTAATTGTTTCAAACCAATTAAATACGCTTCACCAGGAACGTTTTCACTCAGTACACCTATTAATAAATTGGTGATAAATCGGCCACAAGTGTCAATTGTTTCGTCGTCTATAAAATAAATATAATTGTTTCCAATTAACTCTCTAATTTCAGTCATAGTTTTTTCGAAAACATTGTTTAAATATTTTTTTCTAAAGATGCTTTCATCTGGTACTGGTCTACCACAATACTTCTCTAAAAGCGCTTTAAAAGTTGGATTTTGTAATTTCATAAGTGGAATATTGGCACTAACAAAGGCTTCACATAAATCAAAATTGAATTCTCTCTATTTCCACAGACTAATGTCCAAGAAATTGTTTCATTAAGCTTTAATTGTTTTGTATTTTTCATTTTCTTCTTATATTTTGTATGCGATACTGTAGCAATATGTTGTGTAATTTGAAATTTTTTGTCACATGGAATCTATTAATTCGAAAATTGTTTTGGTACCAAATACAAATAAAAAATAATATAAAGTAAACTTACTGTTTTGCTGCAACATCGACAAAACACCTTGTTTAAATTTAAATAAAGTTCTGGATAATCCTTTATCCATGTAGCTATCAAAGACTGTGTTGGTGGCATTATTACTTCGTTTTAAAAACAACGACTGACCCCTGACAAATCCAAAATGAAACTGAAAGACAACCGATGGCAGTGGGACTCGTAGTAAAGCGTAGAGAAAATAGGGAAATCCCAGTTTTTGTCGATGCGATACCGGCCGGTTTGTAAAATGTAGGGGAAAAGCAGTTCTCAAAATGCAGTGCGGGCAATATCTGCTTTATTTAATTTAACACAAAATTTAAGTTATACAAATGTGCACGTATATGCATTTTATTCTGATTTATGCATCAATTTCTGAAAATATGCAAAATATGCAAAATGAAAATCGGTTTTTTACATTTGTTTTTGTTTAATTCGTGTAGATACGAGAAAAATTTCTTGGTATATCGATATTATAGAAAATGGGAATGCATATAATTCCGTGCTCTAGTTATCACACATTACTTCGTTAACTTGAAATTGCTGCAAAGTGTTACCTTTGGGAGCTAAATAAAATTTTTTTATTATAATGCTAGCCAAAGCTAAATACGCAGTGATACAATTGTATGAAATGCGGCGGTCGTATACTTAATTACAGCATTTGTATATTGCACTGAGTAGTTATGCCTAGGAGATATGTACATCATATTAACAACTAATAAAATGCATAAATTATGTCCAGTTATTTAACTGCAAAAAATGCAAATAATTAATTCTCGTTGAATTTTGAATTACAAATAGGTAATATTAAAGTAATTGAAGTGTAATTATTGAAACAATTTTTATGTGTTTACAAACAATAAATAAAATATTTACGCCTGTTATTAAAGGTAATAAAAAAATAACGAATGTGTCATTGAAGAATCTAAGGCGCATATACAACTTATGGAAAGAAGTCGAGCCAAAATTAGATAGAATTGAATGAAGAAAAGGACAACATCTTGTAATTAAGAGGACAGGGAAAGGAGGATTGCGATGTAATATTCACAAATGAAAGAGTACAAAAATTAATTATTTAAAGAAGGTATGTATATGAATTGGCCAAGTATAAGGTGAATAAGAAATAGAATTATCGAAATGTTTTTAGAGTAATATTCATTTATTAATTAATGAGGAAAGTAACAGTTTACAACTTCAATTATAGATTAAATTATTCGTTTACAACAGTGAAATATCGGGTAACAGATTTTCAACGAGGCCGTATGAGCTGCCAAGACGAGCATCGCAGTGGTTAACCAAATGAGGTGACGACTCCAGAAATAGTGAAGAAAATCCACAAAGCGGTACTGGATGATCGTCGACTGTAAGTGCGCGAGCTAGCAGACATAGCAGCCATTTCAAAAATTGCGGTACATCGCATATTATCTGTAAATTCGCACATGAGGAAGCTGTTTGTAAGATGAGTGCCGTGTTTGCTCACACTCGAGTAAAAACAGTGTCGTGAAGATGTTTCAATTGAGTGTTTAGCGAAGTTTCACAGCAACAAAGCAGAATTTTTGTGCCGTTTCATAACCATGGATGAAACACGGATCCATCACTTCACACTCGCGATAAAAGAACAATCAAAACAATGGACTCAAAAAGGAGAACCATCTCCAAAGAAAGAGAAGACCATTTCATCTACGAGCAAGGTCATGACATCGGTTTTTTTGGATGCGCGTGGAATAATTATCATTGACTATCTTGAAAAAGGAAAAACAATCAACGCGAACTTATTGCAACGTTTGAGCGAAGAAATCAAAACGGTCGCATTTGGCTAAGAAGAAAATGTTGTTTTATCAAGATAATGCACTAGCTTACAAATCCGTTATTGCAATGGCCAAAATTAATGAATTAAAGCTTGAATTGCTACCCTATGCACCCCATTCGCCAGATTTAGCTCTTTCGGATTATTTTCTGTCCCAAACTTGAAAAAATGGCTCAGTGGTCAAAGATTTTCCAACGATGAAAAATCGATGTCTGTAGTTAATGGCTATTTTGAGGAGCAAGACAGTTCTTATTATAAAAAGGGTATCGAACTTATCGTTGGGAAACGTGTATAGAGCTGAAAGGAGATTATGTTGTAAAATACAATATATATATATATATATATATATATATATATATATTTCTTTTCAAAATTTTTGTGTTTTCTTTGTTGGGTCAGGTACTTCTGGGACCACCCTCGTATATATATACATATATATATAGATATTAATTAATTCAAAGTATAATATAAATTTTCTTTAGTGTATTCAATTAGTTGATTATTTGGAAGAGCAGACAATATTTATTTATATATATATATATATATATATATATATATATATATATATATACATATATAGTTTATATAGTTTAGTCAAAAGAGAGGTGAGGAAAATAAAACTGTTGTGAAAATTATGTACAAAGTGTTATTTAGTAATATAGTACAATTTATCAATATTTTGTCGCTCCGCCCTTGGCCTTAATGACAGCTCGCACTCGTCGAAGCATACTTGCTACTAAATTGTAATACTCTGCCGGTGGTATTGCAGCCCATATTTCGCGAATTTTTGTTGATAATTCTGTTTTTGACAGGCATTTATGTTCCGTGATCTTAGTTTTTAAGATACGCCACAAATTTTCAATAGGCGACAAATCGGGACTTTGTGCCGGCCAATCCAATACCTCCACTGTGTTTTCCTCGAACCAACGCATTACAGCTCCCGATTTGTGGCAGGGCGCATTATCTTGCCGAAAAATGTATTGTGGAATATCCTGGTCGAATAGTTTTAGCACAGACGGCTCTAATACTTCCTCCAACATGGCTAAATAGCGTTGTCTATTCATCTGTCCATCGCACAGGTACACTTCTCCAACACCGTATGCAGACATACAACCCCAAACCATGATACTACCACCTCCAAATTTTACTGTGGGAATGATACATTGTGGTTCATAAGCTTCCCCTTGCCTACGCCAAACAAACGCCAGGCAAAAGAAGAAAGTCAGCACTTAGACAGGATTAATTTTGTTTAATGTTACATGTAGACTGAATTGCATACAACGATAAGACTATTAGTCATGAAGATGTACTTACATACCTCGATATTCGATTCATCAGACCAAAGAATCTTCGACCACTTCTCGATTGTCTAATTTTCATGTCGTTTGGCCCATAAATACCGCTTCTTTTTATGAGCGTCAGTTAAAAGCGGTTTACGTCGCGCTTTACACCCTCGTAACCAGCACGCGGGAGACGCCTTCTCACTGTTTGCGCAGAAACTGTTACGCGATAACGCTGTTTCAGCTCACTGGCGAGCTGTTTCGACGACTTTTTCCTATCACTGAGAGCTAGTCTTTGTAAAATTCTGTCTTCTCTAATCGAGGTACAGGGTTTTCTGCCACTTTTTGGTCTGTTAACAAACGACCCATTCTCCTGATAGCGACTAATGGTTGTACGGACTGCACATCGCGTTTTTTTTTGCAATTGCAGCTATTGATAACTTCTGGGAATGCACTAGCACAATTTGGGCGCGTTCCCTTACCGACAACTCGCGTGTTTTAGGCATTTTCCTTCAACAAATAACTGACACAACGTGAAAAAATAGGATAACCTAACTGATCTCTACCACAAACTCACAAACGCACGTTGCTCACACACTGCTAGAATGACACTTAATTTCTAAAATCCACAATTTCCCCTTTCCACTTATTCTTTTCAATAGGGGATTAACTAGGGTATTCAAAAACACATTTCTGTAAATACCATTAACTATTTTCGCGGTTAATTTCCGTCAGACTTGGATAATACCGAGAATAAGGGTTTTTACCTGGGGTGTCTAATACATCTGAGCAGGGTTGTATATATATATATATATATATATACTTATACTTATATACATACATACATATATATATATATATATATATATATATATATATATATATATATATATATATATATATATATATATATATACTACAGGTGGCTCTAATTCCACATATCATGACTACAACACAAGGATTAAAGAAAATCCGCATTTACCAAAGTCACGCTCAAAGTTAGTCGGGAGTTACAACTGCCTACAACAATAATTTGGCGTGTTTTGAGACGTCGGTTGGTTATGAAGCCGTACAAATTACAGTTGTTACAAGCTCTGCGTCCTGATGACAAACGGAAACGTGTAGCATTCTGTAACGAGATCCATGATGCTATTGACAATGATAACACTTGCACACAACGCATCGTGTTCAGTGATGAAGCGACTTTCCATATCAGTAGTCTGGTAAACAAACACAATGTTCGGTTAACAGTCAGCAGTATCTCGCTATGTTACAAAACTGGTTGTTTCCGAGGCTGCGCGAGGACAACTTAATTTTTCAACAAGAGGGGGCACCCCCTCACTGGAGTCGCCAAGTGCGTGAATATCTTAATGAAACTCTACCGAATCGTTAGATTGGTCGTCAAGGAGCTGGCGACTTAGCATGTCTCAGCTGGGCTCCACGGTCACCGGATTTGACACCATGTGACTTCTTCCTGCGGGGTTTCGCTAAAGACAACGTTTATGTACCACCACTCCCACAGAATCTGAAAGAGCTGAAGAATCGGATCCGTACTGTCATAATCAATTATAAAACTACAATTGGAACTAAATTACGCTTATGCTAAATCCAGTTTATAATTAATTACATGTTAACGGTAGCTTGCGTACATGAAAACAAACAATAGTGTTCAAAATATAAAAAATGGAAATAGTAACTCTCAAACATTCTTATCCTCATATCTCACAAATATTTTCATTTATCAGAATTGATGCTTTATCACTCTTTTACAATTGCATTAGAAATTTAATGAAATCATTTAGTATTTATTTAATTATTGAAAGGAAAATTAGTGTTAACAACGTAATTCCAACAAAGACTTTCGACTTTCATCTTCATTTTAATTCGTACGGAAATACCGTCATTGATTACGTAAGCAAATATTTAAAAAGTAATTTGAGTGAAGTAAACATTTGCTTAAATTCCTTAAGAAATAAGTTGCATGAGATAGCTTTACGGAGTTTAATATGCATACCTATATGTATATTGCCATTATAATATCTACTTTTAAAATGATATCAAAAGATTCTCAAAATACTGCTAAACGGAAAGATTAAATTTTAGATTTGGCGAAGAAATTAGGGAGGTCCAACCCGAAATCTCTGTCACTAGCAATTCGTAAAAAACGACGCGTTGTAATAAAAGAGAACTTTCTTTATAGACAGTTTATGAGAATTATCCTCTTCAAACTCCAAAAAATCGTATTTTTTGCCTTACACAGCCATGGTAATCTCTCGGCTTTTTCCTTAATGTAATTTCTTCGAAATAATATTATTAACGACATTGATAATTTCGAGTTTCTTCAGTTTTTGATGATGTTGGTTGTACGTCAGTTTTGATACTTATATTGTCCAATGACAATTGGGTATGTTCCTTCGAATTGTGACCTTCGAATAAGCATTGTGATTCAAAGTTTTTTTGCATATCAGACAAAACTTTAATCGCGTCCTCTTATAGATAAATATTTAATTGCTCTACGAATTATGAGTTTATGCGTTTTTGGAATTTTCGGTTTTTAGTAACTTTATTCACATAGCTACAATTTTCAAATCAAATATCATAAATTTACAAAATTTAACTTATCATCACAAAAAAGATACTTTTCAAAAAGGTATTAATAAAGGAAACAAGCTGATTCATGTTTCTTAGTAATAAAAGAATAAAGATAGAAACTTACAATAATATAAACGATTAAAGATAACACTACAATGTGACTATGTGACCTTGAACCTTATTCCTATTACATTGTCTAACAAAAGATTAAAATAAGCGTACAGCATGGATGTTTATTATCGCGGATTTTTTCCTGAACATTTTATTTTTCTCTCTTAGAATAATTAATAATTGTATAACTAATATACGAGGAACGTTCTTTTAATGATGCGCCTAATAAGCAAAGTATAATTACTAACACAATAAAACACGTTTCTGTATACCGGGTGTCCTATGATTGCTACAGCTTAAGAATGTATTACTGAAGCAATTTCAAGTAATAAATATAGAACTAAAATTCTATCGTAACTGAGCTACAAGCATTTGTAATTTCAGATAATCTATTTTCAAGGTTAATTTTCAGCGAATGTTTGTATTACTAATAATTATCTCGTTGATCCGTTTATAATCGAATAACGTCTCACGGCAGTTTGTTATTTACGTTTCCTGGAAAATGACCTTTCAACATTTCTGAATTATGTCCCTTTTAATGCAAGACGACGAATATGGACGCAGCTCGATGACATTTTGGTAAAAAGTTTTTTTAATCAAAGTTATATGAACCGTTGAATCGGAAAAGGTTCAGCAGTTGCTTGGCCGCTAAGATCACCAGACTTAAATCCCTAGATTATTTTTATCAGGAAGGTTGAAAACTTTGATTTACGCAGAATAACTTGAAAGCAGAGATCAACTCATTGCTAGAATTATGAATTACGCAGGAACTATTTGTGCTGATATGGAGACTGTTAACAGAGCTACCTCTTCAATTCTAAGGAGAGTTAGACTATAAATACAGCAATTGTGTGGTTATTTTGAACAATTTATTGAATAATAATAATTTCCTTCGAGATTTTTTGCAATAGCTCAGTTACGATCGAGCTTTGGGTATATGTTCATCAGACATTTTTAACTTGAAATTTGTTTCAGTAATACATCATTCAGCTGTGACAATCATATTATAAGGCATTTGGTATTTTTATAGAACAGTGAACTCAAAAATGTGCTAAAAAATATGATGGAAGAATAATTAATTTCTTGAAACTTTTATTCACTGAAATGAACTTATATTTTAGTAGCGTACTTTAAATTTCATATTAATCTATGTTAGGATTGTCCCTTTAATATTATTGTTATGGTTTTTAGTTCAGACGGTAAGCAACTTATATTGCGATACTATTACACACCATAAAACGATAAATTATACAAGCTTTATGATTCTTCGTATTTCTAGAAGAAACAATATTATTATTATCATTATTATGGCGTAGATTTCTCGGACTTTCTTAACCTAACGTCGAAACTTCTGTTTCGGTTCTTCGGTCTTTTGTCGATTGAAAATGTATTATATACATATATATAATATAACAGTTTATTATTATTATTATTATCATTTTTATTCGATTGCAAGTTGAGATTTACTACTCATATTAATTCTATGATTCCTTGAATTGTGAAGACATGTGGCCTTATTAAGAAAACATGTTCCAATTTTTCTGACGTTCTGACAACATTTAATCGAGTACTATTGTATGGTTTTCTCTCCATTTTCTCCTGCATACTAGTAGAATTGATTCCTTGCAGAAGAAAGTAGTTAATTTTGCTTTATTTAAAGTAAATATTGAAAAAAACAATTATCCATAATCTCTGACAGAGATAAGAAAGACGCTCATTAAAAACTTTGTCGCAATTTGATCCCTTTGTTGTCTTTTCGCATATCTTTGTATTACTCTAGTCAATTGATCATTTTCAGCAACGATATCTTCGTACCGAATATGGTAAAAACAGATCCGTTGATAAAATAATTGTTGAATTAAATTCAACAATTACTTGTGATTTAACGAACTCCATCGATACTAATTTAAGTTAATTGTTTAAATAGATTAATGCCAAGTCTGTAAAGACGTGTGTTTTCTTACATGTATAATATTTTCTTTTTAATGTGTTTATCTCATTTTATTCTAAAAGTTTTCTACATCTTTCAAAGTATTCTCTATTAAAATCATATAATTTTGCACTGAAAGATGCAAGAATTCAAATATATTTGGGTGAATATTAATTTATTTTATTGTTGTGGAGTAGTGTATGTTCAGTGTTTAGGAATTCAAAAATCATTGACTGTAACGTAAGGAGTATATAGTGGATGACCCATTAAGTTAAAATTTTGTGCTTTTAAATAATCCACAGTTCGAACAGTGGCATATAGGTATGTAAATATAGGTTAACATTAGTATGATACAGTGTGACTTCCTCTCCCAATCGATTATCAGAGATCTTTTTAAGAACTTAGGGTAAGTATCTTTTAAAATTGACGATGTTATAACCATTAAGTTCATAGTCGCAATATGGTACTGAATAAGCAACAATTTTCCTATTATGGCTTTCTAACAAGTTTGATTAAACCCAACTTATTTTGGAAGATACAAAGAGCCAACTGCTGTTTTTTTCTGAGCTCATGTAAATAGGTTTTTTATTTCCGACGACGACTTTTTAAACCAGGGAGGGAACTCGTTAGTAACGCGTATGAGAGTCATATCAATTAGCATGATCTTGTTATTAAACTTCTGCTAAATAACGAGGCAGTGCGTTTGCAATTTCTATATACTAAAATGATCGTGTTAACTGGTTTTGGTTGGTTTTACTGATCTTGCTATAGCTATTTGTTTTTGTCAGCGATAGTTGTTCTTAAACATTCTGTCTAGAGTTGATTCTTCAATGATACACTGTCTAAACCAAATTTCGTATATCAGAATTTCATGGCAACTAATGCTAATGATCCTTTCTAAATTATCAAAAGATTTTTATCGTCTTAATCGAGGGTTGTAATGGATTAAACCGGTAAGAACCTTGGAATCTCAGAGAATTACTGTTCGAAAAAGCTTCTTATTAAATATAATTTTTAGAGAAATCTTCGACTTGAAATATAATTTCAAAATGCCACAATATTTTTCATTCTATTAGGTCTTTTAAACTTACAAAAGATACTGCTAATGAAAGTAATAATAATATCTAATACTAATCTATGTCTTCACATATTCCAACAAGCTAATGCTACAGGAAGCATTAACAGATAATGAGTTATTATTGCTTAGCTTTCACCTTAAATGACAAGATAAATTACGAAAACCTTTCCGGACAATGACCTTTAGATTCAATCTCGAGAAGTCGGCGTGATAAGCCCGTAACTTATCACGTATCACTAGCACCAAGTTACTAGTTAGCAAAAACAGAGTGCAAATGTTATAATATCGCTTATCGCATAATAATTAGACTCAACATTAAAAAGCAAATTTTATAAAATCGTTGTCAAATGATTTTTCATGTATTTTTGGGCCATAAAACTTGTGAGAATAATTATCATTGCAACGCAACAGTTTAAATAATTATTTACTTTGTAGTCTAACAGTATGTTATTATTTATTTAAATGAACACGGAATTATGTCCTTGAATTTTAGGTTTGTATGGAAGGTGAATTTTTTGCATACCTGAATCGGACTTAAATAATCTATACCAATTCCACTAATTTTATTTATCGTTATTTTGATATGTTTGATATACTTTTGTTTGTGTTTAATCAAATTTTATGTTTTTGAAGTCGTCCTAAGGTACTTTGTCAAAGTACAATATTTTAGGTTCAAGCCTTTCGTTTTCTTATTTGCAGTATTTCTTTTTTGGACGTGAATTATACGATTTTTGTTTCTTTTTATTTCACTCTTTCCCTGTAAGAGTACCAACCTATATTTTTCCTATTATTCTTTCTTTCACGTTTACCACGAACCCGATGTTTAAAACCTTTGCTATTCCCACTTAGCCGCATAGAAAAAAAAATTTCTTATATGCAAAAAACGGCTCTTCTAAATTCAATGATGCAATACTTGCATAATTTAAATAATCTTTTGAAACTAATTAACAGATCTGTAGAGATATATTCACAAATTTGTGTTAGTATTCTAAAATCCAAACCTTGGGCAAAAACATTTTCAAACTCTTCTAAAGCAATAATTTTTGCATCTCCTACAGCGCATAGATGTAATAAGTATTACACGTGAATCAAACAGAAATTGTTTATTCGATTATACGGCAGTTTTTTGTATTGTTTTTTGCCACTATTCATATGTAGTTTACAGTTATTTTTCGTCTGGCATATTTGAAAACTACACAGTAAATAAGTTAAGTTTATTAAAGTTCTCTAATAAACTCTATTAAACTTATTTACTGCGTAACCCGCGACGTTATTACATATAACGCATAAAATTTCATACAAAAGTCTACAATTCGCGTCCAGACACCTTCGTTCTATTCGGCGAACAAATCATAACTGAGAATCAAGAATGTTTGCGGAGCTTTCCATTCTACGCTCATAACGTGCAGCACAATATTCACATCTTTACTGAAGACGATTGAGATTTTCGATGGAGCTTAGAATGTTTTTTCCGCATAAATACGAAACAAAATTATTATATTTTGTTTTATGCACTGTAGATAGATTATTGTAAATAAATGATTTTTATGAGTCATTACAAAAACTCACGATTTGCGATTGATAGAAAAGTAATTAAAGAAAATAATTGCTGTGAAATACCTTGTAATACTAGGAACATATAAAGTTTTCTAAGGAACCCAAATACAAAAAAAAAAAACGAATAAAAATATCTATTACGAAATACTTTAATGTATAATTTGGTACGTAGACTTCCGCGGTCGTGGTCCATGCTATCTGCTTCTGGGTTTCCGGGTTTAACCGCGTCACTAGTATATCTGCCGACGTTTCGTACCCATTTGTTCAGCCCTGAAGATATCCCATACAAATGGGTACCAAACGTCGGCAGATATACTAGTGACGCGGTTTCAGCCCGGAAACGCAGAAGCAGATAGCATACTTTAATGTATATTTTAAGACATCGAAAAAGTATTAATCGATATGTAAATAATGTGTGTTGTATTGTAAGGAAGTCTTAAATATATGATATTTTTTTCGATTCTGCTCTAAAGTTTCTATACTTTATTTTTTTAATTTAAAACTGTAAATTTGTATTACTCTTAAGTATACAGTGGCTCAAAGTTGTAATGGAATACTGTGGATATAAAAATGTTTTTCTAAATAACAAAAAAACTAAACATATTTTGACAAAACCGTTTTTTATTTTGAAAGGTACATTCAACGTACTTTTATTGATAACAGAATATTTTAGGAATATTTACATTAGAAAATAAATAAATAGTAATTTAAAACAAAATAAGGCTTTCCAGTCTCAAAGTTATAGTGGAACACAACTCAAAATCAATGAAAAAGTTCCTTTTGTTCAATTACAGCTTTCAATCGCTTTGGCATCGTTTTCACTTGCAGAAGGATGCCGGAATGTTTTTCCATTCTTCGTTTAATCCATTCACCAGCTCAGCTTTATTTTTTATGTTATGATTTTTTAATTTTTGCTCCAAGTAATGCCATACGTGTTCAATGACATTCAAATCAGGAGACTGGGGCGGTGTATCAAACACATGGCGACAATTATAGAGCAACCAGTTGCGTACAACATAAGCCTTGTGCTTTGGGTCGTTGTCTTAATAAAAAATAAAATCTCTTTCTATGCCTAGCTTTCGAGCGCTCTCTTTTAAATTTGCCTTCAAGAGGTTCTAGTAATACATTTGATCCATATTTCCCTCGATTATGTGCAAATTACCTGGTCCTGCAGCTGAAATTGCGCTCCACATTAGTACATTTCTGATTGTTTCAGCGTTGGCTTTTTTCCGAGATACCTTTTAGCATCTGATGCAAGTTTTGGAGCACTAATATGAGGATGTTTCCTTATATTCTCTAATATCCAACGTTCGTCTGACTCTGAAAATATTTTGCGTCCACTCGGTTTGGCCTTATTTTCAAAGTTTGTAGTATATTTGTAGCGCTTTATGGTGTTAAAAACAGTTGTTGGTGCTCGATCAACAATTGCATTTATATCTCTAACAGATTTTCCTTCTTCTGATAATCGAACTATGATTTGTCTCTGTTCGACTGATGTTTGCTTGCCTCGTGGTGCCATTGCTCTCATTAAAATTTAAAAATCTCAATATTTTCATACGAAATGCCACTTTTAAGTAAGCAACAAAACTAACGGTACAAATTAAGCATAAAAATGAAGTTAGGCGCGGTTGTAACAGCGACGTTGCCAGATTTTACAAAAGTGTTCCATTATTACTTTGGAGACTAACAACAGCAACTTTTATTTAATTTAACTTTTTTTTGGAAATTATTGGAAGTATGACAAAAAATTTCTGGTGAAAATTAAGAATTTAAAAATCTTTTAAAATCAGCAATAATTTTAGCTATATATTATTTAGTTAACTTAACAACCAAGTAAAACATTATAGTTAGTTGTTCAATACCATATATGGTAAACAAGCACACAACATAAATAATTGTTACTATTAATATAAACGTAAATATATACACATCCTGCAACGTTTAGCAAAAAGGACAAACAAACCACTTAGCATATCAGAGTTCGTACTCCGCATACGCAGATTATTAATCACAGAAAAAATTCAGCGCACTCACTTCGCCAAAACCAAACACTCACAGAAATTTACCAACATTTCGCATTATAAAAAAGTTATATTTTACTAAAGGAGTGATATTTAATCATTGTGTCTATATAGTATTTTAAATTACTTTGAACTCCTTTTTGTTATAGCAAAAAAAGAAATCCTACACAAAATAAATGGACATCTACCTCAGGGACAGTTGATTGCTATAATGGGACCGTCTGGAGCTGGAAAAAGTACCTTATTGAATGTTCTTAGTGGCTACAGTATAAACGGAGTAGGTGGAAATGTTTATGTGAACGGAATCGAAAGAGATTTAAAAACGTTCCGGAAATTATCATGTTATATAACACAAGATGATCGGTTGCAGCCGTTATTAACTGTCGCTGAAAATATGAGTATTGCAGCTGATCTGAAATTAGGAACGGACGTTCCACGAACGAAAAAAGAAACAATCGTAAGTATCTTTGTATTTGTACTATTTGTTATTTAAGATATCCTACAACGTCGGAGGAGAAAACGATTTTTTGTTGACATGCATTTTAATTTCGAAAAACTATAGCTAATTAAAAATTAAAATAAAGAATGAAACCTATCAGCGATGGATTTGATTACCCAATGTTATTCACTCAGATACAACTTGCTTGTCTGCTGGGTCGTGTAGGTATTTCAATTAAATAAGCACGTCTAGTACTATGGTTTAATGACCCAAAATTATGCCCAATGCAATAACAAAAAATAAAAATAAAACATAAATAGAATAATTGGAGTTAAATTGGAGGTAAAGTATAGATTAACGTTAAGCCGATAGTAAAGTATTTGATATTATGAAATAAGAAAATTAATAAAGCAAAGTTGTTGGTTCGAACATCTGGTTTTTTTAACGTAATTCTAAACAGTAAAAAAAACAAATTAAGCAGTTTTTCCCGAAATTGGATCGGGTTTCGTTTACAAAAAAAAATTACAAATTTAGAATCGACGTGGGTGGTTTGACAAGCAGTGAGAATGGAAAAGAAAAACGAATTTTTTAAATACAAAATAATTTTTATTTTTCAATATATTCTCCTAAAAGAGCTATACATTTATTCCAACGGTGCTCCAATGCCCTTATGCCATCTCTAAAATGCGATTCCGGAAGGCTTGCAAAATACTCATTTACGAAGATGATAAGCTCGTCGTTAGACGAAAATTTCTTTCCACCTAGTGCCGTTTTTTAATTTTGGAAAAAGGTGCAAGTCGGAAGGGGCTAGATCCGGCGAATAAGGCGCATGCGATACTAATTGGAAATGCATCTCGTGGATTTTGGACATCGCAAGTGTGCTGGTATGCGAGGGAGAGTTCTCTTGGTGAAACAGAATCTTTTTCTTTGCCATTCCTCGCCGTTTAGCACGAATCTCAACATTTAATTTTTGTAGAAGTTCTGCATAATATTGTCCGTTTATTGTAACATCTTTCTGAAGGTAATCAATGAGCAAAATGCCCTTTGAATCCTAAAAAATTGATGACATCACCTTGTTTGCCGATAAAGTGGTTTTCGCTTTCTTTGGAGGTGGAGAACCACGTTCTAACCATTGTTTCGACTGTTGTTTAGTTTCGGGTGTACTGTAGTGTATCCAAATTTCATCGCAAGTAACAAATCGCCTACAAAAATCAACCGGATTCCGCTTATAAAGGTCCAAACACTCATTGGAAATGCACAAACGAGTGAACTTTTGATCAGTCGTAAGCCATCGCGGCACCCATCTTGCCGAAAGCTTGGAAAGGCCCAATTTTTTCGTTAAAATGTGGTGTACGCGTTCTGTTGAAATGTTTACCATGTCTGCTATCTCTCTCACTTTGAGTCGTCGATCTTGCGTAATAATATTATGGATTTTTATAATCATTTCCTTAGAAGTCACGATTTTGGGTGCTCCAGAGCGCGCCTCATCAACACAGCTTGTTCTACCACGTTTAAATTCATTTACCCATCTACTTATTGTGGCGGATGATGGAGCAGATTCACCTAATATTTCCCGTAACTCATTTTTTATATCAGTAGCTTTCATGTTCTTAATTACGAAGTATTTAATCACCGCACGATACTCTGCTTTTTCCATTTTAACAAAACGACGTGTTGCTTCTTTTTCAATCAGCTGTCAAAAATAAACTAATCAACCGATTTATCTAAATATCGGAATGTAAACATATAAATAGGCAACGTAAATTACAGTGCATTTGTTTTACCAATTAGAGCGTCATCTATGTGTCATTCTCACTACTTGTCAAACTATCCTCGTATATAATTAAGTTAATAATTTACTTAATTTTTATAAATTTATATATTTAAATTCACAAAAAAAAGAACAACTAGAAAATTTCTCGTGTTTGAAATAGTAAAAAAGTGTTGCTAACATACAAAGTAAAACTAATTAATAATTAAAGTGTTAACAAAAAAAGAGAAATTATGCTAAATGTGGTTACTAAATTTCTCAAAGAAGGAAAGAAAAAGAACTGATATCGGTAATCTCGATGAAGTAATTATCTAGAGATGCTTCAGCCTAACGACGTGGTAACGCCCTTAGTATGTATATTATACACTTAACTAAGTGCCTGATCTTTGTACTTAATTAATGCTTAAAATCTGATACCTTATTAGCACATACAATTTCTATCTAACTAGTACGTAATATTTGTAGTTGAAAAGTATTAAAAATTCTTATTCAATTAGTATTTAACACATTAAATTAACAATAAGAAGAAGTTAGAAAAATCCCACAATGTGTTCAAGATGGAAATGGATGGAAAACATACCTTTTAAGTGAAGGGTCTAAAAAGATTTTTCGAAACACCTTGAACCCAGTAAAACTGTAAATATTACGTTCAAACCTAATCTCGATAATTATGTCGCCAAAATACGTTTTTATAATCTAAAAGTCTGATATAAAATGTCTATAACTTACCAAATTTCTCAAAATAATTCAAAAGCCGGACATGCGCACCTGTACGCAGAATTAAATAGAATACGCGTTACGAAACCATAGAAAAGAATAGACACAAATACCTAAAAATAACCAGACAAGCACGCGTACAATACATACATATACTCACGTAAGAGAAAAAAAAACGAGAACTAATCTTTAAACATCTCAAAAACGAAACAATAGCTATAAAAACATTTTGCGATATACTTTACTACAACAGGACTTAACGCTATGAGGGAGTGCACTAAAAACTTATCATCAGTACATAACCCTCAAAACAATTACAGTAACGATAAGATGTGAATCGAAAAGAAAAATTATTACGTTTAAAAACAACCAGAAAGAAGTAAACTTAAATAAAACATAAGTTCTAGATCGATAAATTAATATAATTATAGATATACGAGAAGGGACGATAGGGTTGTGACAAAAGTAAACAATACAAACACTTATGGAAACACACAAAATAAGAATGTCCTCGTGAAAAAATTAGACATAAGAAACAGTGTGACTCAAGAAAAGCTAGTATGATAAAATAAGCATTTAATTCTCTATAGTAAATAGTTAATTATAGGTTACGTAAAACAATTGAGCGATATGTACAGAGTAGCAAAAGTAAGCATAATTAATAGAAATAACAATACTGGAACCAATAGCCACAAGGATAAAATAGTAACAAGATATTACACAAACAAGATTAAGTGGAAAACGTTGACTATATCTAAGATTAGCAAAAGCAAATTATTAAATGCAGAGGAACATATTTTACACCAGGTAATTAATATTATACAGTCTCTTAACTATAGTAATGTTAACATGGATTGTAGTTTCTATTAAGCTAACAAAAACGTAACACTGTTTTACATATCAAAAATATTGCAAATGTAAATTTATAGATTTATAGGGTTTGTGGTAGTAAATATAAGTGTGTATATCAGGGATTGGGTCACCAGGACTTATTAAACTTCACTAAAAATACATCCAAAAATTCTAAAAATGTATCAACTCTGTGTAGAAACAACGGATACAATGCTTTTTTAATACTAAAAGGCATCGAGAGATATACCGACTACCTATGAGACAAGAAACGATTTCAAAATCGCATTGCCCCGAATAGATATATATTTAAATAATAGCAGTGAAATACGATTTATATCCACGGTAACATTACTAATTACCAACAACACCAGTCTCCAGTTTTCGTGTGTATTGTTATTTATTTGCTATATTTTCAATTGCAAATAAAAGTTGAGATACCAATAAGTTTTTCAATTACAAAACTACTAGAAGTATTTGGTATATGTCTCGTGTATTCCAACATAAGCTATGTTTTCAGATTTAGATTATGTATGTATCTAAACGTTAGAGATTAAAGTCTCCTGGAAAGATGATAACAATGTACTTATTTCCTATAAACTGTTACAATCGGGCCTTTGTAATCTGGTCTCACGATAGTTCGGAATATTTTTCAAAGTCCGACAATCTTGATGCGATAGTGCAAACAGGATTCCCCTGTAATCTAAAACAAATTAATTCCTGTTAGATTAATAACATGTACGAACGTTTTAGTGTATCGTGTGCTCAAATTTTAATTATTATAAAGACATTTCATTGAACGTTGACGAAAATGTGAAGTATTCGAGTGGTTTGATAAAGGAGAAGCGTATCAGAAATTAACTGCCGCTTGTGGTATTGCTATATCCACAAAGAAAAACTATGACAAGATAAAATATGTGATCATGATATATGGTTAATAAGGAAGCTGGACTGAGAGATTGACAAACTCTTAAGAAAGGGTGGAAGGGAGAAATATTTAAAAATGTAGGCGGCTCAATTTGTGTGATTTTTGTAAGAAAGATGACAAAACACTCATATTTCGGAACGAATAGTATCTATGAAATCTAGACATTTTTATGAACAAATTTCGGAAAAAAATAATTTCATTGTTAGCAGTTATTGACAATAACAGGTGGAGAGCTAACTAACGATGGTTCATGCACTGAAGCATTTAAAAAATTTTTTTTTTCAGGAAGTGCATGATTTATATTTAGGAAATTCTCACAAGTATGCAATGCAGAAGAACTCGGACAACTGAACGCCCTTTTGAAAAAATTCGAATCAATATATTCACTTCGTAACGTTTCCATACCAACGTCACAAAAAGTCAAGGGTTCTAGAGAAACTCGAACATATTTTTGAATTTCATAAGCAAATCATTTTGAAAGACGAAGCTCACTTCTGAGTTTGTAAATAAGCGAAGCTGTAGTATCTGGTCTGAAAATCAGTCAAAAGTAATACATGATAAACAAAGCATCCACTTAATATGACTGTCTAGTATACATTATCCTGCTGGAGTAATCTTTAGATCTTACAATGTTGACTAGTTTTTTGTGCTAATTGGATGTTCTCGACTTAGACATGACTTCAGCAGTACGGTGCGACATGACATACTGCTAATCATTTAATTCACTTACTGAAAGAGAAATTTGGTTAATCGATTGTGTCCAGAAATGTACCAGTCAATTATCCTTAACATTCATGAGATTTAACACTCCTAGACTTCTTTCTGTAGATTTATGTTAAGTTGTTGGTTTACGCCAATTATATGACTTGCGAATATTAAACATATCACTGTTGATATTCTACACAATTTATGTGAAAAAGTCGTGAAAAATTTGATTTAACGGATTTATTCCTGTCAGCGGTTCCGTGGAGGACATCTGAATGATGTTGTTCCATCAATAATAGTAGTAACTGTACTTTACACAGAACGAAAAATGATCTTAAATTTGTCACGATATTTGTTTTATTTTACAAAGTTGTTTTTATTATACTTTTGCAAGGTATTAGAAATACAAATTTTATTATTACTTGTGAATTCGAAAATTAAAAAAATGTAGAAAGTTTTAAGTGAACTAAACTGACGAACTACTGATATATTAAAATGAGGTTTAAAATTTTTTATCACTTAGCGACTAGTCGTTATTGCTTTACTAAAGTCGATCGTTTGGTGAAGGAAATGCTTAATTAAAAACTAAAGCAAATTATTCCGTTTCTTTTTAATTTATTGTCGCCGTTGTTACTTCGTACACGCGTTGAGAACACATAATTAACATAAAACTTAGTCTGTGATTCGACGAAATGTCAAGGTATGACTGCAATTAAATATATTACTTTAATTTGCAAATACTAGTCAACATTTTGATTGTTTACAGAGTTTCTTGCAAATGAAACAGTAGTTCCTAGTATTCTTAGAATAAACTGTACGTCAACCTATTAGGATAGACATAAAGAAGATATAAAGAAGAAAATTTTCCTAACAAAATATTTTCAATGAAATAAATATAAACAGTAACGCTAAATGTGTGTTCGCATTATCAATACGTATACCAAACCATGTTATCAGCACGTTTATTGTCAACGACCCGTCCAAACTGCATTTAAACTGGGTCATTACTAAAATATATTTCCGTGTGGATTATGTAAAAGATTGTTTGTTTACGTACAAGCAAACGAATTTTTGCATCTGAAAAAGAAATGTAGCAAGTAATAATAAATAAATATATAATAAATAAATAAATAAATAAATAAAAATTGGTTAATCTGGTACGTAGACTTCCGCGGTCGTGGTCGATACTATCTGCTTCTGGGCTTCCGGGCTGGAACCGCGTACTGGTATAACTGCCGACGTTTCGTACCAACTCGTATGGGACGTCTTCAGGGCTCAACTACTACTACTGTCTGTCGCAGTTTCAGTGCGACAGACAGTAGCAGACGACATCTCATCTTCTACTTCACTACGAAACAACTCCTGAAGAAGATGATTGAGATGTTATCGAAACGTCGAAACACCGATTCTTTCTAGAACTTCTGTCCAACATCGCGGAAAGCCCGAGATTCTAATATTTTCATGCATTATTTGGTAGAGTATTTGATTATCTATTAACTTTACAATGAAACTAATTTAAAATTATTTAGTTTTTCACAATATTTCCTTATCGAAATTAAATAGCGACATTTAGATAAGTTTCAATGCTTTCCGCCCTCGATACTACTTTTAACTTTTCATTTTTTTCTAATTTAATTGCATTACAAACTTGATTCTATATTTAATAAGTTGGCAATTTTTTACATTGACTATTTTTCGTTTTTTAGTGCTTATTCATAATGGTCGTAAAACGGAAAGGTAACTTAAGATGAACATAATTCACAAAGTTGAATGTACGAGTATAAGATACTTATATATCCATTCACAATGGCCTTACGTAATTTTTATGTTTGCCTTATATATGACTGTAAGAAAACGTAAAGTTGAAGTAAATTCAACTTTATATATCCTTTACTTGAATTTTACGTGCAAATTTGGTGAAATCACGTTTTTCCAGTTCTATGATTGGAAATGTAACATTGGATAGAAAGGCGGGAAAATAACATTATTAATTAATTTTGTGCAAGTTTATGGTTTTAGTAGTGTACAGTATATACTACTTGGACATTGTTATTATAAATTATTCGTGTGTGCGCCTAATTTGTTTTTTATATTTGTTTGGTATGCATATTTTTCTTCTTGATGTCTTTTTTTCAATAATATTATTAGAAGTTGAACTGTAATTAAATTAGCTATCTTAATGAGAATACTAACAAAATTCTAATTGAAATTGAATATAGAATTGCTAATAAAATTACTATATACATATATTCAGGGATTTTATATAATTTCAATATAGTTGCATCGGAATTGTTAGTTGGAAATTTTATTTGTAAGTATTAATTTAGGACTTCTATCTTCTGTATATCGAAAGTTCTTGTACTTTTAACATACAAGATTAGAGCCAGACTAGAAACTTCATTTTATTTAATTTTTATCTAATATTGGCTGCATACACTTCTTATTTATTGTAGAGTACTCTTCTAAAGTAACGCGACTCTTTGCGTATAGACAACACATATTGTATTAGAAGTTGAACTGTAATTAAATTAGCTATCTTAATGAGAATACTAACAAAATTCTAATTGAAATTGAATATAGAATTGCTAATAAAATTACAATTTATAAAACTACTCTAATTTCCTAACTTAATTGATGTCAAAAAATAAAAATTTTATAATTTCTACGATCATCGTAAATACTTGTATTTTTTAGATTTTACGTAATTCTATGCTTCATGTTATGTTATGTCACACTCATTGTGAACACAGATTTAATCTCACAAAAGTCTCCAAATATTATAGACTGCTATGATTTTATGCAATTTTATATCTTTGGTTCAATATTTGCTTTTTTATATAAATTGCTTGCAAGAGACAAACAACAGCGATAGGTTTTACAACAATAATTGTTGCTTTCATCTCTTCACTATTTACTAACTATGTAAATAATGTACGTACATAAATATGTAACTGTTAAATAATATACGTATGTACATATTTCTTGAAAAAAAGATGAATAGAGTTGCACTGTGAGTTGGTCAGTGGCGCATACTTTGAAGAAGTGCAAAGGATTTAATAGATAATAAATTAAGCACTTACTTTTTTAAGCAACGTTTTCAGTATACAAATAGACATAGCGGATAAGATAAGTTAAATGTTTGCAATATTAGTTATGTTTCAACAATTTCTTTATGTAACTGTGTTCGCTGTGAGTAATAAAAGTTCTCATATGCAGAGAACGACCGTTCGACATCTAATGATGAAATACTTGCATAATTAAAATAATCTTTGCTAATAATTAACGAATCTGTCCCATTATCACCAAAAATTTGTTTTAATCTGGTAAAATCTGAATCTTTCATCAACGCAGTTAACATGCAATAACATTAATATAATACTGTTGTTATCGCTAAAGTAAACAATGTGTTAACAAAAGATTCAGATTTTACCAGATTAAAACAAATTTTTGATGATATATTGTCTACATATCCGTTAACAATTAACAAAGAGTATTTTAATTATGCAAATATTTTTTCATTATTTGTTTTATCATTATATAGTCATGTGCATGAAAATAGCAATGGTCTTAAATTTGCTTAAATATCAATTTATACAATAAATAAAAGAAATCCAAATTGTTTGAATTCTTTATTCCAACATGTTACATAACTGTAACGATAAATAAATAGGTTTATTAATATCAAGGAGAAAATAAAACTGTTTATATTCTAGTACAAACAAAATAATTGCGCATTAAAATAGCAGTCATGGTAAAATATTAACCAAATGTCATTTTTACTTAGTTAATTGGATTGAAACACTTAATATGTTGTTGCTTGACCTTTATTGTTTATCACCTCTGACACCTGTGGTGTAACGAGTTCACCAGTTGCCTACATGTCTGTTGAAATTGATTGTCAATCGGCTTGGAATATTCTCCACAGATCATCAATATTTTGCAGCTTAGCAGCAGATTCAGTTTTTTTTTCAACTCCACCCATAAAGTCTGGCGATTGTGCCGGCCAACCCAAAACTTGAACGTTATTATCTCGAAACCATATGTTTTCGCTTAAGGGAAACATGCCTTGTTATCCTGCATATATTGGGTCTGGGAAAAAGTTCGTGGCGTTTTTCCCGATAGATGGCATTGGTTGCCGATAACTAAGGAACAACAAGTCACAGCGACACCACCGACGGCTCGTTTTTTAGATGACCTTCCGAACGTTAGTTTGAGCGTAGAAACATTGTAATCGGTGCAGTGGTTGGAAAGTTATTCGCACTTGAAAATGGAGAAGAATAATGAGAAATTTCGCTATATTCTGCAATATTATTATGATAAGGGGAAGAACGCTGCGCAGGCTTGTGATAAAATTTGTGCTGTGTACGGTGAAGGTACTTTATCGAAATCTGTTGCGCGGAAATGGTTCGCTCGCTTTCGTTCTGGAAATTTCAATGTGAAAGATGAGTCACGCTCCGGTCGTCCAATCACTGAAAAATCTGATGAAATTCTTGAAAAAGTCCAACAAGATAAGCATATCAGCAGTGTCGATATTGGCATGGAGCTAGGCATTGACCACAAAACTATTTTGAACCATTTACACAAAGCTGGTTACAAAAATAAGCTTGACGTATGGGTTCCTCATGAGTTGAGCGTGAAAAACATGATGGACCGAATTAACATCTGCGACGCGCTGCTGAAACGGAATGAAATCGAGCCGTTTCTGAAACGTTTAATAACCGGAGATGAAAAATGGATTACGTACGATAATCGGAAGCGTAAAAGATCGTGGATAAAGGATGGTGAGCCGTCACAAGCGTTCGCTAAGCCAACATTGACGCCAAAAAAAGTGATGCTGTGTGTATGGTGGGACTGGAGGGGAATCGTCCACTACGAGCTACTTCCAACTGGTCAGACGATTGATTCTCAACTCTACTGTGCACAACTAGAGAGATTACGCCAGGCGATTGAAAGAAAACGGCCCGAATTGATTAATAGGAAAGGTGTTGTCTTCCATCATGACAACGCCCGACCACACACTTCTTTGATGACCCGTCAAAAATTGAGAGAGTTTGGTTGGGAAGTTTTGATGCACCCACCTTACAGTCCGGATATAGCACCCTCTGACTATCATCTGTTTCGATCTCTGCAGAACTCTCTCAATGGAATTAAGTTGGTTTCAAAAGAAGCCTGTGAAAACTACTTGATTCAGTTTTTCGACCAGAAACCACAGAAGTTTTTCACCGATGGGATCATGGATCTACCAAAAAAATGGCGAAACATTGTCGATAATAATGGAGCATATTCGGTTTAAATGAATTCGTCCACGCGCCATGCGGGGACCAGTTGAATTTTACTGAAAAAACGCCACGAACTTTTTCCCAGACCCAATACAACCATCTTAGTGGCATTTCATCCTCTGCATATGGTAGAAACGCAGTTCGTAATATGTTCACAAAAATATCAGCATTTATTATGCTTTCTATCTTGTGTAAAGGACTTACGCTATACCACGGAAAACACCTCCACAATATAATGGTTAGGCCCCCGAATTTTACCATGTTTTTGGTGTACTGGGGTTGAAATGTTGCCAATAGTGACCTTCGTACGTGTTGTTGGTGTGCACGGAATTAAATGAAACTATTTTCGATTCATCGGACCACGGTACATTACGCCACTTTTTTCGTCCCATTGTACGTGTTCATGAGCAAACTACAATCTATCATACTTTAATTTACGTTTATTTAATAACGGTACCTTCTTAGGCCTTCTTGCATGCAACTTTCCTTGAATCAATCTTCGTTTAATAGTAGAGGTGGTTGTACAAAGGTGTAACTCACTTGTAATTGCAGTTGAACTTATGAACGGTGTCTTGTTTACACGAGTTATAATGTTTCAGTCTTCTCTAGGGCTAGTTTCCGTTTTTTCACCACGAGTTTCTTTCACTTTTCTCCAGATCTTAGCGTTTGCAATCATTTTCGCAAAAATGAGATTGTATTTTGTATAAACTTGCAGCTTTTGCCTCTATTAAGTATCTAGATCGAGTATAATTTCTCTTTTTTCCGACGAACAATATTTTGGCTGTCCCATATTATAACAGAAATGGACGACTAAAAAATTATTGAATTATTTTGTAAAAGACATAACTTTATACGTCTGCGTTTAGTGCCGTTAGCTATGGCACTGTTATTTTAATGCATGGGCAAATAACAGAGCATGACTAGAAAACTCACTAATTTCATTTCGGTACTTTACCGGAAACTATATACATATATTCAGGGATTTTATATAATTTCAATATCGTTGAATCGGAATTGTTAGTTGGAAATTTTATTTGTAAGTATTAATTTAGGACTTCTATCTTCTGTATATCGAAAGTTCTTGTACTTTTAACATACAAGATTAGAGCCAGACTAGAATCTTCATTTTATTTAATTTTTATCTAATATCGGCTACATACACTTCTTATTTATTGTACAGTACTCTTCTAAAGTAACGTGACTCTTTGTTTGCGTATAGACAACACATATTGTAGATCTACAGCAATCGCAGCTATAGATCTGCAATTTGTGATGTCTAATACAATAGGTAATATGGAATAGATAGTGAAGAAACAGTATTCATAAAGGAAAGTTAAAACTTTAAGACTAAATGATTGTAATGTAAGGTTATGTTCACGTCTAAAAATGGAATTTTTCACTTTGAAAAGGGAATGTATAAGAGCAAAGATAAATTGAGGAATCTAGGAATGATTAATATTTTGTAATTTATAATTAAATCATTTTTTAATACTAACCGGTAATACAAAAATATTGCTGAGTTTGCTAGGAAAAAAGAAATAATCTAAAAATTCATGTAATTGTAGTTATGTCATTATTTACGACATCATCCAGTGCACTGTAATGATCAATGTGTTTATTATCAGTGAATAATAAATTTAAATACGTTATAAAAGTTTAAGTAATAGTGTTTATAAAACTACTAGAATATTAACCATGAGTTAAATCAATAAATTATAAATGTGTGTTATGGTTATTAAACACATAAGGACAAAGAAACCTAAGACGCAGGTTTTACTAAAGTAAAGACAATAAATAGTAAATCGCAGTTCTTAGAAAGATTTTGAAGGTATCTATTGACAAAAAGGACAATGATGCAATTATGAATATTTTGTTAACAGGATATGAAGATTTTTGTTAAGGCAGAACTGTTTATTTATTTAAAACTGGAAACATTAAACGGTGAAAACAAAGCTAAAATGTATAAGTGTAAAAGTTATTAATTTTATTATTTGTTTTGGATAAAACTAAAACTGAGAACTAATGTAAATTGACGATCACATTAGTGGATAAATAGTATGATGTTTGCACAAAGGTAAAATAAATTTAGTTTCAGAAGAATGATTAATTAGATTGTTAAAATGTTCTATTTTATATTACAATATACAAGTTATTAATAATTAATTATCTTTTACTTACTTTACAAGAAATTAAAAATTAATTAAAGCTAATGTACAGAATTTCAAAGTACAGGATGTTTCAAAAAGAATATGCGTATTTCGAATGCATATATTTATTAAACTTTAAGACATACGAATATGAAACTTTACACACATATTTACGAGCCTCTCAAGTTCAGATTACAGATGTTCAACATGTTCTCCATCAGCGACATGAACAATATCACATCGATACTCAAATTCCTCCCATACTGGGGCAAGCATGTCCTTCGTCACTGATGTTATGGCAGTACGTATCCGGTTCTTCAACTCTTCCAGGTTCTGTGGGAGTGGTGGTACATAAACGTTGTCTTTAACGAAACCCCACAGGAAGAAGATACAGAGTGTCAAATACGGTGACCGTGGAGCCCTGCTGAGACTTGCTAAGTCGCCAGCGCCTTAACGATCAATCCAACGGTTCGGCAGAGTTTCATTCCGACATTCACACACTTGGCGACTCCAGTGAGGGGGTGCCCCGTCTTGTTGAAAAATTAAGTTGTCTTCGTGCAGACTCGTAAACAATCAGTTTTGTAACATAGCGAGATACTGCTGACCGTTAAACATGTTTCCATCAAAGAAGAATGGGCCGTAAACAGATGATCGAGATATCGCACAAAACAGATTGATTTTAAGCGAATCTCGTACAGAGCTTGTAACAACTGTAACTTGTACGGCTCCATAACCAACCGACGTCTCAAAACACGCCAAATTGTTGTTGTAGGCAGTCGTAACCCCCGACTGGCACGACGAGTTGAGTTTGACGGATTATGTTGGAAAGCAGTTTGAATTCGTGCAACATTTTCTTCAGAAACACGAGGGCGGTCAGGACTCTTTCTTTTACATACACATCCTGTACCTACAAACTGTCGATATCATCTGCGAATGTTCCATCCATTCGGAGGGTTAATTTGGTAGCTCAACCTGAAACGTCTTTGCACTGTAATCACGGAATTGCACTTCGCAAACTTGAGAACACAAAATGATTTCTGCTACGGAGTAGCTATTTTAAACATATGACGGTTACCAAGAAAAACAGAAGGCAACTGACATCTAATTGTTATTAAATAAACTAGACTATGTATTCGTTTCTCCAATAGCCGAGCTAAGGCGCAGCGATCGATAGTTTGGACAAAATAATACTTTGTAATACATATATTCTTTTTGAAACACGTTGTATAATTATTTTTTATATAAGAATATAAAATATAGTTTACATTTGAGTTGGTTTAATTCATGATTTTAGGTCATTTTTTTATCACAAAGGAGTCTATGAAACGTAATAGACACTTATTACAATAAAAATAGCATTTTTTTTAAATAAAATTTTGTCAAGCTTCCAAACTACTATCTCATGATTCTGAGACATGAGTAAAATTGAGCATAATGACTACTGAAGTAAGTATATATAAATATTTTATTTTAATTAAAAGTTGTTAAATTACATATTCTTATTTCAAATTTAATAATCATTTTTAATCTATAACATTTGGCAAGCTGTGAGTGTGTGTGCCTTGAGTAAAAGCAGTTTGGTGTTTAAAATGAAATTGTAACTGGTTAGTGCACAGCTTTCCTCGACACGAGACAGTGGACGTGTCAAAACTACAAAGTAATTATAGAAAGTAGTGAGAAAACTGTATATTCATTTCTTAGATAGAGTAAAAACGCTTATACCGCTATTCAACAAGCCACCATTTCAAATATACGTCTGTTACCAAGCAATGGCTATTCGTGCATATAAACACGGCTTAATTATCAAATAGAAGTTAGATAATCAAAAATAAAAACAAAGTAGTCAGAGAGAACTATACGTCTATCTCTTTAGTAGAAGTACGAGGGAGCGTTCTTATATTCGCGGAATGGGGGACAAGGGGTGGAAATAAAAAAAACAAATTATTTTTCTTTTTCAATATATTCACCTGCAAGACGGATACATTTTTCACATCTTTCAATTAATTTATTTATACCCTCATAAAAAAATGATTTCTCTTTATCTGCAAAATACGCCGAAACTGCCTCCTTAACTTCATCATCGGCAGTAAATTTTTTACCCCGCAGTTCTTTTTTCATTTTCGGAAACAGGTAATAATCACTTGGGGCCAGGTCTGGGCTGTAGGGTGGGTGATTCACAATTTCGAAGCCCACCTTATGCAGGGCAGCTAACGCAACGCGGCTCTTGTGGACGGGCGCGTTGTCGTGCAAAAGCAGAACAATTGTCAATTTTCCCCGTCTTTTCTCTTTAATGGCTTCTTTTAGTCGCTCTAATATTGAAGCGTAATATTCTCCGGTTATAGAAACACCTTTATCTTTATAATCAATCAACAATATTCCTTCCGAGTCCCAAAATACCGTTGCCGTGAGTTTCCCAGCTGATTGTGACACTTTAAATTTCTTGGGAGGTGCTTTGCCCTTTTTATGCCACTGCATGGAGTCTTGTTTGGACTAAGGTTCATAATGATGAACCCAAGTTTCGTCTTCAGTAACAATTCCACTCAATACACCATCCTTGTCTTCATTACAGAGGTCCGAATATGCACTCTAACACTCTACGCGCTGTTGTTTTTGCGGCGGCGTGAGCATTCTCGGCACCCATCTTGCGCTGACCTTAGACATGCCGAGATGATCGTGTAGGATTTTAAAAATTGTTGTATCAGATACTCCAACCATTTCTGCGAGTTGTTTGTTCTGTAGTCGAGCATCTTCGAGTACAATTTGTTCAACTTTTTGGATAAGTGCTGGCGTGGTCACCTCAATGCTCCTGCCCGGCCTCGAGTCGTGTTCAAGGGATTCCCTTCCTTGTTTAAATAAACTATGCCACTTGTACACTATGGTTTTTCCTGGACAAGAGTCGCCGTAAACCAATGACATCTCATTCATTCTGGTCGCGACTGATTTTCCTTGCCTGGTAAGGAACTTTATAACGGCACGATATTCGATTTTTTCCATATTTCACTTTTCACTCCTGATTATGTTGCTTGGTTGACGATAGCTCAAAGACTAACTGTCTAATAACAACGAAACTTCGTATTTATACTAATAATGAGTCGCTGCACAGGCCACGCCCCCAATGCGCCTACTCACCCCTCTACAACCCGCTCATTCCGCGAATATAAAAACGCTCCCTCGTAAAAGCACTTATATAATAACATACCACTATACACTGACTGTTTCTGTCCAGAATTCTACAAATCAAATAGAAAGGAATTTTATGCAAACACTTCCTTATTTCTATATATTTGTCATTTTGCCTATGCACATGTGCGAACATAAATAGATGTTTTCTTTCGGAATCAACTAGAAAATAATATTTAATGAATTCTTTATCGTTGGTAAAAGAATAGCATTTACTCCCTATCTTGAAATCTCATAATTTAGTTCGGCGAACATTTGTACTTTTCTCATTGATGTAAACTAATTTGACATTTTTTAGGTTTTCCCTATGCGTCACTTTATGTTTATTAACTAACTATTGATTAATTCAATTTAAGACAATGACATTCAATAGTTTATTAATTTCCTTTTTCTCACTTCATGTATTTTATTTTTTGTTTTATATAGAATATTGACATTGTTCATTTTATAAAATAATTACTAGAAGGTTAGTGAGACACTAAAAGACCTTACAAATATATAAAGTTGAAAATAGAAATGAAATATGCGTATAAGGTAAATTTCATTGAAGATTATTTAATGTACTTTACGAAATAATTCTCTAAAATATATTTTCCACTTACATTATCTGCGAAACTTTGTTGATTACACGTACTTAAATTCAATATAAAACATTGAAGTTAGTACAATGTTCAACTCGAAAAATAATTTGGAAATAATATTTTCATACACGTAACAAAGTTTACTGTTTCATTATGTATGGTAAAGGACTATGGTCGGATGTCTGATAGATATTTGCTTAATGAAAAAGGTGATCTATTCCTATATTGAAAATTGTATTCTTTTATTTGTAATTTAGTATTAAAGAAAAAGTTACTTTTATTATTAAATTATTTAATAAATTTCGCAAATATGTATATGTAATGTGAAAAATATATTTTAATTTTTAAGTCTTTATGTTTGAATTCTTACCTCATTAAAAACCGAAAAAACGAAGTACAGAATATAGTAGGCCTATTTGTAAATCTAATATTTCTTATATGTATACAGATTGAAGGAATTCTCGACAATTTGAGTTTAAAAGAGGTGATTCATACCAGGACTTCTCGTGTTATCTGGTGGTCAGAAGAAAAGGCTATCCATTGCACTGGAGCTTATAAACAATCCACTTGTTATGTTCCTTGATGAGCCAACGACGTAAGTATAAGTGTTATGTATATCTATTTTACATTCTATTGTTTAGAGAATTATTCTGTATGTTATGATCAGGTTATTAAATACAGTAGAAACACAAAATAAGTTAGAAGATCTGACAAATATTTTCAGACGCAATATAATATAATCAGTTCTCAACAAAATTTATATATGTACATCGGCTGCCTCTTCGTAAATTGTTTTCAAGCCTCCACTTTGATCTTTAAAATTCCTAATTTTTAAAGTTTCAATTATTTCAAATGCTTTTTCTTGTATTAAAGGTCGAAATATGATAAAGTTTTTCTTTCTAGCTTTACAAAATTAATTGTAAAGTACTTGGTTAATTGCCAAACCTTAGGTTTTCGGAAATTTTCTCTTTTACTTTGTATTTGAACCTTCTTCAAAGAGCCTCTTTACGTCGGATTTGCTTTTTATTATTTCGTTAACTTGTGTTCTTCCAGCACCAAATTTTTTAGCTAACTTTCTCGCACTTTCACTTTCCACAATAATATCAATTTTCTTTTTAAGAGATAAACGTTTTCTTTTTGTAAATGTATGTAAAAATACCATAGTTCAACATAAACTATTTCAAAATATGTGCAGCGAAAGCTGAAATAAGTTTTTAGAATTTTATGTACTTAGAAATCTGTCTTCAGTGAGATAAATTCCCATGAATATTTTTCCAGGAAAATAGGATAATAATCTTTTACTTACTACCTTGGAATTTGCTTTTATTGATAGGATTTACATTGTAATGGGTGTTTTTTAGGCTGTATGAGAACTATCGATATCGATAACTATGGTTTTACAGCTGATAATGTTAAACTGTGTTGACATTTCTGTTCAGTAAGGTTTGGCAAGTCATCATGAATCGTTAAGCGCCAGAACAACGCTTCCAAATTGTGGGAATTTACTTTGAAAAAAAATCTGTTCGCGAAGTTCATAGAGTACTTCACCCATTTTACGGTCAACATAATGAGCCTAGTGAGCAAGCAATTCGTGCAGTTATTGATCGTTTTCGCACTAATTTTACTCTCCAAAAATTAATCAGCTAAACATCGGCGACATTTGGTTCCAACAAAACAGCGCAACTTACCATACAGCGCCCTTAACAATCGATTTATTGCAAAATCAGTTTGGTGACAACTTTATTTCCAGAAGTGGTCCTGTTCACTGGCCCCCTCGTTCGTGCGATTTAACGCCTCTGGATTACTTTTTATGGGGCTAGGTTAAGTCATTGGTTTATGCCGATAAATAGCCACCATTGATGCCATACGGTCAGATTTATTGGAAAAAGTAGTCAAAAATTAGACTGATCGAATGTAACTCGTAGCCGCGGCGGACATATGCCAGAAATCATATTTAAAAAATAAATTCCATGAAATTATCTACCAGATTACAATAAAAAAAATTTCGTTTCAATAAGATTTCTGTCTTGTATTATCATTTAAGTTCTCAAGCTCTTAAAAAAACACCCAATATATCACTGTTGTAAATTGCAGAGAGAAGTGACCGTGACCACTTTTGAGTGGTACCGCTAGTGGGAGAACCATTCATTCTTGTTTTTCTATATCATTGGATTTAGAATTTGAAAAGTGGTAGTTATTAGAGGTGACCGCTTTCAAAAGGTAGCCGTAAAGAGAGGGTTTAGTGTAATTCTGTTGTTTTCAGTAATCCTAACGAAATAGGTTTATCCGTCTTTTTTTAATTATTAGTGCATAGTCCTACACGATTTATAAAAAATCGTTAAATTTTCCCACATGCTAATTGAACGCACCAAATTTCAGGCATGTAAAAGTTATTGAAGGAAAACTGAAATGTTTTTATCCGTTTTTTATTACAGCGTTATAACACCGTTCTCTGTATAGATTGTTCTAATCGTAGCCTTCGTGCAATAAATGGTGTTTTTCTCGCTTGTTTTTAAATTATTGGGTCTTAAATTAATACCAGTTTTGTACAACGTTTTATATATTAAAAACAGTGATTTAATGTCCATTTACGATCGTGTATGATTAAAAATGTTACAACATGCTAAAGACTTATTACAGCTCAAATATTTAAACATGATGTCTCTTTGTGGTTTTTGTAAAGGGTAGCACACATCAGATAATCCGGATAAAAATATATTTATCAAAGTATTCCGCAAACTCTAAGTTACCGAATGCTTCTCAGTACTAACATAAAATCTGAATGAGTAAATTAACATAGTTTAGATAAATTTGAAAATATTCTTCATTTAGGAGAAGAAAGTGGACATTCTTCAAACAAAAATAGCCCGCGCACTTCACGAGCTAGGCTTACATTCATATCACATACCTTTCAAAAATATCAATCATTACAGGCACATATTACACCAGTTTTTTAGACGAATTAAAGCAAAAAATTAATGAAACGTGCCCTGACATGTTAAGAACAAAATCAATTTTCACCAAGAAAATGGACAAGTCCACACAGGTGTTATTGCAATGGCAAAAGCCAACGGACTAGGTATGAATTTATTGTCGCACATGGAAGAAAATGTGCATATGCAAATAGCTTATCTGCATTGATAAAAAAATATTGTATGATTTTAAGATAAAGCAACTTTTTTTACTTATTAAATGTTGGCATTACAATATTGTATAGTAAATTGTTCTACAAAACGGCGTAAAAAGACAGAGTTTTATTTATTATTCTTTTAATGATAAGCTAAGAAATAGGAAAATCGCAACATCTGGAAAAGTAGACCAAAAAATAATAATTTAACGGTTAAGGAAGTTAAAAAGAAATAAAATTTTATTAAGGTATAGAAGCTTTGGATCATCGCTAGTCTAAATGTATCGAGGTAGCAGACAATTATGTTGAGAATTAGACCCAACTTCAAACCGCGATCATTGTTTCAATATTTTCGTTATAATGACTTTTTATTCCAACGTCGTATTAATGATCCACCAATATCGGAAGCTACTAAAAGTTTAGACTAGTGACTTGAAATTTAGAGAGTCTTTCAGGCGACTGAAAATTGTTAACAGAAACTGTCAATAATTCATTTATGCGTAATTTAATCAAGAAATATTTACGTATTTCCTTCCAAGAAATTGTGAAGCTTCAAGAAGAATAAATTTTCAATCCAATCGTGTCAAAATATTTTATGATGATCGTGAAGGCTTTATTTAATCATTTAAACGTAAAACAGGATTTTTTGTGAATAGCAATTCTCTCAAAAAATTATATAAACTCTGTGGATACACAATTTTAAACTGTGAGAAAAAGTAGTACCAATTAGTTTGAGAAAAAATGTGTTTTGCTTCAAGTAAGTTTGGATTCTGCTTTTTTTTCAGTGGTTTGGACAGTTCCTCCTGTACGCAATGCCTAAAATTATTAAAAGTGTTGTCTCAACAAGGAAAAACAATAATATGCACAATACATCAACCTTCAGCTTCTCTCTTCGCAATTTTCGATCAGGTGTACGTTCTAGCAGCTGGTAATTGTGTGTACCAAGGATCCGCAACGAAATTAATTCCCTTCTTGGAAAGTATCGAGTTACCGTGTCCTATGTTTCATAATCCTGCAGATTATGGTAACTTCAAAAGTATTATTGAAAGAAAACGAATTTATTAATTTTATTCTTTTAGTTATTGAATTGGCGTGTGCTGAATATGGCGAGGATAAAATCGACAGAATGGTTACTGCAACGCAAAATGGAAACTGCTTGACTTGGTTCGAGGATGGTCAAATATCCTCAAAGCAGGTAAAAATGCAAGGTAAACGAAAATATGAAGTATTTTACACGTACGTAATTATCTTAATTCATCAGTTTGTTAAAAACGTTCTCTGTATATTCTTCACGTTGCATCACAAACACAATAATTAGTGATTAATACAAAATTGATGCCAAAAATAAATCAGTCTCAGTCCTTTTATACTCAATGACATTAGAAGTGTTACACCTAGAAGGAATAGTTTCCTGGACGTGACTTTTTGGTAATGTGATAAGCTTAAGTCAAGAATGAAACGATCAGATTTCCAAGAAATTTTATTAACATTAATTTGAAAAAAAATCAATAATGTGTTTGGCGACCCCGTAGCTGTAGACACTCCTGTACACGTCTAGGCATCGACAAAATAAGATGGTCGATGTCTGCTTGTGGCACCTCGTTCCAAACAACTTGAACTTGGTGGATTAACTGTGCCAGAGTTTGTGGAGGATGGTTCAAATTGGTCAGTCTTCTCCCCATTATGCCCCACACATGTTCGATGGGATTTAAATCCGGTGAACGGGGTGGCCACGGCAAAACATTAACGCCAGCTTCTCGTAGAAAGTCCATAGTACGACGAGCAATATGTGGACGCGCGTTGTCTTGCTGAAAAAGGACGTGTGGACGGCCATCTGGATAAGGCAATAAAGTGGTTTGTAGGACGTCATCAACATAACGCGCAGCTGTCATACTGCCCCGAATAAACAGAAGAGGTGATTGGCTTCCATATGCAATAGTCTCCCAAACCATTACTCCAACAGTCCTGTGCACATGCCTCTCAACAGCAAGTCCAATATCACGTCGCTCTCCACGACGGCGTCTTATCCTCTGACGGCCATCATGCATGCCTAGGCAGAATCGCGATTCGTCGCTGAATACGACATTATGCCATTCTGCTTCCCAATGCTGCCGTTCTCTGCACCAGTCCAAACGTTGACGACGATGTTCTGCAGTCAAAGGAAGGACTAATCGTGGACGGTATGAAGCAAGTCCAAAAGCTCGAATGCGGCGATATAATGTTCGCATACTGACAATGCGACCTTCTACACCAAACCATTGGTCACAGAGTTGGCGCGTAGTAGCAAAACGGTCTCGCAGAGCTAGTAGTCTGAAGTGCCTGTCTTGACGCTCTGCAGTACGCCTCGGTTGACCTGTTGGTCTGTTTCGTGTTCCTCTACCTTCTTCTGTCCACACCCTACACACACGCATTACCGTCATTGCAGTGGAACCAACACGGCGGGCAATTTTGCGGTAGGCCAAACCGACTTCTCTAAAAGCAACAATTCTACCCCTGTCAAAATCACTAAGATGGTGATATTGTTGACGCCTTCGTATTGGAGGCATTTTGTTACGCTTAACAGAAGTAGGCGAAGACACAATAACTGAAAAAAAAAACTTGTACTTATTAGCTCTGATAAACCGTTTTCTTAACAACTCAATAAAAGAAAAAACTTTTTTTTTGCAAAAACTGTCAAACATAAAACGATACAATTGTTATCATAACAAGCTGTCAATATAGTCATTCTGTTGTCAAAAGCACAATTCCAGGAAATTGTTCCTTCTAGGTGTAACAATTCTAATGTCAATGACATTAGAATTGTTACATAACAAGCTGTCAATATAGTCATTCTGTTGTCAAAAGCACAATTCCAGGAAATTGTTCCTTCTAGGTGTAACAATTCTAATGTCATTGAGTATATTAACAGTAATTGACAAGTTTAATATTTAGTTATTAGAATTCAGTCTATTTTGATTGTTCTTTACTTTAAACTTGTGTATAGTTCCATCTTTTGTATATACCTACGGTGGGACCAATTCTCGAAACATTGGAACCATTTTTCTTTAGTTAGCTCAGACACGAAATTTTCGTAGACTTGTACAGTCGCTTCCAGGGTATTAAATTTCAATCCAAAATGTGTGGATTGAAATTTAATACCTTTATCTTTTATATATAGGAATAAAAAGAAGTCACAGGGTGCCAGGTTGGAACTATAAAGCGAATGAGTCATCAATTCCGTTCGTGAAGCGGCTTAAAGCTCTGATGTTTGAGATGCGCTGTGTAATTCGGAAATTTGGTGTCAAATAAAGTGATTGTATGGCGTTGTGAGGCTCTATCTAGTCGAAACCACATATCATTCACGTTCAAATTATTATCTTCATTGAAAAAAGTCGTTTAGCATTTCTCGGCATCGTAAACCATTAACAACGACAGTGTTGCTATTTGCATCTTCAAACAAGTACGGGCCATGATTCCCCCAGCTCATAGTGTATACCAGACAGTGCATTTTGGGGG